>CM029013.1:62515609-63155332 GCA_016801055.1 Panax notoginseng | reverse complement strand
TCTATAGTTTCTTTTCTATAGTTTTCAGATCTCTCTAGAGTTCAGTTAATTCGTAAGAAAAATAATGAAGGAATGAGCTGCTATTTTATAGAAAAAATAGAATGCATAGTAACTAATCCATGAACGGTCCAGATTGATTACTTTAATCTGACGGTCCATATTTAAAGAAAAATCTTTTAAATAAAATATAATATATTCTATTTATAGAATAACTTTAATAAAGTATTCTGTTTTATATAAAAAGATGTTTCTGTTTTATTACGTTAATAATACGAATAAAACAAAACGTCATTATCGCTAAATAATTCATATTATTAACTGACAATAATGGAATCAAACTGAGTGGCTTCTCACATAAGCATTAATAATCAATACCGTGTGCTACTATGCAACCACACTATTACTGTACTTTTACTACCGAGCAGTTCAACAGTAACAATGGTAAAACTTCCGCCGTTATTTTTAAAAAAATATTTTTGTCGTTTTCTCAATCCGACAATAATTCCGTTGTGGGTCCACCAATGATTGTGTCGTTGTACGAATATTCCCTGTTAAAAACGAATATTCCCCGACCAATCGAATATTATATAACAACTTGCGTACTTTGCAAAATTTATAAATATTACCCACAACTATAACATTATATCAAATTAACTCCATAATATTCAAAAATGATATTTATAGAAAATTCATCTTTATTTATAAAAGTTGGGGTCTTACACTATTGAAGGCTAACGATAATTTATTCTGGATTATCTTAGTCATAATATTTATTACTGGGCTAGTTGAGCTCATCCTTTTACTTTCATTGTTCTCTTCAGGAAATGAGAACGTAACATGGACTAGTCGGGGAACGGAGTGACGATCCAGATGATAGCACTAGTAGTCCTCACTATTCTATGAAATAGTGTGATAATAAATGTATTGAGGACTTATTTTGAGTTTGAATATTGTCTAAAAGACAATATTTATATTAAAACTCACAGCTCATGTTGTATATTTAAGATTGTATTGGTATTCTGTATCATATATTTGGCGACTTAGAATAGGTGATGTATACATATTTTGGGGGCGTCACAGACACGGTATTGTACAATATTTTGAATTATTGATTCTTACGTAAGAAGGCACTACTCAATAATTGTTACAGTAATTACTGTTCAATATTTTATTTTATTGGTTCAATAATTGCTACGTTAATATTTTATATTATTGTTGTTAGAATAATTGTCACTGCACAGTATTTTTTATTATCAGATCAATAATTTATATTATTTGAATAATATTATTAGATAGCATTATTGACAATGTCTAAAAAAGTTCTGTCTAGAAAAGGAGTTTGGTCACCTAATTTCGCTTGAGTAAGGAGAAATCCTTATCGGAAAGCCCCCTCTTTCTTGGGAACGACCTGGCTGTCATAATTATAATTCTGTAATATTATTTGTGAATAATTAATTATTAATTTATATGATAAGGAAATATTTTTATTTTTATGTGAATATAAATAAATAAATTAATACTGAGGTGTTTTATTAGTATTTTATCGGAATGGAGGTATTAAAAATTGTCCGTACGTGAATTTCGGGCATTTTCTGTTTGGATTTTGGAAAAATTTTCTTCTACAAAGTTGTAGAGAATTAATTTTTCTATGGAATAGACATGAGATTCAAATTTTACTGATAAAAGAGCTATTTATTATGAATTATTGAAGTTTCAAAAATAAATATTTGTATATAAAACATGTGGGCCCCACTTTTGGTTGGTGAGAAATGTGCTAAAATTTTATTTCAAAAGTGGTGGGCGTGAATAGTAGCAGGTAAAGCCATCAGGTAGCAGGCTAGTCTGCTTTATGCGTTCAAGCATTTTCCTATAAATAGGTTGCTTAGTTAGAATTGAAAATCACACCAGAATCATAAGCTTTCTCTCTCTATATTATCGAGCATATTTTGTGACTATTTTGATACTTTGAGAGTTGCTATTCAGTAACAAGTTTTTTTCAACACTATATCCAATATTTCAGTTAGAAGTACTGTTTTTTTGAGGTAAGGGATGTTATTTTCTTCGTAAATGATGTTATTTCGTTCAATATCATTATGCCGAAATATTTGTATGAATTTTATTATGAAATTTTTACCTTTTTATGTCGAGGTTACTATTCACGTATACGATACTATTCACGTATACGACACTATACATGTATACGGTACTATTCACGAATACGGTACTATTTACGAGTACTATTCACGAAGTATAATTTTTCTTTTGGAATTTCTATCTTTTTGTGTCGGGGTTACTATTCACGTATACAACACTATTCACAGAAAAATAAAATTTTTTCTTCGTTGTCCAAGATGTACGTCTATTATGGTTATTATCTTTGATTTTATCCATGTTTTTATTCTTCATTCTTGAATTTTACTCCACTATAATTTATTATGGAGTATTTTTAAACTTGAATTATCTAAAAGTACGAATACCTAATCTTTGTCATTTTATCTCACTGGATTCGTTTCTTTAAAATATTTTTCATCATCCTCAGTCCTAAATGGTGATATAACTGAATATCTTTGACCTGTAGTGCAAAGATGAATGATTACCTGATGAATATCTTTGGCCCGTAGTACAAAGATGAACAGGTGTTGAGATGAAAATGATTAACTGGTGATACAAATGAATATCTTTGGCCCGTAGTGCAAAGATGAATATTTGATTCAAGATGTATATTGATTGATGTTACATGGATAAAATATTGATGATGGACTTTTAAATTCATAGATGATAGTAGATTTCATTATCTATTTAACTCTTCTAATGAATTGTTGTTTCAGCTGCGAATATTGATCTAAAACTTGTTGTCCATTATATTTTATCTAATTTGTTGAAGGCTAACGATAATTTGTTGTTCATTATCTTAGTCATAATATTTTTTACTGTGCTAGTTGAGCTCACCCTTTTTCTTTTTGTTCCATTTTTTTTCTCAGGAAGCGAGAATATAGCGGGAAAGTCGGGATATGGAGTGATGTTGCAGTCGGTTGTTTTAGTAGTCCTCACTATTTTAATAGTGTGATAATAATTGTAATGATGACTCCTTTTGAGTTTGAATACTGTCTATTAGACAATATTTGTATTTAAACTCACATTATATGTGTTGTCGTATTTTGCACGACAATTGTAATAATGAAGTTGTAGTTATTTTCTGTATCATGTATTTGACGACTCAGAATGAGTGGTGTATACCTATTTTGGGGACGTCACAAAACTTACTAAATGAAACTTTAAAAAGGGATATTAATATATTATGTATCTCACGAATTAAAATTACTAAATTACTTATTGTGAAAGAATTTCACTCTAAAAAAACCTTAATTATTGTATTGAAAGAGAACGTGTCTACTACTAAATACTAGTAAAATACACAATCTTTGAAATTTCAACTTTGACATTCTTTCTTTTTCAAAAAAAAAAAACTTTGACATTCTTTAACACAATAATAATAATAATGCTTTGATAATTATATGCAGCTAACAAAAAATAACTGAAATACAAATGTGTATGTAATTGGTTCTCCTGTTTTACAAATGAACATACAGATTGATGTTTGGGATAACATATACATAGCCCCCCCCCCCCCCCCCCTCCTTCCACCTTTGGGGTGAATTTTTTCAATAATTTGTTATTCCATGTTTGATATTGACTAAAACTAATTAATTTTATATTAATAACAAGTTTAAAGATAATAACTTAAAAAAGCCAAAATGAAGTTTGGGTCTCGATGATAGAGCGAGCGAGCTAGCTAGCTACCATAAAAAACCGGAACACCAATGTAGGGATTGTCATTTAAACACAATGGCAATTGCTCTGCCCTAAAAAACTGGAGGACAGCCCGACCCTCACTTCAAAGGAACCTCATCATCCGGGTTTACCACTCCCTCTTATTTCGGCCGCTGGTCTGCCCTAACTTTTGGGAGCTCTTATCAGCACATATAAAAGCCAAAGGATATTTTTAGTAAATTGATATTTTTTGATATTATATTATACGGTTTTTATTATCGCTATATATCTATAGCGACATTTTTTCATATAAAAATATCAATTTTTTATTTTTATTCAGATGGTAAATCTGGGGAAATAATCACCCTTTCTAGAATACAAATTCACTTATATTTGAAGATTATTTAAGTAAAATTTCTCTGATTTTAATGACTCGTGTGACATGAAGGTGAGATTTATTTAGCTCTCATCATTCATCGGCGAAAAATAATTTTAACTAACTCTTAAACTGAAATATTTCAGGTATAGTTGCCATCCCTATCTTCACATGGTCCTACAAACGGAGTACTTATTCTATTTTGTTTTTTCTTAATCTAGATTATTAGTGATTTATATTATTGAAAAACAGATCAAGAAAATAAAATAATACTTCTTCTTATTCAAAATAGAACACCAAATTGGGCTTCAACTTTGTTCAATACAATGCTAATTGATTGTTGGAAATCAGAGATTAAGCTCTTTGAATTTTACATCATCTACTCTAATACCCTAATGCTGCGTTTAGATTGGAGTTATAAATGTAGGAATAGAATGAAAAAAATTATGTTTAGTTGTGATTGGAATGGATTGAACCATTCTTATTCCTCCCAAATTTATGAATTTTATTCTGTAGGAGAGGGAGAGTATGGAATAACTTATTCTAACTAGAATGGAATGATTCCATTCCTTCAATCCAAACGTAGTATAAAGTACAATTAATAGTTTCCTCTAAATTTGTTTTAGGAGCTAACCTATGCATAATTTAGGAGTAGTATCGAAGAGACTTTCATTTTTTTTTGAGTTAATCATATTTCAACTATGAAATGCATTAATTCTTCCATTTGACAAGATTCCCTTAACACTAGATTAGACAACAATCAATTAGCATTATATTGAACAAATGAAGACTAGATATCTTATTTGTCCCTAAAAATTATGGTACTTAGATTTAATAGCATTATTTGTCCCTAAAAATTATGGTACTTAGATTTAATAGCACTTGTCGATGAACAAATGAAGACTTTATGATGCTTGAATGCTTTGTGAATGAGTGAATGAAATTAATGCCCCCTCCTATCTATTTATAGGACATGTGAGCCGGGCATGGCCGGAAGGCGACACGCGAGCCGAGCATGGTCGGTAGGCGACATGCATGTGAGTTCAAATCAAGTCTTGATTAAATAATCTCCCTTTCACAAAAATAAGGTGCCCCTTGGGGCCAAAACTTAATAACAATTTTAATGTATATAAACTTATTAATTCTTTAGTTCTTAATCGATATGGGGACTTGGCTTACCACATGTATTTATTATCATTTATCATTTTTAAGGGTGATCTTTGGTAGTTAATATCTCATTCATTACTTCATGAATTTGAGTTTTGATATACTTAATTTAATCTACTCATGGAGTATAACACATTGATATGTGAAATCATTACAAATAATTAATGAAACCCATATTAATTTAAGCTCAAATTCTAACAAATTTAACTTTGTATTCTCTCCGTTTATTTATTTATTTTTTTAGAGAGTAAAATTTGTTCATTTTTATGTTATTTATAAATTTTAAAGAAAACATTAATAACTTAATTTTTTATATTATCCTTACATTAAATACTAATAATTTTTCTTTAGTCAATTAGATTAAGTATTAATTACGTTTTTTAAAATTTTATATTGTTTTCTTAAAATATCAATTAAAAGGAACTTATTAATTGAGGAAGGTTTAAAATCATACTGTACGAAGACAAATCAACTCTTGATTTGATCTTCAATTTTTAATCCTTTGTTCCTTCGCACTTCTTCAATTCCATAGATCAAACACAAACTATTTAGTGTGTATATCACTCCAAATGCGATTCACCAAGAGAATATAGATGAAGAAGAAAGGTTTATGAAAAACTAATCTTTCTTCTCTCTCTCTCTTTTAAATTATTTAGATTTGAAAGAATAATATTAGTGTAGTCGAGTTAATCCTAATTTATAATAAGGTCTCTCAATTTATAGACAAATAAAAAAATAAAGTACATATATTTAGGAAATTAATATTATTACATGATCTTTTTTTATATGATGAGTATACAGTGAATTTTATTTTTATGTAAAAAAAAATTATATAAAAATATCAAAAATATATATAAAAATATTAAAAATATATGTGAAAATTATATTCCCAAATATTTATTATGTTGACATGTAAACACAAACTTAATATATCCTTCTCTCCGTCTTTCCTTATGCCTATCTTTTATTTATAAAAAAGGAAAAAAGAAAAAAAATGGGATGGGATGGGATGGATGGTATGGGGTATGGGGTATGGGGTATGGGGTATGGGCTACGGGGGTAGGGGTGGCATAGAGCACGGCATGTAGGACAAGTGGAGTGGGAGAAATAAGAAAAAATAAGGAGGACAAAATTGTCAAAGAAAAACGCTGAACAAAATTACTCTACCTTGTCCGCCAGCCCGGATCTTTCGCAACCTTGTTTCAGACAATTTTTCTTTCATCAGAGCCAAAAGTCACAATCCCCTTATTATAATAGTTTTAAACACGGAAAAATACACTGTAATCAATTTAGCTTAAAATCCCTTTTCTGTCCCTCCCTCCCTCTGATTTTACGCCGAATGGCAGATGAAACCGTTCCATCCTCCCATTATAACCTTCCACCTGCTCCCCATTCCCTAACTTTCTCTCTCTTAAACTCCAACTCCATACAAGCAGTTTATTAGCTACTCCCATTTTCAGTTTCTCTCTGTAGCTCCTTCTCATATTTGCATGCGATGGTTTCAAACAGTATTTGAAGCTTTAAATCACTAATTTCTCTCTCTACACAAACTCAGTTCAGCTTCTTTAAGCTCAGGTTTCATTGCTTCGATCCGTTAACAAATGGAGTGTTTTGCTAACGGAGGAGGATTAATTGTTAGGTACATAAGCTTAGCTAGCTTCAGTTCCTTTTTTTTTCAATCAGTCCTAAAATGTGTTTGTTTTTGTGTTTAATTAGCTGATGAGCGAGAATCGAAGAGATTAAGAGATTAAGAAGAAGAATCAGAAAGGGAAAGCAAATCAAAAGTAGTAGCAATGGCTCCCGATAATAACTGGCTTTCGTTCTCTCTCTCTCCAATGGAAATGCTGAGTTCATCAACTTCACAGCCTCAGCAGCAGCAGATTCTTCATTCATCTCCTGCTGATTCACAGCAATATTACTTCTTCGATAACTTCTATGCACCAAACGGTACTATTCATATACATATATAAACATGTATATGTGTGTGTGTGTGTGTGTATATATATATATATACGTATTGTATTAGTACTATTTATTTTTTGAAGAATCTCAGATGGTACGACTGAGCTCAAATCTGATTGTGAAAATGACCGACTCAAATATAGTGAGTTGTGTCAAAAAAAATCCCTGAGTTTCCGTTTGTTTGCTGAGAAAAAAAACAAAAGAGTGAAAGAAAAATGTGAAAAAGGACAATATAGTGCAACTATTAAGTCTATACTAGTATTAATTTCTGTTACGTTCAAATTCAAAAATCTCATGTAATGACCGAAGAATAGCTAAGCCTGAGTAACTGCAAATTTTGTTGTTTTTTGATACTAGTAATTATCAGAGATCACATTTCTTTTGCTTAGTAACCAAACAGTTTTTTTTTGCTTTTTCATTTTCTCTCTCCAAAAGTTAGGGCTTGTGTTGTTATTAGCTAAGTTTATTTGATTATTGTGCAGCTGGTTGGCCAAATCCAAAGGCTGAAGTTATGTACGCCGAAGGAGGAAATCATCATCTCCATCATCACCAAGTGAAAGAATCATTAAATGATTCCTCCTCCATTTTCACACGAGTTTCGAGACGAATCCACCACCGAAGCTGGAAGACTTCCTCGGCGGCGACACGACTTCGTCGTACGTTCACCGGTACTCTGATACCCAAACTGAGACGACTCAGGACTCGTCTTTGACTCACATCTATGACCACTCGGATCTCAAGACTATTGCTGCGTTCCAAGCCTTTTCAACTAACTCGGGCTCTGAAGTTGATGACTCGTCCTCTGTTGGACGCACACAGTTCGAGTTTGCGGGTCAGTCGATTGAGTCTGGAAACGAGTTGATAGCTTACCAACAATGCCCTACTGGGGGGTGTGTGTCACTGGGGGTTAATAACCACAATAACAATAATAATAGTAACCAGAGTTCTGAGAATGCTATTGTCTCGGTAGATTCGGATAGTTGTAAGAAGATTGCTGATACTTTTGGCCAGAGAACCTCGATTTACAGAGGTGTTACTAGGTATTTTCTCTCTACTCTCTAACTTGTAATTTTACTGTGATTCATTGTTGGGAAAATAGATTAAATGTGTATTTAGTAGAGTATCAAACACCCAAAAATTAGTGATTTTTTTTGTAAAATAACCAAGCAAGCTATAAATTTGGTATATCTGCTATTAACAATTAATGTGTTAATTAATTAAATGGTTTTAGTTACTGTTTGATATTTATGAGAAAAAAGGTTAAAGGTGGGATCTGTTGGTATGATGCAGACACAGATGGACGGGAAGATACGAAGCGCATCTATGGGATAACAGCTGTAGAAGAGAGGGTCAGGCTAGAAAAGGGCGTCAAGGTCTTATCTTTGTCTCTATCTATCCATCATATACATGCATACTATGCTTTGTGTATCACAGTAATTCTGTACATTTTATTTATATGCATATGAAAATTATGTTTGACTAAAAAGAAGGTTGCATGCATTGAGATTGAGGATAGTAATGGGGTCTCAGGTGGGCATTTTCTTTCTTTCAAATCAGGACTTTAATTAATTATTCATGATGATTGATTGACTGATGTTATATATAAATATATGTACATTTGTACTTCTTCTTTCTGTTCTTTCTTTTTTTACTTTCACTGATTTGATCAGAGTGGCCGCCATTTTGTTTACTTTGGGTAATGCTTTGTTGTTTTTTAACCTCTTATGCTTTGTACCCATGACTATTCTGCCCAGAAATAAATATGTTTGTCCGGAAGTTACTCTATCCCTACCACCCTTATTTTCTGGTTATAGCAGCGTCTACATGGCCCTCCCAGGTGTATACATACATCAGCTAGTCTGAACCCTAGTGTCTGAAACTCTGAATTTTATCAGGGATGGCTTTAACTTTTGCTTTTGCTTTCCTGGCCCAAAGTTCCTCAATAGGTTTGACCAAGTCACCCAGTTTAAATTTAAATGACTGCCTACCATTTTAGGTGGAAACAAATTTCATATTTGTATACAGTATGGGATTAATGCTGTGCCCACTGTCCAGAAATATACCCAATATATAGGGGCCATACAGGGTATCTTAGTGAAACAGAAAAACAAATACTAATCAATAAGTAGGCGGCCATTGTTATTGGGCATTATTATTGGACATTTTCAAAAAAAATTTTGTTGTGACTCAAAAATTGTATAGTATTTATTCTTACTGAAATTTTTACAAAATATATTATTGGAAATGTCCAATAACAATGTCCCTGTAGAAGGACTCGATACTAATATGCTATCTCCAACTCATAAGAGTAAAGATTAGTAGTAACATTGTTTCAAAAGACATATTTTGCAATTGCATTAGATTAATTGTAACATTATTGTTGAAAAAGGTTGAGGTCTAGAAAGATCTAAGAAAGGAAAAACTTGGACCAAAGAATAGAAGTGACAGCTGAACAGCTGTTAATTAAGATGTTTTAGTATAAGGTTCAATCTAAAGAAATAATTTTAAAGAAAAAGAACACAAGTAAAGATTTCAGATCATGGAAGTGTTTTTACTAGTCATGAATTGGGAGGAATTTGGGGATTCGTCTGTCACTTTTAGCTTCTAAATTTGCAAATAAAGAATATATGTCATAGAACACTAACAAACGTGAAAGATGGAGCATGATAAATAAACAGATATGCCAATAGGATTCACTAATAAAGAGTCACTGGTTTTTCTCTTCTGGTCACACCTATCACATGCATATTATGCACGCATGCTTGCCCTTTTTGCTTTGCTTTGTTTTGGAATATTTTGCTAGGCAGAAATCTTTGACTATCTAATTAGCAAATGTTTAACTTGATTTCCTGACTTTTGCATGGATTACGGAACTGGATCACGCCTTGTCACTCAAATTCTTTATGCCTGCAGTGTACTTGGGTAAGTACCTCTTCATTTACTTTTTCTTCTGGTTTTAATTCTCTGTAGAGCTGTTTGAATAATGTATCTAAACTTGATTAAATTTATGATTATTAGGCGGATATGATAAGGAAGATAAGGCAGCAAGAGCTTATGATTTGGCAGCTTTGAAATACTGGGGTCCCACTGCTACCACCAACTTTCCTGTAATCCTCCATCACACCATCTAGTTTTTTTATCATTTACTTTACTGTTCCCCTATCTCTGCATGAAAAGTTGACGTCTAAATTAATTTATGCCTAAGCTACATGGTTTTCTCCTCTTTAGGTTTCAAACTATACCAAAGAACAGGAGGATATGAAGAATGTAACCAAGCAAGAATTTATTGCTTCGTTGAGAAGGTCTTCCTATAGTTAACCAACCCTTTTTTTGTATTCAAATCAATATTATTGTTGTGGAGACACTACGACAGGTTGTAGAAAGAGTTTCTTACACAATTTCTCACAACCTTTTCCAGGAAAAGTAGCGGTTTCTCCAGGGGAGCATCTATTTACAGGGGTGTAACAAGGTCTTATCTTACTCAATGAGTAGTTGGGAAACCCCAGCATTAGTATGATTTGAATTTATTTTGTGCATTGTAATCTATTATATTTAACTCTCGCAATGTTGTTCAGGCATCACCAACAAGGACGTTGGCAAGCAAGGATTGGTCGTGTTGCTGGGAATAAAGATCTCTATCTTGGAACTTTTGGTACATAATTATACACGAGTCCTTTGAATATTAATTGTTAATTAGACTACAGTTGTTTAGTATGAGAGTAACTAGAATTTTCAGTTCCTTAAATTGTAATTTCACTATGACAATTGATTGACTTGTCAGAAATTGATTTAAGGATTAATGGTGATGTGGGACCGGGGTATTACACATTTTTTGTATCAATAGTAACTTAACCCTATATATGGTGCAGCCACCGAGGAAGAAGCAGCCGAGGCATATGACATAGCAGCAATCAAGTTTAGGGGTGTGAATGCAGTAACCAATTTCGAGATGAACAGATATGACGTGGAAGCCATTGCTAAGAGTGCACTTCCCATTGGTGGGGCGGCAAAACGCTTAAAGCTCTCACTCGAGGCAGAGCAGAAACCTTCCTTGAGCAATAACCAGATTCAGCAGAGCAGCAGCAACAGCGGGAGTAGCATCAGTTTTGCTGCCATTCCACCGGTCTCTGCAATTCCCTACGGGGTGCCATTTGATTCCACAACTCCGTACTATCACCACAACCTCTTCCATCACCTCCAATCCAGCAATGCAGCAGGTAGTGTTGATACCTCTGGTTCCATGTCTTCGGCAATAACTCCGGTGCCTTTATTGCCACCACCAGCCGAGTTTTTCCTCTGGCCTCACCAAACCTATTAACTTGACAAAGATGGTCAAACTTTCTCAACAAATACCATCCACCTAATGTTAACCTCTCAGCTCTTGTTTGTGGCATTTTAACTTAAGCTGACCCTCGTCTGACCCACCAAGCTTTAGCTTAGCTGTTAGTACTAATTAGCAGGGCCGAGAGACGAGTTTCTTTAATTTGGCGGGTAGAGATTTAGTTCCTAGGGGGAAACAGGAAATTTGTTAAAAAAGTAAAAAGTATTACCTAAAGATAGCTTGATGAGATGTTGTAATGTGGGATGGGTTTTGGGGCACTACTCATCTTGTTGTGGAAAAGTTTTGGATTTCTCTTAACGTTTGCATGCTCTGTTTTGAGCTGCTGCTCCTATTATCAATTATCAGTTCAATTTTCTTGTTTGCAATTTTGCATTGCTAGCACATAAAGTGACTAAAGTGCCATATGCTTTTCTTGAATTGCATATGCCGAAATCAGAATGAGTAATAGTAGAAACAAACCCAAGTTGTCAGTACAAAACAAATTACGCAAGCTTCCAACAAAACAAGTCCACTAGCCAACTAGGAAGAAAATTAGTACACGCCCAGCCCAGCAATCGGAGGTTGCCATCCAATATATAAATTAGAAAATTAGATGATTTACAAGTTTTAAAATTAATTTAGTGTCCCATCCCAAATAATATCATCTTTTATCAGTCGTACAATATGTTAATTAACCATGAGTTATTACGACAATATATTTTATTTCAAGTATTAAATTGGCATTTGGCAGTAGTAATCAAAAAACGTGGTTTTTCTGATTGATTATAAGTGGAATTGTAAATATTAAAACAAGGCACATTTAGTACAACACAACAAGTCAACAACAAAGGAATTCTAATCCAACCTAACCAAAAGGGTTCGTTCAGGAGCCCAAGCCTGCCGAGCCCTGACGAGCCTCTTCTAAACGAGGCTCAATCCTTAGGGCCGTATCAAACGCCATCTGGGCGTCCTGTCTCATCCCCTTCATCACAAAACACTGACCCAACAAGCAAAACGCCTTCGCATTATCTGAACTCAACCTCACCGCCTCCACCAGGTCCGCCACCGCCGAGTCCACCCGCCGCCTTCGATTCACCGCAATTTGCAGCTCGGCCCTCGTAAATAAAGCGTCACCGCGCTCTTTATCCGACAGCGACCTCACCGCCGGCAGGGTCAGCGCCATATCGAGGCATTTGAGGGCGGAGGATTTGTGTCCCATGAGATCCAAAGCAAGGCCTTTGAGGATGAGGGTTGCGGCGTCTTTGGGTTCGATCGCCAGGGCCTTATCAGCCTCGCCGGCGGCTTCTTTAGCGAGGTTGTGAGAGGTGGTGCGGTTGTTGGTGGATCGGGCTCGGGCCAGTAGGTGGGCCCCTTGGACGAAGTGGCGATGGGTTTGGGCGGTGTATCGGTTTTTGGAGCGGAGTTTGGTTAAGGCCTGTTTAGGGAATCTGTGGATGGCGTAGGATAAGGCTAGAGTTAATAAAAGGATGGCCAATTGTAGAACTATAGCTGTAGTCATCTTTTTCTGTGTGCGTTGGTGAAGCTTTTGCTTACAGAGTGGTGGTTGAAAGAGAAGTGGATTATTTGGTAATTGTTGTTTTTTTAAACAGTTTGGCTCGTTAATTATCTAATAGGTGTAATACTAATAAAGTCCAGAAGAAGAGGCCCAAGAATATTAATATATTATACTGTGGGTTTGAAAATGGGAATAATGTGGAGACAGACCCAAAGATTGTACAGAAAATCATCTACCAACTTAGCTTCATGTTTAAAATGCAAAATAGTACCATAGTACTAGTACAATAAAAAAAAATGGTATGTAAAATTAGTATTTTACACCATCCAATACGATTGATTAAATAGTTTTATAATATGGTAATTCAGTACAAACACGCAGAGAGAAAGATCACCTCTGGGTCTGCGTATCGATATTGTATTGGTCAATTGATCAAAGTTAACTTCATATTAATCACTCCCGGTAATTCATTTTAAATTCCTTGGTCAATTGACATGATATTATTGAATGGTGTAAAACATTAGTTTTACCGGCCATTCTAAAATTATTTATTTTCTAAAAGAGTCCAGAAAGATGCAAAACATAAATATAAGTGTTGAACTTTTGTGAATCCTTTTTATGTTTTTTGCCTAAGTAAGTAACGAATTGATGAAAGTTGTTTAATCTTATTTTAAACGTCTATTTTGTCAGTTAAATTTAAAGATAGTATAGAAAATCTACCAAGTTATCTTCATGTTTAAAATGCAAAATAGTACAACAGTTAATAAAAATAAAAAGTCCCAAAAAGGCCTAAAACATAAGCATAGTTGTTGAAGAGGTGAACCGTTTTATTATTTTTTAGCTAAATAAGTAACGAATTGATGAAAGTTCTTTAAGCTTACTTTGAACAACTATTTTCTCGTTTTATACTTTGGGGATTAAGAATATATTGCGGAATAAATTGTAAATCTAACCCCACTATGTGTTATGTTTTTGTAAAAGTGTTCCTTAAATTTTTTTCTTAGCACAAGTATCCCTCATAAATACATTAGTTGTGCAAAATTGTTCCTCCAACCCCCTTTGTTAATTAAAAATTGAATTTTATTACATTAAATTTGACAGAAAGTGCTAACATATTATTCATCCCTAAAGTAAGGTTATTATAATCATTATGTTAATTAGACCTATTTGAGATGTAAAAAATAGGGTTGCACAGACTGTACAATCATATTTTTTATATATATCCAAATGATACATAAATCACTGTTTTTTGTAAAAATTTCAGATCTAATAAATTACATTAATTTTTTGAGAGTCATAACAAAACAAAAACAAAAAATTGGCCCGGTCGCCATCCACGTCCCCTTAGCATTTTTGTTTAGAATTTTTTTTTGTTCTTTTAAAGACTCGTATATTTCTTTCTTTCTAACTATACTACTCTGTAATAGCAAGTGTAATTGTAGTGTACAAAATTATACTTTTTGTCCTATGCTCGAGGGGATTTGCTTAACCTATTAAAGGAAATACTGACTTTCAAGTAAGCAGTAGTAGTAGCTATGTTCCAACTTCCAACTAGAGAAAGGGAAACATATACAAGATTTTTCAAAGAGAAGCTAGATGAAATATTAGCATAGAAACAAAGAAATGTGCACCATGTTCTTATACATGTGAGTTCCATTAGAGCCACATTTTCTCCTTTGCATTAATTTCTGCCTCCATAACCACCTTCATAATATAGAATAGAAGGCAACACTCTTTGCAGGAGAACAAAAAAGGGCTAATTGAAGAACTTCTATAAACATGGAGATCGATAGAGATCAAGAGACTTCCTTTTTCCGGCGCCTTTATACAAACACGGCAAATGGTAAATCTCATCTTCCGATTAAGCTTGGGATTTGTACTATTCTAAATTATAATACACGACGGGAACAACTCTGGTCAAATCTCGAGTTCAAATCGAATCATAACGTATGCAGGCTCAATCCACTAAATAAAAAATACCTGCTTACGTTATGATTTGATTCAATATCAGGATTTGACCCGAATGTTACAGAGACCACCACCAACAAAAGAACTTGAAGCAAAAAACGAGGAAATTATGTGTGTGGTTTTAATTAGTTACTGCATAACAAGTTCTTTATGGCGATCGAGGTCCTTGAGATAAGTTGTACAAGTATAATCTTGTATGTCACAAGCATCTACAAGAATTGTTCTCCCTGATCCCATCGACTTTTGTTTGGTCTCTACTGCTCCACTCTCACCTCTCAAAATTTGAACAACCTACACAACCATATAGGTAGGCACAACTTCATTATCAGTCTAATAATGTAGAGGTACAGATTACAAAGACAACAGAGGCAGAAGAGGAAGTAGAATATTGTAACAGGAAAATTACCCGGGTCATGTTTGGACGCATGTCGGGTAGATGATGAACGCATATCGAAGCTGCTAAAATGGCACGATTCATATCAACAATGTCATATTCATTGCCTAATCGAGAATCTGCTAGTTCCTTGATACTATTATTCTCCAGCAGAGGTTTTGCCTTTATAATAGTTAGGGACAAAGGGATGATCAGAAGTTATCTTTTTGTGATTATTAGGCTAAAGTTGAAGCATTACAATTCTGCTTCCTGTACTTGCATTACAGACTAAAGTTCTTAATTGGATCACTCAAAATCTTTCTAAAAGCTATGTTAGGCAATTCTAGCTTTAATTTGGTATTTTGGAACACTAAAATTGAAGGCAGACATGAAGAAAAGCAGTTAAAAAAGAACAAGATTCAAACATACCCACATCACCAGGCTTTGACGACAAGAATCAACTGCACGACGCCCTGTTATAAGCTCTAATAGAAGAACCCCAAAAGCAAATACATCGGTCTTCTCATGAATAACTCCGTGCATAAAATATTCTGGAGCCATGTATCTGATAGATAGATGCCAAATAAATTTTTTTTTTAAAAAAAACATAAGCTTGCAAGGAAATTGATGCATAAAACAAGTATAGTTGCAGCTCTTTTGATACCCGAAAGTTCCCTCAATAGGTGATACTACATGATGAACCCATTTCTCTGGGAGCCATTTTGCTAGCCCAAAATCTGATATCTGAACATCACAAAGAATCTCATAAGCATATATATACTTTTCCAGTACCAAAATTTCAACAATACTTTTTGTCACAACCTGAGGTTGATAATCGTCAGCTAATAGTATATTTGAGGCTGTGATGTCTCTATGTATAATCCGCCTCTGACAGTCGGAATGGAGATACTTCAAACCGTCAGCTACCCCAACAGCCACCTTGAACCTTATATTCCAATCCAGACAATCTGTTGAGCCTGAATTACAATTTCTCATCATTAGTCGAAACCAATACCATATATGTTCAATTGCTTTTTAATTAGTATATCGATTTAAGTTATATATATTGTGTTTAAGGAAATAAATACAGCAGAGCACAGCACCATGTAGTAAAGAAGCTAGGCTGCCATAAGAAGCGAATTGGAGGACAAGGTGTAAGCCACTTTCACTGCCAAAGCCAATTAATTTAGCAGCATTGGGGTGATTGATATGAGCAATAATCCCAAGCTCACTCAAAAATTCCCCAACTCTATCCTCATCTTTCTTATTCTTCTTTGTTATCTTTTTCACCGCAACAACTTGACCATCTGGCAAGCACCCTTTGTACACTTCTGCGTGCCCCCCTTTACCGAGTAACTTATCTATCAAATTTACCAAGAAATTTTAAAAATAAAAATAATTAGTCCATGTCGACCAGGTTTGTATCCAATCAGAATAGTACACATATGTAGGAAAATTTATTGTAGCACAATAATTGATTAGGCTTTTAAGTTTTGCAGCCATGGTTTTATGATTCATAACCACTCATTTTAGGCCTGCCTCCTAACTTGAAAGAGCATTCTGTATAAGGATTGAGATATTGACAGAAGCAAAAGTTTTAAAACATTAATAACACTTGGGGCATGAATTTCTTTCATTGTCTGTAGAGAGTAGACAAAGAGTGTACACTTGTTAATTATATATACAATACTAAAACACAAACAGAATCAGTCTCCCTAAAGTTTTCAATACAAGTTGCTGTGGTCAAAAAGTCAGGCCCCACTATCAGTTTTCCCTTTATTCAATTTTAGTTAGTGAAGAACTTTGTTTTTCCTTTGACTATTTGAGTGTGGGGTGGTTGAAAATTCACCCAAGTTCATGAAATTAATCAGGATAAATCTATGCATGTCGATAAAAAGTAAGGCTGAGTTTTATCCAGGTTACTTAACATTTTCCTTTAAGTTACTTATCCTTTCTTTTCTCTATTTAGCTAACAAAATTTCTCATTGTTGCATTATACCCACAATAATATGCACATCATTTATTACAAAAAAAAAAAAAACAGAGGAGCCAGAATCCAAAAGGGTTCAAATTTCCTAAGCTTTTAAAAACAAAAAAGTAACTGAAAAAAAAAACAGAGGAGAAGCTCAAAAGTTTATATTGTTGCCCCCACTTACCTGGGCTAAAACTTTTAGTGGCAGCCTCAAGCTCCTGATAGCTGAAGTTCCTCCAGGAAGGCTTTGGCGCCATCCATTCCCCACAATCAAATGAATCCTCAGAAACCTGATTCCACCCAAACTTCCACCTCAAACTCTTCTTTGACTGATCACAATAATTCAACAATGCAGTCGAAGTTAATCGCTTCACCGATTTCTTCCTAATATTCTCAAATATATTTTTCCACTGCACCGCAGCATTCATCACGTCTAATGTTGATGACAATGCTGATGAACAATTTTTATCATCCCCAGTTTTCTCCTCCGAAGATGAGCTGAAACTATTGCTTCTACTGCTGCTGCTATGGTCAGAATCTGAACCTGTAACGGGAGTCTCCAGTACGCCTCTTGGCGATGAATTTTCGTAGCTTTCATCCATTTTTTGGGGATCTTTTGAGGATTCTTCTGCATAGTTTACCAATTCTGTTTCTGGGTTTTCATGGGTTTCTTGTATAATTTTAAAATAGACGAGAAAAAAATAAGTTTAACAATTAATTCAAGAAAATATAAAGAATTAACAAACAAGAAACTCAAAACTATAAGCTTTTACCTTCCTGATGAGCCATTGAAGCCTTATAATTGTGTTTCTTTCAAATTTCAAAGCAAAATAAAACAAAACAAAAGGGGAGATTTCTAATGATTTTTATGCAACCTCTATACAAAGATCTGCACTGCATCTATTTCTTTCCCTCCCCTATCCCTCATGAGTTGTGAGAGAAGAGAGATGGTGAGAGAAAATGAAAGAAGGAGGGATTTGGGAAAAGGTATATGATTGGAGGTGGTTATTGTTTTGAAAGAGCAGAGCAGAGCAGAGCAAACCGATATCAGCTTTTGTGGTGATGGGTATGTGTTCTATATTTATACACATACAACACACAATATAATGCCCAAGGAAAGGGATTGGTTTAGTTTTTTTTACTTTTTTATGTGTATTCTTATAATTAGATTTTAAAATTAAGAAACTTTGAGACAGTTGTTATAATTAAATTTTACTAAGAAATAATAAATTTTGAGGCAGAACATTTTTAGACATGGTTTTTCAAACAGTTTATTATGATATTAAAATTTGGAAATTTATTTTCTCCGAGCAAAAAATAAAGCTAGAGCAATAATTTACTAAAATTGTGGTTAATTGTCTTTGGCCTAAAATTTAGTAACTAAAGTTAATAATTGAAGACAAAATACAGTAATAAAAGTCTCTTCTTTTATTGTGTGTAAGTTCATTGGAGAATTAAATCTTAATAAAATAGGTTCTCAAAAAAAACTTCACAATTAAAATAATCTATACGTATGCCTACAAATGAACTGAACCGTATGCGAAAACGTTTTGTTCAGTTCGGTTAGAGTTCGATTGGATTGTTTTGTCGAGTCGAATGCACACATAGTATCATGTTCGATTGCTTGATCGAACATGTTCGCGAACCATGTGGTTCATTTTGACTTGTTCACGAACAATTTGGGTTTGGTTCGGTTTGAGTTCAATTCTAGTGATTCGCGAGTAGTTCGTAAGAAGTTTGAGTATTTATAATATTTGGCCTAATTTTTGCTTCAGTGAGTTGATGATGTTCCCGAACATAATGATATTCAACTATGTTTACCAACATGATGATGTTCGACTATATTTGTGAACTGATCGCGAACTCAAGCATGTTCGCAAACATCTAACGATCCGAACTCGCACATGTATATTGGTTCAATCGAGTTATTCAAACATATTCGAGTTCGACAAAATACAGATCGAATTAGATCAGATTGGATCATTTGCAACCGTAGTATATGAATCTCAATATTTGTGAACAAAAAGAAGAAAAAATCGAAAGAAAACTAAAGATTATTTATATAAAAAAAAAAGAATATCTAGATGCTTACTCGATCGAATTTAAAAAAAGAATCCCATTGAAAATATTCAACCTATTTTTCAAAGAGAGAATGTCTATATACCTACTCCATCAATTCTATGAAAAGAATTTCAAGAAATATTAACGATGCATTTTTATTTTACTTTTAACTTTGAAAATAAAATTTTAATATAGTAATAATAAGACAATAATAAAATTAAGGGGATATTATTTCTATAAGTGTATTTGATATATCCACATGATCTTCTCTAATCCGAGAGTATGGTGCTCTCAAAAAAAATATGAGAGATAAATTTCACCTTCATAAGAGAGAGACCATATAAAAATAAGAATGTGATACTTTCTCATGAGTCTTTCTCATATGAATGTCGATTTACTCACTATTATTGTGTCATATGAATGTCGACTTACTATTATATTGTGAGAGATTATGTGAAAAAAATTATTTCAAAATGTATTATAATTTAAAAGAAAGAAAATTAAGTGTAATATATAAACTGACTCCATTAAAATTTTAGTGTATGGGGTCAAACTATTTTTTTTAAACTTTTGTCAATCTCACATCACTCCTATTCCTTTATATTTTCATCTCCCTCTAATCAACTTTAAATAAACAGTAATTTAATTTATATTATTTATTAAGGCTATGTTTGTTTGTAAATATTATAATCTACAGGATTATAATTTCAAGACTATTAATTTTAAAATTATAATCCCAAGACTATTAAGTCATTTTATAATTTTTTAAATCTAAATTTAAAAATAAATAATATATTTAAGATTAATAATTATATCCTAAATATAATACTAACAAACAAATATATCCTTAAAATATTAAGACATTGAACAAATTTGTTATTTGAATGGTATATTTATCCAAAACAATTGACTTGGGGGTGCTACTACACTGAACCTCAACTAAATTATTGATAATCTTATAATATTTTGACTCCTCGTAATTAAATGAGAATAATTTAAATATAAATAATTTTATTATTTTATCATTTTTATTAATATGCTAAAAAATGAACCATAGCTTTTATCCTAAAATATACTCGCAAAGTCGCCAGTTTTGCCGCGACTACCGCTAGTACTGGCAGAGGCATAAAAGCAGCAGCAATAACGAACCCAACTAACAGGCGTTATAATAGGATTGGTTCGAGGGCATTTTGGTACATAGATACGTTCAATCATAGATTTTATGTTTGACTTTTCAAGGTATAGTTAGAAACAGTTTTGCTCTGTATGCTGACTATTGATGTTAACTGGTCCCTCCATCCCATAATAATTGTCGCTTTAGCTTGATACACATAGATTAAGAAAATCATTTAATACTATTTTTTATTAATTAAAATTGGTGTGAAATTTCATCGCTATCCTTTTATGGGAAGTTGAAAACTATTAATACACGAAAAAAAAAATTTAGGACAATGAGAGAAGGTAGGGGTGATATAGGAAAGTAAATAATTTATTCTCTTAGAAAGTTGTAAACGACAAATAAATTCGGAAAAAAAATTTCTTCTAAAACGACAGTTATTATGGGATGGAGGTAGTATAAGTTACACGATTAAATGCACAAAATAAATAAATAAAAAATAAAAAAAATTATCGTAAGCAATTATAGTTTAAATGATAATTACTCACTTTTCAGTCTGCGACAAAAAAAATTGTCTTTACCCAAAAAAAATACTCGATTATTATTGATTTTAAAAAATTAATTTGACACATTTTTAAAAAAAAATTAATTGTGGTATAGTTTGTATTGTGGACAATAGTTATATATAATAATATATTAATGAATGAATTGATGTCGTTCATTTGACACTGTCAATAATACCAACTATACCGTAATTAATTTTCTAGAGTACAAGTGGTCATATGAGAAATTAGTGAAAATAGTTTATTAAAAATTATTAAATAATAAATTTTATAATGAATAATACGTTTTAAATAATTTAAAATATTTATTATTGTATTGATTAAAATTAAAGGACTATATATTAATTTTGAATTTGAGATTGTGTTGACCAATCCTTATCATGGTGGAGCACAACACAAGCATATTTCATTGCCATTAACCAATCCTTTGGGCTTAATATGCATATTTTAAAGAGGCCATGGATGAAGAAGGATGGTTGCATTGTTATATCTAATAAATTTGAAAAACTGATATTTTGGGTGCAGATTTTTTCATAAATGTACGATTTATCCACAGTAGAATTGCAGGACATGATTTATATCGGGTGAGAAAATTTGGGCTGGAAATATCATTTCACTAAAATTTATACAAAGAGGTTTTTGTGGTTCAAGTCTCATAAAGGGGATGGATAATACATGCAATTGTTTTGGTGTGTTTTCTCTTCTCTCTTTTTATATTCCCCTCCCCCCCCCCCACCCCACCCCACCCCACCCCACCCCACCCCTTCTTCTTTAGAGGGCTTCCTATGATATTTGCAAAATTTATTCACTATCAGTGTATCCCCAAACATATGAAATGAAAAGGCAAAGGAACTTGATGGTTAAGTAGTTGAACTAAACCTGTTAAGTGCTTAATTTAAGTATATATATATATATATATATATATATATATATATATATATATATATATATATATATATATATAGCCAAAACCCATAACTCACCAACCTCACCATTATCAATGTCACTTCAGTTAGAGAAGTCAGTTTAACTGAATTCTCCCTCTCAAAACTCCTTCAAGTCAAATGAAAATTAGACTCAATTAATTAATATATAGATCGATCAGAAGGGGGTTTGCTAATACTCTTTCCATCCCTTTCTAATTGACGTTTTAGAAGAAAATGTAATTAATGGTTTGTTTGATTAATCAAAATAATTATAAAATTTCGGTATTATCCTTATAAACCAAGGGACCTACCCTATGTTAATCTTTTTAAATTGAGCTAATTAAGGCAATAATTTGAACAAAACAAATTTACTAATTAACATCTATTTCACTTTCTAATTCCTCACTGGATTTGGTACTCCAATTTCCACCAACCCTAGCTAGATATCTAGATACATAGAGAGAGAGAGGGGGGAGTTATTGGATAAGATGTGTAAATGTAATAAGATGATGGAAAATACAATTGATTTTGAATTTTTCGCTCATCCTAATAAATTATTTGAGTCGTCCAAAATTTGAAATAAATTTCATCGCCCATGTAGTGTCGGAGTCATGTGACACAACTAATATATATATATATATATATGTGTGTGTGTGTGTGTGTGTGTGTGTGTGTGTGTGGGTTAGTTAAGGTTGCTCAAAATTAATTAAAGCATATATGCATCAAAGATTTAGTGGTTTCAACTGATCATCTTCCATGAGATATAGTCATTAGTCACAAGTCAGCCAACATGACAAAAGAAACCATTTGAGTTATTGGAAATCCATTTTATACAACATGACAAAATCAAACACATTTCAATATTTATATATATGACCAAAGTCAATAGCCCACTGGCCCAACCAATGTAATAATAACTGGGTTCGATATTGAAGATATGGCCCAACAATCAATGTCCAAAAAAGTACAAAAAAAAAACAATCAACAATAACCTAACAATCTGCACTAAAGATAAAGGATGGCCCAAATGTGTAAAGGAAACTAATAGGACTCACCCACTATTCATTAATGTCAATTTTATAGGTAAAAATATCAATTTCCTAAAAGTAAATTTACTTGAATTTTTAATTATTTTTTCATATTGTTTTTATATAAAAAAAAACGAAACAATTTATATTAACAGCAGACTAAAACAAAGAGAACAATCAATTTTAGGAGTTTATTAATTATAAGCTCTAATAATATTAATTTTAATCTAAAATAATAACTTGGAAGTGTGAGAACATGATAGAAAAATATTGTTTGCATATATAATTATTTAGAAAATATTTCTTAATGAAAGTTAAAATTGATAGTTATTCACTTATTTGTATATATTATGAAATAATTTATTTATTAAATATATTTATAAGTCTTAATGTAATACTGTCTCCGTCGCACGATAAAAGCCATGTTAAATGTTCATTTTCCTTTAATAACCAAACTTTTATACATATTTTTCAATTATATCCGTAACATTGAATATTTCATACTTTTTTTATTTTAATTCTCTCCCTATATTTAATGATATTATTATAAATAATTTTATCATTTTATTTATGTTGTTAATATGCGTGAAAAATTCACCCATACACTTTTATTATTTTATTATGTTCTTAAGTATATCTAATGTAAACGGAGTGAGGCACGCACGGCAGGAGGCTGGGTCTGTTTATATAGTTGAAAATTGAAACGGCCGGGGCTGGTAAAAGTCTCGTACCCGGTCCATTCCCAATTGGATCGCCATTCCGGTTGACAAATGGACTTACTCGGCGACGACGGAAGAGGCTACGAGCTAGCTCGGAAGCTCGAGAGCCACGGTGTTTGGCGGTCGTGGCTAGGCGATTCTCTCTATACCAATTTCATTCACTTCCTGTCTTCGCCATCTTCATGGGACGCCTTCATGAGAATCGACAGTTCAAAAACTAGGGCTCAAATTCAGCTCCAACTCAGAGCTCGAGCTCTCCTCTTCGACAAAGCCTCTATCTTACTCTTCCTCAGTCCTAATATATCTTCATCATCAGCGTCTTCTTCGGTTCCATGCTCAACAGCAATTTCGAAGCTAAATCCGAACTGTATGAATCTTAGAATTGTTATAAACTTGATGTAGGTTTTGAGTCACTGTGACGAGTGGGGTTTATTGATTGATTAATTATTTCAGATTTGAAGTTACATGGTGATGATGTGTACTTCACTCTTGAGGATTCTTCACCACAGCGAGATAGCATTATGGCAACTAATTCGGCGCCGTTGAAGGTTTGATGACCTAATTTTACTGATTACTTCAAGAACCATGTACCCATTTATTCCAATTTACTGAATCCTGTTATGTCTAGAGTTTTATTGAAATGTTTAGAAAATTACATTTTCTAGCTGAGATATGGAGTTTAGGTTTGTTTTTGTTAAGTTTCCTTGAAGTATGCATACTGAAAAGTTGAAGTTCAGAATTGTGAGGTAATGAGTGTGACACTATTAGAAATAAAATAAAACAGATAAAGAAATGAAAGGTAATTGGGGTGATAATGCTGTTGTTTGCTGAAATATTACAGTATAACGGAATACTACAGTTGATTATTTGGGGTTTGCTTATGGAAAATAAACTAAATTTACATGTAATAACGTTAGAGTTGTATGTGAACAAGATGATGAGCGACTTTTAGAGCTTTTCTTAATTCTAATAGATGGATTTGAAATACCATAATCAGGGGAGTTGTTGAATAAGGAGTCAAATTCTACACCATAGTACCACAATGTGTCTTCTATCAGTCTCTGTCCTTTTGCTTGACTTTTCAATACTCGTTCCACTATATTTGTCAATGACTCAACTCCCTTCATTCAAATTAACAAATTTATCGAATACAAACTAAATAATTAACCACATCAATGGACTTGGGGAACATCGCACAGTAATGGGTGTATGAGTGACTTCTAGAATATATTGGTTCATGCATCTGTTTTCATGTTTTCAAGTAGTGGATTGTTCATGCGCTTCATATGTTCAACTTTAAGAGCTTTTTTTTTCTTATTGACCTGTAGATTAAACATTATTGTTGTGGTTTGGCTGATATTATTGGTGGGTTATGTAGGCTCATTCTAAAGCAGCTTTTGGTGTTGGGTCGAGATTTGGAGAGTCAGAAATTGATAATATGTCTCAGAGATTGCCAGAAACATGGTATAGTCAATTTTTTGACAAGTACAAAACTAGCAAACCTTATAGGCTGTCATTTGGTGATCGAGATACAGACAAACGTACACCTGAGCAGATGGCTTCTTATCTTAATGTTCTTGAGAAATATAAGAGAAGGCGAGTAGTTTTTAAGGAAAATCAAAACATGGAATTTGGAAATTCTGTGTTTGATCATTTATCAACCATGCAGTCAAACTCAGTTTTAGATGATCATAGTGCAACTGATGATGAAACTTTGTTTTTCCCCGAAACAATGTTTCCAGTGAACTGTGTCCCTGATATTGTACTCCCTCCCAGTTGTGGGGTAGAAGATAACAAGAAAGTGGAGCTCAATGGAATTCTAGATACCTTACCCCAAATCAAAACAAGGAGCCCAATTATGATTGAGAGGCTTGGTATTAGGCCAGAATACCTTAGCATGGACAAGGGAGGAAGTCAAAGTCATGGAAAGAACGGATATGAAGGGGACAGGAAAAATCTTGGTAAACAGCAAGCACTAGAGATGTCACAGAAGGTGATAGCTCATCTACTAAATAAAGCGGGGTTCGAAACAGCTTCAGAAGTTTCGGTTGAAGTCTTCTCTCAGTTGCTGAGCTGTCATATCTGTAAATTAGGTCGTACCTTGAAAGTCCTTACTGATAGTTACAGGAAGCAGTACTCTGTCGTGGAGTTAATTAAGATGTTCCTTCAAACAGCGGGACATAGGTGAGTGGAGCTAATTTGTACATATTTGATTTGTTTGAGTGGTTTGGATCTCTGTTTGCTAATTGAACTCTTATTTTTCGGATATCTTAACAATATAAGATGTGTTTAAGTAGGTATGAAGTGGAAAATAATTATTTCCGCAATATTAATATTTAATTTTATAAAAAATTGAATCAGTTGTACTGAAAATTAGAGTTACTGGTATGTGCTTCCATATGTGGATATTGAAGCCCTATACACATATTTATAGTTTATATACATGTAAACATGTTTTATAGTTCTTGGGTACTCTCTCTGTGACGCTACCGAATCCGGGCGCTCTCCGCACCGGACCTGGTGCATCATATGCATCGCATTTCATAACATTCACCAACAATATATTTGGTAAAAACTCGTTTAATTAAAAACCTTACAACATAATCTTTATTCCAAGATCGTATACTTTACAATCTCCTATTACATTCTAAAGTTATATAAAATCATGACTCACAATCCAACACTAAGCCCTTCTTCTCAACTTCTACACCATTTATCTAACTTAGATTTTTAATATTAGCAACCAGTCATTTCCCAGAAAAGAGGGGACCTTCCATTAAAACGGCGCTCAATCAAATAACCATTTTTCTTGACAGAACTTTTTAAGCATTGCCAAATGCCAATAATGCTAATCTAGCTTCAACATCTACCAACTTAAATGTAAAGAACACAATACATTTATTTTCAAAGAATAGAAGAATAATCTATCATTCACATTTCCAAAGTCATTACAACTTTATAGCACAGAAGAAGACAATAATAAAATGTTTTCTTCTTTAGTCCTTCCTTTATTACCAGACTCTTCTAGTAATAATTCCTTAATTTCAAATTTAAAAGAATATTTGCAAGAATTAGCAACTAATTGCTTATTAAGTCTAATAGATATACATAAAATAATCACCTTCTTAAGATATATATAAGAACAACACAACACATGTTTTCAACAAAATTAACAATATAGTGAACTGAGTGGTTCTCCACCTATGAACTAATGAATTAGTTATCCGTCTCATCAACACTGTGACAATTGTCTCTCTGTGCGTATGTTTTTGCGATACTTGTACACTGCAACAATTAGGGGTGTTCAACCGGTAAAAATCGGTCCGAACCGAACCGGTACTAAAACCGACCAAATGTTGATACCGGTATCGGTTGGACCATAGTTGTTACGGTGCCACGACGAGTCATGGCGGTAGTCGACTGCCTGGACGCCTAAGCGACAAGGCGACCGTCATGGCGTCCGTAAGGCGACAAGTCGTTTATAATGTGCAATTTATATATTATGTATTTTACTTAACAAGTATATTGACAATAAAATTTTATATACATTAAAATTCAAAGCATAACACTATGAAATAACATTAAATGCATAATTATGTAAATATTTAGCAATAACAATCCAAAAATAACACACTTAATATTAAAAATTAGTAAAAGAAATGAAGAATTCAACAAATACCACATAGAAAATAAAGTTGCAATCAACCATCACAAATATATAGTCTAATAACTAATAAAACACCACCATAGCAAGTCAAAATAATGTTTAGACTCTCTACACTAGTCTAGAAACATCATTCAATTAAAATCATCATAGAAAAGGTCATCTCCATCTCTTTCACGAGAACTACTCTCATTCAAAGGGGTAGGTGGTGGTCTTTCTCCAAAATCATCCTCCACATCATCATCATTTGGAATTCTCTCTTCATCAACTTCATTATCAGAGTCGGAATCCATCAACCTTGATTCCCTTGAAGTTGAACCACCACCACGTCGAGAGTATGTCATTAGATTATTACTGGTATTAGCACGAGCACTCCTTGAAAGATTGCGACCCTCAAGCGTGTTGGATGCACCGGTTGCTCGATCCACATCATTCCGTGTATGATCCCCCCGGGATGATCAACATCGGCATCATTATCGATCCATTCATTACCCCATTCAAAGTCATCAATGACTAATGGATCAAAATTATTGCCAAGTTAACGCCTCTTTTGGAACCTTGAGTCGATCTTTCGATTGTATTGGACATACACCAAGTCATTCAATTGTTTGTGTTTCAATCTATTCCTCTTTTTCGTATGAATCTAAAATAAATAGAACAAAGAATAATAATATTAATGATAAAATTTTAATAATAGTGAATGATTTATTACTTTTGAAATTTGAACTAACAATAGAAAGTACTTACAAACTCAAATGTACTCCAATTGCGCTCGCAACCGGAAGAACAACAGAGGCCTAAAATTCTTTTTGCAAACGAGGATAGCTCAATAGCCGCTCCAAAAGAATTCCACCAATCAACTAGCAAACATTTAAAAGAAATATAAATATTTTTAAAGGAAGGAAATGAAGAATGTATATAAATTATAATCATAATTTAGCTTTTATATATTTATATATATTTGAATATACGTACGAGGATTCTTTATTTTCTGTTGCTTAATCACCATTTCTCTTGCAAAAGTATCTCGAGAAGCATCATAGTTATCGGCTAGATTGCTCATCTTGTCTAGCAAATCTAACTCGGGCACCATCTTTGCAAGAACGTCATTGAAGTCATCTCGTAAAGTATTAGCAAACAACCGACGTTCCTCTTTGATATCAAAGTACTTGTCCGGATTGAGAAACAACGCAGCCCCATATAATTTTTGTTCCATTTGATTTTCTCATCGCCGCTCAACAATTTCAATCACCTTCTTATACAGTCTTTGTTTGTTATCAAATGCATTTTTGATTTTTTTCTTCGCGCATTCCATCGCAACAATAACTTCCGGCATAGCAGGCTTCTCATCACTATCAACAATCCTCAAGACTATAAAAAGTGGCTATGACGCTCTAATGCAATCCTCAACAGTATGCCAAAATATTGTTGAAATAACAGTATCACATACTTTCTTCCCCGCTTCAGTAGCCGACAACTTTGATTTTGACCAATCCTCGCTGATGAACAAATGTCTCAATGCATCTTTATTCTTGTACAAACTCTGCAAGGTGAGGAAAGCTGTAGCAAATCTTGTGGGTCTCACAAAATCCCTCCCATTCGTTTTCTCCCTCATCGCACTAAGAAGACGACCATGTCTATAAATGAATGTTGTAATTTTCCTTGTATTTGTGATTGTGGGCTGGAATTGCTTCAACTTGCTTATGTCCTCTAACATAAGGTCAAAGCAGTGAGCGGCACAAGGTGTCCAAAACAGTGTAGGTCTCCTCTCCATTAGTATATGCTCCGCTGCCTTGTAATTAGAGGCATTGTCTGTGACCACCTGAACAACATACTTGGGGCCAATTTCTTCGATCTTGCTATCAAGTAGATTTGCCAACATTGTGGCATCTTGAGACTGACTTGAGGCATCAACAGAACTCATGAAATAAGTCCTCTTCGGACTATTAACAAGAAAATTCAATAAGTGTTTTTCCCTCTTATCTATCTAACCATCCGATATGAGTGAGCAGCCGTATTCCTTCCAAGCAACTTCATGTTTCTTCTTTAAGTCATTGGTTTTCTTGTTTGCCTTCTCAAGTAAAGGAACCCTCAACTCGTGATACGTTGGAGGCTTGAAACCCGGCCCATAATGTCCTATGGACTCGACCATTACTTCAAATCTCCTTGAATTTGCAGCATTGAATGGTATGTCACATTCGTAAAAAAAATCGGCAACGTGCATTTGGACTCTCTCCTTTTCCTCCGGTGTCCTCAAACGACTTTCAATACTCGTTTAGCTCAAACGCTTGCTATGTCTCTCCTCTACAACTTTTTCGGGAGTCTTCCTTAGAAGTGCTTCAACCGTCTTTGCTTTTGGTTGTGGAACTTGGAATTGAAATATAGCATTCTTCCTTTTAGAAGTCGTCCCAGAACTTGGGATAGTGTTAGAAGAAGTGTTAGAAGTCATGCTTGGACGAGCAGATAATTGTGCTTCTTGCACTTCTACTACATCATCATCATCATCTAGCTCAAGTGGCTTGTTCCTCTTTTTACTATTCAAAGCTGCTTGCGTCTTCTTCATAATTTCTGTTGTTTTGGGGCATTTCGCTACATCTCCAAAATTTTCTGCTAAATGTTGCTTCAACCTTTTGATTCCCAAACGACATTTCTTCCCACAAAGGATAAATTGCACTATATCCTTATTACTCATGTCCGGCCAATATCCATATTTTCAACCCGAATCATTTGATTTGGCCTTTCTTTTTGGGTCCTTGGTTATATCATAACCATCGGTTCCCGAACTTTCTGCATTTTATTTTCTAATTTTTACAAAATACAATTTAACAAACAATATATTAGAGACAATTGAGTCATTGACATATTTTTATTTTTACTTGTGAACAAAAAAAGAGTAAACAATAAACACCTTTCATATAATTTTGTACATTTTAAACTTTAAAGTACAATCATTTAATCACAATATATTCCTAAAATCAGCTTGTCTAAAAATTAAAATACATACATCAGAGACATGATATTACAGTGGAAAATTAATTACAGTGGAAAATTGACATTTGGCATATGTATATGATGCTTGACACTTGTAAAATTGCATGTATATATATGACAATATATTAGTTACTCCCTCCGTCTCAAATTATCTGCTTTTTTAGCAAAAAAAATTTGTCCCACAATATCTGCTTTTTTAAGATTTCAATGTATTTTTTCCCTTTATTTTTCAAGTTTGCCCCTTTACCCTAATTAATGATAGTCATTATTCTCATTCATGTCTCTCCTCTTTTTTAAGCATCTTTTCATATTTCCACCAATAAGGATTCATGCACAGAAAACAAAAAAGTCAGCACATAAGCGTATTATAGTATTTTTATCACACATATTGGTATGTGTGTGGAACTCTAAAAAAGCAGATAATTTGGGACGGAGGGAGTATCTCCTAATATTAGTCCAGTAGTCCAGTACATACATTAGAGACATTACAGCCACAGTCCACACATACGCCAAGTGTAAAAATATTATATACGCTATACATATGAGTTATGAGACAGCCATACATAGAAAAACTAGGGAAAAAAAAGAAACAGAGGAGAAAGAGAAGAGAATCAGTCAGAGGAGAAAGAGATGAGAAGTCCAGAAACAGAGGAGAAAAGAAGAGAAGATAAACCTGTGAGAGTCGTCGCCGAACTTGGAGCTGGTCGGAGGCACGGAGTTGGCCGGTCGGAGGCGTCGTAGCCTCTCGCTGCGATGATGGGCTGCGAAGTCGGGGCTGCAGAGGATGGAGTTTGTCAGAGCCTAGTTCGCGATGGGTCTTCTTCGCAAATCGCGATCGACTTCTCCTATTTTTTCTGCAGGTAAGGGTTTTCTCTTATTTTTTATTTGATTGGTCATGGGTTAGTCCATGGGTAAAAATCAGTTGGGTTAGTGCTTCCAAGGCAGGCGACGCCGTGAGACGCAGAGCTGCCTAGGCGGTCGCCTTGGAAGCACCGACCAAGTCATCGTACGCCTTGGACTTTCTTTATCGCCGGGATGCCAAGGCGTCGTCTAAGCGACACCATAACAACTATGGGTTGGACCGGTATAACGAACCGGCGGTACCGATTTTTACCGAAAATTAATATAATTATTATTTTTATTATTATTATAATCATTATTTTATTATTATTATTATTAAATAATAATAAAAAATTAAAAAATCGGTATATACCGGTCTAGTTCGGTAAAATCGAACCATAAAAACGCCGAACCGAAACCAGTATCGAAAAATCGATATATACTGGTTTTTGTACCGAATCAGACCGGTTCTTTTTATACCGAACCAGCCGGCTCGGTTTGGTCCGAAAAATCAAAAAAAACTGTTCCGTTTGAACAGCCCTAGCAACAATTGTCTCTTCAGTGAGTTAGATTGGTTTCCTAATACATCTTAAACTCTGCCCATACAAAGGAATCGTTCAACTCAACTACTAACATGTTAACAATTAAAAAGCACAGGATTGCACAAACAACTTTAAAACTCAGTTCTAATATGCAGATTCCTCTCCAAAATAATTTAGTTTGGCACAATCAACTTTCACAAATAAAGAATTATAACAATTCAATATTTAAACAATAAACATTTCGACTGGAATAGCTCAAAAATCGAGTTAAGCCGAATCAAATGGCAAATAGCTCATTTTTCACAAATCACTTCATATCATATAATGAACTTCATATAGCAAATGAAATCCCATAATTTATAAACATGTAGTTGCACAAAGTGCAAAGGTATAGAATGACTTCCTTTTCGCCTTTACCGTTTACGCTAATTTTGCGTCTCTCGATCAACCTATATCATTTATGTGATCGACATACAAATTAGTCACCACCACATGACTCTTACTCTAGTTCACCTTAACTAGCCTTTAAACATGAATCTAACTTCGTATTTTTAACTTTTACGATAATTGGTTTCAAAACTTGTTTAATTCATAACTAATTCATATCAACTCAATATTGGCTCATTTTTGGATAGTGACCTATGTATAACATGGTCTAACTACCCCCATAAGTGGCACGAACCCCAAAATTCTCGTGCTTAAAAAGTTCCGGACAGCCCTCTTTGTACTGTTCACTAGTAGAATATTTTCAGCAGTACCTTGGCTCACTATTTAATTCATAACTAATTCATATTAATGAATTTTTGAGTGATTCTTTCGCCCATATCTTTGTAACTTCCCCCTCTACAACTTTGCTTTGTATTTCATAACCAAATTCCAAACATATGATTTTATACAATTTTTACAATAACAGTTCAAATTTGAGGTTTCTCATTTTATACTTTCAGTCTCTCTAACTAGTTACCACTTAGGTTAATTAGCTAGTTTTCATCATTGTATTACATAGTCATAAACCTAAACATGTATTATTTCATGAATTCTACACAAGAACATAAGAACATAGACTAAATTTATAACAACATGCCTCTTGAAGTGTTAGCTTTTCGTTACTTGAAAACACTAGGTCTTAGCTTTCCTTCCTTCTCTTAATTACCAATATAACTCTCTTATGATTACTTTGGCCTCTTTTGCTCTTGAATTACTTGTGAATATGTGAGGATTTATTAAGAATGAGGGTTCTATTTATAGGAAGCCAAAATTTAGGATATTTAGGACCTTAAGTCACCCCACCATGGCTAGTCACTATTGTGAGTCACATGTTTCATCATCACACTTGGTGAGTCACCAAGCCTAGTCACCCATGTGCCACGACACACGACACAACATTTGGACAACAAATTTTAGGAAGCAAAGTCTCATTTACCAACTAATTAATCAAGAAAAAACCTATACATACATAAGCTATATGCATATAAGTTTTTCTAAATGGCCATAATGACACTCCCTTTCTCTACAACCTAACCAAATTCCACCTAGTTTGGTTAATTCAACTTGGTTTACTTTCTAGTTAGGTTTTCTAACTAATCTGGGTAATGTTGACTTTCTCAAAGTTGACTTTACGTTTTATAAATAGTGATTTAACGTTTTTATGAAGTGTTTTCGCGTCTTTTTCGGAAAATTTTTATTTTCTTATTCTAGCCTCCTCGGAAATATTCGGGATATTACACCGGAAAAGATAGCAATGTATTTTGTTAAATAATTTTTATGCCCATATATTTTAAGACGTGCTAAAAACATATTTGACAAAACATTATATATTTCAATATTCTCAATCCATTTGTATGTTATATTAGCAACTATACTACCAATTTAATGTATAAATGTGTCTTCCACATGTTTTATACCCCATTTGACAAACATCTACAAAAAATTCGACAATATTTTTAGGTTAGAGGTAGTACTTGAGTTACCAGCATGGTTCAAAGTTGCAAGTTGCGGTATGCGACGGTAGGTCATTTTTTAATAGTCACATTTGCTTAAAATTAAGGGTCGACAATAATGATGATTGCATAAAATTAAGAAGTAGATCGGGGGCAATCTATTTTTTTCTTCTTATAATAGTTCAAGGTCATTTTAATAATTAATAATTATGTCTTCAATTACATTTATATTTCAGAATAACTTAAAAAGTTTTATTTTGTGACTTGTGATTTGGTATTTACATAACGTTTATTTTGTAAGTTGCGACTTGTGATTTGATAATTATTTTATAAAAAATAAAATTTATCTAAATTATTGAGTTGGACCGAGTACCTACGATCCGTTTTATTTTGGCTAATGGATGCCACTTCTTGCACCCATTAATAAATGGGAAATTTAATTCACGGGTAAAATTACCCGCCATCCCATTACGACCCAACCCATGGGACCCAAACTCATGATTATAAGCATTGTTGTTAATGGCGCGCCTGGGCACGAGGCCCATCCCAGCTCACGTTGGGTACCTCGCCGCTTGAGATCGGGCTCCTTCAATGGTGTGTGACGCTTGCGAGACGCATGTGGCCCAAGTCTCGTCGAAGTTGTGTAATTTTTTTTCCCTAAGCAATTTAGACCATCAATTGCACCCTCCCCCTCCAAGTAAATCTCTATGTCTCTTATCTCTTTTTTATATTTTTTTTATTCTCCTCTTGCTAAAAAAATGGCTATTTTGCAAAATCCTAAGGGGTTATTCTGCCCAGTTTTTTCCAGAAACTTTGAGTACTTTAATACGGTACTAACTTGTTAAATAATTAATATGCGTATATAACTTGTACGTATATTTTTAATATTTAAATATGCATTTATATTGATGTTTATTGTTTACTACTTATATATATATATATATGTGTGTGTGTACTTATGCAAAATGTAATTATGATATGATTGTATATCAGTGTCTCACTATACTACATAGGTATGGTCCTTGAACTTGTTATAGAAACTTTTTGAACATGCTTAGAAGTTTGTAAAATTACTTGATGGCCGATAAATTTGATACATAAATGATTTAATGTGTATGTATGTATGTATTTTTAATTTTTTTTAAATATGTGCGCCTCACTTCGATGAGCCTCGCACCTCGCCTCGTGCCTAGGCCCCAAGGAAACCTTTGCACCTTGGTGCGCCTCTTGCCTTAAATAACAATGATTATAAGATTCTTAGTGATGATATATAGCCCGTTGAAGGTCACTATAGTCAGACATCCTTCTTGAATGACCTGGTAGCAGCTTATGCAGTTTCCCTGTATCCTATATCCTCTGATTCTGGAGTGCTAGTTCATGCAACTCATATAAGTAAAAATGTACTTGTTTGACTGAAGGATCTTATAGATATAGTTTTCTTCTCTTGTTTCATGTGTATAGTCATTATCTGAATTTTACTACCCTTGTAATTTCTTCAGGCTTCTAGGGCCCTTATCTTAGACACATGTTTTGAATTTGATCGTCTTGCATTCTCTTATGTATTTGGTATTTTTCCCCTTTGTCTTTCTCCTTGAGATACATAGCTCGTGTGTTAATCTTATGAATTTTAATTGTTTGATCATCTAACGTGTCGCTCTTTTTTTTCACTGTTCAATAGTAACCTTGGGACTTTGGCTGAGCTTGTGAAGGATAATACCAGGAATTCTGCACATCAAACTCAGCAACAGCTACATGCACTCCAGTCTCAATTTCAGTTACAGAACCAGGGTCTCATTCGGCAACCCCAACAGGTATGTTAATATATATATATATATATATATATATATATATATAATTATTTTCTATCCCTATCTGTTGGATGTGGTGCTTTGCTCCTGAACTTTGGATATGAAGTTTTTTTTGGTCTTTTATAGTTTTTGTAGCTCTTTGTGAATCTACATCATTTGGCCAATGGTTAGAAGTTGTGTTTAGTCTTGAAGCTGACTTGGACACCATGTTAACTGTGATCCTTCCACATCTCTCCACTGGGGGGCATCAAATCTTTTTATATTATTTCTTTATTTGATGCTGTTATTCTCTGAATTTCAAACTAGGCCTTTTCATTTGAGTTTACAATATTAGTCTGCAATTACAATTTAGAGTCTTAGACAATAAAGATGATAACATTTTCTGCTGAATATTCAGATGGTAAGGGAGATGCATCCGCAGTTGCAACACATGGTTCATCCCCAAAATCTTGCATTTCAGCAACTGCAGCAGTGGGACAACAGAATCCGTAGACGCCAACCATCCACACCTCGTACTGTTACGAATATGAACACGAACATGAGTGTGAATAATATGAATATGAATATGGATAAGGAAAGACCGATCGTGCAAGTCAAGATTGAAAACACTTCTGATTTTCCTATGGACAATGCCTTTGCCACAATGAATTCGAGACACCCACAACTGCAGTTTCGGCAGCAGCAGATGGCTGCTATGTCAAGTTTACAAGCTCAATCTGGAAATCAGTTTAGATCCCTGGCTTCCATACAAGTTCCTCAAATCCAGACACAGTAAGGAAGACTTTGTAACGAAATACATTAGAAATGGGAGCCTTGTGAAAGTCGGTCAGAAATTCTGAAACATACTTTTTTGCATGCAGGAGCATGGGCATGGTCAGGGCCCCGCCGGTGAAGGTCGAAGGGTTTCAGGAATTGATGGGTGGGGATGCTTCACTTAAGCATGATTCAGAGGAAAATAAGCTGACCTCTCCGACGAAATAATTAGGGGATGACGAACCCCAATATTTATGTAGATATTACAAGTTATTTTGGTTTGTTTTTGTGACTTAAAAACTGACTCATGTAAACTTGCATAACTTGTGGTATTATTGATACTAAAATTAATCGATTAGACATTATTTTGTATGATTTTCAAGATACTTAATACTAGTGTCCATGTACCGGTTATGAAGCTCCTTATCTCCAAATATTCCACTTAGCTCCTTGGTTCTTTCCCTGTAAATCCTTCCTTCCTCTTCAACCATAACCAACCTAAGTGACTCGGCCACCGAGTCTCTTGTAAATAACCCGTCTGTTTCATTTCTGGGCACTTCTATCCCAACCTTATTGTCCACCAAAACCCTAGCATTCAACCCCTGGTCCACTAAAAATGGAAGCATGACGAGTGGGCGCCCAAACATTAGTCCCTCTATAATAGAACTCCAACCCAAGTGACTCAAAAACCCACCCACAGATTCATGACCCAATATCTTTAACTGGGGTACCCAACTCATCCAAACAATCCCTCGGTCTCTAATCCGCTCCAAAAACCCATCCGGAAGCTCAATCGGGTTGGACTCTTCGGACCCAGGCGGCTTCCTCAGGACCCAGAAAAAGGGTAATCCAGAGAGCTCCAGCCCAATACCTAACTCAGTGAGTTCGTTTTGACTCAGTGTAGCCTCACTGCCTAAGGCCACGTAGACCACAGAGCCTTTGTCTTGGCTATCAAGCCACTCTTTTATAGTTAGCCATTCAGCTTCATTTTGGTCGCCAACTCTATCTTGGGCCGAGGGAGGCATTAGGCCCAATGGGATCACGGGCTTCTTGTGAAGTTCCTCTAGTAGCTTGATCCATTCTGGTTCAAACTCGTTACAGTACCGTACAAAAACAACTTCGCTCCCACTAATCACTGATCCAGCCCGGTAAAAATCCGATACGCCTGATTCATTGTCAGTTGAGGAACCCATAACCCAGTTTATCTCGTGCAGCCGGTACGCAACGTTATTCGGAAACGGTATCCAACTCGGGGGAACCGTAAAATCCTCTGGCCTGATCCGTTGATCCGAACCGTTGATCATGGCCTCGGATGATGACCCGCTGAAAGCTATGAACCACGCGTTGAATATTGAAAAGAAAGCGCGCGAGACGCCTAGTCTGGCAGCAACGGGTGGCAGCCAGTGAGGGGAAAAGTCGTAAATGATCCAATCAGGAGATTCAGTTTCGAGAAACCGAGTCAACCCCGGCTCGAGGCCATCGTAGGCCGTCTTAAGATACGGGATATCATCTGTACGGATATCTGTAGTGGCTTCGGCGTCTTGCCGGAGTTTATGGACTCGCGGAAGTTTGAGTTTAACAAAAGTGATGAGAGGGGCTAAATTTGTAGGGACTGCAGGAAGGCGGTCAATATTTCTTGGGGTGGAAATGAAGGAGACTTTGTGACCCTTTTGAGCTATGGACTTGGAGAGCTCTAAGAATGGGATTAAATGACCGAAAGCCAGCCATGGAAACATAACAACATGTAAGTTATCATTGCCGGCGGCCATGGGCGTTAGCTTCCTATGCCGGTTAATCTCCATCTACAGATCTACCCACTCTCTATTACTATTAAGATGATGGATGTTTTGTTCATGAAATACTAGTATATATATATATATATATATATATATATATATAAGACGGCAAAGTCCGAAGAGACCTAAATCAAATATTGTTGACAACTTCGATATTTTTGGTATGATGTATGCCATGACATGGGTATCTTGAGCGATATATTTTGGAAACTAATATTTTTACCAATATTTTTGCTATTTTTATATAATTTTCTCTGAGGTGAAGGAAACTCAGAGAAAAAAGTAAATTCTACTTTTATATAAAAATTGATTAGATAAAAATATTAAAAACTCATATAAAAATAGTGTTCTTCAAATATTTTATTTCAATTTTTTAAAAAATAATAATAATTGTAATATCTCTCCCTAAATCGCGTAACATGATACGTACTGTAATTTAGATACACAAAACTTGTTACTATCAAAATTGTTAACGTTAAGATCTTTCTTCACGTCCCAATCACGTAAGACGTGTCTTTATCCTGCACAGTAAACACGACAATCACCAAAAGTTTGACGGCTTGACCGTCGGGGGATAGCTCCGGCGTAAAAGTCAGTACAGGCGATTACAAGGTTAATAATGGAGGAAAAATATCTAGTGTCTAGAGAGATAATAATTCAGTTACCTTTTTCTTCATGTGTGATCTTTACTTATATACACTCTGTCCGATTTTTCGTGTCACTCACTCCCCACTAACACATCTTTCCACCCCTAGTCACCTTAGCCGAATGCAGGCAACTCACCTGCTCCATCTTTTCCCTGTTGCCACCGCCGGCCGAACAAATTCAATCATCATTAATGCATGACAGAGATAACAGTCAACTGTTAACTTTTTTGATTATTATCGGTCAAAGTTGGTATTTAGATATTATTTGCCTAATGAATCAGCTCCAAATCAAAAGCTCAATACATTCAAGACATAATAAATATAACTCAAAGAATGGACTCATCCGAATTAGTCCAACGTATAAAGTACCATGGTCTAAAGGAAGGATCCAATCTGTGCCCAACAAAAATTAAAGTCATAATTTTTTTAACGAGCCTATGAGTGATTGTTACAAGCAATATGAGTCCCACACACTGAGCAGGAAAACATGAACCATAAGTTTAGTTGGGTACACCACAATGAACACAAAGTGATAACAGAGGTTGAACACAACACTCTGGAGACCACAACTATGTTGAGAGGTTGGGGGACCACACTGAAGGGGGAGTAGAGGATTATACAACACTGAAGTGGGGGACCAACCAAGAGTTTTGTAGCATATCCATGCCATTGAATATAAAACAAAAAGAAATACTAAATGAGAAGGATTAAATAGCATATCTGATTCTCTTATTTATCATATTTTTGTTAAATTATTCTTTAAATATTTTTTTTAGCACACTTGTTCTTCAATGATGAATTAGTTATGCAAAAGTGTTCCTCCACTATTTTTTGTCAATTTTCGTTAGTCAAACAAGATGTTTTCCGTTAGTCAAATGTTTCTCCAAACTTTTATCATTTTCATTTAACTTGATCTAATTAATTAAAAGGCAATATGGTCATACACAACTGTGTATATTTTATTTGTGCACAGTTTGCTAAAACTACGCCGTTTTGACATATTTGTTTTTATAAAAAAAATTATTTTTTCTTCTCCCAAATCAGGGATCAAAAATAAATATGTCAAAACGGCGTAGTTTTAACACATTGTGCACAAATAAAACATACACAACTATGTATAGCCATTATTCCCTTAATTAAATTATGAATTTTTACAATAAATAACATAAATGTCAATAAATAACAAATATTTATTTTATCAAGAAAATAAATTCATACACTTCTTGCTAATTAAATTTCTCAAATATTAAAATTTCCGTAATATACATTCAAACATAATTTTTTCTAATTTAAAAGTAAAATTTTAATGTCCATAAAAAGTGCAAATTAACACAAAAAGATTATATTTTTTTTCAAATATTAAAATTTACATAAAACAAACTTAGAAAAAATTTGATACAGGACCAATCTTATAATTCATATAAAAAAGTATTAAAAATTATGTTAATTATGTTAAAATTTTATATTACTTTTTGAATTGATGTTTTTATTTGTTTTCTTACAATAATGTTGATTTTGCATTTTCTATTTGAGTTTTGTGAATACAGAGTAATGAAGATCGTGTAAGCTTGTGGGAGTTGATGGTACTCGCTGCACCCATCACACGCACATGCGCAAACATCAAATTAAAAAATAATTAACATAATTTTTAATACTTTTTTATATAAATTATAAGATTCGTTTTTGTAATAAATTTTTTTAAAATTTATTTTACATAAATTTTAATATTTAGGAAAAAATTATTATTTTTGTGTTAATTTACACTTTTAAAGGGTATTAAAATTTTATTTTTACATTAGAAAAAAATATGTTTGAATGTATATTATGAAAATTTTAATATTTGAGTTGACCATGAGAAGTTTGAAGGGTTTGGAAGAAGGATTTGAGGTCGGTGAAATGGTGGGATAAGTTAGAGAGGACGAAGTTGGTTTCAGTTTCGAGCTTCAGCAGAGCTTTAATGGTGGTGAAGTTGGAATTGGCTGAACTGATTTTTAAGTTGTGGGAAGCTTGTTTTAGAGTTTTTACGACTTTTAAAACTTGTTGATTATATTTTTTAGCAGGTTCGGTTTCCATGGGAGTTGTTAGAGAGAAACAGGGGAGAGAGAGTTGGATGATTTCTTTCTATTCAATGGCAAATGGTGAATGCATGAGGAGCCTTCTCTAGTTTGGTTCCATCAAGTGCACAAGTTCTCTTTGCTTTAAATCTTGGATTTATTTGATATGATGTTTGTTTGTCGCTGCTTATGTAATTTTATAGGACTATCCAAATTTTTTATACAATATTTTTTTGCCACTTAAATAAATTTTTTTATTTTTATATTTATTTTCAAAGCCACGTGAATAAAAAAGTAACATATGTTTAATTTTTTTAACAAAATGGTGTAATTATAAATTTTAATTAATTTATTGGAATAATTTAAAATATTAAAAATTCGATAATGTAATCAATAAATCGTGTCAATTATAATTATTAATTTATTTATTTGTATTATCACGTAGGAAATAAGTGAAATAATTTAACGTTTATTTAATTTTTGTGACGGATTATTTTAATTAGTTTATTAAGATAATTTAAAATTTTAAAAGTTTGATAGGATAATTAGTAAAATGTGTTAATTACGGCGGTTAATTTATTAGTTTTGCCAAAAATTATCAAGCGAGAAAATTTTAGCGAGAGAAAAATAAAATGGAAGACTACTGTTACCACCGCCATGTCCGCCACAGCGCCACCAATGGCCGCGGCAGTTCAAAATTTACTATTACTCCTGAAACGGCCATCCGCTTACTCTGTCACACGGACACCGCCGGTGGAGTCATCGGGTGGTCCGGAACTTTCATCAAACACTTGGAGTGGGCAACGGGGGCGAAGATTCAGCTCGAGAAAACTATCCCCAACTGCCATGAACGTGTGATTAACGTCACTGGGAACACGCGCGCCAACAGGAGGATATTTTTTGATGGAGAAAAGTGGAATGTGTCGCAGGTGCAGGAGGCTCTGGTTAGGGTTTTTGAGAGGGTTTTAGAGGTGGAATGGAATGATAGTGGAATCGTTGGGTGTAGATTGCTTGCTGGATTTGGTCAACTTGGTGGGGTTATTGGGGAAAGAGGGAATGTGATTTCCAAGCTTGAAAAGAGTTGTGGCACCAAAATTCGGATTCTGCCGCCGGATCTGCTTCCGGATTGTGCATTTCCCGGTGATGAGTTGATTCAGGTTAGTTTTGTTCATTTCCTGGTGTTATGAGTTGATTCAGGTTAGTTTTCTCTTTTAATGGGGTTAAGAAACGGAAGGTGGACTCTGAATGCTAAAACTATAAATAAAAGTATGACGGGAAAAAGGTGGTGGCCAATTTGGCCCTCTTTCCTCAATTTTTTCTAATTTTTTAAAAGGGAAAAGAATGAAGTTATGTTTGTTGTTGTATTGAGTTAAACAAAGGGTCATGACCTGATTAGATTAACTAATTGAAAAACTATTATCTTATTATTCCCTCCATTTTACAAAAAAAAATGTCCAATTTACACACAAATTTGTTTCACGAAAAGGGTTCTCTCTTATTGAGAATAATATAAAATAACATAATATCCCAAGTATACATAACAATTTCACTAGCATGCTATCCTACCAAAACTAAATACTCATCATGTTATGGGATAAAAATTGAAGAAAAATATATCCTTAAAGTTTGAAAATTTTGCAAATGTCAAATGGACTCTTTTTGTGGAGTGGATGGAGTATTAACTTGAAAAAAAAAACATGATGAGCCACGCATTTGGGCCTATTGTGTTGTGTGTAAATTAGGTGTGCATAGCCTTAAGCTTTTCACTAAAAGTGTAGATCAGTTTTTGACCTTACATAAATACCGCGTTGAAACTTGAAATAACATTTGGGGTGATAAGGTGGATATAGGGGAATCATTAGTGTTTGAGTATGAAGATTAATTATGCTTTATTTTAATGTAATGAAAATGGGTGCTCATTATCACAGCATGGAGTGGCGCACGAGTTATGTGATTCGTAGATGGTATGTGCAATTAAATCCAGATTTGTAGAGATGCAGAAAGATGTCAGTAGTCACTTATGGATGGAATCAGAGACCGAGTTTAAAGAAAAAATCTGTTTGTCATTGTTATCTCCTTGATCTGACTTTGTAGAATGCATATGTAACTGTACTTGGATGTGGATAATGAGCAAATTAGTCTTATTTGGAAGGAAAAATTTGTTCTTAGTTCCACTGATGATAATAAGTCATTAATATGTTAGAATTATTGCAGATAATGGGTGAAGCTGTGGCTGTCAAGAAATCATTGGTTGCTGTTGCATGGCGTCTGCAAGTTAAGAGAGAAACAGAGGGAGCATCAAAGGGCATATCTTCTTATGAGGTGTTTCCCAACTCCATTGACCATTCTTCAGTTGCTCGTCCACTATCAGCTGAAAATGACAGAATCCTTCACTCACAAGAAGATAGTTCTTGGCGAATAGTTGTGTTTAGATTTCTATGTTCAGTTGATACAGCCGGAGGTGTGATTGGAAGAGGTGGGAAGTTTGTCAAAGCTTTAGAAGAAGAAACCGGGGCTTCTATAAAATTGTCAGATTTTGTAGTCACCCACAGGGAGAGAATTGTCACTATATCTGCTCTGGAGGTTTATCATTTTACCATTGAAGTTCTAGCCCTATTTGCAAGATATTGATACCAATTTTTATTTTCCCCCGTTTTCTTACACAATCTACATGATACACCCTCCTATACTATATTATTTCTTGATTGGTTGTCCTTTGTTGCAGTGCCCAGACCCATTGTTCTCACCTGCACAAATTGCTGTCATACGCGTTTTCGCTAGATCCATAGAGGTCAGCGATGAAAGGGTACCTGTGTCAGGCTTGGATAAGGGGAAAGCTATAACTGCACGACTTCTTGTTGCCTCAAACGAAGTATGCTGCCTCGTAGATTCGGAAGGGAAGATTTCTTCAGATATATGTACTGTAACTGGAGTTGAAATGCAGCTATTGGGTGGGACCCTCATCGGAACTTGTTCTACAGAGAAAGATGATAATGTGTTACAGGTGTGCCAGTTAACTAATTCTTTATTCAGCTAATGATGATTCGGATAAGTATATTGACCAGCTACAGTCAGTGTGTTAAAAAGTTGTTTATATGTTTCTCTTTGATGTTGTCATTGCAGAGTAGCACCCCCTCTCCCCATGCAATGCAATGCCTTGCTTCTCTAGCACTGCTAAATTTTTTCAACTGCTCTCATGATTCCTATAAGGATTCTCCCACAAGAATAATTTGAAGCACTCTCTCATTTCTCTTGTTTAGTGTACCAATCCTATTAAAAGTTGGGTGATCGTGAGCCATGATGTAGTCGCATAAAAATTTGAAATGTGTATGCTACAAAATTTAAGAAACTGAAGTATAGATGGTGCTTTTAAATGATTTCTTTCATTACAAATTTTTAATGGTAATGAATCTTATGTGGCCAATGCTTGAGGTACCAAATTTGATAGCAAATTTGGGGTCCGAAATGATATGTCATTATCGCGTTGGTTGACTGTATTACTAGTGATTGGTCATGTAATAAATAAAAAACTCATTGGGGCTGTAAATTTGGTAGAAAATTTTGGCGCGTAGGCTTTAGCATTACTCATCATATATAACAATGAATTGCTCTGAAAAATTTTATATGTTAAATCTCTGAAGCCTTGCTAACATCATTATTTGGGACCGTAAATTTGGTATACCTAACATTGCTCATCTTCAAAAGTAATAAATTAGTATGAAAAAATTATGTTCAACCTCTAAAACTTTTGCTAAAATTAATATTTTGGTTTGTATTCAATGCATGTTATTGTTGTGTTAACAATGATATGTAGATTAATTTGGGCTTTCACCTTCCTTTCCTAATAATTTAAGTTGGCTCTTTTTACAGATTTCTTGTATAACATAATTTCAAAGGCAATGAATCTTATATGAATAATGCTACGGTCCCAATTTTTATAGCAAACACGGGGTCACAAATGATGTGTCATTATTGCATAGGTTAATTACATCACTAATAATCATGCAATAAATGTGTATTAAAAAATTGACTTGGTACCCTAGATTTGGTACCCCTAGCATACTCACCTGATCTACCAATGAATTTCTATGAAAAATGTTATGCCAAGTCTCTAAACCCCTGCTAACATTAATATTTGGGTTTGTATTAGATGCATGTTATGGTGTTAATCACACAAAGCTGACAAGATATTAGTAATGCATCTTTTATACATTGGGGGGGAGGGGAGGAGGGGAGTGGGCTGACCATTTGTCTGTAAAGGTTGCTTTACCCATATGAAGAACTTGTTTTTTTTTGTAATGTTGACATTGAAATCATTTAGTGACATCTTCTGACCAAACAGACAAAGTCTCCCCTTTAACAGATTATTGGCCTGTATGAGAATGTAAAGAGTGCTCTATTCCAAGTTACTGGTAGACTTAGGGATAATCTGTATTCCGATATCTTCTCTGTTGGAGCTGAACCCATGCACAATCCTTCCTCTGCTAACCCAAATATCAGTCCCTATGAAAGAGAGAAGGCCGCCGTTCCTGGATCTGGCCACTTATCCGAAATTTCTTTTATTGATCATGAGATGGCGCTAATACAGGAAATGGAACAACTCGGGCTTCTGTGCAAGGTAAATGGTCCTCATTAGCCAAGTTGCAGCCATGCTACTCCATTTTACTCTCCAAGTTTCATTTTCTTTTTCTGTTATAAAATATGTCGACAAACTCAGAATTCAATGTTTACCATTTTTATGACTGCAGCCTGTGAACGGGGAGGATATGACATCAGTTGCAGATACTGCTGGAGACATGGCAACTTCTGAGGGTGGCCTTGAGCAGGGGAGGTCAGTATTTAGTCACTGAAATTCCGTCTGCCTGCCTGTCTCTCTCCCTCCCCTGATATATATTTGAATGGAACAGTAAGCAGAGATTCTGCATGTTTATTCTAACTAGGGTTTATTAAAAGTTCAGCACCAATATCAAGTTAGGCAGTCATGTTTCTGAAAGGGTTGATAAATTATCCATGGTCACATATCCAGTCAGGATGATGTAGTTCAGGTCCATAGGTAAATTGTGGACTGAAGTAGGCTGGCTTGGATTCTCTGGCTGAACCAAACAAATGCTAGAACCGGACCAACCCATTCGTTCTTGATTCCATTTTTCTTGGGTTGGATCAGGTTGGACCCATTTTTTCCTTATTTTGTTCAACCCTGCCAAGTCTTTCAGAAAAAAAGAAAAAAACAAAGTAGTTCCAGATACAATTGAAATCCCAGTATCTTTGAAATTCAAAGTTAATTAAACTACATTTTCAAGTCCACAGTAATTGAACTAGAAATTAAACTCCAAGAGCAATTAAAATACCTAACTCAGGGTTTTTTCTTTCTAAATTAGAAGTACTTCTATCTAAAGTCTGTTACCTTTTTTCAGATGAACAAATAATTTAACATGACATATACGTGAGTAATAGCTTATCGAGTCCATATTGGTTTAGGTTCATTTTGGTTCTTGGTTATCATAACAGTCAACCAAGAGTCATTGCATAGCCTGTGTTATTTTATAAATCGGAAGCAGATCAAATGTTTTAAAAAAGGAAAAGGAAAAGGAAAATAACCCAAGAAGATCTGGCTGGTTCATTTTTATTTGGATCCAATCGACACCCAGATATCCACTGAATGGGCTAAATGCTAACAGAGCCAAAGTATGGTTATGAATGTATATGATGCAAGCAACTGAGCCAACTCTATTGGAAAGTTGACTGTAATAAATGTTCTGTATTATGATGAACATGTGCTGAGAATTTTTTACCTTTTTAAGCTTTAATTGTTTGTGGGCTTCTGCACATTATTTAGCAATTGATTCTCCTAATCTCCTCACTGTCTTTATGAGTCAGCTTTGGTTTACTTGACTCTGATTTGCAAATGATGGTTCTGGGGCCGGGATTCTAAACCAGAGCATTTAAGGTCAAATAAATGGCACTTTTCCCCTACCTCCCCATGCTCCCACGTTTTTCTCACTTTCTGTTTTTCTATTCACCTTCTTTAGATATTAGATTTACCCCTTTACTTGATAACCAACTTGAGTGATTGTTTACTATTTAATTTAAATCAATTACAAACAATCACACTACAATTGGATGCTCAAGCTCACCATCTTGTTAGATAAAATAAAATATTTTTTTGCTATGTTTCTGTCCTGTGGCTTGACATTCTATTACTTAAACAGCATGTTATCAATCACCTGGAAAGGTGGTGGAGTTTAAACATATTCCAATAGAGCTATCTATACTTGGCATATATGTATGTTTTTGACCCTGAGTTTTGCAGTGTGGAACCTGCTGTCTTAACAAATAGCAAAGAGTTTGAGATCCCTGAACAAGTTTTTGACTGTGTCTATGGTACCGATGGTAGCAATTTGGTTCGTATGGAACAGGTAAAACTCTATCAAATTGTCCATTCACTGCAGCAGAACTGAATAGGAGATTATAAGGAAGAGAAAAAGAAAAACTAGGACCAGAAGTCACAAATGTCAGAACACATAAATCATCATTGTTTGTACTGTGCCCACAGTTTTTTGCATGTGTTTTATAGTGGAAGTGGGTAGAGTTTATGGTTTGTGATCGAGTTGCAATGCAAGATTTTTCAAGATTGTCCTAGGTTCATTGACTTATATTTTTAGCATGCCTTAAGATTGGCTTTTTTTTTTTAAACTTGACTTCTGTTTTGTTCATTATATGTGTGGATTTTTTCCTTGGGAAGTACATCGGCATTCCACTTTTTGTTATTAACATGATTTTACTTTATTAATTAGGCAAAATTACGTTTCTAATTCCATAACTAAAATACTCGATTTGTAATAAAATTAATATAATTGAAGTACTCCTCTTATTCTTAAATAACCCAAATGAAGAATTACGTCTTTTAAGAGAATTAAGAAAAATAAAAGAAGAGATAAAGAGAAAGGAAAGTAATAACTAAAGACAGAAAAAGAAAAAGAAATGATGAAAAGTAGTTAAATATTCTTTAAGTGAATGTGCATAGCATGCTTATATGCATTATACTGTTTCTTTAAGAATAGGCAATAAGAATCTAGATTGCCATACTATCAAAAGAAAAATTACATTTGGTATGGCATGTATTATATCCATTTATAATACAGAATGGCAAACATGTACTTTATAAAAATAAAAAGGTGAGAGGAGTCCAAATAACAAAAGGTGAAGTGTCAATAACAAAAAGTGGAGCGCCAATATTGCTACCCTTCCCAGTAGTTTTTTATAGGTTTAACTTGTAAACCTGAGAAATTACTTTCTTTTTAAAGTGTAAATCTATAAATGACCTGTTCATTAAACTGTAGAAGTAGCATAAGATAAGTTGTGAGGAAGCTCAAGTAAATGTGGGCATGTAAGCACAAAGAGAAGATGAATCGAGAGAAAACCGACTAAGATGGTAAGGCCACTAACATCAAAGATGAGAACTTCCATCTGTGAAGAAGGTTGATACAATGATTTTAGGGATAAGGGAATGTCCAAACTAGTATAGATTTAGATAGCAAAGGCAGGCATAGCTTGTCATTATCAGAAGGTTTGGGGCTAGAGATAGTGGAATGGTGAAATAGGATACATGTAGTCGATCCTAGGTAGTTGCTACTTGGCAGATCATCAAAATCATTCGATTTTATTCAGTAAATCATACATTTCAAGTTGTATCAATTGAAGACAGGTGAAAAAAGGTTGATGAATATGGTAGATTTAAGCGTCATGTTGACCAACCTTTCAGCCGAAATTAGTAATTTATTTTGAAAGGAGGAACCTTAAAGGAGGAATTCAGACTTGAAATAAAATGATAAAAGATATTATACAATTCAATCCTATATAAAAAAAAAAAAGGATTAGTATCGCAGGATATTCACGAGCAGGATTGAGGACAGGCCTAAGTGACGCCACTTCTTATACTTCATATTTCCACATATATTCATGAGAGTGGAGCCCACTCCACTCTCATGTGAGAGGTGACATTGCAGAAATATCAAATAATATACATGTGGAAATAGTGTTCCCCGTACCTCTAACTTGGATCTGCCTGTGATATAATCTTAACACTGGTTACACCTTCTCAGTCTCACGACGTAAGATGGTAAGAACATAAGTTGGATGCATTTACATGTCACTGTGCTATCTAAGAAGGTCTATACACGTAATTAACTTCATCAATTATTTGTCGTCATGTCAGATCTCAGGTGCATCAATCACGGTTGAAGATCCTTGTCCTGACAAAAGTTTCGGGAAGGTAATCATATCTGGAACGCTTGATAGAATCCAGATTGCGCAGAGCCTTCTTCAAGCTTTCATCTTACCAGAACTATAAATCACTTTTCCTTTCACAATTAGAGAGGGAAATCTTGTTTATACTCGAGTATACTTATTTGCTAACAAGGAAATGTCACTTTGTGTCTCTAAAGCTGTTGGGAATGAATGGCAGAACTTGGCCCTAGGTTTCTACCAATATGAATATGTAATTATCTTCCAAGGCAAAAGGGTTTTTTTGTACCAACGTAATATATTAATGTTCATGTGAAGACAGTTGGTGATGCCCTTTTCTCAGATTTCAACAGCGGGGCTCCGGTTTACAAGGTGCATGATCCACAATTATTTGTTATTAAGTTGATTTTATCACAAGAAATTTTATCTCTGTTAATTATGTATCTTCCTTCCATGTTATGATCGATTTTAACTGAAAAATAAAAAACTGGACACGTATATTTAAAGAAATATTTTTCTCGCCACATTTTGCTTGATAATTCATTCCGGTAAGCCTAAACAGATATATTGAAAAGAAAAGAGGGGGAGGGGGGAGGAGGATTTTAAGGTCTTCTTGACCATGGTTACCAAGAACGCAAATCGATTTGATACGCTACCTAGGATGAAATACAACAGGTAGCTATGTTCTGTACTATTACGATGATAAACTAACGAAACAACAATGTAATAAGATCCTCTTTTGGCTTTCCCAGCAAGGATAAGAGAGTTGCGCAGATATGTCTGGAAGTGAGACCTGCTTCTTCAATCTGATCTTGAGGTGATCCATGGTCAATGTATCTATCAGGAAGTACCATTGATCTCAACTACAGAAAGTTCCAAAATATATATATATATATATATATATATATATATATATCAGAATTAATCCAGTGATAATTATTTACAAAAGAAATTATTAAGTGATTGCCTTGCAAAAGAAACCAAGTTGTTACCTTAAGGGGTCCATCAAGAATACCATTTAAGCTTAGAAAATGAGTTACATGAGATCCAAAACCTCCTATTGAACCTTCTTCCGCTGTAACTAATATTTCATGCTCATTGGCCAATCTCCTAATTAGTTGGCCATCTAATGGCTTGCAGAACCTAGCATCAGCCACTGTTATAAATATATTTTGGAGTTTGAGAAATTCTGCAGCTTCTGTACATCGTTCAACTATTGAACCATATCCCAAAATTGCAACTCTATTGCCTTCCATTATTATTCTTCCCTTTCCAAGCTGCAAATAATCAAACAAAAATGTACTTGCATTTTCATACTGAATCCTCTACTACCGCTATCAACAAATAGGGGAGTTAGATGGTTAATTCTAATACTGACCTCAATTGGTGTTCCTTTGTTATTAGGAGGAAGAACTGCTCCAACTCCATTACCCCTAGGAAACCTGAAGCAGCTCGGTCTGTCGTCTATAGCCGCTGCTGTTGCAACTATATGCATCAGCTCTGCTTCATCAGATGGAGCCATTACAACCATGTTTGGCAAGCAAGCCATATACGCGATGTCAAATGCTCCACAATGGGTTGGACCATCAGCTCCAGTTAAACCAGCCCGATCCATTGCAAATCGAACAGGCAATTTTTGAAGATCCACATCATGGACCACCTTTCATATCCATTGTAATGAATTAGTAACAGAAATTTGAACTAAATAATTTACAGCTCATAATTAAGGCAATTATCTATATGATGACTCACTTGATCATAGCCTCGTTGTAGGAACGACGAATAAATTGCACAGAATGGCTTGAGACCCTCTGTGGCTAAACCTGCTGCAAATGTAACAGCATGTTGCTCAGCAATACCAACATCGAAACAACGTTCTGGAAACTTCTTCTGGAAATAATTAAGCCCAGTTCCACCTCCCATTGCTGCATGAATGGCTACAATCCTATCATCTACTTCAGCTTCTTTTATCAGTGCTTCAGCAAAATACTGAGTATATGATAGTGTAGAAGATTTGGGCTTAGATTGTTTTCCTGTTTCTGGATCAAACTTTACAACCCCTGGAACGAGAAATCGAGAGGTTATAATTATCTATCAATTTGTTAAAACTCAACAGGATTATAGTAAAGTGGAGCATGGTTTGATTTTATCTGCCTTACCATGCATCTTATCAGCTGCAGCCTCAGCCGGAGAATATCCCTTTCCCTTTTCTGTTACAATATGAATCAGAACTGGCCCTGGTGCAGGCATTGATTTCACTTGCTCGAAAATGGTAACTAGATTTTCTACATTGTGGCCATCCACTGGACCAATGTAATACAGTCCAAGCTCCTCAAAGAGAGTAGAACCAGTAGCACTAAGCATACCCCTGGCATATTCATCCACTTTTGCTGCAACTTCATGCGCTTGGGGACCAATTTGCTTTGTTATGCTCTAAACATACAAAACTGCAATTAGGCCTTGACTTTTAGAATATAATGCTTGAGAAATGTAAATGGTAGATGGTAATTTTGAGGATTACTTTTGCAGCTTCCCGGATTTTCCTGAACTCGGGGCTTGCTTGGAGCTTGCTTAATGCGCCACTGAGGGCTCCAACAGGAGTTGCCGGTCCGTCAAGAGTAGCTGTGGGTAAGGATACTTGCTTATTGTCATTCAGGATAACTATCATATTAGAATCAAGGAACCCTGCATTGTTCATGGCCTCGTACGCTTGTCCTGCTGTCATGGCTCCATCTCCAATGACTGAAATAACATTATTTTTCTTCCCTAAAAGATCTCTGCCGACTGCCATACCTATTCAAGTTATTTAATCCATAAAATAATTTTAGGATCCTTCTCTTTTGTCCAACAAGAAGACTATAAAAAAGAAGATGCCGAGAGCGAAAAACTATACCAAGACCAGCAGAGATGCTTGTAGAACTATGTCCAGTACCAAAAGCATCATAAACACTCTCATCCCTTTTAGGAAATCCTGCTAGCCCTGAAGTTTGCCTAATAGTGTGCATCCTAGACCTCCTTCCTGTCAAAATTTTATGTGGGTATGCCTGCAATATTATTATTTTGTTCAGAACTTATTTCTGAAACATTAAATTAAGTACGACTCTTGTCAAAATGAACTAGACAAATAATTACCTGATGGCCGACATCCCAAATAATTCTGTCTTCTGGGGTGTTGAAAACATGGTGTAGAGCCACAGTCAATTCCACTACTCCTAGGTTTGAACTTAGATGCCCACCTACCTTTGCTACTGTGTGTACAATATCTGCTCTTAGCTCTGCCGCTAATTGTTCAAGGTCCTAAAAAAACATATGTTGATCGAATAGAGTATAAGCATACATGCATGTGAATATAATTGTGATTCTAAATCATGTTCCAACATACCTGTGTGGAAAGATTCTTCATATGGGCTGGATAATTGATTGTATCTAGTAATGGTGTAGGCGGCTTTTCGCCTGAGAAATCGATCTTCCAACCGTCTTTCTCTTTTCTTATCATCTTTCTTTCCTCACCATGATCAGGACTATTAGCAGAAGCTTTTAAGTAGAACTGGAATGCACCATAAATCACCATTTTTTTTCCCATAACAAATTTACGAGTAAAATACATCAGAAAATGTCACAGGCACAATTATTAAACAACCAGCCCAATGAATTATCTAAAAACTGTCTTTAAGTATGAACCAACTGACCTGTTTTCTTGAACCATGGCTGATTTTTGAAGGTGTTAGACATGGAGAAATAGTTGGGTTTAATCTAATGGCAGATCCTGGAATTGCCATAGCTGATTAAATTACTTTGGAGCAGAAAGAAGGGCCTGAGCCTGTAAATTGTTGTTTAGAGAGGCAACGGGAGCCAAAAATTTCTAGTACAAGAGGGAGAAGTGGCTCATGTGACAATATATATATATATATATATATTGGGGAATGGGGATATTGGATTTTCTGATGAGAACATGATTATATATAATTATGTATTTAGTCTTCCTCTTGTCATTTAAATATTCATTCATGTGAACATTTGAAATCATTTGTTTCACCCAATCTATTTAATTATTTGTTACCAATTCTATGGTGGACAATTCAATATTGGTGGTGAATGACATAAATGCTTGAGATATGGAGTGATGCACTACTGTAATTGAGTATTTTTACCATATTTAATAACAACGTATATAACATGAAAAAATAAAAAAGAATTTTTACTATTCTATCTTATCCAATGGTGCAATGCCAATATGCCATCAAACCTCCAAAGTATATATATATATATTTTTAAAATAAATAAGCTTATTTGACTAAAGCGGGAAAGAAAGTTGGATAAGAATCCCTATCATTATATTTTTTCCTTAATTTTTCTCAATAAATATTTAATAACAAAAATATTACATTTATTGACATAACAATATTCGGGGCAAACAAATGTGTATATGGTACATTGATAAACGCGATATTTGTGTCGCAATATGGAAGGGATTCTTATATAAAAATTTATATCCAAATCCTTCTGCATCTACTATTAACAAAATAGTGCGGACTCACTATTCATGTGAGGAAACTTCGTGTAAATATCATTTTCATTTGAAGAAATGTCACAAAAAAAAAATATTAGTTATAGTGCTACATATTTTATCCAAGCCGGTATCATGTTAGTGAATAGTACTCCTCAGATCCACGAAAAAAAGTAATATTTAATTTTTAGAAATAAATTTATAGAATTTTAAATTTTAAATTTTAAATTGATATAATTTTAGTTATTACAATTATAATTACTGTAAATAATTTAGAGAGTATTATTTGATTATTTTTTGCCAAATTTAAATGACTTGCATCAGATTTAAATTTTTTAAAATTTCACAAATTAATTTTATTAAATGACTCTATTTATAAAAGGGAGAGTGTAACATATACTTCGGTACTCATATGCCGCCTTCATTCTTGAATTATTTGGTCATTCAAGTCGGGTGGCGGTCTTACTCTTATGTGTGTGTATATATTGATTATTGTCCCCGTAGTTCAATCAAATATGAAGAAGCCACCACAGGAAGTCAAGTTGTCTTTATTGCTTGCTCAAATTTTAAGTAACCCTAAACCTGGTTAAAAAAATTAGTAGTTAATAAATTCTAAATTCTGGTTTATAAACTTTAAACACTAATTAATAAATTTTAAACCGTAGTTAATAAAATCAAATCCTTATTCCGATCGACCTACGCTACTATTAGTAACGGATGGTATGTGTTTTTTCTAGTAATAGCGGATATTGATTTTCAATTTTTAATCATGACCGTTCTTTCTTATTTTCAATAGTATAAATGGTGTACAAAGGCGAAGCCACGACCAAGCGTGTGGGGTCAATTGACCCATTGAAAAAAAAATTATTTTATAATATATGATAAATTTAAAAAATATTTAAGTGTAATGAATAAATTGATTTCACTAAAATTTTATATATTTTTTAATATACGAGATCAAATTGAATTGTTTATAACTTTCTCAATTCCATATTACTTCTACTCTTTGATGTATGCATCTTCTTCTAATATTTTTAAAATAAATAATAATCTAATTTATATTATTTTTATAACATAAGAAATTTAAATATTTATTAACAAATTTGTTATTAGAAAGGCGTATTAGTGATTAATAAAGGATATATATATATATATATATATATATATATATATATATATATATATAAATATTGTTATTACTTGTTATATTAACAATATTGTAATGAAATACATGTTTTATATATGCAACTGGCCAAAAAAACACAAAATTGACTCGGGGACGCCGCCCCCGAACCCTCGCCAAATTATTTATAGCATCACAAAATTTTGACCCCAGCGGATAAAAATGGCTTCGCCATTGACTAAACCTACAAACTAAGAATCAAGCAAATCTATGGTTTGCAGGCTGTAGCATATACAAGAAGATCCCACCAGCGACTGAAACATTAAGAGACTCGAATTCTCCAGCCATTGGAATGCTAACAAGCTCACTTACCTGCTTGCTTCTTTCCGAAAGGCCAGTGCCTTCGCTGCCCAAAACCAAGCACAATTTTGTATCTGCCAGAGAATCTGCAAGCCCTTGAGAAAGTAAAGTCACCGGCTTCAATTCTTCAGTACCCTGTGGATGGCCAGCCAGAATCTTCGTTTGAAATTCATTTATGAGAGCTTCTAGATGAATCCAACTTCCGGAAACTATAGGAAGCTGAAAAGAGGCTCCTCGGCTAGCTCGAAGTGCTTTGTCGTTGAATGGATCGCAACAGCCAGGAAGCAGAAAGACACCACCCTGGTGGGCATGGGCACAAATACAAGTTTATTAGAACTGTGCATGTGAGAAAGACAGATGCATCACTGCATGTAGGCAAGGGTGTAGGAGGATGAGGGGGTTAGGATGAATTTGCACAAGTATTACCTGTGTTACAAAAATCTCTGTTCAGATAATTTAACAGATGAGAGATCAGATGAAAGACAGCAAGTTATTTTTGGGTAGAAAGAACACAGCCCAATTGTTTAGAAGTGACTACCGTAATACTCCTATTTACAAACTTTGCAGATATTAAGATTTTATTTTTGTTTCACGTTTATCGTTAAAAATAATAAGTTAGTTAGATTAGTAGTGGTGTAATGAACATGCAATTTTGATGGCAAAGACATTGCGTCATTTTATACTAATATCAACATGGGCAGAACTAGGGGGGTCGAAAGGGGTCATATGACCCCCCAACCCTGGAATCTAAATCATGTTAATATTAATTAAATTTGATCTTTTTTATGAGATGGTATTAATTTATTTATTTTTTCATATCTTTCCACCTATAATAAATTAACAATATTACTATAAGATAAAATAATGTTAAATAAATTTGATAATTAATTAATTAATATTACACTCATTTGTCTTACTGACTACATTGGTATCAATTTTTTTGTAAATGAGAATAACTTAATTTATTTTCTTGCTTTGAGTGGCTACCCTCAGTTGTCTTCAAAGAAGATGACCAGAACCACAATATAAGGTTTTGAACATATAATATTATAATTTGTAATTTATCTATAAAAGTAGTTAATTAGTTGACTAAAAAATTCAAAGTCTGATTAATAGTCTCATAGTTCGGAGGAAATTAATATATATATATATATATATATATATATATATATATATATATATACATTTAAAGTTATTAAACTCACAACTCATAGATTTACAATGGTTGGAATAGGATGTTGTGAAATACTATAATTGGGTAAAATAAATTTGAAAGAAGCACTACAAACGTCGATAAATAATTTTTTTATTGATATATTTTGACCCCCTCTAAAAATATTCTGGTTCCGCCACTGAATATCAATGAAAAGAGGACTCTTTTGTGGAGGGGGAAAAAATTTGGCAAATGAATGTACTAATATTAGACAGGTCGGATCCAATGCATTCTTCAGATGGATAAAGAAAATTAATCTGTTGCCTGAAAAACTAAAAAATTTCAACAAACATGACACTTTTTATTAAGCTGATCTCCCAATAGTATTAAGATGATTTCCACCCTGAGGCTTGTGATAGATGGGTATTGATAAATCGTACAAGTGTGTCATAATACAATGTATTTAAGCATGAAAAGCATTCATGGAAAACAGAACTAATAACACCAAAATGTTGGAAAAGAAGAGGACAAGATGATGACGAGGACAATGATAATGAAACATGTAGAAAGCTTTATAGTCAGAAATGTGTTTCTTACCCAACTAAACGCCATGGCTGATCTAAGTAATGTGCCAAGATTACCAGGGTCCTGCAGTGGACAAAATAATTATGAACTTGAATATTGCTCAAAAGTGAGGATTATATAACAGACAAAGAATTCTCATGCTTGGTGGGTTTCAAAGGAAGAGGTCCATGGGGTACAAGTACGGGAATTACCTGAATCCCGTCAAGAACTAGAACTCGATGTGGGGATGGAAACCAGCTGTGAAAATCTTCTTCTTTTTGATCTTCGTCTACAGAGTGGAAGGTCGAAGGAATTCTCATTAAAGCAACTGCTTCAATAGATTCAGTTGATTGCACTCCAGATAGTTTCTTCATTACCATTGAACTTGCACGAACAACACGAATAGAATGGTCATCTAACTCCAGAGGAATCTCAGCTTTATCAAGTAAAAGTAAACAATCTACGGCAGTAGATCGCTCTTGCATTGCTTTTTGAAACCTATATATCTCCCTGCGAACAAAATTTAGCTTACATAAAGAACCCAAAAATCCTTGGAACATGTTGGTCTGTCATCTGTCACGTGATTCTAAATTCTGTATATTATGCCACAAACCAAAATCATTAAATCAAAATGCCCCTTTCTTACTTCAATTGTAACAATAAAATAGTCAAAAATGAAAAAAGAACCCAACTTTCAAATTGCTACCAAAAGTAAAGTACTTGCAATATTCATTGTTCAGTCTAATAAGGAGTAATAAAGGTCCAAGAATCAAGAAAACACATTGAGACAAATTCTAGCAAGGCAATAGAACATAATACACAAAAAGGGGTGGCTAAAGAAACCCAGAAAAAAAAATGAAATTGAAGTAAGCTAAGGTAAGAATTGGGGTTGAAAAGGGGACCTTATAGGAGTAGTGCCAACAACAAGAACAGAAGCATGAGAATGGCGATAAGAGGAGCTGTGGCGAAGCTTGAGGCAGTGCTTCACAAATGGGTTTGAGGGACTTGTGATGGATTTCACATGATAAGGCAAAGGAAGTGCCACCACTGAGCTATCATCATCTCCGCCACCATTAAAATAATCATCTTTTGGACTTTGTTGAGTTGTGGATTGAGAAATTGAGAGTTTGGTCACAGAATTTGGGGGTTTAATGGGTGAAGGTTGGAGAGTTGATAAACAGGATGTGGTCGCGCATGGCATATTTCCTCTTCCCTCTGAATAGCTTTTATAATAGATTCGTCGCAGCTCAGTATAACTATAATCAATCCCCTCTCTTCATAATTTCATCTCTTCCCCCATAGTCGCTCTCCTCCGTTTCTCTTGATAAAATTATGATGATAAATTTAGGAATATGATTTTATTATATATTATTATTAAAAAAAAGGACTCATTATATAGAATTTAAAAAAAATGACAAAAAAGACTATTTTTGTGATATAAATAGTGTATCTATTTGTTATATATATATATATATATATATAGGGAGAGGATCAAGAGTAGAACTTTAAGTAATAGAACTCCCTTAAATAATAGAATTGTATCAAAACGACATAGTTTTGATAAGACGCGGTGGCATTTTCATAAATACGCGGTGACATGGTATTTACAAAAATATTACCGCGTCTTATCAAAACTACGTCGTTTTGATACAATTCTATTATTTAAGGGAGTTCTACTACTTAAGAGTTCTACTCTTGATCCTTTCTGTGTGTGTGTATATATATATATATATATATATACACACACGGAAAGGACAAGGGTTTATCCCTTAATTCTACATACCATTCCCCATAACGATGGACTCGACGATTCGGTTCGTCGTTATATATTGTTTATCGCTAAAAATTAAGACGTGACCGAATCGTTTTCAGGTCTGTCGCTAAAGGGATGAGCATGATATGCAAAATAAAGGGGTGATCCCTTAAAATAGAGTGTATATATATATATATATATATATATATATATATATATATATATATATATTACTTCAAAAAAGTATGAAATATGAATTTAATAATTAATTATTTCTTATCTGCAATGCACAAAATCGTAAGAAATGTTTTTAACTTTCAAAAATATATTCTGTTAATTTTTTTTGAAATTTTGGTAAGGTGGAGAGTGCTAATCCAAACTTTTTTGTCCTCCACAAGTTAATTACCCAAAAGGGCAACCAAATTTTTTTTATATTAAAAATAAGGTAGCTGGGCCTCCGGGTATATGAAAAGTGAAAAGTCTGCTAAACAAATTTGATATTTTTATATGTATTTTTGATATTTTTATATAATCACACGAGAAAGAAAATGAGTCTCACTTTTATATGAGAAGGGACCACAAGTGAAAATAGTGTTCCCGTTTACTAAATCGACATATATTGTCATTGGTCTATTTTATCAAATAACATAAGAAACTTATATTCTCACATTAAATATGATAATTATGTAAGTACTTCTTTCCACATTTAAGTGTAAAAAACCATGGTGAAAAATCAATATCTTAAGGCATAGGTATCTCTAATGTTGTGTTTAAGTCAAAGAATTGGAAATCAAGATAGGAAGTACAAGAATAATGAATGTAACATGTTACCACCCAAAATGAAAATTATCAAATTGGTAAAAATGATAGTGGTTCATTCTATTTTCAATAAACAACTATACATTTTTTTGTTCATATCATTCCATTCTTACTTTAATTCCTGCAACCCAAACAAAGAAACAGGTATTTTGTCACTTTTACAAGTAAATTAGAAAAAACACATCACTTGCTTGCTAATGCATGGCCATACTAGATTTGTAAATGAAAACACCATCCTCAATTAACTTCCACAGCTGGAAAGTAGCATGCCGCGCCAATAAAACAGTCACTAATATTTCTTTTTTCCCCTATTTTTATTTGAGCAATATGCAGAGTACAAAGAAACGAAGAAAAAAAAAAAAACTTGAGAGCTGGGAGATCTCTCAGAGGTTACACCATCCATATCGGCCACCAAAAAAATCAAAATCTCCTGGCCAGGATGCTGAAGAAACATAAATTCTTATCCAAATGTAGATATATACGTAACTAACACCCCCAAAAACGATTATGAAGGTACCTTTATCAGATTTGTTAGTAACTGACTAGTTCCTAGAAATGATAAATAAGTTGCATGGAGGTTTAGTCCTACAGCCTCTGAGATGTTGTTGGTGAAGCCCCTTGGCCAGCATATTCACCCAAATATACTGGGCTTGGACAATACATCCCCTGAGAATTTGCAGTTGAAGTTGCAGGAATATATAACCTCTCTGACGATAACGCCAACCCATCATTCCTCTGTATTCCTGAAGAGAGATACATCTTCTCAGAAGTTGGAGGCACAGAATCAGTCCTTTGGGATGGGAACATTTCATTCCTGTAAGATGTAGGAATGTATGCCCTCTCAGAAGCTGGATGATGCATAGTTGCGTCTGTCCCCAATGACATCACATTAATGCATTTTTGAGGCGGCAGAATGTAAAACCTCCCAGAATTTGGATGTCCCGATGGATTGTCTGTCCTTTGAGGCGCTGTAGGAGTGTATACAATTTCAGAAGTTGGATGAAAGTTAATGTCTGTCCTTTGGAACTTTTGAGCCATACTGTCCTTTCCAAAACCCAAAATGTCATTTCTCCTGTGAGATGTTGTAACTGAAAAGCTTTCTGACGCATGAGTCACTGCCATGTTTCCAGTACTAAGAGAAGCTGGGGGCATATAAGTCCTCTCATAAGTTGACAGATGAGTATCGGTCCTCGGTGATGTCAGCAAAAGAGTTTCACCTGAATTTGATGCCCCTTGAACAGGTAAATCATTTTCAGAAGCAAACGGAATTGCCAGTGATATTTCCTGGTTCACTGAAGCCCTCTTTGAGATAGAAGGAATATGGTGTGACCCGTCATGGACAGATAACTCTCTAACGGTGGTGGAAGGTATGGACGATAATGGTCTAGGGTTTGGTAACCCGCTCTCAGATAACGGAGGCGAGGACAGTAAAATATTTTGGCTAGCTGTATCCCTCTCAGAAGCTGAAGGTAGAGCTGGTGAAACTTCTCGGCTGGGTACATCACTATCAGATGTTGGGGGTTGCGCTAGGGGCAGTGCTGGACTACTTGTTTCTCCCTCGGACATTGGAGGGACGGGTAACGACAGTCTTCGGGCTGGTAAGTCCCTCCATTGCTGTGCAACTGTTTTCTTTTTAGTGTAAAACTGAACACCTTCCTTGCCTGCCATTGAAAACCCAAAAAAAATATTGAATTTTATGAAGAAATGTTGTGAGAGAGAGAGAGAGAGTTGAAGACATACTGCAAAAATATAGATCGCCAGAAATAGACGCCTTCTGCCCGGTAAATGAGGAAAATGGCACTGGAATTGGAACAGGAACATTTACCCCAACCTGAATCAATTCTTCAACACGTCAGATGACATCAAAACTTGCAATGTTTGAGAATTAACATGTTCAAATAATTTTATAATTCTTAAACACATGCAGGTTGAAATAGTTTGTTTACCAGCCCAGTCTCAACTTCATTCTGGAACTTCCTAGCTGCAACAGCAGATGTAGTGAATATGGAAGCTCCATTTTCATACCTATAAACACTCCTCTCATGAGTAAAAATGCAGGATAGGATAATGATTTAAGGAGTTTTATGTGAACCCAACAATGGATTTGCACTTCATATATTATTTTAATAGAATGTGTTGACATTTGATGCTTAAGTTATCCACACAATCTGTCAGTGTTTTTGCATAGTGGATATAGGCGATACATGAATTTGATGAAATACTTGTAATTCTTCCGACTTACAAATGCTTAAGGAAGAAACAGAAGAGTTTGAAGGTATGATAAGTAAGAGTAAAGGAAATACTTCTGTCTATTAACAATAGTCATGGCCTCCTCTAGGTTGTCAACCTGTAAGTCGTCAACAAGTGATTATAACGTTAACTTGTGTGGCTTAAGCAATTTATATGATCATAAGAAAATTAACCACCAACTTGGAGGTACCTGCATACATAGCAGAACTGGTCCAAACATTTCTTCCTGCCAGCACAACATACAGCATGATATACAGATATGCCGAGGTTTTTTGTACAGATTTTTCTTCACTAATTAGCATTTTTCATTCAAAACAATCCAAAATATACGCATTAGGCATGAAAAGAGATACCTTGTAACAATCCATGTCAGTTTTGACATCGCATAAGATAGTTGCACCGACAAAGTTTCCACGCTCATATCTCGGAACCTACAGAAGAAGTTCCAAATAATGAGGTCAAAATGTCGACAGCTACAAAAATATTCTTGCTAACTTAACAATGGAAACCAGAAAATTATTAACAAATTGGGGGGAAAAAATCTAGGCAAAGTAATCAACCAAACAACACCATACGTTAAGTGCACCTCCAGCAAATTAATATGACAATAATTCACAGAAAATATTTAACACTGGCCAATAACTAAACAGGTCTCCAGGCTTGGGCTTGGACCAGGCTCACCACTACCACCACTAAACTTCATCTTTCTTTTCCTTCGGGTCATCACAAATTTTATATCTGTTCATGAATTTGAGATACTCTTGCCAGTTATGCTTTATAATTTGTTGATAGAAAAAGAAATGTTATTAATAGAAAAGAGAGAGTACAATACACTGGGTGAAAAGAAGTCCAACCTCAGTAAAATCATGATAAACAAGACCAAAAAAGCACTTTAAAAAGTGCATGTAACACCCCGAACCCCCTATAGGTACGAACTGCTACACGCCGCAAATCCATAGGCTCGCAAAGCAAAAATATCAATAACGCGCAGCTTAAACAATAACAACTCAACAATAATCTTAAATTAAAATCCAACAATAAACATCGTTCAATCTAATTCAAAAGGAAAAACAACTAAATACCAAAATCGTAAAATGAAGACGCAACTCCCCGAAACTAAGAATTTTATCAAAATTCAACGACAAAAAGAAATAAGCATCTTAAACTAACTTCAACTATCCAAAGTGTATGAAACAAGTATTCAGTTATCAACGATGTAACCTGTAAAAATTTATGTAAGGGGGTGAGCGATAAAGCTCAACAAGTGACAATCTTTACTATTTAGGTGGATCAAGTATAATTTGCAAAACACATTTTCGAAATAACTTTTGTTAGATAAAAATAGTAGGTATTACTTTCAAAACTAAGCAATTAATAACAAAGCGAATTCACATTCAAAAATGATTTCAACGTATACAAAAATTTTTTTAATCCACAACCCTAACGATTAAGGTTACAATAGCCCTGTAACAAGGCCTAAAAGTTCGATAATGTCAATGATTACACACCCTATTAAGGTATCTATAAAATGCACGCTCCCCGAAAGGCATCTAAAAGGTGTGCGCCTTAGTAGGTCGTTTATTAGTTCCAGAAATAAACGTAAACATTAATCGGTTTTATACATAGCCAGACTGAGGATTTTAAAAAATATTTCACAATCTCATCGATATTCAAAACTATACTTATTTCACAGTTCAAAATCATATAATCTCATTTCACAATTCAAAAATAAATACTTGATCCGAAGTTTGAAATAGAAGAACATAACATTTTAATTTAAATGGAAACATTGAACAAATTTTGAAACAGTACATTTAGGCATCTAAGTAATTACTAAGGCATACATAAAAGTAAACGGTAATTTAAAAACAATAAATAGTTCGAAAAACCACTTGCCGCACACTTGAGTCAACTAAAACCTCTTAGTCCCAAAAATCAAATAATTCTCGTACCAAGCCTTTTTGATTTTACTTCTTCTTCTCTGTTTTGCAGTAGTCCCAAAGCCAAATAACTTTTTACATTTGATTTCTTTCTCTCTCTCTCTCTCATTCAATATGTCTTTCTCTTGTTATATAATAATTTAAATACCAGTAATTCCTTTGCATAATAGATAACCTTTTTGAAATTAAAAGTTTGTTACAGTCTAACTGACTTATCCTAATAGGTTTAAGATATGTACTAATAATTATTTTTCCATTATCTAAATATGTATTTATTTTTGTTTTATTATATTATTACTTTTTTTTAAAGACAGATATTATAGTGCAACCATCCAATCTCTACACAAATCAATCACAAACCCTAAAGGCACCCATAGCACAACTTCAAATGGAAGTAATAAAAATAACCCTATCCTTTAACAACGTAAAACATAACTGCCATCAGGATAAGCAAATATTTTAAGTAGCTGCCAACCATGTTTTTACGCCCAGATGTCTTGTTGCACAAACAAAACTACGAGTTCACATTGTTGTTTCAAGACCAGGTTTTCAGTCCAACAAGTACAAATTGTTCGCGAGACTCGTCATGTACCAACTTTACCTGGTTTTGAGGCATTCCAACAAACGACTCTATTGTGGGACAAGCATTCCAACACAACACTCCAACACAACACTCCATTGTGGGACAAGTATGGTTGAGTCATTTCTCCATATCATTGTTGCCACTAGAAGACTCTACTAACCAAAATATAGAAAGATGAAAGAGACGACCTTTGAAACCTCAATATCATAATTGAACACCAGCATATATGAACTTACACATGCTGATCACTGTCATCTTAATTCACAGGTTTTGGGTGACTGATGATTCATTTCCCCATTTTGAATTAAACCCTTGAATATTTATGTACCAAACTTTATTCACAATCCACATTTCTAAACCAGAATCACCAGCATTCCAACATTTTTCAGGTAGTATGAATGAGGTAATCTCCTCCTTTGGTAATGTTCATGTCAAAGAAGTTCAACTCTTGAATATATCAGTCCCTAACAAATAAACACCATAAAAATCTTTTGCTGATCTGAAACATACTGAAGACAATACAAAGACGGTATCTAATCAAATGTATGTTGCTCAAAATGCAACTCAATACTCCTGATGAACTTAGGCAGGTAAAACTTGTTAATGCAATATATAAGTTTTTTTTATCACAACTTTACCATAATGTTTCTCCCATCGAGTATAAGTCTAGCTCCACTTTCAACTCCACTCTGAACCAATCTGCATATTTGATCCTTTTCCTGTAAATTCCGGGGCAAGTCAAAGAAGGAAACAACAGAACAAATCGCAGAACTCAATCAATTAACATGAGCACGATCACTGGTCCATACACATCCAAATCCTCTGCCCCCATCCTCAAATCTCATCAAACAATAAGAAAATGAAAACAAAGGGGGATAGAAAAAGGACTTGGTGTATGAAGTAGCCAGAATTTGACACCTTATAAACCAAATGATTTTAAATGCAATTTTTCTCTAATAGAAAAGGTAATATTTATTTATACAAAGCAACCTTCAATGTCATGTTAACTGAAAACCTTCAATGGTAATTGTACCTCTTTACTAATAACTGGTCCAATATCAGCTCCAGGTTCTTTCCCTGCATTTACTTTAAGTGCTTTTGCACGCCCCACAAGTTCTTCTTCCCTGAATATAGTTATACTAGTATCAATCTTAATGAAAGATTTTTGCAAGAATCACTAAAAGACTGTATACGAATAGAGAAGAATATTTAACAATTATAAAATAAGATATATATGATTAAAAACAGATATGAATAAAAACAGAAAGCATAAACAAGCATAGAAGTAAAAGATATCATACCATGTCTTTGAGCCACCAACAAAAATAGCCGTACTTAGAGCCATGCACTTTTGACCTGCAGCACCAAAACCAGCAGCTACCAAAGAATCCAAAGTGGCATCAAAGCTCGCATCAGGCATGATAATTGCATGATTCTTGGCTCCCATATTAGACTGCGGATTCAACAAAAGAATAGTCTTCAATAGATACAAAGTTCAAATTCTCAATAATGTCTGCCAATAGGGGGCCTAATCCAACAAATATAAGAATGATTAACCTGAACGCGTTTCCCTCTGGCTGCTGCCCTAGCATATGTATGCATTCCAGCCTTGAGAGTACATGGCGATGGGGAAAAAAATAAGCTAAAACATTTACAAACTCAATAAATAAATCATATTTAGATGTTTCTTGAAATATAAAATGTCCAGAAGGACCAGTAGGTATTATAGGGTTCTTGCAGGTGTAGAATACTGGCCCTCAATAGCTTAATGCAGTTGCTAAAAGCAATCAGTTCCATGAGATTATTATGACCATCCAAAATCTATAAGAGCACTAGTGAAGAAAATTTTACAATATCATTTATCTAAAATTTACAGAATTATAGTGAACTATATTCTTATTTGAATGAGAACATAAATAAGTAGCCCAAACAGATAAAGGTGTTCGTAATTATTTATGCTAATGAATATACGCATCAAAGTGCAATGCAAAGCATGAATCACCATAATCAGGAAAACTAACTTACATTGTCTGATCCAATTAATGATATGGCTTTTATATCATCATCGTCACATATATGATTCACAATATCCTGCTCAAATAAAATAAAGTAAATATTAAGTCAAGAAAAAAAAACACAGTAAAAGATCAATCAATTCTTTCCTTTGCCTTTTCTTTTTTACACGAAAATATCAATCGTACACATTGGGGCCATTAACAGTAGCAGTATATTAAATTACTTGAGAAAAATTTATAAACATATGTATATGTATATGTATTCTGTTGCGATGTGACTCAAACCCTTTTCCATGAAGGATCCAGGTTTCCCATTCCATTAAGGTTTTGATTTTCCAAATTATGGATTTGGGATCTCCCACTAGGTCTTATAGATAGGGTAATTAGGATCTTGTTAGAGAATAACAATGCAGCGAAAAACGATAGGCAAGAAGAATCAAAAGAAAACAATCGCATAAGATACAAGATTTATGTGGTTCACCCAAAACATTTGGGCTATTCCACGGTACCCAAAATATTTGGGCTATTCCACGGTCGGCAGCTGACAATTTCACTATCTCTTAGAAAATTCATACAACATACAACTGCAAGATCCCGTCCTTATATAACGAATATAAGTAATTCTAATTCACCTGAAAATACTAAACTACCCCTCCAGATTTGGGCCACGGGTGCTGCTCCCGGATCCCCGCTAAATTATTCGTAGTGGCAAACAAACGGTGATTAGGCCTGTGAGGGCTAGTTCTTGGAGCTCCAGACCGGTACCTGTGAGGGCCCTTCGCTTTTGGAACGAGCCCAATTACCTTTTGGATAGTTTTACAATCACCTCTGAATTAAAGTTTGAATCAAGTTTCACCAATAACATATCTCTATTGGAGAACACACAAGACAAGATGTTGAGAGCACAAGAAAAATCCAAGTAAGAGACAAGCTAGGATCTTCAAAGGGGTTTGAGAGCGGGTGAACATAGGGTTTTGGGATTGTGTTTAGGTGACAACAATCACAAAGGCAAAACTATGTATTGTACAGTAAGTTCTTAAAGTCTAATTAAGTTGATTGTCTTTGTGCTGCAGGAAAGTTCGATTAAACAATTATAGCTCCTTGCTCCCAATTAGTTCGGACTTCCAAAGGCATATGAAAGATCTCGAAACCCTAACATAATCTTTTTTCTTGAAAAGAAGGAAGTGGAAAAGCAATGCTCTTGGGAGACTGAGGACAATATAAAGTCAAACAATGTTTATGCATAAATGGTTGCTTCACTTGTCAAAAATCAGATATGTCATCTAGATAGAATGAATGCAACATATTCTTTAAGTGTTATCTCCTTTTACCATCTAGGAGAACATTTAACTTTATTTGGTGAATTTAACTATATTGGGAGCAAAAAGGTATTTAAAAATTCATTGTAAGATATTACCAACACAAAGTTCCATTGACCATTGCAGTTGACTAACAGAAGGGAGAATATGTTACCAACACCTAAACCAAAAGGGAGCTTAGAGAGATTAATGAAAGAAAGAAGTCCATGTAATTGTAGCAAACCTCAGGCCACATCAGAATAGTTATCCCAAAAGAATCATAGCAGTCCATGTAATTGTAGCAAACCTCAGGTCACATCAAAGTAGTTAATCCAAAAGAATCATAGCATTCAAACAAAGGCACGCCAGGAAAATAATAGTGTAATAAGGACTTTCATTCAGGTGACAAAGCTTACATGGGTACCATGAACAATGTTTAAAACTCCATCAGGTAAACCCGCCTCCATTGCCAGTTCTGCAAGAATCATTGAAGCCCCTGAAATGAACGCAATGACTCATTGAGAAAAAGCAATGACTAATAAAAACATATAAGAAAATGATGCATGGAGAACTCAACATGATCCAATGCTGCTTCAGTAAAATGCTGAAGTCCAAATAAAATATTATCTAAGAGAGAAAGAGGATACAATACAAAGGCGGACAAAATATCCACAAAATGAAAATAATACACACAAAACAAGGGGAAAACCCCCAACACCCTCAATGGAGAACAGCCCTCTCTAATTTGATCAGAGAAAGACCCCATGAAAAGCACCCATCGTAGAATAACCAAACAGGAAGCATCTTTCTCTCTCTCTCTGCTGTGGATTCTCACTATAAATCACTTCTACATCCAGGAAAAATCGCCACAGAGAATTGCCGTTAAAATCCATATATGGAACAACTGACTTAACTCTTTGTATATAACTATCTATGATTGAAATAGTTAAGGGAGTTCGATGACAATAACATGGTCAGTGTCACAGTGGCAATGGCGGAGATGGATGATGATAATCACTAAATTTCAGTATTTTATTCCTTAAAGGCTAAAGCTTATTGGTTGTTTTAGTTGCCAATTTTGAGATCGAAGCAATGTCTTTACTCTATCAGCAGTGAGAGATTCCTATTGGATCGCTATGGCCAGTGATGGTGACAGGGTATTAATTGTAGAAGTTAGGGGACTGGTCGCTGGATTCTCTTAAAGCAATATCAATTCCGAATTGTACTTGACTTGTTGATGATTTGATTGCATATTAGAGAGAGGACAAAAAGACCCAACTTTGGTGGGTCTGATTGTAATGTAGAGAGAAACAAGAGACGGGTACTTGGTTCACATGCAAAAAAAATGCTACTTAAAATGGTAACTTTGTAGTCTACATAAAAATGCCATATCATACTGTTTATAAATTCTGTTTCAATGTTATGTCGCAGTACTTTTCTTCAAAGGAGATCAATAACTGGTTAAGTTTGTCGTGGCCACCCCAAGAATTTATGAAAACTTTAGAAAGGGAGTAACTATCACCTGGATTTATCTCAGAGGGCTTCAGGATAAATGTATTGCCACATGCGACTGCTATAGGAAACATCTGCAGCATTTATACATTTATTTAGAAACGCAGAAGAAGAAAAAATTTAGATTCCTTCAAATTGACTGCACATAGAAATTCTAATCGTGAATTCAATAGCAAAAAACAGTTGGAATGTCTTCTCAAGCGAGCATTTCATAATGTACAGGAAAAGGTTGTAGCACCTATGTAAAACTATAAACCAAAGTAAACTTACGTGATAGCTTTTTTAGGATAACTACTAAAATTTAGCATAAAATAAAACTTACATTTCTGACAACCCAAAAAAAAAATTAACTCAGCATATCAATTTAATTATTAGTAAATATTAACAAGATAAAGAATTAATATTTTTTAAAACTTTACGATACAGGGACAGAATAATCGATGATTAAATCAAACCAAGAGGCAAGAGCTGAAGAAAGATAAAGCTGAGAAAGGGAAGTATAAAAGACATACCCACAAGGAAATCGTTGCAGGAAAGTTATAGGGACATATCCCAGCACAAACACCTAGCGGTTCTCTACTGCAGTATGTATCAAGTCCATTACACGCATTATGAAAAAACTCCCCCATTTGCAAAGTTGCCATTCCACAAGCATGTTCAACAATCTCTATAAAAGCCAGAAATATGGTTGCAGACATGCAATTTGAGTTCAAAATCCAACATAACTTTTGGAATATGAGTATTTGAATGTGTTTGTGGTTTTTTGGAGGAGCAGAAGAAAATATATACACAGTTAAGCACTAACCTAAACCACGAAGCACGTCACCTTTAGCACCATTCAACGTCTTGCCCTGCTCTGTAACGATATTTGTGGCAAGCTTGTCCTAGAAATAAGTTAAATCTCTTTTAAGCACGTCAAACATAGTTGCCTAAGGACACATATAGAGAGAATTATTAACGATACTGACAATATCCCTACGGATGAGCTCTTGTAGCTTGAACATGGCGCGTTGACGTATAGTAACTGGAGTTTTTCTCCATGAAGAGAAAGCTTGTTTGGCTGCCCTTACTGCAGCTTTGAATTCTTCATAGGTAGTCAAAGGGACTTGTGACACAACCTCCTGTGTTGCCTGATAAGATTATTTAAATTAAGAACTATATTCTTGCACTTCTAAGAAAAAAGGAGAATAAGAATCTGCTGTAATAACGTGCTTACTGGATTTACAACATCAATGATTTCACACGCTTGTGACTCCAAAAATTTCCCTCCAATCAAGTTCAGAACCTTCAGCTACAATTGAATTGCAGATCAAAAGGAGAATACAGAAATGTTAAAAACCACCACATATATATAGGAAACTGATATTTCCACATGACTTTTTGATATTTTCACATGAAAACCGTTGCTATAGATCCTATAGCGACGGTTTTTACCATCGCTATACATCTATAGCGACATTTTTCATATGGAAATATCAATTTCCATTATATATATATATATATATATATATATATATATATATATATATATATATTGAAACAGAAAGAGAGGAAAGCAGAAAATCTTAACCGAAAAACCTAATCAAATTATTCTTTCTGCACATTAAAACTTACTGCACAGTTGTATCTTGTTGATGATTCACCAGTCGTAAAGGCAGTGGCAGAACTATTTGGTCTCCACGATTTAAAAGTTTTCTCTGCAAAAGTAAAGCATTCGTTTCTTACTATATAAAGCTACTAGTAGTTTAACGATTATTAAAGTTACTTGAGAGTGAGAAAATGCCCATCAAACAGCTCCTACCTTTTTTCTTAATCTCATCGTAACCAAAACACTTCATCAGAACTTACATAAATGCCAATTCAAGCCATGTGATGAAGAACATGATTTTTCTACTTATTTAATCACATGACTCTTAGAAGAAGCATCTTGAAGAATCAACAAGCTGACATAAAGTCTGGAACAAAATAAAATATATACTAACTAAATGACCAGCTGACTACGTTTATTAAACCTAATGGTTTTGAGTCAATTAAATGGGTCTCGAAGGCTATTTAAGAACCTAATTTAAGCAACAATATGCAATCACAGTACTTTCTTTCTTGACCATATATCAGACTAACATCATCACACCCTCAGGTTTGGCCCTTTGGAGTTAAGGACACAATAAAGAGGTGAAGGATACAACCATCCACTAAGAGCACAACCTGCTTTTACAATTAGTGCAACGAGTAAAGATTGTATACACCCCTGACTTCTTCCTAGCAACAGCACTATGCTCTCATATTGTCATAAATGTACTGGAATTAGTAGGCACGAGACAGGTGACATGCTGGAATTAGCAGTCAGAGCCAGTCAATACTCAATGACCAATTTTACTAGATACAGTAGATATTGTCTGACCTGTAAGATTTCCCTGTCGAATTTTGGCTTTGAGATTGTATAGATGCCTCGGTGTTGAGTGAAACTCAGGATTGCTTTGCTTGAGAGCCTTAAGAACCTGACGTGGTTTTATACCAGCTTCAGTCATCACCTTGATTTTCTTGACCTCTTCCTCGGTAAAACGACGACTATAAGGATGCTCAGACATGTCCCTCAGAGCTTCATGGTTGTGCTCACCATTTTTTACTGTAAGCATCCACACATCATCATCCTTTTTACCTATAGCTTCAAAAGGGCAATTGATAAGGCGAGAAGATGCTTTCCGTTTGCGCTTGCTTTCTTCAATTTTACGCCTATTGCGATAAACACCTCCTCTATCACAACCAAGTATAACTCTTCTATCCCTTCTAGACTTTTTAATAGTAACCACATATCCTTGGCTAGCACCAAAATCACGAACATAAGTAATAAGGTCTTCACGATCTTGAAATGTTCCGGCTTGTGGCGGACGCATTAATTTTTCCCCAGCATCGTCCGACAGACTTTGAATTTCCATTGTAAAAACAGCAGCTTGAAACCTAGAGTAAAAAAATGTACAGTACAATAAGCCAACATCTTTCTGTAAATGATATTGCATATGAGTTTTTAATATAAACAAGACCATGGACAGACAAAAGAGAGAAGAAAAAGAGATAGAGAGCATCAACAATCATAATGATTTGATATCATTCCCTAAGATGATATTACTACCATCTATTAAGTTCAATTATCTTTCCTTAGTTTATAGCAGTAATGAAATAAGTAGATATGGGCGACAACATAGAGGGAAGTGAAATCTTCTCTTCCTGAACTATAGAGATTACCATAAATCACAATTAAGATCCGAGTTTTTTTTAACCATATGGAAGAGGTGTATGTAATAACTACTTACATCTTCCAAAAAATATTTACTACATAATTGTAGCGAAATTGTATGATACCGCCTACATCACTTGGAGTGTATACTTTGTTGACTGGGCCAACAAGTATATTGGACCACTTTCTTAACCAAAAGATTATATTATTAGGTTGAGACTCATCATACTTATTAACCCATCAACATTGTTAAATTCTTTTGATGTGGGATTCATGTGACAATTAAAGGGAAAGGGAATGACGAAAATCTAACTTCTATATATAAATATACAACCCAAGGAGGCTCAAGCTATTAAGTCTTTTCCAAGACCTCAGACTGAGAATTGGGTCAATCACAAGGCCATCTTCAAGTCTCTTTCTTTTTGAAACCCTTGGGGAATGAAGTGGTTTAGTGATGCCCTTTGCAAAGTAGAATTGAGTGTTTCTTTCTATATGCAAATCCTAAATTATGTATGTGATAGGCTATTAAATATTGCACATCTATTAATTCCGTAACTTCCTAATAGCAAATACAAACTCATAGACATAATGACCCACATTATAGGAACTATTGATATTAATGCAATCAATTAAATAAAAGAAGACCTATTGAAACTTACAAGGCCGTCGGTAAGGTCTCACCACAAGATTACAAATGCCGAGTAGAGTTGATAAAGTGTCGGTATGGCTAATGTTAGTTTAAGATCAAAAATTGCAAACAATCTCACAGAAATTAAAGAAGAACGAAAAGTAAACAACACAAGATATACCTTGATTCACCAAATTGTGGCTAGTTATGTGCCTCGCAGTAGAATGATCAACACACCAAACAATATTTATATAGCAACTAGAAAACCCTAATTTCTTTAACATGGGCTCAAACTCATGAGGCCCAAAACATTAGTCAACCCCAAGATCGGACTACTAATAAATCCCTAAGCCCAAATACACATGACACTTGGCCCGACTACCCACTTAAGTATGAGTCAATTCCAACAGCTCATCGTGTGCCACATGTAAATGTAACGTAAGGCATAGTTTGGATTTTTGGGGTTGATAGTGGAAATGTTGAAAGGACAGCTGGCTCGGATAATGGCTTTGAGTTCAAACTTTCTTCTTTTCTATAACCAGATCAGGAGTTGCATGGCTTCTTGGTTGTTATATAAATATATATATCCATACACACACGCATATTGTAGGTCAAAAATCATATATTTACAGGGTGAGAAGCTAGCGTGGCATGAACGCTATGCCACCAAGTACTCAAGACAACCAATCACTATCTCCCCACACATCCAAATACTACAATTTCTGGAATGTAATTTGCATACCAAAAGAAACATGAAAACATAAAGTCGGTATCTTGAATATATCCAATTCATTTCACCCATTCAACAGTTAAAACAGACACATCTGATCCGCTAAAGAAGTATCAAATCAATATACTGCCCCATCCTTGTTATTTCAATAAAGGGGCAAAGAATCAACCAGAATCATTGAACTTTTACAACAGAGCACCAAACTCGAAAAGACTGGTTAATTGTCTGAAACTGAAATTCCAAGTGAAATTCACATTAAGGCACAAATTCATTGTATTATAGTAATCTTAGTGTATACAAATGTGTAATCAAACAATGTAAGCATAAGAAACCAAATTTATCCTTCAATTCCAGGAACAGAGCACTACAATAACACAAAGGTAAAAGTCACACTTGAAACAACATTAAAACCCTTTATCATGCAACCCTATATATATATATATATATATATATATATATATATATATATGCTTTATATAAAATGGGTTTTACCTAATCAGAGTTTCCACTGTAAAATTTGCTTGATCAATGTAAGCACCCACTTACAGTTACTAGAAACCCAATGTAATCAATCTAGATCAAATTCAATAGCAAATTATCTAAAATTAGTTTAAGAATCCTTGTATATAGAAAGTGATCAGCATTGCTACAAGTATAGAAACATAAACCCACAAAATATAAAGTAACAAAAATCACAGATATCACCTTTACATAGAGGAAGAACAACAATCAAGAATAAAGGAGCTACCTTTTCAAGAAGCTTCAGTCAATTTTCTCTGTAACTAGTAGACTGATAAACAGGCATGAAAGAATGAAAGAGTGAGAAAAGAAAGTGTGGGAAAATTTTGAAGGTTTATGAAGACTGAGAAAAAAAGGATCGGGACACCCCAAATTTGATAAACAGGGACGCCCCCTTTTCTTATATGCTTTCGAGAATTCAGAAGCGTGTGCTCACACAGTTTCAGAGAGCGTGGTTGTTACAAAACTTGCGTCCCCTGCGTCGTGATGTTTGACTAGTGAGTTTACGGTGTTCTCTTTGGATTGGCCTAAATTTGTTCATAGAAAAGTGATTTCACGCTCCAGAAGTCAACGAGTGTGCCCTTACACTCAAGAGTCAAGAGGAGAGATGAAGCCGCTGTTGTCTACTTCCCCGTCATCACCACATGTTTCCACCCGTTCTGGCTTGGAGTATGAATTTATTGTGTATCCTAGTTAATAAAGCATAATCTTCTCAGGAACTACTTTATCTTTTAATAAAATTAAATTATTTTTTGTTTAGGATTGTAATTAATATTATTTTTAGATAGTTTAAATTTTGAGGGAATGTAAGGTTTAGCATAGAGAATGGTGCAGTTTTAACACTTCTAATTACTTTATCTTCTCATGTTGTGCGATTTTGAAGCTTGGGCCTTGGGGTATGATTTTATTTGGTTGAGTTTCAATTTTAAAGTCCATCCTCGTAAATTTTTAGGGTCGATTAAATAGGTAAAATTACATATTTATTTTTGTATGTTATCAAATTTTAATATATATATATATATATATATATATATATATATATATATATGTTTTATTATTCTTTTTAATATAATACTACCTCCGTTCCTTTATATAAGTCGTTTTAGAGAAATATTTTTGTTCCTTAATATAAGTCGTTTGAGAATTTCAAGTAAGCATTAAGTACTTAATTTTTAATATTACCTCAAGTATTAAATATAATTTTGGTTCTCTCACTATTTTATGTCCAATAAATAACAATATTTTATTCAAATACAAAAATAATATAGACAATTGATATTATAAATAATGTTATACAATTATTACCTTAATACTTATGCACAACTCTAAAACGACCTATATTAAGGAACGGATGGAGTATATTTTAATTATAGTTTTATTTATAATTAAGACTATCTCATTCAAATTGTTGATAACTTATAAAAAAAATTAATTTAGTTTAATTAACACATATTTTTGGATAAGTGATACACATATAAAAAATTTTAAATTAAATTATTAATGGAGTTATTCTAATTAGAGTGACCGAGTATGTTGATAGTTTAGTTTTTTATGTTCAACTACAAAAATTATTATTTGAATTCTTAGTTTCATATTATGATTTTTATATATTAAATTTTGTTGAGTATATGTCAAAATTTGGGATGTTTATCATTTTGATTATATTTTTTAGTATACAGTTTGTGTTATTTTTGTGCAATGTTAAATAAAAATAATATTTATTACAATCTAGATTTTGTAAAAAGATTTTTCTTTTGATATATTTTTTCTTTTTTTGAGTAATAACATTTATCATATTTACAGTAAATAATTATGTCTAAGTGTAAGACCCCGAATTTTATGAAATGAAATTATTTAATTTTCTTATAATTATTATTTTATTTAGTAAATGGTTAAATTGATAAAAGGTTAAAGTTAAGGGTGATATGTGAATTTTGCAAAGTAAGCAATTTGTCATAAAATATTCGTTTGGTCGGAGAATATCCGTACGACGACATAATCATTGGTGGACCCCACAACGGAATTACTGTCGCAGTTAGAAAACGACAGAAATATCTTTTTATAAAAATAACGGAATTACAGATTTACGATTTAGCTCAGCGTATCATCCTCAAACGGACGGACAGTCGAAAAGGACTATTCAAACTCTTGAGTATCTATTAAAACTCTGTGTCCTTAAATTCAAATGAAGTTGGAACAAGTTTTTACCATTGGTGAAATTTCCCTACAACAACAGTTATCAAGCAAGTATCGGCATGGCTCCATTTGAGGCGTTGTATGGAAGAAATTGTCGTTCTCCAGTATGCTTGGATGAGGTGGGTGAAGCAACGTTGTTGGGACCGAAATTGGTACGCATGACAACGAAAAAGATTCAAATGATCCGACAACGTATAAAAACCTCACAAGATCGACAAAAGAGTCATGCTGATCTTCATCGAAAGTACGTGGAATTCAATGTTGGAGAACATGTGTTATTACGTGTTGCTCTATGGAAGGGAGTTACGAGATTTGAAAAGAAAGGAAAGCTCAATCCTCGATTCATTGGTTCATTTGAAATCCTTGACCGAGTAAGAAATGTAGCCTATAAACTCGTTTTACTGCCAAGTATGTCTCGTATTCATAACGTTTTTCACATATCCATGTTACATAAATATGTGGAAGACCCGAACCACATTATTGGGTTAGAACCGGACGAAATAACGGAAGATTTAACGTATGAAGAGGTTCCTGTTAAAATCTTGGATAAGAAGGAACATATTCTACATTTCAAGGTTATACTTCAAGTCAAAATTTTGTGGAGAAACCACGATGTTGAGGAAATGACCTAGGAGTTAGAATCTGAAATGAGATCAAGGTATCCTCACCTCTTCGTCATACCAGATATATACCCTAATTTCGGGGGCGAAATTTCATAAGAAGGGGAGGTTGTAAGACCCCAACTTTTATGAATAAAGATGAATTTTCTATAAATTTCATTTTTGAATATTAAGGAGTGAATGTGATATAATGTTATAGTTGTGGGTAATATTTATAAATTTTGCAAAGTACGCAAGTTGTTATATTATATTCGATTGGTCGGGAAATATTCGTTTTAACAGGGAATATTTGTACGACGGCACAATCATTGGTGAACCTCAAAGTGAAATTATTGTCGGAGTTAGAAAACGACAGAAATATCTTTTTATAAAAGTAACGGCGGAAGTTTTACCGTTAACTGTTGAAATACCCAGTTTTAAAAGTACAGTAATACGCGTGGTTGCATAGTAGTACACGGTATTGATTATTGATGCTTACGTGAGAAGTCACTCTGTTTTGTTCAATTATTGCTACAGTAATTGTTGCATCATATCTCTCATATTATTGATTCAATTATTATCGATATTTTATATATTATTAAATCAATAATTAAGACGACAAAATTATTAATATTATTATTTACAATATTGACGATGTCTAGAAGTTCTATCAAGGAGAGGTTTAGTCACCTAATTGCGCGCTAATATGGATAAATCCTTATTGGAAAGCCCCATCTTTCCTGGAAACGACCTGGTTATTAAATATTACGAATTTTAATAATGATAATAAAGGTTGTTAAAAATATTGAGGAAAATTTTATGAAGTATTTGTTATAGATTTTGCTTATTATTTGGATCCCCATGTACTCATTTTTCAAAATAATCGGTAAAAAGTTATTCAGTATATATATAAGTATTATATATATGATTATGGTGGGGGCCACGTTTTTGAAAAGGACATATGGGTGGAGAAATTTCAAAAGTCACGGGAATGTAAGAAGAAGAAAAAGGACAGCAAGTATATATATAAGTATATATTTTATACCTTTTGTTTTTTTATGAAAAAAATAGAATATATTATATTTTATTTGCATAGTATTTTACTATGCAGTGCACAGTAACAATTATATGAATCAGTCAGTACGCCCGTGAAATTTCAACTGCTCACCCGTGATTTTATAAAATTCAAATAGTATCCTTTTCATTCTCCTATAAATAGGATGCTTAGTTAGAATTGAAAATCACACCAGAATTAGAGAATTCTTCTTCTATAATATTGAGTGTATTTCTTTCAAGTTTTAGAAAGCTTTGAGCGCAGAAAATAGTTAAAGTTTTATTCAAGAATATCTCCGCTATACCAGTTGGAATACTCTTCTTTTTAAGGTAAGGGATATTATTTTTGTTCAGTATTCGTATGAAATAATATTTTTTTCTATACTCTGTAGTACGTAAGTAATATTATTTCGTTTCAGATTTCGAATTCTATACTCATTTTGTTAAAGTTTTGGCTTCTATACTCAATGAAATTAGTATAATATCCTTGATATTTGCGCTTCATCCATTATCTTTTTATGGAAATATTATTCCGAGCATTCTTGATAAGTTTTAACTTTTTTTATGTCGGAGTACTATTCCTGAAGTACTATTTATGGGGTACTATTCACTCAGTTACTATTCGCCCGGGGTACTATTCATGATAAAAATTGATTTCTTTCGGTCCAAATTATTTTTGAAACAATATTATTCTTGAATTTTACTCCACAAAGGAGTATCATGTTGACAATTTGGACATTATTAAATTCTGGATTAATTAAATTATAAATCTTTAAAAATTTATCATTTGCTTTCTTTTAATTGAATTCTTATATCATTGTCATCATCCTCATGCTTATATTGTTATGAAAGTCATCTTTAGCCGTAGTGCATAGATGGACTTAGTATGATTATGACCAGGGATTATTCGGTATAATCATGACCGTAATGTTACAAATGATGTGGTAAAAGTCTTCATTAGTGTAAGACCCCAACTTATTAATGAATAAAATCAAATTTTCTCTAAATATTATTGTGAATAATAAGGGGTTAATTTGATATAATACTTTGGTTATGGGTGAAATGTGCAAATTTTGCAAAATAAGGAAGTGGTTATAAAATATTTATTTTGTCGGGGAATATTCGTTTGGTCGTGGAATATTCTTGCTGTCGGGGAATATTCGTACGGCAGCGCAGCCTTGTGTGGGCCCCATAACGGAAAGCGATTGGATGAAGAAAACGATAAATATAAGTTATTTATAAATAACGGCGTAGTTGTTACCGTTAATACTGTTGGAATATCCGGTGGTTAAAATACAGTAGCACACGGTATTGCACCAATTATTGATTCTTACGTAAGAATGCACTACTCAATAATTGTTACAGTAATTATTGTTCAATATTTTATTTTATTGATGCAATAATTATTGTGTTGATGTTTTATATTATTGTTGTTTCAATAATTGTTGCTGCACAATATTTTCCATTATCAGATCAATAATTCATATTATTTGAATAATATTATTAGATAATATTATTGGAAATGTCTAGAAAGTTCTGTCTAAGGAGAGGTTTGGTCATCTAATTGCGCGCCAGTAAGGAGAAATCCTTATTGGAAAGCCCCCTCTTTCTTGGGAACGGCCTGGTTGTCATAAATGTGATTCTGTAATATTATTTGTGAATAATTAATTATTGATTCATATGATAAGAAAATATTTATTTTATGTAGATATAAATGAGGAATATATTTTTGTGGTTAAAAATGAAGGAGTTAATGTTGAGGTTTTTATCAGTATTTTTGTCGGAATGGAGGTATTAAAAATCAGGGTTTTTGAGATATTTTGCGGGGGTTATAATTTTTAATCCGACCGTTGGATCGTGGTAATTTTTGGATATGTTATACATATATAAGTTGAGTATATATGTCCACAAATTTTGAACCGTTAAAAATGAACGTATGATTTATTATGAATTTTACGAGATGACTGGTTCAAAAATTGTTGAATTTTCGGAGTTTATCATTTTGATGAAAAATTCTAGAATTGGTGGGCCTCACTTGTGGTTGGTGAAGAAATGTGCTGAATTATATTTCAAATGTGGTGGGTGGGAATAGTAGCAGGTAAAGCCATCAGGTTGCAGGTCAAACCTACTAAAATTTTCCTATAAATAGAGGACTAAGTTAGAATTAAAAATCACACAAGAAACAAGTTTTCTCTCTTTCTCTCTCTAGATTATTGAGTGTATTGTGTGAGTATTTAGATACTTTGAGAGTTTCTATTCATCAGAGCAAGTTTCTTTCAGCCTTATACCGGTATTCCGACCAGAAGTACTGATATCTTGAGATAAGGGATATTATTTTCTTCTTAAATGATATTATTTTCTTCAATATCATTATGCTGAAATATTGATATGAGTTTTTATCAAATTTAGAACTTTTTGTGTCGGGGTTACTATTCACGTATACGGCACTATTCACGTATACGGCACTATTCACGAATACGGCACTATTCACCGAAAAATAAAATTTTTTCTTTTTGTCCAAGATGTCTATTATGGTTATTATCTTTGATTGTATTCATGTTTTGATCTTTATTTTTGAATTCTGCTTCACAATTGATTATTATGAAGTATTATTGATCTTGGATAAACTGTTATACGAATCCCTACTATTTGTCCTTCTGTCTCACTGGATTCGTTCTCTTTAAGATATTTTTCATCATCCTCAGTCCTAAATGATGATATTACTGAATATCTTTGGCCTGTAGTGCAAAGATGTATGATTACTTGATGAATATCTTTGGCCTGTAGTGCAAAGATGAACATGTGTTGAGATGAACATGACTGACAGGTGATACAAATGAATATCTTTGGCCTGTAGTGCAAAGATGAATATTTGGATAAAGATGATTATTAATTGATGTTACAGGGATAAAATATTGATGATGGACTTTTAAATCTTAGAAGATAGTAGAATTCTTTCTCTACTTGACTCTTCTAATGGTTTGCTGTTTCCGCTGCAGTTGTTGATCTAAAACTTGTTGTCGATTATATTCTATCAGATTTTTCCCTGTTTAAGACTAACGATAATTTGTTGTATATTATCTTAGTCAAAATATTCTTTACTGGGCTAGTTGAGCTCACCCTTTTCCTTTTTGTTCCATTTTTCTTCTCAAGAGGTGAGAACATAGCAGGATCTAGTCGGGGTATGGAGTGATGGTTCTAGAAAGATGTTTTAGCAGTCCTCACTATTTCTGTAAAATAGTGTTTGAATAATTGTAATGATGATTTATTTGAGTGTGGATATTGTCCAGAAGACAATATTTGTATTTAAACTCACACTATGTGTTGTCGTATTTTGCACGACAATTGTATTATTGAAGTTGTAGTTTGCTTTCTGTACCATGTATTTGGCGACTCAGAATGAGTGTTGTATACCTATTTTGGGGGCGTCACAGTTGGTATCAGAGGGATATGATCCCTGGCTGAGATGTGAGACAATAACTAGGAGGGGAGAAACGGGGAATTCCTTCGCTAGTATGACCTGACTAAGTTTATTTGGTCGGTCAGAGTATAGGGATAATATATGACATGACTATTAACCCTTGTTTTATGGCAGTATTTAAGAATGGCAGCTGAGAACGTTAATAATGGAGTAAATCAGACCGTGGAGACACATTTGATCACCACCCAGGGGAACGTGCTACAGGAAGGCAATATTCCTCTTGTAAACAACGTTACCGAGCAAACGATGAATGATGGAATGTTTAGGAGCTTTTTGCAGTTCATGCAAAATCAGACGAGGGATACTCGTGTGCAGAATACAGGTGGAAATGATAACAACGCGCGGTTTGTCACAGCTAAGAAGTTCAAAGAATTGGGACCACCAGAATTTAAGGGAAAGCCGGATCCGATCATGGCGAAAACGTGGGTCAAGCAAATTACCAAGATATTTGATGTCTTGGGATGCACGGAGGAACAGAAGGTTCCATTCGTCACCTTTATGTTCCGCGGTGAAGCAGACTACTGGTGGGAGTCTGTGAAGCGTACCCAACCTGACGCACTCAACATGTCCTGGGAAACATTTCAAAAACTATTCAATGACAAGTACGTTCCTGAAAGTATTCGTCATATGAAGGAGGTGGAGTTTATCAGACTGGAACAAAACAACATGACGGTGTCCCAGTACGAGGCGAAGTTTGCAGAGTTATCCAGGTTTGCACCTCATTTGGTCGAGAATGAGGAATGAATGACAAGGATGTTTCTGAGAGGTTTAAAACCCGAGATTCGGCAATATCTTACCTCTCATAAATTTTCTTTATATTCAGATGTTGTAAACAGGGCTCAATTATTAGAGCGAGATAATGAGTATGTGCAACCGAGGGACCACAACCAGGGTCATACCGGTGGCGGCAGTCATCGAAGCAATAAAAACCAGCAGGGAGGAAAACATTCGGACAAAAGCGGTAACCACTCTGGTGATAATCGTGGTCGTGATAATAGAAGGAGCGAGTCGGGAGGAGATTTCAAGAAGAGAAGGTACAACAATGATAACGTGAAGACGTCAGCACAAACATCAACTGTTTCTAGGGGAGGAGAACGACCACCGGTCGTATGTTACAAATGTGGGAAAGAGGGACATATCAGCCCAAACTGCCCACAACAATCTAAGGTATGTTATAACTGTGGAAAGGAGGGTCATATAGCTCGAGAGTGTTCTGTAAAAAAACCAAGTTCAGCGAGGATGATGACTCAAAAAGCTGTCCCAGAAAAGTCAAAGTCAACGGTTCCTGGAAGAGCGTTTTTCGTGACTGGTCAGAAATCGAGGAACCCGAACGAAGTTAGCACAGGTTAGTTAATTATAAATTTTTGCGAAGTCTATACCTTATTAGACACCGATTCTACCCATCCATTTATTTCTCCTGCTTGTCCTCAACGTTTAAACTTGACTCCGGAGAAATTGGACTTTAACTTATTTGTTGAAACTCCGTTGGGTGAAACTTTCGTTACATCCACAGTTTATAAATCTTGCTTAATCCAAGTTGGCACAATCACATTACCTGTTGACTTTATCTCTTTAAAGATACTTGCTTTTGATGTAATTTTAGGAATTGATTGGTTAACTACTCATCATGCCAAAATTGATTGCTTTCGTAAGGTTGTTAGTTTTCATATTCCTAAGCAACCTGTTATTCAAATTCAAGCAACCAAACCATTGAAGTCAAACTCTTTCATATCAAGCCGTAAAGTCATTCGTTTATTAAAAAACGAATGTCAAGCTTTCTTAGCTATGTTATGAACTTGAACAAAAATACGTCAGAATTGAATGATATTTCTGTTGTTAGTAAAATCCCTGACGTATTTCCTGAAGAATTTCTTGGCCTACGCGTGATATTGAATTTTGTATCATCTTTGAATCTGGTACAAAACCCATTTCTAAAATCTCATATCGAATGGCTCCTATTGAACTTCAGGAGTTAAAAACCCAACTATAGAAGTTGATAACCGAGCCTTTATCTGGTGACTTCCTTTGTGAAATGCACTGAATCCAGACTCTCCGTAGGGGACGCCATATTCGTGCGGTAGTAAACTGATAGGTGTCATTGTGACGTGCTATCCAAGATTGGGCTATGAGTCACAGTTGAGAGCAACCTAAGTCGGTAATCGAAATACGTAGCTTTCTGGGCTTAGCTGGTTATTATCGGAGATTTGTGGAAGGATTTTCTCGAATCGCTACTCCGTTAACTCAGCTGACTTGGAAAGATACAAAATTCGTATGGAGTGAGGAATGCGAGAAGAGTTTCCAAGAACTCAAGAGGAGACTCATTTCGGCACCTGTTCTGACAATACCATCTGGTTCAGATGGATTTGTTATCTACAGCGATGCTTCAGGCAAAGGGTTAGGATGTGTTCTCATGCAACATGGGAAAGTCATAGCCTATGCCTCACGACAACTCAAAGAATATGAGAGGAATTATCCTACTCATGATTTGGAGTTGGCAGCAGTCGTTTTCGCGTTAAAGATTTGGAGACACTACCTGTATGGGGAGAAAGTGGAGATCTATACGGATCATAAAAGCCTCAAATATTTCTTCACCTAAAAGGAACTCAACATGCGGCAACGACGTTGGCTTGAGCTGTTGAAAGATTACAATCATACCATCCAATATCATCCTGGAAAAGCAAACGTAGTAGCTGACGCATTGAGTAGAAGATCATATGTGGGTACGAGTGCAATGTTGTTAATACAAAGGCCCGTTTTGCAAAGGATGGAGATAGAGATGAAGGCTCCAAGTACCCACATGATGATATCAAATATACGAGTAGAACCGACTTTAATCGATAAAGTTAAAGCTGCTCAAGCTACGGACATAGAGCTGATGCGTATGAAGAAGAAAGTGCAAGAAGGTGCTATTCCAAAAGCAAGAATCGATGAAGAAGGAATACTTCGAGTCAACTCCAGACTTTGTGTTCCTAACGATTTTGACTTGAAGCATAGAATAATGATGGAGGCACACAACACACCATTTGCAATCCATCCTGGGAGTACCAAAATGTATCACGATCTTCGACATACATTTTGGTGGAGCAATATGAAAAGAGAGATCGCGGAGTTTATCTCGAGATGTTTAACTTGTCAACGTGTAAAAGCGGAACATCAAGTACCAAAGGGTCCATTGCAACCACTTGAGATTCCAAAATGGAAGTGGGAACACATTACTATGGATTTTGTTACGGGTCTTCCCAAGGTTTCTCAAGGTATAGATACGATTTGGGTTATTGTTGATAGATTAACCAAGTCCGCTCATTTCTTGCCGATACGTGAGACTTATTTCCTTGAACGTCTTGCTAGTATGTACGTGAACGAGATTGTGAGATTGCATGGCATGCCAGTATCCATAGTTTCGGATCGTGACCCAAGATTCACTTCACGATTTTGGGTTAGCTTGCAGAAAGCTATGGGCACGGATTTACGATTCAGTTCGGCATACCATCCTCAAACGGACGGACAATCAGAGAGGACTATTCAAACTCTTGAAGATCTATTAAGACTTTGTGTCCTAGATCTCAAAGGGAGTTGGGATAAGTACCTACCATTGGTGGAATTCTCCTACAACAACAATTATCAGGCGAGCATAGGTGTGGCTCCATTCGAGGCGTTGTATGGAAGAAAATGTCGTTCTCCAATATACTGGGACAAGGTGGGTGAAGCAACATTGTTGGGACCAGAGTTGGTACGCATTACTACAGAGAAGATCCAAATGATTCGACAACGTATACAAACGGCACAGGATCGACAAAAGAGTTATGTGGATCTTCATCGGAAGGACGTAGAATTTAATATTGGGGATCATGTATTGTTACGTGTTACACCATGGAAGGGAGTTACAAGATTTGGAAAGAGAGGAAAGCTCAATCCAAGATTTGTTGGTCCATTTGAGATTCTTGAGCGAATAGAAAATGTGGCATATAGACTCGCATTACCTCCAAGCATGTCTCGTGTTCATAATATTTTTCACATATCTATGCTTCGTAAATATGTTAAAGACCCGAACCACATTATTGAGTTAGAACCAGACGAGATAGCTGAAGATTTAACGTACGAGGAGGTACCTGTTAAGATCTTGGATAGGAAAGAGCATGTCCTACGCACGAAGGTTATACCACAAGTTAAAGTTTTGTGGGGAAACCATGCTATTGAAGAAATGACCTGGGAGTTGGAATCAGAAATAAAAGCGAGGTATCCTCACCTTTTCGAAATATCAGGTACGTACGTCAATTTTGAGGACGAAATTTCATAAGGAGGGGAGGTTGTAAGACCCCAAATTATTAATGAATAAAATCAAATTTTCTCTAAATATTATTGTGAATAATAAGGGGTTAATTTGATATAATACTTTGGTTATGGGTGAAATGTACAAATTTTTACAAAATAAGGAAGTGGTTATAAACTATTTATTTTGTCGGGAAATATTCGTTTGGTCGTGGAATATTCTTGCTGTCGGGGAATATTCGTACGACGGTGCAGCCTTGTGTGGGCCCCATAACGGAAAGCGATTAGATGAAGAAAACGACAAGTATAAGTTATTTATAAATAACGGCGTAGTTGTTACCGTTAATACTGTTGGAATACCCGGTGGTTAAAATACAGTAGCACACGGTATTGCACCAATTATTGATTCTTACGTAAGAAGACACTACTCAATAATTGTTACAGTAATTATTGTTCAATATTTTATTTTATTGATGCAATAATTATTGCGTTGATATTTTATATTATTGTTGTTTCAATAATTATTGCTGCACAATATTTTCCATTATCAGATCAATAATTCATATTATTTGAATAATATTATTAGATAATATTATTGGCAATGTCTAGAAAGTTCTGTCTAAGGAGAGGTTTGGTCATCTAATTGCGCGCCAGTAAGGAGAAATCCTTATTGGAAAGCCCCCTCTTTCCTGGGAACGGCCTGGTTGTCATAAATGTGATTCTATAATATTATTTGTGAATAATTAATTATTGATTCATATGATAAGGAAATATTTATTTTATGTGGATATAAATGAGGGATATATTTTTGTGGTTAAAAATGAAGGAGTTAATGTTGAGGTTTTTATCAGTATTTTTGTCGGAATGGAGGTATTAAAAATCAGGATTTTTGAGATATTTTGCGGGGGTTATAATTTTTAATCTGACCGTTGGATCGTGGTAATTTTTGGATATCTTATACATATATAAGTTGAGTATATGTCCACAAATTTTGAACCGTTAAAAATGAACGTATGATTTATTATGAATTTTACGAGATGACTGGTTCAGAAATTGTTAAATTTTTGGAGTTTATCATTTTGATGAAAAATTTTAGAATTGGTGGGCCCCACTTGTGGTTGGTGAAGAAATGTGCTGAATTATATTTCAAATGTGGTGGGTGGGAATAGTAGCAGGTAAAGCCATCAGGTTGCAGGTCAAACCTACTAAAATTTTTCTATAAATAGAGGGCTAAGTTAGAATTGAAAATCACACCAGAAATAAATTTTCTCTCTTTCACTCTCTAGATTATTGAGTGTATTGTGTGAGTATTTAGATACTTTGAGAGTTTCTATTCATCAGAGCAAGTTTCTTTCAGCCTTATACCGGTATTCCGACCAGAAGTACTGATATCTTGAGGTAAGGGATATTATTTTCTTCTTAAATGATATTATTTTCTTCAATATCATTATGCTGAAATATTGATATGAGTTTTTATCAAATTTGAAACTTTTTGTGTCGGGGTTACTATTCACGTATACGGTACTATTCACGTATACGGCACTATTCACCGAAAAATAAAATTTTTTCTTTTTGTCCAAGATGTCTATTATGGTTACTATCTTTGATTGTATCCATGTTTTGATCTTTATTTTTGAATTCTGCTTCACAATTGATTATTATGAAGTATTATTGATCTTGGATAAACTGTTATACGAATCCCTACTATTTGTCCTTCTGTCTCACTGGATTCGTTCTCTTTAAGATATTTTTCATCATCTTCAGTCCTAAATGATGATATTACTGAATATCTTTGGCCTGTAGTGCAAAGATGTATGATTACTTGATGAATATCTTTGGCCTGTAGTGCAAAGATGAACATGTGTTGAGATGAACATGACTGACAGGTGATACAAATGAATATCTTTGGCCTGTAGTGCAAAGATGAATATTTGGATAAAGATGATTATTAATTGATGTTACAGGGATAAAATATTGATGATGGACTTTTAAATCTTAGAAGATAGTAGAATTCTTTCTCTACTTGACTCTTCTAATGGTTTGCTATTTCTGCTGCAGTTGTTGATCTAAAACTTGTTGTCGATTATATTCTATCAGATTTTTCCCTGTTGAAGACTAACGATAATTTGTTGTATATTATCTTAGTCAAAATATTCTTTACTGGGCTAGTTGAGCTCACCCTTTTCCTTTTTGTTCCATTTTTCTTCTCAAGAGGTGAGAACATAGCAGGATCTAGTCGGGGTATGGAGTGATGGTTCTAGAAAGATATTTTAGCAGTCCTCACTATTTCTGTAAAATAGTGTTTGAATAATTGTAATGAGGATTTATTTGAGTGTGGATATTGTCCAGAAGATAATATTTGTATTTAAACTCACACTATGTGTTGTCGTATTTTGCACGACAATTGTATTATTGAAGTTGTAGTTTGCTTTCTGTACCATGTATTTGGCGACTCAGAATGGGTGTTGTATACCTATTTTGGGGGCATCACAGTTGGTATCAGAGGGATATGATCCCTGGCTGAGATGTGAGACAATAACTAGGAGGGGAGAAACGGGGAATTCCTTCGCTAGTATGACCTGACTAAGTTTATTTGGTCGGTCAGAGTATAGGGATAATATATGACATGACTATTAACCCTTGTTTTATGGCAGTATTTAAGAATGGCAGCTGAGAACGTTAATAATGGAGTAAATCAGACCGTGGAGACACCTTTGATCACCACCCAGGGGAACATGCTACAGAAAGGCAATATTCCTCTTGTAAACAACGTTACCGAGCAAACGATGAATGATGGAATGTTTAGGAGCTTTTTGCAGTTCATGCAAAATCAGACGAGGGAGACTCGTGTGCAGAATACAGGTGGAAATGATAACAACGCGCGGTTTGTCACAGCTAAGAAGTTCAAAGAATTGGGACCACCAGAATTTAAGGGAAAGCCGGATCCGATCATGGCGAAAACGTGGGTCAAGCAAATTACCAAGATATTTGATGTCTTGGGATGCACGGAGGAACAGAAGGTTCCATTCGCCACCTTTATGTTCCGCGGTGAAGCAGACTACTGGTGGGAGTCTGTGAAGCGTACCCAGCCTGACGCACTCAACATGTCCTGGGAAACATTTCAAAAACTGTTCAATGACAAGTACTTTCCTGAAAGTATTCGTCATATGAAGGAGGTGGAGTTTATCAGACTGGAACAAAATAACATGACGGTGTCCCAGTACGAGGCGAAGTTTGCAGAGTTATCCAGGTTTGCACCTCATTTGGTCGAGAATGAGGAATGAATGACAAGGATGTTTCTGAGAGGTTTAAAACCCGAGATTCGGCAATATCTTATCTCTCATAAATTTTCTTTATATTCAGATGTTGTAAACAGGGCTCAATTATTAGAGCGAGATAATGAGTATGTGCAACCGAGGGACCACAACCAGGGTCATACCGGTGGCAGCAGTCATCGAAGCAATGAAAACCAGCAGGGAGGAAAACATTCGGACAAAAGCGGTAACCACTCTGGTGGTAATCGTGGTCGTGATAATAGAAGGAGCGAGTCGGGAGGAGATTTCAAGAAGAGAATATATTATATTTTATTTGCATAGTATTTTACTATGCAGTGCACAGTAACAATTATATGAATCAGTCAGTACGCCCGTGAAATTTCAACTACTCACCCGTAATTTTATAAAATTCAAATAGTATCCTTTTCATTCTCCTATAAATAGGATGCTTAGTTAGAATTGAAAATCACACCAGAATTAGAGAATTCTTCTTCTATAATATTGAGTGTATTTCTTTCATGTTTTAGAAAGCTTTGAGCGCAGAAAATAGTTAAAGTTTTATTCAAGAATATCCCCGCTATACCAGTTGGAATACTCTTCTTTTTAAGGTAAGGGATATTATTTTTGTTCAGTATTCGTATGAAATAATATTTTTTTCTATACTCTGTAGTACGTAAGTAATATTATTTCGTTTCAGATTTCGAATTCTATACTCATTTTGTTAAAGTTTTGGCTTCTATACTCCATGAAATTAGTATAATATCCTTGATATTTACGCTTCATCCATTATCTTTTTATGGAAATATTATTCCGAGCATTCTTGATAAGTTTTAACTTTTTTTATGTCGGAGTACTATTCCTGAAGTACTATTTATGGGGTACTATTCACTCAGTTACTATTCGCCCGGGGTACTATTCATGATAAAAATTGATTTCTTTCGGTCCAAATTATTTTTGAAACAATATTATTCTTGAATTTTACTCCACAAAGGAGTATCATGTTGACAATTTGGACATTATTAAATTCTGGATAAATTAAATTATAAATCTTTAAAAATTTATCATTTGCTTTCTTTTAATTGAATTCTTATATCATTGTCATCATCCTCATGCTTATATTGTTATGAAAGTCATCTTTAGCCGTAGTGCATAGATGGACTTAGTATGATTATGACCAGGGATTATTCGGTATAATCATGACCGTAATGTTACAAATGATGTGGTAAAAGTCTTCATTAGTGTAAGACCCCAACTTATTAATGAATAAAATCAAATTTTTTCTAAATATTATTGTGAATAATAAGGGGTTAATTTGATATAATACTTTGGTTATGGGTGAAATGTGCAAATTTTGCAAAATAAGGAAGTGGTTATAAAATATTCATTTTGTCGGGGAATATTCGTTTGGTCGTGGAATATTCTTGCTGTCGGGGAATATTCGTACGGCAGCGCAGCCTTGTGTGGGCCCCATAACGGAAAGCGATTGGATGAAGAAAACGATAAGTATAAGTTATTTATAAATAACGGCGTAGTTGTTACCGTTAATACTGTTGGAATACCCGGTGGTTAAAATACAGTAGCACACGGTATTGCACCAATTATTGATTCTTACGTAAGAAGGCATTACTCAATAATTGTTACAGTAATTAGTGTTCAATATTTTATTTTATTGATGCAATAATTATTGTGTTGATATTTTATATTATTGTTGTTTCAATAATTGTTGCTGCACAATATTTTCCATTATCAGATCAATAATTCATATTATTTGAATAATATTATTAGATAATATTATTGGAAATGTCTAGAAAGTTCTGTCTAAAGAGAGGTTTGGTCATCTAATTGCTCGCCAGTAAGGAGAAATCCTTATTGGAAAGCCCCCTCTTTCTTGGGAACGGCCTGGTTGTCATAAATGTGATTCTGTAATATTATTTGTGAATAATTAATTATTGATTCATATGATAAGAAAATATTTATTTTATGTAGATATAAATGAGGGATATATTTTTGTGGTTAAAAATGAAGGAGTTAATGTTGAGGTTTTTATCAGTATTTTTGTCGGAATGGAGGTATTAAAAATCAGGGTTTTTGAGATATTTTGCGGGGGTTATAATTTTTAATCCGACCGTTGGATCGTGGTAATTTTTGGATATGTTATACATATATAAGTTGAGTATATGTCCACAAATTTTGAACCGTTAAAAATGAACGTATGATTTATTATGAATTTTACGAGATGACTGGTTCAAAAATTGTTGAATTTTCGGAGTTTATCATTTTGATGGAAAATTCTAGAATTGGTGGGCCTCACTTGTGGTTGGTGAAGAAATGTGCTGAATTATATTTCAAATGTGGTGGGTGGGAATAGTAGCAGGTAAAGCCATCAGGTTGCAGGTCAAACCTACTAAAATTTTCCTATAAATAGAGGGCTAAGTTAGAATTAAAAATCACACCAGAAACAAGTTTTCTCTCTTTCTCTCTCTAGATTATTGAGTGTATTGTGTGAGTATTTAGATACTTTGAGAGTTTCTATTCATCAGAGCAAGTTTCTTTCAGCCTTATACCGGTATTCCGACCAGAAGTACTGATATCTTGAGATAAGGGATATTATTTTCTTCTTAAATGATATTATTTTCTTCAATATCATTATGCTAAAATATTGATATGAGTTTTTATCAAATTTAGAACTTTTTGTGTCGGGGTTACTATTCACGTATACGGCACTATTCACGTATACGGCACTATTCACGAATACGACACTATTCACCGAAAAATAAAATTTTTTCTTTTTGTCCAAGATGTCTATTATGGTTATTATCTTTGATTGTATCCATGTTTTGATCTTTATTTTTGAATTCTGCTTCACAATTGATTATTATGAAGTATTATTGATCCTGGATAAACTGTTATACGAATCCCTACTATTTGTCCTTCTGTCTCACTGGATTCGTTCTCTTTAAGATATTTTTCATCATCCTCAGTCCTAAATGATGATATTACTGAATATCTTTGGCCTGTAGTGCAAAGATGTATGATTACTTGATGAATATCTTTGGCCTGTAGTGCAAAGATGAACATGTGTTGAGATGAACATGACTGACAGGTGATACAAATGAATATCTTTGGCCTGTAGTGCAAAGATGAATATTTGGATAAAGATGATTATTAATTGATGTTACAGGGATAAAATATTGATGATGGACTTTTAAATCTTAGAAGATAGTAGAATTCTTTCTCTACTTGACTCTTCTAATGGTTTGCTGTTTCCGCTGCAGTTGTTGATCTAAAACTTGTTGTCGATTATATTCTATCAGATTTTTCCCTGTTTAAGACTAACGATAATTTGTTGTATATTATCTTAGTCAAAATATTCTTTACTGGGCTAGTTGAGCTCACCCTTTTCCTTTTTGTTCCATTTTTCTTCTCAAGAGGTGAGAACATAGCAGGATCTAGTCGGGGTATGGAGTGATGGTTCTAGAAAGATGTTTTAGCAGTCCTCACTATTTCTGTAAAATAGTGTTTGAATAATTGTAATGATGATTTATTTGAGTGTGGATATTGTCCAGAAGACAATATTTGTATTTAAACTCACACTATGTGTTGTCGTATTTTACACGACAATTGTATTATTGAAGTTGTAGTTTACTTTCTGTACCATGTATTTGGCGACTCAGAATGAGTGTTGTATACCTATTTTGGGGGCGTCACAATTGGCCCGTAGTGCATTGATGGACAGTTGTTGGCATGATCATGACCATTGATGAAAACACGAATATCCTTGGCCCGTAGTGCATGGATAATTTGTAGTCGTGATACTAATGAATATCCTTGGCCGTAGTGCAGGGATGATGTGAATTATTTATTAAGATGAGTCTCAGCGATAAAATTGATGATAAATTCTTTTAAATCATAGAAGATAGTAGATATCATACTTTATTTGACTCTTCTAATGGATTGCTTGTTCCGCTGTAGTTAAACTTGATGTTTATTATATTTTATCAGTTTAACACTGTTGAAGGCTAACGATAATTTATTCTGCATTATCTTACTCATAATATTTTTTACTGGGCTAGTTGAGCTCACGCTTTGCTTTAATTGTTCTCTTCAAGAAATGAGAATATAGCTGAGGCTAGTCGGGGAACGGAGTGACGGTCCAGATAATTGCATTAGTAGTTCTCACTATTCTGTAAAATAGTGTGATAATAAATGTATTGAGGACTTATTTTGAGTTTTAATACTGTCTAGAAGACAATATTTGTATTAAAACTCACAGCTCATGTTGTATATTTAAGTTTGTATTTGTATTCTGTACAATGTATTTGGCGACTCAGAATGGGTGATGTATACCTATTTTGGGGGCGTCACAGTTGGTATCAAAGCTTAGGGATATGATCCCTGGCTGAGACGTGAGACAAGAACCAGGAGGGGAGAGACAGGGAATTTCTTCGCTAGTATAACCTACCTAAGTTTATTTGGTATTTAATTGGTCGGTCAGAGTATAGGGATAATATGTTGCATGTCAAATAACCCTTGTTTTGTGGCAGTATTTGAAAATGACATCCGAGAATGTTGAGAATAGCAATGGAGCACAGGAGACCGTTGAGTCACCAACGATCAATACCCAAGATAATGTGCAACAGGAAGACAATAATCCTCAAGTAAACAACAACACCGATCAAATGATGAACGATGGGATGTTCAGAGGCTTTATGCAATTCATGCAACATCAGGCGAGAGCGGCTTCTGTCCAAAATGCAAGTGGAAACACTGGCAACTCTTGGACGGTCACCGCTAAGTAGTTCAAGGAGTTGGGACCATCAGAGTTTATTGGAGAGCCAAAACCACTTAAGGCGGAGACGTGAAAAAAGTATATCACCAAGATATTTGATGTCTTGGGATGCTCCGAGGAGCAAAAGGTTCCCTTTTCCATCTTCATGTTGCTAGGAGAGACAGATTATTGGTGGGAATCTGTAAAACGTACTCAACCTGCCGCACTGAATATGTCTTGGGAGAAGTTCCAAGAACTGTTCAACGACAAGTACTTTTTCGAAAGTATTCATCACATGAAGGAGGTAGAGTTTGTGACGCCCCCAAAATTAGGTATACATCACCCATCTTGAGTCGCCAGATACATGGTACAGAATTCAAATACAACTTAATAATATAATTATCGTGTACGATACGACAAAACATAAACTGTGAGTTTGAATACAAATATTGTCTTCTAGAGAGTATCCATACTCAAAAGGAGTCCTCATTACAATTATTATCATACTATTACATAGAATAGTGAGGACTACTAATGTTATCATCTGGTCCATCACTCCGTTTTCCGACTCGTCCCAACTATATTCTCATTTCCTGAAAAGAACAGTGAAAGAAAGGGTGAGATCAACTAGCCCAGTAAGAAATATTATGACTAAGATAATGCAGAATAAATTATCATTAGTCTTCAATAATGTTAAACTGATAAAATACAATAGACACCAAATTTAACTACAGCGGAACTAGCAATCCATTAAAAGAGTCAAGTAGAGAATAAAATCTACTATCTTTTATGATTTAAAAGGTTTTTCATGACTTTTATCGCTGGGACTCGGCTTAATAAATAATCCACATCATCGAATCACCCCTGCACTACGGCCAATGATATTCTTTAGTATCACGACCACGAATTATCCATGCACTACGGCTAAAGATAATCATGTTTTCATCAACGGTCCTTATCATGCCATAAAATAATTCATCTTTGCACTACGGCCAAAGGGAATCCATAGTCATAATCATACCAAAAACTGTCCATCAATGCACTACGGGCCAATGAGGACTTTTTTCACATCATTTGTAACATTACGGTTATGATTATACCGAATAATCCCTGGTCATAATCATACCAAGTTCATCTATGCACTACAAGCCACAGATGACTTTCAACATAGTATAAGCATGAAGATGCTGACAATGATATAAGAATTCAATAAAATAAGTTCAAGAATTAATTTATCTAGGAACTGATAACGTCCAAATTGTCAACATGATATTGCTTTGTAGAGTAAAATTCAAGAATGCTCAGAAGAATATTTCCATGAAAAGATACTAGATGAAGCGTAAATATCAAGGATATTCCACTAATTTCACGGAGTATATAAGTCAAAGTTTTAACCAACTGAGTGTAATAAAGAATGGAATAACAAAAGAAATCATCATGCATGCGATAGACCGCACATGCAGGTTATTCCAACAGAATAATAAATAACGGAACCAGGTCCGGCGTAAAACGCACAGACAGGATATTCCAACAGAATAATAAAGAATGGAACCAGGTCCAGCGTAAAACGTACAGACAGAATAATAAAGAATAGAACCAGGTCCAGCGTAAATGCACAGACAGGATATTCCGACAGAATAATAAATAATCGATGAAGAAGGAATACTACGAGTCAACTCTAGACTTTGTGTTCCTAACGACTCTGATTTAAAGTATAAAATCATGATGGAGGCGCACAACACACCGTTTACATTCCATCCTGGGAGTACCAAAATGTATCGTGATCTTCGACATACATTTTAGTGGAGCAATATGAAGAGAGAGATGGCGGAGTTTATCTCAAGGTGTTTAACTTGTCAACGAGTCAAGGCGGAGCACCAAATACCAAAAGGTTCATTGAAACCACTTGAAATTCCAGAATGGAAGTGGGAGCACATTACCATGGATTTCGTAACTGGTCTTCCTAAGGTTTCTCAAGGCATACATGCAATTTAGGTCATTGTTGATAGATTGACCAAGTCGTCTCATTTCTTACCTATACGAGAAACTTATTCACTTGAACGTCTTGCTCGTATTTACATAAATGAGATTGTAAGATTGCATGGTATGCCAGTATCCATAGTTTCTGATCGAGACCCAAGATTCACTTCACGATTTTGGGTTAGTTTGCAAAAAGCTATGGGCACAAATTTACGATTTAGTTTGGCGTATCATCCTCAAACGGACGGACAGCCAGAGAGGACTATTCAAACTCTTGAGGATCTATTAAGACTGTGTCCTTGACTTCAAAGGAAGTTGGGACAAGTTCTTACCATTGGTGGAATTTTTCTACAACGACAGTTATCAAGCAATTATCAGAATGACTCCATTTGAGGCGTTGTATGGAAGAAAGTGTCGTTCTCCAGTATGCTGAGATGAGGTAGGTGAAGTAACGTTGTTGGGACCGAAATTGGTACGCATGAAAACGAAAAAGATTAAAATGATCCGACAACGTATAAAAACCTCACAAGATCGACAAAAGAGTTATGTTTATCTTCATCAGAAGGACGTGGAATTCAATGTTGGAGAACATGTGTTATTACGTGTTGCTCCATGGAAGGGAGTTACGAAATTTGAAAAGAGAGGAAAGCTCAATCCCCGATTCATTGGCCCATTCGAAATCCTCGATCGAGTAGGAACTGTGGTATATAGACTCGCCTTATCGCCAAGTATGTCTCATGTTCATAACGTTTTTCACATATCTATGTTACGTAAACATGTGGAAGACCCGAACCACATTATTGAGTTAGAATAAGATGAAATAGCGGAAGATTTAATGTATGAATAGGTTCTTGTTAAAATCTTGGATAAGAAGGAACATATTCTACGCTCCAAGGTTATACCTCAAGTCAAAGTTTTGTGGAGAAACCACGATGTTGAGGAAATGACCTGGGAGTTTGAATCTGAAATGAGATCAAGATATCCTCACCTCTTCGTCATACCAGGTATGTACCCTAATTTCGAGGATGAAATTTCATAAGAAGGGGAGGTTGTAAGACCCCAACTTTTATGAATAAAGATGAATTTTCTATAAATATCATTTTTGAATATTAAGAAGTGAATGTGATATAATGTTATAGTTGTGGGTAATATTTATAAATTTTGCAAAGCACGCAAGTTGTTATATTATATTCGATTGGTCGGAGAATATTCGTTTTAACAGGAAATATTTGTACGATGACACAATCATTGGTGGACCCCGCAGTGAAATTATTGTCGGAGTTAGAAAACGATAGAAATATTTTTTATAAAAGTAACGGCGGAAGTTTTACCGTTAACTGTTGAAATACTCAGAGTTAAAAGTACAGTAATACGCGTGGTTGCATAGTAGCACACGGTATTGATTATTGATGCTTACGTGAGAAGTCACTCAGTTTTGTTCAATTATTATTACAGTAATTGCTGCATCATTTCTCTCATATTATTGATTTAATTAGTGTCGATATTTTATATATTATTAAATCAATAATTGAGACGACAAAGTTATTAATATTATTATTTGTAATATTGACGATGTCTAAAAGTTATGTCAAGGAGAGGTTTGGTCACATAATTGCGTGCCAATAGTGTGCCGCCCCCAAAATAGGTGTACATTACCCATCTTGAATAGCCAAATACATGGTACAAAATTCAAATACAACTTAATAATACAGATGTCGTGTAAAATATGACAAAACATAAGCTGTGAGTTTTAATACAACATTGTCTTCTAAACAGTATTCAAACTCAAAATAAGTCCTCAATACATTTATTTTTATAATATTTTATAGAATAGTGAAGACTACTAATGCTATCATCTGAACCGTCACTCCGTTCCCCGACTAGTCCCCTCTACGTTCTCATTTCTCGAAGAGAACAATGAAAGCAAAAGGGTGAGCTCAACTAGCCCAGTAAAAAATATTATGACTAAGATGATGCAGAATAAATTATCATTAGCCTTCAACAATGTTAAACTGATAAAATATAACAAACATTAAGTTTAGCTGCAGCGGAACAAGTAATCCATTAAAAGAGTCAAGTAGAGAATAAAATCTACTATCTTCTATATTTTAAAAGGTTTTTCATCACTTTTATCGCTGTGACTCAGCTTAATAAATAATCCACATCATCCCTGCACTACGGCCAAGGATATTCATTAGTATCACAACCACAAATTATCCATGCACTACGGGCCAACGATATTCGTATATTCATCAATGGTCATGATCATGCCAACAACTGTCCGTCAATGCACTACGGGCCAATGAGGACATTTACCACATCATTTGTAACATTACGGTCATGATTACACCGAATAATCCCTGGTCATAATCATACCAAGTCCATCTATGCACTACAGGCCACAGATGACTTTCAACAAAATATAAACATGAGGATGATGACAATGATATAAGAATTCAATAAAATAAGTTCAAGAATTAATTTATTCAGGAACTAATAACGTCCAAATTGTCAACATGATACTGCTTTGTAGAGTAAAATTCAAGAATGCTCAGAAGAATATTTCCACGAAAGGATACTGGATGAAGCGCAAATATCAAGGATATTTCACTAATTTCATGGAGTATAAAAGCCAAAACTTTAACCCACTGAGTACAATAAAGAATGGAATAACAAAAGAAATCACCAGGTATGCGATAGACCGCACAGGCAGGTTATTCCAACAGAATAATAATTAACGGAACCAGGTCCGGCGTAAAACGCACAGACAGGATATTCCAACAGAATAATAAAGATGAAACCAGGTCCGGCGTAAAACGCACAGACATGATATTCTAACAGAATAATAAAGACGGAATCAGGTCCAGCGTAAAATGCACAGACAGGATATTCCAACAGAATAATAAAGAATGGAATAACAGAAGAATTTCACCAAGTATAGGGTAGCCTGCGTATACAGGTTATTCCAACAGAATAATAAATAATGGAATAACAGAAGTTCTCTTCATGAATATAAAAGAAATAATACCCCTTACCGTAAAAGAAACTAGATATAAGAGTAGTGAAGTAGCAAAACACTTTTCTTCTTTCTCTCTATAAATTTCTCTCTCTAGAGTTTCAGTGAATTCGTAAAAAATAATGAAGGAATGAGCTTCTATTTATAAGAGAATTGAAGGGGTACTGTTTAAGAAAAATCACGGACGAAATAATTAATGAAATCACGAGCGTCTTCAAACGATTGAATTCTAATCAATTATCAAGTAAAAACAAAAAGCTAAAATCAACCACATGTTGGTTTGAAAAAATGAACCACCCATGGCTAGACTTTTCTTCCCCATCAATTCAATACTCCACTAAAATCCACTAACATATATATATAATAAAAAACAAATACTTACCTCATCATTTCAATACTCCACCAAAATCCACTAACATATATATATATATATATATATAAAATTAAATACTTCCCTCATCATTTCAATACTCCACCCGTGGCTATACTCTTTCTCCCCTCATTTCCAAAATCATTTTCAACACATATTGGCCCCACATGTGGGCCCCACCTTTAAATAATTTTCTACCGATTATTTTGAAAAATGGGTAAATAGGAATCCATAAAATAAGCAAAACTTTATAAAAATCACCTTAATAATTTTAACAACATATATCATCATTATTATAATTCACAATATTAATCGACCAGGTCGTTCCCAGGAAAGAGGGGGCTTTCCAATAAGGATTTCTCTCTATTGACGCGCAATTAGGTGACCAAACCTCTCCTTGACAGAACTTCTAGACATCGTTAATATTGTAAATAATAATATTAATAACTTTATCGTCTCAATTATTGATTTAATAATATATAAAATATTGACAATAATTTAATCAAATAACGTGAGATATTATGCAGCAATTACTGTAGCAATAATTGAACAAAACTGAGTGACTTCTCACGTAAGCATCAATAATCAATACCGTGTGCTACTATGCAACCACGCGTATTACTGTACTTTTAACACCGGGTGTTTCAACAGTTAACGGTAAAACTTCCGCCGTTATTTTCATAAAGTATTTTTGTCGTTTTCTCAATCCGACAATAGTTCTGTTGTGGGGTCCACCAATAATTGTGCCGTTGTACGAATATTTCCTGTTTAAAACGAATATTCCCCGACCAATCGAATATTATATAACAACTTGCGTACTTTGCAAAATTTATAAATATTATCCACAACTATAACATTATATCAAATTAACTCCATAATATTCAAAAATAATATTTATAGAAAATTCATCTTTATTTATAAAAGTTGGGGTCTTACAACCTCCCCTTCTTATGAAATTTCGCCCTCGAAATTAGGGTACGTACCTGGTATGTCGAAGAGGTAAGGATACCTTGATTTCATTTCAGATTCTAACTCCCAAGTCATTTCCTCAACATCGTGGTTTCTCCACAAAACTTTAACTTGAGGTATAACCTTGGAGCGTAGAATATGTTCCTTCTTATCCAAAATTTGAACCGGAACCTCTTCATACGTCAAATCTTCCGCTATTTTATCCGGTTCTAACTCAATAATGTGGTTTGGGTCTTCCACATATTTACGTAACATGGATATGTGAAAAACGTTATGAACACGAGACATACTTGACGGTAAAGCGAGTCTATAGGCCACAGTTCCTACTCGATCGAGGATTAAAAATGGGCCAATGAATCGAGGATTGAGCTTTCCTCTCTTTCCAAATCTCGTAACTCCTTTCCATGGAGCAACACGTAACAACACATGATCTCCTATATTGAATTTCACATCCTTTCGATGAAGATCAGCATAACTATTTTGTCGATCTTGTGAGGTTTTTATACGTTGTCGGATCGTTTGAATCTTTTCCGTAGTCATACGTACCAACTCCGGTCCTAACAACGTTGCTTCACCCACCTCATCCCAGCATACTGGAGAACGACACTTTCTTCCATACAACGCCTCAAATGGAGCCATGCCAATACTTGCTTGATAACTATTATTGTAGGAAAACTCCACCAATGGTAAGAACTTGTCCCAACTTCCCTTGAAGTCAAGGACACAGAGTCTTAATAAATCTTCAAAAGTGTTAATAGTCCTCTCTGATTGTCCGTCCGTCTGAGGATGATATGCCGAACTAAATCGTAAATTCGTGCCCATAGCTTTTTGTAAATTAACCCAAAATCGTGAAGTGAATCTTGGGTCTCTATAAGAAACTATAGATATTGGCATACCATGCAGTCTTACAATCTCGTTTATGTACATACGAACAAGGCTTTCAAGTGTATAAGTTTCTCGTATTGGTAAGAAATGAGCAGACTTGGTTAATCTATCAATAATGACCCAAATTGTATCTATGCCTTGAGAACCCTTGGGAAAACCAGTAACGAAATTCATGGTAATGTGCTCTGTGACGCCCCCAAAATAGGTATACATCACCTATTCTGAGTCTCCAAATACATGGTATAGAATACAAATACAATCATTAGTATACAACAAGAGAGCTGTGAGTTTTAATATAAATACTGTCTTCCAGACAATATCCACCCTCAGAATAAGTCCTTATTACATTTATTGTCACATTATTTAACAGAATAGTAAGGACTACTAATACTATCATCCGAACCGTCACTCCGTTCCCTGACTAGTCCCGGCTACGTTCTCATTTTCTGAAGAGAACAGTGAAAGAAAGGGTGAGCTCAACTAGCCCAGTAAGAAATATTATGACTAATATAATGCAGAATAAATTATCATTAGTCTTCAACAATGTTAAACTGATAAAATATAATAGACATCAAGTTTAACTGCAGCGGAACAAGCAATTCATTAAAAGAGTCAAGTAGAGAATAAAATCTACTATCTTTTATGGTTTAAAAGGTTTTTCATCACTTTTATCGCTGAGACTCAACTTAATAAATAATCCACATCATCCCTGCACTACGACCAATGATATTCATTAGTATCACGACCACAAATTATCCATGCACTACGGGCCAAGGATATTTGTGTATTCATCAATGGCCATGATCATGCTAACAACTATCCATCAAGGCACTACGGGCCAATGAGAACTTTTACCACACATTTGTAACATTACGGTCATGATTACACTGAATAATCCTTGATCATAATCATACCAAGTCCATCTATGCACTACAGGCCACAGATGACTTTCAACAAAATATAAACATGATGATGATGACAATGATATAAGAATTCAATAAAACAGGTTCAAAAATAATTTATCCAGGAACCAACAACGTCTAAATTGTCAACATGATACTGCTTTGTGCAGTAAAATTCAAGAATGCTCAGAAGAATATTTTCATGAAAATATACTGGATGAAGCGTAAATATCAAGGATATTCCACTAATTTCATGGAGTATAAAAGCCAAAATTTTAACCAACTGAGTATAATAAAGAATGGAATAACAAAAGAAATTACCAGACATGCGATAGACCGCACAGACAGGTTATTCCAACAGAATAATAAATAACGGAACCAGGTCATGCGTAAATTCACCGACATGATATTCTGACAGAATAATAAATAATGGAACCAGGTCCGGCATAAACGCACAGACAGGATATTCCAATAAAATAATAAATAATAGAACCAGGTCCGACATAAACGCACGGACAGGATATTCCGACAGAATAATAAAGAATGGAATAACAGAAGAATTTTACCAAGTATAGTGTATCTCGCGTATACAGGTTATTCCAACAGAATAATAAATAATGGAATAACAGAAGTTCTCTTCATGAATACAAAATAAATAATACTCCTTACGGGTACAACAAATAATATCTCTTACCTTAAGAAAAAGAGTACTGGATATATGAGTAGTAGTAGCAAAATACTTTTCTTCTTTCCCTCTATAATTTCTCTCTCTAGAGTTTAAGTGAATTCGTAAGAAATAATGAAGAAATGAGCTTCTATTTATAGGAGAATGGACTGAATAGTAACTAATTCATGAACGGTCCAGATTGATTTACCTTTAATCAGATGATCCACAATTAAAGCAAAATCTTTTAAATAAAATATAATATATTCTATTTTTTTATAATAAAAAAAAACTTATTATAATATATAATAATAATAATAATTGTACTCCTTCATTTCTCAGCCATCCAAAACCCTTCCCATGAACACAATGCTTTTCCTTCTCCCCATTAGTCAACTTTACATGCATACCCACATGTATATATATATATATATATATATATATATATATATATATATATATATATATATATATATATATATATATAAAATACTACACCATCAGATTTCCATCATCCATCAAATTTCCTTCTCACACACACTAAATATATAATAATGGTACTCCCTTCCACCATCCTGTAAACATAACCTTATATATATATATATATATATATATATATATATATATATATATATATATATATTCCTTACCATACACGGCAAAACCATCTCCCCATTTTCCTTCTGACTAATTTTTCCACACGTGGGCCCACATGTGGCCCCACAATTTTCTACCGATTATTTTAAAAAATGGGTAAATGGGGGGTCCATAAAATAAGTAAAATTGAGTGACTTCTCACGTAAGCATCAATAATCAATACCGTGTGCTACTATGCACCCACGCGTATTACTGTACTTTACTACCGAGTAGCTTAACAGTATTAACGGTAAAACTTCCGCCGTTATTTTTAATAAAAATATTTTTATCGTTTTTTCAATCCGACAATAATTCCGTTGTGGGGTCCACCAATGATTGCGCCGTTGTATGAATATTCCTTGCTAAAACGAATATTTCCCGACCAATCGAATATAATACAACAACTTGCATACTTTGTAAAATTTATAAATACTACCCACAACTATAACATTATATCAAATTCACACCATAATATTCAAAAAAAATTTATTTTGAGAAATTTAAATTTTTATTCATAAAATCTGAGGTCTCACAATCTCCCCTCCTTATAGAATTTCGCCCTCAAAATTTAAGTACGTACTTAGTATGCCGAACAGATGAGGACACTTTGTCAGATTCTAACTCTTGAAGTATAACCTTTAAGCGTAGAATATATTCTAGGATTTTAACAGGTACATCTTCATACGTTAAATCATCCGCTATTTCGTCTGGTTCTAACTCAATAATGTGGTTCGGATCTTCCACATATTTACGTAACATGGATATGTGAAAAACGTTATGAACACGAGACATACTTGGCGATAAAGCGAGTCTATAGGCCACAGTTCCTACTCGATCGAGAATTAAAAATGAGCCGATGAATCGAGAATTGCGCTTTTCTCTCTTTCCAAATCTCGTAACTCCTTCCCATGGAGCAACACGTAACAACACATGATCTCCTATATCAAATTCCACGTCCTTTCGATGAAGATTAGCATAACTCTTTTCTCGATCTTGTGAGGTTTTTATACGTTATCGGATCGTTTAAATCTTTTTCGTAGTCATACGTACCAACTCTGGTCCCAACAACGTTGCTTCACCCACCTCATCCCAGCATACTGGAGAACGACACTTTCTTCCATACAACTCTTCGAATGGAGCCATGCCGATATTTGCTTGATAACTGTTGTTGTAGGGAAACTCCACCAATGGTAAGAACTTGTCCCAACTTCCCTTGAAGTCAAGGACACGGAGTCTTAATAGATCTTCAAGAGTTTGAATCGTCCTTTCCGACTGCCCGCCCCTTTGAGGATGATATGTCGAGCTAAATCGTAAATCCGTGCCCATAGCTTTTTGCAAATTAACCCAAAATCTTGAAGTGAATCTTGGGTCTCGATCAGAAACTATGGATATTGGCTTACCATGCAATCTTACAATCTCATTTATGTACATACGAGTAAGATGTTCAAGTGTATAAGTTCCTCGTATCGGTAAGAAATGAGCAGACTTGGTCAATCTATCAACAATGACCCAAATCGCATCTATGCCTTGAGAAACCTTGGGAAAACCAGTAACGAAATTCATGGTAATGTGTTCCCACTTCCATCTAGAATTTCAAGTGGTTGCAATGGACCTTTTGGTACTTAATGCTCCGTCTTGTCTTGTTGACAAGTTAGACACCTTGAGATAAACAGCGCTATCTCTCTCTTCATATTGCTCCACCAAAATGTATGACGAAGATCGCGATACATTTCGGTACTCCTAGGATGGATTGCAAACAGTGTGTTATGCCTCCATCATAATTTTATACTTTAACTCAAGATCGTTAGGAACACAAAGTCTGGAGTTGATTCGAAGTATACCTCCATCATCGATTCTTGCTTCTAGAATAAAGCCCTCTTGAACCTTCTTCATTCATCTGCTCTGAGTATGTAGCTTGAGTGACTTTAACTTTATCGATTAAAGTCGATTCTATTCGTTATCTTCTCGTGGGTTTGTATATTCACACTTGTAAACGCATACGATCTTCTACTCAACGCATCAGCTACCACGTTCGCTTTTCCACGATGATATTGAATGGTACGATCGTAATCTTTAACAGCTCGAGTCAACGTCTTTGGCGCATGATACGTTCATTTTAGGTAAAGAAATATTTGAGGGTTTAAGAAATGAGTTTTGTACTGGGGTCAATACAAAATTCGATTTCACGCTCTAGGGGTAGGCTAGGAAGTTTTCAGGAATACATCAGGAAATTTATTAATGATAGAAATATCATTCAAAACTGTGACTCTTATCCAAGACTTGGATAACACGTCATATTGATATATATCAACCTGCCATCGTCATTCACAACGTCTCCTACGAAAAGTCTGGCTTCGTTGCATTCCACATAAGGAAGTCAACAACGAAAGGATCGGGGCTCTTTACTTATGGCTTGATATGACAATGATTGACTTTAGTGGTTTGGTTACTTTGAATTCACATAACAAGTTGGTTAGGAGTATGAAAGCTAATAACCATACAAAAAGCATGATGAGTAGTTAACCAATCGATTCCTAAAATCACATCAAGACAAGTATTTTCAAAGGGATATGATCGACAGATAACGTGAAAGTGTTGATTTGAACAAGATTTATAAATAGTGGAGGAAACGAAGGTTTCTTCTAACAGAGTTTCAACAGATAAGTCAAAGTTTAATTTCTTAAGAGTCAAGTTTAAACGTTGAACACAACTAGGTGAAATACAAGAGTGGGTGGAATCGGTATCGAATAAGGTACAAACTTCGCAAGGGTTTATGATTAGCATACCCGCGATAACTTCATTTGGATTTCTCACTTGTTGGGAAGTCATGACAACCGCTCTCCCTTGAACTACCCGGCTTTGACTCGTCTGGGGCAGTATTTGGTGTCATCACTACCGTTGGATTTAACTTTTCTATAGGACATATTCCACCCTCAACTGCTTCATCGTACTCCTGATTCATGATCTGAATCATCAATCTTCGATCCATATCGAATTGAGATTGACCACTCAGTACAGAGTAACTCAAAACTCGATGTTGGGTTCTTCCAATTGCTATCCAAAAAGAGAAACATATATCATCTATTTTAGCCTTTTTGGATCAGACGTCTCTTTTTACAATATCAACATGTCGTGCGGCTTTTACCCACGCATCCTTCATTCTCACTCGTTCAGTTGTTTCTTCTTTCAGCTGATCCTTGATATTTGAATTCTCAGATTCCAACCTTAATATCTTACACTCTGCCAAAGCTTGATTTTGTTCGAGCATCACATATCGGGTAACACAATTTTGAATTGTTGCATCCCTTTGTTCCACGACCGCTTGCCGTTCTTCAACCTGTTCTTTTAACTCATGAACACGATTTTGCAATTCTAAGTTTTGATCATAAACTTCTTCTAACCAATTCTCCTAAGGTTCCTCTTCTTCCTTTTCTTCCTCACTCTCAGCTGCTACCTCTGTAACTAGCTCGGGTGCAACTATTAGTTCTTCACTTACCATATAGATATCTCTAATTTCTTCTTCGCCTGATATTATATTATCCTGGTTGGTGATTAGAGGTGTCTCCACGGTCTCATTCACTCCATTATTGACATTTTCAGCTACCATTTTCAAATACTGCCACAAAATAAGGGTTAATTAACATGTCACATATTATCAATATACTCTGACCAACCAATTAAATAACAAATAAACTTAGGTAAGTCATACTAGCGAAGGAATCTCCCGTCTCTCCCCTCCTAGTTCTAGTCTCACATCTTAGCCAGGGATCATATCCCTAAGCTTTGATACCAACTGTGACGCCCCCAAAATAGGTATACATCACCTATTCTGAGTCACCAAATACATGGTATAGAATACAAATACAATCTTTAATATACAACAAGAGAGCTATGAGTTTTAATATAAATACTGTCTTCCAGACAATATCCACTCTCAGAATAAGTCCTCATTACATTTATTGTCATATTATTTAACAGAATAGTGAGGACTACTAATACTATCATCCGGACCGTCACTCCGTTCCCCGACTAGTCCCGGCTACGTTTTCATTTTCTGAAGAGAACAGTGAAAGAAAGGGTGAGCTCAACTAGCCCAGTAAGAAATATTAAGACTAAGATAATGCAGAATAAATTATCATTAGTCTTTAACAATGTTAAACTGATAAAATACAATAGACATCAAGTTTAACTACAACGGAACAAGCAATCCATTAAAAGAGTCAAGTAGAGAATAAAATCTATTATCTTTTTTATGGTTTAAAAGATTTTTCATCACTTTTATCTCTGAGACTCAGCTTAATAAATAATCCACATCATCTCTGCACTACGACCAATGATATTCATTAGTATCACGACCACAAATTATCCATGCACTACGGGTCAAAGATATTTGTGTATTCATCAATGGTCATGATCATGCCAACAACTGTTCATCAAGGCACTACGGGCCAATGAGGACTTTTACCACATATTTGTAACATTACGGTCATGATTACATCGAATAATTTCTGGTCATAATCATACCAAGTCCATCTATGCACTACAGGCCACAAATGACTTTCAAAAAAATATAAACATGAGGATGATGACAATGATATAAGAATTCAATAAACCAGGTTCAAGAATTAATTTATCCAGGAACCAACAACGTCCAAATTGTCAACATGATACTGCTTTGTGCAGTAAAATTCAAGAATGCTCAGAACAATATTTTCATGAAAATATACTGGATGAAGCGTAAATATCAAGGATATTCTACTAATTTCATGGAGTATAAAAGCCAAAACTTTAACCAACTGAGTATAATAAAGAATGGAATAACAAAAGAAATCACCAGGCATGTGATAGACCGCATAGACAGGTTATTCCAACAGAATAATAAATAACGGAACCAGGTCATACATAAACGCACCGACAGGATATTCTGACAGAATAAAAAATAATGGAACCAGGTCCGGCGTAAACGCACAGACATGATATTCCAACATAATAATAAATAATGAAACCAGGTCCGGCGTAAACACACAGATATGATACTTCGACAGAATAATAAAGAATGGAATAACAGAAGAATTTCACCAAGCATAGGGTAGCCCGCGTATACAAGTTATTCCAACAGAATAATAAATAATAGAATAACAGAAGTTCTCTTCATGAATACAAAAAAAATAATACCCCTTACGGGTACAACAAATAATATCCCTTACCTTAAGAAGAAGAGTACTGGATATATGAGTAGTAGTAGCAGAATACTTTTCTTCTTTCCCTCTATAATTTCTTTCTCTAGAGTTTCAGTGAATTCGTAAAAAATAATGAAGAAATGAGCAGCTTCTATTTATAGAAGAATGGACTTAATAGTAACTAATTCATGAACGGTCCGGATTGATTTACCTTTAATCGGACGATCCACAATTAAAGTAAAATCTTTTAAATAAAATATAATATATTCTATTTTATTATAAAAAAAAACAAAACTTATTATAATATATAATAATAATAATAATTGTACTCCTTCATTTCTCAGCCATCCAAAACCATTCTCGTGAACACAATGCTTTTCCTTCTCCCCATTAGTCAACTTTACATGCATACCCACATGTTATATATATATATATATATATATATATATATATATATATATATATATAATACTACACCATCAGATTTCCATCATCCATCAAATTTCCTTCTCACACACACTAAATATATAATAATGGTACTCCCTTCCACCATCTTGTAAACATAACCTTTATATATATATATATATATATATAAATATATATATATATATATATATATATATATATATATATATATATATATATATATAAATTCCTTACCATACACGGCAAAACCATCTCCCCATTTTCCTTCTGAATAATTTTTCCACACGTGGGCCCACATGTGGCCCCATAATTTTCTACCAATTATTTTGAAAAATGGGTAAATGGGGGGTCCATAAAATAAGCAAAACTGAGTGACTTCTCACGTAAGCATCAATAATCAATACCGTGTGCTACTATGCAACCACGCGTATTACTGTACTTTTTCTACCGAGTAGTTCAACAGTATTAACGGTAAAACTTTCGCCGTTATTTTCAATAAAAATATTTTTGTCGTTTTCTTAATCAGACATTAATTCCGTTGTGGGGTCCACCCATGATTGCGCCGTTGTACGAATATTTCCTGCTAAAACGAATATTCTCCGACCAATCGAATATAATACAACAACTTACATACTTTATAAAATTTATAAATATTACCCACAACTATAATATTATATCAAATCCACACCATAATATTCAAAAAAAATATATATTTTGAGAAATTTAAATTTTTATTCATAAAATCTAGGGTCTCACATGCTCCCACTTCTATTTTAGAATTTCAAGTGGTTGCAATATAGGATCCCTGGAGTCTTTAACTCTATCTCCATCCTTTGCAGGTCACACAAAATGGGCCTTTGCTTTGATAATATCGCACTCGTACCCGCATATGATCTTCTACTCAATGCGTCGGCTACCACGTTCGCTTTTTCAGGATGATATTGGATGGTATGATCATAATCTTTCAACAGTTCAAGCCAACGTCGTTGTTGCATGTTGAGTTCCTTTTGAGTGAAGAAATATTTTAGGCTTTTATGATCCGTAAAGATATCTACTTTTTCTCCATACAAGTAATGCCTCCAAATTTTAAGTGCGAAGACAACAGCTGCCAACTCTAGATCATGAGTAGGATAATTTCTCTCATATTTTTTGAGTTGTCTTAAGGCATAAGCTATGACTTTCCCATATTTCATGAGAACACATCCCAACCCTTTGCCCGAAGCATCACTGTAGATGACAAATCCCGCCGAGCCAGATGGTATTGTCAGAACAGGTGCTGAAATGAGTCTCCTCTTGAGTTCTTGAAAACTCTTCTCACATTCTTTGCTCCAACCGAACGTTGTATCTTTTCGAGTCAGCTGAGTTAATGGAGTAGCAATTCGAGAAAATCCTTCCACGAATCTCCGATAATAACCAGCTAAACCGAGAAAGCTACGTACTTCGATCACTGATTTAGGTTGCTCCCAGCTTTGAATTGCTTCAATTTTTGTCAGGTCAACAGATATTCCATGACTTGATACTACGTGCCCAAGGAATGCTACTTCCTCAAGTCAGAACTCGCATTTCTTCAACTTGGCATAAAGCTTGTATTCACGAAGCTTTTCCAGTATCAGCCTTAAGTGTTGCTCATGATCTTCACGGCTTTTAGAATAAATAAGGATGTCATCAATAAAGACGACTACAAAGTGATTCAAATATTCCTTGAATACTCGGTTCATCATATCCATGAAGGCAGTAGGAGCATTAGTCAATCCAAAGGACATGATTAGGAATTCATAATGCCCGTACCGAGTTCTGAAAGTCGTATTTGGAATGTCATCTGTTCTAATCTTTAATTGGTGATATCCGGAACGAAGATCAATCTTTGAAAAAAATTTAGCTCCTTGCAACTGGTCAAACAGGTCATCAATACGTGGTAATGGGTACCTATTTTTGATGGTGACATGATTCAACTCCCGATAATCAATACAAAGTCGCATACTCCCATCTTTCTTCTTCACAAATAGAACAGGAGCACCCAAAGGAGAAGTACTAGGACGAATAAAGCCAATGTCTAACAATTCCTGCGGTTGGGTCTTTAACTCCTGAAGTTCAATAGGAGCCATTCGATATGGGGCTTTGAAAATGGGTTTTGTACCGGGTTCAAAGTCAATACAAAATTTAATTTCACGCTCTGGGGGTAGGCCAGGAAGTTCTTCAGGGAATACGTCAGGAAATTTATTAACAATAGAAATATCATTCAAAACTGACGTATTTTTGTTTAGATCCGTGACATGAGCTAAGAAAGCTTGACATCTATTTTTTAATAAACGAATAGCTTTATGGCTTGAGATGACAGTGATTGATTTTAATGGTTTGGTTGCTTGAATTCGCATAATAGGTTGGTTAGGAATATGAAAGCTAACAACCTTACGAAAATAATCAATTTTTATATGATGAGTAGTTAACCAATCAATACCTAAAATCACATCAAATGCAAGTATTTTTAAGGAAATAAGATCGACAGGTAATGTGAGGGTACCGATTTGAACCAAACAAGACTTATAAACAGTGGATGTAATGAAGATTTCTCCCAACGGAGTTTCCACAGATAAGTCAAAGTCTAATTTTTCTGGAGTCAAATTTAATCGTTGAGCTCAAGTAGGAGAAATAAAAGAATGGGTAGAACCGGTATCAAATAAGGTATAGACTTCGCTAGAGTTTATGATAAGCTTACCCGTGATGACCTCGTTCGGGTTCCTTACTTTCTGGGAGGTCACTACAAACGCTCTCCCTTGCACTACCGGCTTTGACTTTTCTAGAACGGACTTTGATGCCTCCATCCTAGCTGAACTTATCTTCGGTGAACGACAAAATCGGGCTAGGTGACCTTCTCTTCCACAATTATAACATACTTTGGACGGCATCACGCAGTTTAGAGTGATGTGTCCCTCCCCTCCGCATTTGAAGTATATGATAGGTGGTCGTTCTCCTTCCTTGACAACGGGTGCTAGTGCTGACGTCTTTCCATCATTGTTGAATCTCTTCTTCTTGAAATGTCCATTCTTATTATTTTGGCCCTGATTACCACCGAAGTGGTTACCATTTCTGGCCTGTTGATTCCCTCCACGCTTGTTGTCACCGCTTCGATGACTGCTCTCACTGGTATTATCATTTTGCCGGCTGCTCTCTTTTGGTTGTGTTGACTCGTTATCGCGCTCCACTAACTGAGCCCTATTTACAACATCTGAATATAAACACAGTTTATGAGAAATAAGATATTGATGTATCTCGGGTTTCAAACCTCTTAGAAATATCTGCGTCATTCTTTCCTCATTGTCAACCAAGTGAGGCGCAAACCAGGACAACTCAGCAAACTTAGCTTCGTACTGCGACACGGTCATATTGTTCTGCTCTAACTTTATGAACTCTACCTCTTTCATGTGACGAATACTTTCGAGAAAGTACGTATCGTTGAATAGTTCTTGGAACTTCTCCCAAGACATCTTCAGTGCGGCAGGTTGAGTACGCTTTACCGATTTTCACTAGTAACCTGCCTCTCCTCGCAATATAAAGGTGGCAAAGGGAACCTTTTGCTCCTCGGAGCATCCCAAGACATCAAATATCTTAGTGATCTGCTTTATCCACGTCTCAGCCTTAAGTGGTTTTGGTTCTCCAATAAACTCTGGTGGTCCCAGCTCCTTGAACTGTTTAGCGCTGACCGTCTGAGAGTTGCCAGTGTTTTCACCTACATTTTGGACAGGAGTCTCCCTTGCCTGATGTTGTACGAATTGCAGAAAGCTCCTAAACATTCTGTCGTTCGCTATTTGGTCGGTGTTGTTGTTCACCTGAGGATTATTGCCTTTCTGATGCACATTATCCTGGGTGTTTGTAAGATCCCACCTTTTATAAATAAAGATGAATTTTCTATAAATATTATTTTTGAATATTATGGAGTTAATTTGATATAATGTTATAGTTGTGGGTAATATTTATAAATTTTGCAAAGTACGCAAGTTGTTATATAATATTCGATTGGTCGGAGAATATTCGTTTTAACAGGAAATATTCGTACAACAACACAATTATTGGTAGACCCCACAACGGAATTATTGTCGGATTGAGAAAACGACAAAAATATTTTATTAAAAATAACAGCGGAAATTTTACCATTGTTACTGTTGAACTACTCGGTAGTAAAAGTACAGTAATACGTGTGGTTGCATAGTAGCACACGGTATTGATTATTAATGCTTATGTGAGAAGTCACTCAGTTTGATTCAATTATTGTCAGTTAATAAAATTGAATTATTTAGCGATAATGACGTTTTGTTTTATTCGTATTATTAACGTAATAAAACAGAAACATCTTTTTATATAAAACAGAATACTTTATTAAAGTTATTCTATAAATAGAATATATTATATTTTATTTAAAAGATTTTTCTTTAAATATGGACCGTCAGATTAAAGTAATCAATCTGGACCGTTCATAGATTAGTTACTATGCATTCTATTTTTCTATAAATAGCAGCTCATTCCTTCATTATTTCTTACGAATTCACTGAACTCTAGAGAGAGAAACTATAGAGAGAAACTATAGAGAGAGAGAAGAAGAGTATTCTGCTACTTAACTACTTCCTTATTTCAGCTCGTCTTTAAAACGGTAAGAGGTGTTATTCTTTCTTATTCATGAAGAGAACTGTTGTTATTCCATTTCTTATTATTCTGTTAGAATAACCTGTATACGCGGTCTACCCTATACTTGGTGACATTCTTCTATTATTCTGTTGGAACATCCTGTCTGTGTGTTTTACACTAGACTTGGTTCCATTTTTATTATTTTTCTGTTGGAACATCCTGTCTGTGTGTTTTACACCGGACCTGGTTTCGTCTTGTTATTATTCTGTTGGAATATCCTGTCTGTGTGTTTTACACCGGACCTGGTTCCGTCTTGTTATTATTCTGTTTGAATATCCTGTTTGTGTGTTTTACACCGGACCTGGTTCCATTATTTATTATTCTGTCAGAATATCCTGTCTGTGTGTTTTACACCGGACCTGGTTCTATTATTTATTATTCTGTTGGAATAACCTGTTTGTGCGGTCTATCGCATGCATGGTGATTTCTTTTGTTATTCCATTCTTTATTGTACTCAGTTGGTTAAGTTTTAACTTCTATACTCCATGAAATTTGTGGAATATCCTTGATAATTGCGTTTCATCCAGTATCTTTTCATGAAAATATTCTTCTAAGCATTCTTAAATTTTACTCCACAAAGCAATATCATGTTGACAATTTGGACGTTATTAATTCTTGGATAAATTAATTCTTGGACTTGTTTTATTGAATTCTTATATCATTGTCATCATCCTCATGTTTATAAAATGTTGAAAGTCATCTGTGGCATGTAGTGCATAGATGGACTTGGTATGATTATGACCAGGGATTATTCGGTATAATCATGACCGTAATGTTACAAATGATGTGGTAAAAGTCCTCATTGGCCCGTAGTGCATTGATGGACAGTTGTTGGCATGATCATGACCATTAATGAATATACGAATATCCTTGGCCGTAGTGCAGGGGTGATTCGATGATGTGGATTATTTTATTAAGCTGAGTCTCAGCGATCACAGTGTTGGAAAATCTTTTAAATCATAAAAGATAGTAGAGTTTATTTTCTACTTGACTCTTTTAATGGATTGCTTGTTCCGCTGCAGTTAAACTTGATGTCTATTATATTTTATCAGTTTAACATTGTTGAAGGCTAATGATAATTTATTCTGCATTATCTTAGTCATAATATTTCTTACTGGGCTAGTTGAGCTCACCCTTTCTTTCACTGTTCTCTTCAGGAAATGAGAACGTAGCTGGGGCAAGTCGGGGAACGGAGTGATGGTCCGAATGATAGTATTAGTTAGTAGTCCTCACTATTCTATGTAATAGTGTGTTAATAAATGTAATGAGGACTCCTTTTGAGTATGAATACTCTCTAGAAGATAATATTTGTATTCAAACTCACAGTTTATGTTTTGTCGTATTGTACACGACAGTTGTATTAGTAAGTTGTATTTGTATTCTGTACTATGTATCTGACGACCCAAGATGGGTGATGTATACCTAATTTTGGGGGCGTCACAGTTGGTATCAGAGCTTAGGGATATGATCCCTGGCTAAGATGTGAGAATAGAACTAGGAGGGGAGAGACGGGGAATTCCTTCGCTAGTATGACCTACCTAAGTTTATTTGCATGGTATTTAATTGGTCGGTCATAATATAAGGATAAAATATGACATATCAATTAATTTTTATTTTGTGGCAGTATCTGAAAATGGCATCTGAGAATGTTGAGAATAGCAATGGAGCACAGGCGACTGTTGATTCACCACATATCAATAATCAGGATAATGTGCATCAGGAAGGTGACAATCCTCATGCAAACAACAACACTGACCAAATGATGAATGATCAAATGTTCAGAGGCTTTATGCAATTCATGCAACAACAGGTGAAAGCGGCTCCTGTCCACAACGTAGGTGGAAATACTGGAAACTCTCTGGCGGTCACCGCTAAACAGTTTAAGGAGCTGGGACCACCGGAGTTTAAGGGAGAACCCAAACCACTTGTAGCTGAAACATGGATAAAGCAGATCACCAAGATATTTGATGTCTTAGGTTGCTCCGAGGAGCAAAAGGTTCCCTTTGCCGCCTTTATGTTGCGAGGAGAGGCAGATTACTGGTGGGAATCGATAAAGCGTACCAAACCTGCCGCACTGAAGATGTCCTGGGAGAAGTTCCAAGAGCTGTTTAATGACAAATACTTTCCCAAGAGTATTCGTCACATGAAGGAGGTGGAGTTCATCAAATTGGAGCAGAATAATATGACCGTGTCGCAGTACGAGGCAAAATTTGCGGAGTTATCCCGGTTTGCGTCCCACCTGGTGGATAATGAAGAAAGAATGACGCGGATGTTTTTAAGAGGTTTGAAGCCGGAGATACGTCAACATCTTGTTTCTCATAAACTGTGTTTGTATTCAGATGTTGTAAATAGGGCTCAGTTGGTGGAGCGCGATAACGAGACAACGCAACCAAAAGAGAGCAGCCGGCAAAATGATAATACCAGTGAGAGCAGTCATCGAAGCGGTGACAACAAGCGTGGAGGGAATCAACAGGCCAGAAATGGTAACCACTTCGGTGGTAATCAGGGCCAAAACAATAAGAATGGACATTTCAAGAAGAGGAGATTCAACAATGATGGAAAGACGTCAGCACCAGCACCTGTCGTTAAGGAAGGAGAACGACCACCTATCATATGTTTCAAATGCGGAGGGGAGGGGCACATCAGTCCAAACTGCGCGATGCCGTCCAAAGCATGTTATAATTGTGGAAGAGAAGGTCATTTAGCCCGATTTTGTCGTTTACCGAAGACAAATTCAGCTAGGATGGAGGCACCAAAGGCCGTCCCAGAAAAGTCAAAACCGGTTGTGCAAGGGAGAGCGTTTGTTGTGAACTCCCAGAAAGCAAGGAACCCGAATGAGGTCATCACGGGTAAGCTTATCATAAACTCTAACGAAGTCTATACTTTATTTGATACCGGTTCTACCCATTCTTTTATTTCTCCTACTTGCGCTCATCGATTAAATTTGATTCCGGGAAATTAGACTTTGACTTAGCTGTTGAAACTCCATTGGGAGAAACCTTCATTACATCCACGGTTTATAAGTCTTGTTTGGTTCAAGTTGGTACCCACACATTACCTGTCGATCTGATTTCATTAAAAATACTTGCATTTGACGTGATTCTAGGGATTGATTGGTTAACTACTCATCATGCAAAAATTGATTATTTTCGTAAGGTTGTTAGCTTTCATATTCCTAATCGACCTATTATGCGAATTCAAGCAACCAAACCATTAAAATCAATCGCTGTCATCTCAAGCCATAAAGCTATTCGTTTATTGAAAAACGGATGTCAAGCTTTCTTAGCTCATGTCACAGATCTAAACAAAAATACGTCAGCTTTGAATGATATTTCTGTTGTTAATAAATTTCCTGACGTATTTCCCGAAGAACTTCCTGGCCTACCCCCAGAGCGTGAAATTGAATTTTGTATCGACCTTGAACCCGGTACAAAACCCATTTCCAAAGCCCCATATCGAATGGCTCCTATTGAACTTCAGGAGTTAAAGACCCAACTGCAGGAATTGTTAGACATTGGTTTTATTCGTCCTAGTACTTCTCCTTGGGGTGCTCCTGTTCTGTTCGTGAAGAAGAAAGATGGGAGTATGCGACTTTGTATTGATTATCGGGAGTTGAATCATGTCACCATCAAAAATAGGTACCCATTGCCACGTATTGATGACCTGTTTGACCAGTTGCAAGGAGCACAATTCTTTTCAAAGATCGATCTTCGTTCTGGATATCATCAGCTGAAGGTTAGAACTGAGGATATTCCAAAGACTGCCTTCAGAACTCGGTATGGGCATTATGAATTCTTAGTTATGTCTTTTGGATTGACTAATGCTCCTGCTGCCTTCATGGATATGATGAACAGGGTATTTAAGGAATATTTGGATCACTTTGTGGTCGTCTTTATCGATGACATCCTTGTTTATTCCAAAAGCCGTGAAGATCATGAGCAACACTTGAGGCTGGTACTCCAAAAGCTTCGTGAATACAAACTTTATGCCAAGTTGAAGAAATGCGAGTTCTGGCTGGAAGAGGTAGCATTCCTTGGGCACGTAGTATCAAGTCGTGGAATATCTGTTGACCCGGCAAAGATTGAAGCTATTCAAAGCTGGGAGCAACCTAAATCAGTGACCGAAGTACGTAGCTTTCTTGGTTTAGCTGGTTATTATCGGAGATTCGTGGAAGGATTTTCTCGAATCGCTACTCCATTAACTCAGCTGACTCGGAAAGATACAAAGTTCGGTTGGAGCGAAGAATGTGAGCAGAGTTTTCAAGAACTCAAGAGGAGACTCATTTCAGCACCTGTTCTAACAATACCATCTGGCTCGGAGGGATTTGTCATCTACAGTGATGCTTCGAGCAAAGGGTTGGGATGCGTTCTCATGCAACATGGAAAAGTCATAGCCTATGCATCAAGACAACTCAAGGAATATGAGAGGAATTATCCTACTCATGATCTAGAGTTGGCAGCTGTTGTCTTTGCACTTAAAATTTGGAGGCATTACTTGTATGGGGAGAAGGTGGAGATCTTTACGGATCATAAAAGCCTCAAATATTTCTTCACTCAAAAGGAACTCAACATGCGACAACGACGTTGGCTTGAACTGTTGAAAGATTATGATCATACCATTCAATACCATCCTGAAAAAGCGAACGTGGTAGCTGACGCATTGAGTAGAAGATCATATGCAAGTACGAGTGCGATATTGTCAACACAAAGACCCATTTTGTGTGATTTGCAAAGGATGGAGATAGAGTTAAAGACTCCAGGGACCCATGTGATGATGGCGAATATACGAGTAGAACCGACTTTAATCGATAAAGTTAAAGCTGCTCAAGCTACAGACCTGGAGCTGATGCGTATGAGGAAGAAAGTGCAAGAAGGTGCTATGCCGGAAGCAAGAATCGATGAAGAAGGAATACTTCGAGTCAACTCCAGACTTTGTGTTCCTAACAACCCTGATTTAAAGTATGAAATCATGATGGAGGCGCACAACACACCGTTTGCAATCCATCCTGGAAGTACCAAAATGTATCATGATCTTCGTCATACATTTTGGTGGAGCAATATGAAGAGAGAGATAGCGTTGTTTATCTCAAGGTGTCTAACTTGTCAACGAGTCAAAGCGGAGCATCAAGTACCAAAAGGTCCATTGCAACCACTTGAAATTCCAGAATGGAAGTGGGAGCACATTACCATGGATTTCGTTACCGGTCTTCCTAGGGTTTCTCAAGGTATTGATGCGATTTGGGTCATTGTTGATAGATTGACCAAGTCTGCTCATTTCTTACCGATACGAGAAACTTATACACTTGAACGTCTTGCTCGTATGTACATAAACGAGATTGTAAGACTGCATGGTATGCCAGTATCCATAGTTTCTGACCGAGACCCAAGATTCACTTCACGATTTTGGGTTAGTTTACAAAAAGCTATGGGCACGGAGTTACGATTTAGTTCAGCATATCATCCTCAGACGGACGGACAATCAGAGAGGACTATTCAAACTCTTGAAGATCTATTAAGACTCTGTGTCTTTGACTTCAAGGGAAGTTGGGACAAGTTCTTACCATTGGTGGAGTTTTCCTACAACAACAGTTATCAAGCAAGTATTGGCATGGCTCCATTCGAAGCATTGTATGGAAGAAAATGTCGTTCTCCAGTATGCTGGGATGAGGTGGGTGAAGCAACGTTGTTGGGACCGGAGTTGGTACGTATGACTACAGAAAAGATTCAAACGATCCGACAACGTATAAAAACCTCACAAGATCGACAAAAGAGTTATGCTGATCTTCATCGAAAGGACGTGGAATTTGATGTAGGAGATCATGTGTTCTTACGTGTTGCTCCATGGAAAGGAGTTACGAGATTTGGAAAGAGAGGAAAGCTCAATCCTCGATTCATCGGTCCATTTTTAATCCTCGATCGAGTAGGAACTGTGGCTTATAGACTCGCTTTACCGCCAAGTATGTCTCGTGTTCATAACGTTTTTCACATATCCATGTTACGCAAATATGTGGAAGACCCGAACCACATTATTGAGTTAGAACCGGACGAAATAGCGGAAGATTTGACGTATGAAGAAGTTCCTGTTCAAATCTTGGATAAGAAGGAACATATTCTACGCTCCAAGGTTATACCTCAAGTCAAAGTTTTGTGGAGAAACCACGATGTTGAGGAAATGACTTGGGAGTTAGAATCTGAAATGAAATCAAGGTATCCTTACCTCTTCGACATACCAGGTACGTACCCTAATTTCGAGGGCGAAATTTCATAAGAAGGGGAGGTTGTAAGACCCCAACTTTTATAAATAAAGATGAATTTTCTATAAATATCATTTTTGAATATTATGGAGTTAATTTGATATAATGTTATAGTTGTGGGTAATATTTATAAATTTTGCAAAGTACGCAAGTTGTTATATAATATTCGATTGGTCGGGGAATATTCGTTTTAACAGGAAATATTCGTACAACGACACAATCATTGGTGGACCCCACAACGGAATTATTGTCGGATTGAGAAAACGACAAAAATATTTTATTAAAAATAACGGCGGAAATTTTACCATTGTTACTGTTGAACTACTCGGTAGTAAAAGTACAGTAATACGTGTGGTTGCATAGTAGCACACGGTATTGATTATTAATGCTTATGTGAGAAGTCACTCAGTTTGATTCAATTATTGTCAGTTAATAATATGAATTATTTAGCGATAATGACGTTTTGTTTTATTTGTATTATTAACGTAATAAAACAGAAACATCTTTTTATATAAAACAGAATACTTTATTAAAGTTATTCTATAAATAGAATATATTATATTTTATTTAAAAGATTTTTCTTTAAATATGGACCGTCAGATTAAAGTAATCAATCTGGATCGTTCATGGATTAGTTACTATGCATTCTATTTTTCTATAAATAGCAGCTCATTCCTTCATTATTTCTTACGAATTCACTAAACTCTAGAGAGAGAAACTATATAGAGAAACTATAGAGAGAGAGAAGAAGAGTATTCTGCTACTTAACTACTTCCTTATTTCAGCTCGTCTTTAAAACGGTAAGGGGTGTTATTCTTTCTTATTCATTAAGAGAACTGTTGTTATTCCATTTCTTATTATTCTGTTGGAATAACCTGTATACGCGGTCTACCCTATACTTGGTGACATTCTTCTATTATTCTGTTGGAACATCCTGTCTGTGTGTTTTACACCAGACCTGGTTCCATTTTTATTATTATTCTGTTGGAACATCCTGTCTGTGTGTTTTACACCGGACCTGGTTCCGTTTTTATTATTATTCTGTTGGAACATCTTGTCTGTGTGTTTTACACCGGACCTGGTTCCGTCTTGTTATTATTCTGTTGGAATATCCTGTCTGTGTGTTTTATACCGGACCTGGTTCCGTCTTGTTATTATTCTGTTGGAATATCCTGTCTGTGTGTTTTACACCAGACCTGGTTCCATTATTTATTATTCTGTCGGAATATCCTGTCTGTGTGTTTTACACCGGACCTAGTTCCATTATTTATTATTCTGTTGGAATAACCTGTTTGTGCGGTATATCGCATGCATGGTGATTTCTTTTGTTATTCCATTCTTTATTGTACTCAGTTGGTTAAGTTTTAACTTCTATACTCCATGAAATTTGTGGAATATCCTTGATAATTGCGTTTCATCCAGTATCTTTTCATGAAAATATTCTTCTAAGCATTCTTGAATTTTACTCCACAAAGCAATATCATGTTGACAATTTGGACGTTGTTAATTCTTGGATAAATTAATTCTTGAACTTGTTTTATTGAATTCTTATATCATTGTCATCATCCTCATGTTTATAAAATGTTGAAAGTCATCTGTGGCATGTAGTGCATAGATGGACTTGGTATGATTATGACCAGGGATTATTCGGTATAATCATGACCGTAATGTTACAAATGATGTGGTAAAAGTCCTCATTGGCCCGTAGTGCATTGATGGACAGTTGTTGGCATGATCATGACCATTAATGAATATACGAATATCCTTGGCCGTAGTGCAGGGGTGATTCGATGATGTGGATTATTTTATTAAGCTCAGTCTCAGCGATCACAGTGTTGGAAAATCTTTTAAATCATAAAAGATAGTAGAGTTTATTTTCTACTTGACTCTTTTAATGGATTGCTTGTTCCGCTGCAGTTAAACTTGATGTCTATTATATTTTATCAGTTTAACATTGTTGAAGGCTAATGATAATTTATTCTGCATTATCTTAGTCATAATATTTCTTACTGGGCTAGTTGAGCTCACCCTTTCTTTCACTGTTCTCTTCAGGAAATGAGAACGTAGCTGGGGCAAGTCGGGGAACGGAGTGATGGTTCGAATGATAGTATTAGTTAGTAGTCCTCATTATTCTATGTAATGGTGTGTTAATAAATGTAATGAGGACTCCTTTTGAGTATGAATACTCTCTAGAAGATAATATTTGTATTCAAACTCACAGTTTATGTTTTGTCGTATTGTACACGACAGTTGTATTAGTAAGTTGTATTTGTATTCTGTACTATGTATCTGACGACCCAAGATGGGTGATGTATACTTAATTTTGGGGGCGTCACAGTGTTGTTATGTGGTGACTCAACGGTCTCCTGTGCTCCATTGATATTCTCAACATTCTCGGATGTCATTTTCAAATATTGCCACAAAACAAGTGTAAATTAACATATCACATATTAACCCTATACTCTGACCGACCAATTAAATACCAAATAAACTTAGGTAGGTCATATTAGCGAAGGAATTCCCCGTCTCTCCCCTCCTAGTTCTAGTCTCACATCTTAGCCAAGGATCATATCCCTAAGTTTTGGTACCAACTGTGACGCCCCCAAAATAGGTATACATCACCCATCTTGAGTCGCCAAATACATGGTACAAAATTTAAATACAACTTAATAATACAGCTGTCGTGTAAAATACGACAAAATAAAAGCTGTGAGTTTTAATACAATATTGTCTTCTAAACAGTATTCAAACTCAAAATAAGTCCTCAATACATTTATTTTTACACTATTTTATAGAATAGTGAGGACTACTAATGTTATCATCTGAACAGTCACTCCGTTCCCCGACTAGTTCCCGCTACGTTCTCATTTCCTGAAAAGAACAATGAAAGTAAAAGGGTGAGCTCAACTAGCCCAGTAAGAAATATTATGACTAAGATAATGCAGAATAAATTATCATTAGCCTTCAACAGTGTTAAACTGATAAAATATAACAAACATCAAGTTTAACTGCAACGGAACAAGCAATCCATTAGAAGAGTCAAATAGAGAATAAAATCTACTATCTTCTATGTTTTAAAAGGTTTTTCATCACTTTTATCGCTGGGACTCAGCTTAATAAATAATCCACATCATCCCTGTACTACGACCAAGGATATTCATTAGTATCACAACCATAAATTATCCATGCACTACGGGCCAAGGATATTCGTGTATTCATCAATGGTCATGATCATGCCAACAACTGTCTATCAATGCACTACGGGCCAATGAGGACTTTTACCACATCATTTGTAACATTACGGTCATGATTACATCGAATAATCCCTGGTCATAATCATACCAAGTCCATATATGCACTACAGGCCACAGATGACTTTTAACAAAATATAAACATGAGGATGATGATAATGATGTAAGAATTCAATAAAACAAGTTCAAGAATTAATTTATCCAGGAACCAACAACGTCCAAATTGTCAATATGATACTGCTTTGTGGAGTAAAATTCAAGAATGCTCAGAAGAATATTTTCACGAAAGGATACTGAATGAAGAACAAATATCAAGGATATTCCACTAATTTCATGGAGTATAAAAGCCAAAACTTTATCCCACTGAGTACAATAAAGAATGGAATAACAAAAGAAATCAACAGGTATGCGATAGACCGCACAGGCAGGTTATTCCAACAGAATAATAATTAACAGAACCAGGTTCGACGTAAAACACACACAGGATATTCCAACAGAACAATAAAGACGGAACCAGGTCCGGCGTAAAACGCACAGACAGAATATTCCAACAGAATAATAAAGACGGAATCAGGTCCGGCGTAAAACGCACAGACAGGATATTCTAACAGAATAATAAAGAATGGAATAACAGAAGAATTTCACCAAGTATAGGGTAGCCCGCGTATACAGGTTATTCCAACAGAATAATAAATAATGGAATAACAAAAGTTCTCTTTATGAATACAAAAGAAATAATACCTCTTACCGTAAAAGAAACTGGATATAAGAGTAGTGAAGTAGCAGAACACTTTTCTTCTTTCTCTCTATAAATTTCTCTCTCTAGAGTTTCAGTGAATTCGTAAAAAATAATGAAGGAATGAGCTTTTATTTATAGCAGAATTGAAGGGGTACTGTTTTAGAAAAATCACGAATGAAATAATTAATGAAATCACGAGCGTCTTCAGACGATTGAATTCTAATCAATTATCAAGTAAAAACAAAAAGCTAAAATCAACCACATGTTGGTTTGAAAAAATGAACCACCCATGGCTAGACTTTTCTTCCCCCATCAATTCAATACTCCACCAAAATCCAATAACATATATATAATAAAAAACAAATACTTCCCTCATCATTTCAATACTCCACCAAAATCCACTAACATATATATATAAAAAAAACAAATACTTCCCTCATCATTTCTCTCATCATTTCAATACTCCACCAAAATCCACTAACATATATATATAATAAAAAACAAATACTTCCCTCATCATTTCAATACTCTACCAAAATCTACTAACATATATATCTTCCCTATCCCATACGTATACTCTTTCTCCCCCCATTTCCAAAATCATTTTCAACACATATGGGCCCCACATGTGGGCCCCACCTTTAAATAATTTTATACCGATTATTTTAAAAAATGGGTAAATAGGAATCCATAAAATAAGCAAAACTTTATAAAAATCACCTTAATAATTTTAACAACATATATCATCATTATTATAATTCACAATATTAATCGACCAGGTCGTTCCCAGGAAAGAGGGGGCTTTCCAATAAGGATTTCTCTCTATTGGCGCGCAATTAGGTGACCAAACCTCTCCTTGACAGAACTTCTAGACATCGTTAATATTACAAATAATAATATTAATAACTTTATCGTCTCAATTATTGATATAATAATATATAAAATATTGACAATAATTGAATCAAATAACGTGAGATATTATGTAGCAATTACTGCAGTAATAATTGAACAAAACTGAGTGACTTCTCACGTAAGCATCAATAATCAATACCGTGTGCTACTATGCAACCACGCGTATTACTGTACTTTTAACACCGGGTGTTTCAACAGTTAACGATAAAACTTCCGCCGTTATTTTTATAAAGTATTTTTATTGTTTTCTCAATCCGACAATAGTTTTGTTATGGGATCCACCAATGATTGTGTTGTAAGACCCCAGCTTTTTATAAATAAAATTAAATTTTCCTCTAATTATTATTTTGAAATAATAAGGTGTTAATTTGATATAATATTTTGGTTATGGGTGAAATGTGAAAATTTTGCAAAATAAGCAAGTAGTAATAAAATATTCATTGTTGTTGGAAAATATTCGTTTGGTCGTAGAATATTCTTGTTGTCGGGGAATATTCGTACGACGGCGCAGCCATTTGTGGGCCCCACAACAGAATAACTGTCGGATGAAGAAAACGACAAAGTATGAGTTTTTATACATAACGGCGTAATTATTACCGTTAATACTGTTGAATTACCTGGTGGTTAAAATACTGTAATATGCGTGGTTGCATAGTAGCACACGGTGTTGCACAGTATTGATGAATTATTGATCCTTACGTAAGAAGGCACTACTCAATAATTGTTACAGTAATTAATGTTCAATATTTTATTTTATTGATTCAATAATTGCTGCGTTGATATTTTATATTATTGTTGTTTCAATAATTATCACTGCACAGTATTTCCCATTATCAAATCAATAATTCATATTATTTGAATAATATTATTAGATAGCATTATTGGCAATGTCTAAAAAGTTCTGTCAAGGAGAGGTTTGGTCACCTAATTGCGCGCCAGTAAGGAGAAATCCTTATTAGAAAGCCCTTTCTTTCCTGGAAACGGCCTAGTTGTCATAACTGTGATTCTGTAATATTATTTGTGAATAATTAATTATTGATTCATATGATAAGGAAATATTTATTTTATGTGGATATAAATGTTGGATATATTTATTGTGGTTAAAAATGAAGGAGTTAATGTTGAGGTGTTCTATCAGTATTTTTGTCGGAATGGAGGTATTAAAAATTAAACCAGTGTTTTTGAGATATATTGTGTGAGTTATAATTTTTTAATCCGACCATTGGATCGTTGTGATTTTTGGATATGTTATACATATATAAGTTGAGTATATGTTCACAAATTTTGAACCGTTAAAAATGAACGTATGATTTGTTATTAATTTTAAGATGTGACTGGTTCAGAAATTGTTGAAGTATCCGAATTTAGCATTTTGGTAAAAAATTCTAAAATTGGTGGGCCCCACTTTTGGTTGGTGAGAAATGTGCTAGAACTTTTATTCAAATGTGATGGGTGGAAATAGTAGCAGGTAAAGCCATCAGGTTGCAGGTCAAGTCTGCTTCAGCGTGCTAACATTTTCCTATAAATAGAGGGCTAAGTTAGAATTGAAAATCACACCAGAAACATAAGCTTTTTCTCTTTCTCTCTCTATATTATTGAGTGCATTTAGATACTTTGTGAGTTTCTATTTATCAGTGCAAGTTTCCTTCAGCCTTATACCGATATTCCAGTCAGAAGTACTGTTCGTTTTAGGTAAGTGATGTTATTTTCTTCATAAATGATATTACTTTCTTCAATATCATTATGCCGAAATATTGGTTTGAATTTTTTATCAAATTTAAAACTTTTTGTGTCGGGATTACTCTTCACGTATACGGCACTATTCACGTATACGACACTATTCATGAATACGGCACTATTTATCGAAAAATAAAAGTTTCTCTTTTTTGTCCAAGATGTCTATTATGGTTACTATCTTTGATTGTATCCATGTTTTGATCTTTATTCTTGAATTCTGCTTCAAAAATGGTTATTATGGAGTATTATTGATCTTGGATAAACTGTAATACGAATATCTAATATTTGTTATTTTGTTTCACTGGATTCGTTATTTTAAAATATTTTTCATCATCCTCAGTCCTAATTGATGATATTACTGAATATCTTTAGCCTGTAGTGCAAAGATGAATGATTAACTGATAAATATTTTTGGCCTGTAGTGCAAAGATAAATGATTACCTAATGAATATCTTTGGCCCGTAGTTCAACGATGAACATGTGTTGAGATGAACATGACGAACTGGTGATACAAATGAATATCTTTGGCCTGTAGTGCAAAGATGAATATTTGATTAAAGATAGTTATTGATTGTTGTTACAGGGATAAAATATTAATGATGGACTTTTAAATCTTAGAAGATAGTAGAACTCATTCTCTACTTGACTCTTCTAATAGTTTGCTGTTTCCGCTGCAGTTGTTGATCTAAAACTTGTTGTCGATTATATTTTATCATATTTTTCCATGTTAAAGGCTAATGATAAGTTGTTGTATATTATCTTAGTCATAATATTCTTTATTGGGCTAGTTGAGCTCACCCTTTTCTTTTTTGTTCTATTTTTCTTCTCAAGAGGTGAGAACATAGCAGGATCTAGTCGGGGTATGGAGTGATGGTTCTAGAAAGATGTTTTAGCAGTCCTCACTATTTCTGAAAAATAGTGTTTGAATAATTGTAATGAGGACTTATTTGAGTGTGGATATTATCTAGAAGACAATATTTGTATTTAAACTCACAGTATGTGTTGTCGTATTTTGTACGATAATTGTATTATTAAAGTTATAGTTTGCTTTCTGTACCATGTATTTGGCGACTCAGAATGGGTGTTGTATACCTATTTTGGGGGCGTCACATGTGCCGTTGTACGAATATTTCCTGTTTAAAACGAATATTCCCCGACCAATCGAATATTATATAACAACTTGCGTACTTTAAAAAATTTATAAATATTACCCACAACTATAACATTATATCAAATTTACTCTATAATATTCAAAAATGATATTTATAAAAAAAATTCATCTTTATTTATAAAAGTTAGGGTCTTACAAATAGGCAGAAATCCTTATTGGAACGCCCCCTCTTTCCTGGGAACGACCTGGTTGTTAAATATTACGAATTTTAATAATGATAATAAATGTTGTTAAAAATATTGAGGGAATTTTTATGAAGTATTTGTTGTAAATTTTGCTTATTATTTGGATCCCCATGTACTCATTTTTCAAAATAATCGATAGAAAGTTATTCAGTATATATATAAGTATTATATATATATGATTATGGTGGGGCCCACGTTTTTGAAAAGGACATATGGGTGGAGAAATTTCAAAAGTCACGGGAATGTAAGAAGAAGAAAAAGGACGGCAGGTATATATATATAAATATATATTTTATACGTTTTGTTTTTTTATGAAAAAAATAGAATATATTATATTTTATTTGTATAGTATTTTACTATGCAGTGCACAGTAACAATTATATGAATCAGTCAGTACGCCCGTGAAATTTCAACTGCTCACCCGTGATTTTATAAAATTCAAATAGTATCCTTTCCATTCTCCTATAAATATGATGCTTAGTTAGAATTGAAAATCACACCAGAATCAGATAATTCTTCTTCTATAATATTGAGCGTATTTCTTTCGAGTTTTAGAAAGCTTTGAGCGTAGAAAATAGTGAAAGTTTTACTCAAGAATATCTCTGCTATACCAGTTGGAATACTCTTCTTTTCAAGGTAAGGGATATTATTTTTGTTCAGTATTCGTATCTAATAATATTTTCTTCCATACTCTGTAGTATGTAAGTAATATTATTTCATTTCAGATTTTAAATTTTATACTCATTTTGTTAAAGTTTTGGCTTATATACTCCATGAAATTAGTAGAATATCCTTGATATTTGCGTTTCATTCAGTATCTTTTCATGAAAATATTATTCTGAGCATTCTTAATAAGTTTTAACCTTTTTCATGCCGGAGTACTATTCACGGTGTTACTATTCCTGAAGTACTATTCACGGGGTACTATTCACTCAGTTACTATTCACCCGGAGTATTATTCATGATAAAAATTAATTTCTTTTCTGTCCAAATCATTTTTGAAACAATATTATTCTTGAATTTTACTCCACAAAGCAGTATCATGTTGACAATTTGGACATTATTAAATTCTGGATAAATTAAATTATAAATCTTTAAAAATTTATCCTTTACTTTCTTTTAATTGAATTATTATATCATTGTCATCATCTTCATGCTTATATTGTTATGAAAGTCATCTTTAGCCGTAGTGCATAGATGGACTTGGTATGATTATGACCAGGGATTATTCGGTATAATCATGACCGTAATGTTACAAATGATGTGGTAAAAGTCATCATTGGCCCGTAGTACACTGATGGACAGTTATTGGCATGATCATGACCATTGATGAAAACACGAATATCCTTGGCCCGTAGTGCATGGATAATTTGTAGTCGTGATACTAATGAATATCCTTGGTCGTAGTGCAGGGATAATTTGAATTATTTATTAAGCTGAGTCTCAGCAATAAAATTGATGATAAATTCTTTTAAATCATAGAAGATAGTAGATATCATGCTCTACTTGACTCTTCTAATGGATTATTTATTCCGCTGCAGTTAAACTTGATGTTTATTATATTTTATCAGTTTAACACTGTTGAAGGCTAACGATAATTTATTCTGCATTATCTTAGTCATAATATTTCTTACTAGGCTAGTTGAACTCACTCTTTGCTTTCATTGTTCTCTTCAAGAAATGAGAATATAGTTGGGACTAGTCGGGGAATGGAGTGATGGTCCAGATGTTTGCATTAGTAGTCATCACTATTCTATAAAATAGTGTGATAATAAATGTATTGAGGACTTATTTTGAGTTTTAATACTGTCTAGAAGGCAATATTTGTATTAAAATTCACAGCTCATGTTTTATATTTAAGTTTGTATTTGTATTCTATACAATGTATTTGGCAACTCAGAATGGGTGATGTATACCTATTTTGGAGGCGTCACAAATGATGAATAAGTTCGTGTTGATTAAAGATGAAATTGTTGATAAAAAATATTTTCATTGTGTTGGAATTATTAGTGTTAGTGGAAATTAATATTTATTTCGACAATAATTAATTTCTAGATGTTAAATTGACTAAACGGATAATTAATCAGATAAACGAGCAATTAATTGCTATTGGTTCACATGCAAATTACTGTTGGTTCACATGTATGAAATTATTGATTCGCATGCATGTACTATTAGGAGAGGTGGTGCAAGATTGATAATACTTGAAAGACTAAATTAATGGAGGTATATATAGATGAATGTACTATACTGTAATAATTTGAGCCCCTAAACGTGCAATTATTGAAACTATGGTTTCCTATAAATAAAAGCTCATTTCTTCCTTCATTCTCACAAATTCACTAAGACTCACAAGAGCAATTATAGAGAGAGAAGCTATAGAGTGAAAGAAGAAGAGTATTCTGCTACTTCACTATTGTAGTATCAAGCCTTCTACTAAGGTAAGGGATGTTATTTATTTCTTATTCGTAAGGGATATTATTTTTGTTCAATATTCGTATGACATAATATTTTCTTCCATATTCTGTAGTATGTAAGTACTATTATTTTATTTTGTATCCCTAATTCTATACTCATTTTGTTGAAGTATTGCTTCTATACTCCGTGAAATTAGTAGAATATCCTAGAAATTTACGCTTTATCTAGTATCGTTTCACAAGGATATTTTTTTAAACATTCTTGTTAAATTTTAAGCTTTTCATGCCGCAGTACTATTCATGGATACTATTCATTTATACGACACTATTCATGTGTACGGTACTATTCATAAATACGGTACTATTCACAAAGTACTATTCATGGGCACTATTCATAAATACAGTATTATTCATAAAGTATTATTCACAGGGTACTATTCACAAAGTACTATTTACTGGATACTATTCTTGAAGTACTATTCACTCGGGGTACTATTCATGACAAAAATTGATTTCTTTTCTGTTCAAATTATTTTTGGTACAATAGTATTCTTGAATTTTGTGACGCCCCCAAAATAGGTATACATCACTCATTCTGAGTCGTCAAATACATGGTACAGAATACAACTACAACTTAATTATATAACTGTCGTGTAAAATACGACAAAACATAGCTGAGAGTTTTAACACGAATATTGTCTTCTAGACAATATCCAAACTCAAATTCAATCTCATTACAATTATTATCACACTATTTTACAGAATAGTGATGACTACTAAAACAACCATCTAGACTGTCAATCCATTCCCCGACTAGTCCCAGCTATATTCTTATTTCCTGAAGAGAACAGTGAAAGAAAAGGGTGAGCTCAACTAGCCCAGTAAGAAATATTATGACTAAGATAATGCAGAATAAATTATCCTTAGCCTTCAACAGTATAATAACTTATAGAATACAATAGACAACAAGTTTTAGATCAACAAGTAGAGCATGACATCTATTATCTTCTATGATTTAAAAGTTTATCATCAATTTTATCGCCAAGGATATTCATTAGTATCACGACCACGAATTATCCATGCACTACGGGCCAAGGATATTCGTGTTTTCACCAATGGTCATGAACATGCCAAATAACAATTCATCTTTGCACCCTTGGCCGAAGAGAACGCATGGTCATGATCATACCAATAACTGTCCACCAATGCACTACGGGCCAATGAGGACTTTTACCACATCATTTGTAACATTACTGGTCATGATTATACCGAATGATCTATGGTCATAATCATATCAATCAATAGTCCATCTATGCACTACGGGCCAAAAATGACTTTTATCACAATATAAGCATGAGGATGATGACAATGATATAAGAATTCAATTAAATTAAAGTAAATGATAAATTTTAATGATTTATAATTCAATTTATCCAGAATTCAATAATGTTCAAATTGTCAACATAATACTGCTTTGTGGAGTAAAATTCAAGAATAATATTGTATCAAAAATGATTTGGACCGAAAAGAAATTAATTTTTGTCATGAATAATACCCCGGGTAAATAGTACCCGAGTGAATAGTATCCCGTGAATAGTACTTTGGGAATAGTACTTTGTGAATAGTATTCCATGAATAGTATCTTGTGAATAGTACCGTATAAATGAATAGTAACCATGAATAGTTCTCTGGCATGAAAAACTTAAAATTTAACAAGAATGTGTAAAAAATATCCTTGCAAAATGATACTAGATGAAGCGCAAATTTCAAGGATACTCTACTAATTTCACGGAGTATAGAAGCAATACTTTAACAAAATGAGGATATAATCAGGAATACGAGACGAAATAATATTACTTACATACTACAAAGTATGGAAGAAAATATTATTTCATACGAATATTGAACAAAAATAATATTCCTTACAAATACGAAAGAAATAATACCCCTTATTTTAGTAGAAGGCTAGATACTGCAATAGTGAAGTAGCAAAATACTCTTCTTCTTTCTCTCTATAATTGCTCTTGTGAGCCTTAGTGAATTGGTGAGAATGAAAGAAGAATGAACTTCTATTTATAGGAAAACATAGTTTCGATAATTGCACGATTAGGAGCTCGAATTATTACAGTATAGTATCTTCATCTATACCTCTATTTTTAATTTAGTCCTTCAAGTATTATCAATCTTGCACCACTTTCCCTAATAGTACATGCATGTGAATCAATAGTTCCATACATATGAACCAACAGTAATTTGCATGTGAACTAATAGCAATTATTTGCTTATTTATCCGATTAATTACCCTTTTGGTCAATAAAACCAGTCAATCACAGAATTACCTCCTTTGAGGGTAATTGGGTCACGGAAGAATTAAAAAAAATTAAACGAACAAACATCTTTAATTAACACGAACTTATTCATCATTAATATTATTACTCATAATATTTAACAACCAGATCATTCCCAGGAAAAAGGGGGCTTTCGATAAGGATTTCTCCCTATTGGCGCGCAATTAGGTGACCAAACCTCTTTCCTCGACAGAACTTTCTAGACATCGTTAATAATGCAAATAATAATATAAATAACTTTGTCGTCTTAATTATTGATTTAATAATATAAAATATTATGCAGATGATACTGTGACAATAATTGAATCAATAATATGAGAGATACTATGCAACAATTATTGTTACAATAATTGAATAACACTAAGTGAATTCTCACGTAAACATCAATAATCAAATATACTATACAATACTGTGTGCTACTATGCAACCACGCATATTACTGTATTTTTACCACCTGGTATTTCAACAGTTTAACGGTAAAACTTTCGCCATTATTTTTGTAAAAAGATATTTCTGTCGTTTTCTAACTCCGACAATACTTCTGTTGTGGGGTCCACTAATAATTATGTTGTCGTACAGATATTTTCTGATAAAACGAATATTTTCTGACCAGTCGAATATTTTATGACAACTTGATTACTTTGTATAATTTTTACATATCACCCTTAACTTTAACCCTTTATCAATTTAAACATTTACTAAATAAAATAATAATTATAAAAAAATTGAATACTTTCATTTCATAAAATTCGGGGCCTTACAAATTTTACTTCACAAAGCAGTATCATGTTGACAATTTGGATATTTTTAAACTCTGTATAAATTTAAATTCTTTAATATTTATCCTTAATTTTGTTTAATTGAATTCTTATATCATTGTCATCATCATCATGCTTATATTATGATGAAAGTCATATTTGGACCGTAGTGCATAGATGGACTGCTGATTGGTATGATTATGATCAGGGATTATTCGGTATAATCATGACCTATAATGTTACAAGTAATGTGGATTATTTATTGAGTTGTGTCTCAGCGATAGTTGTTGGTATGATTATGTCTATGCGTTCTCTTCGTCCAATGGTGCAAAGATGAATTGTTGTTTGGCATGTTAATGACCATTGGTGAAAACACGAATATCCTTGGCCCGTAGTGCATGGATAATTCGTGGTCGTGATACTAATGAATATCCTTGGCCCGTAGTGCATGGATAATTCAGTGATGTGGATTATTTATTAAGCTGAGTCTCAACGATAAAATTTATGATAAACTTTTAAATCATAGAAGATAGTAGATATCATGCTCTACTTGACTCTTCTAATGGATTGCTTATTCCGCTGCAGTTGTTGATCTAAAACTTGTTGTCTATTGTATTCTATCAGTTGTTATACTGTTGAAAACTAAGGATAATTTATTCTGCATTATCTTAGTCATAATATTTCTTACCGGGCTAGTTAAGCTCACCCTTTTCTTTCATTGTTCTCTTTAGGAAATAAGAATATAGCTGTGACTAGTCGGGGAATGGATTGAATGTCTAGATGGTTGTTTTAGTAGTCCTCACTATTTTGTGAAATAGTGTGATAATAATTGTAATGAGATTGAATTTGAATTTGGATATTGTCTAGAAGACAATATTCGTGTTAAAACTCTCAGCTATGTTTTGTCGTATTTTACACAACAGTTGTATAATTAAGTTGTAGTTGTATTATGTACCATGTATTTTGCGACTCAGAATAGATGATGTATACTTATTTTGGGGGCGTCACACTAAGTATGACTTATGTTTAGTTTAATATTTGAGAAAAATGATTAATATAATTTTAATACTTTTTTTATATGAGTAATAAAAATTGTTTTGTAATAATAAGTTTATTTTAGGTAAATTTTAATATTTGGGAAAAAAATTACATTAATTTATAATTTTTATGGGTATTAAAATTTTACCTTTTAATTACAAAAAATATATTTAAATGTATATTACGTAAAATTTAATCTCTGAGAATTTTAATTAGCACAATGTATGATTTTATTTTCCTGATAAAATGAATATCTATTTTTTTTATAGTTATGTTATATTTTTCACACGTACATAATTTAATTAATTATATAGAGCCCCGTTCAGGGGCATAGAGCCCCGTTCAGGGGCATTACTCTTAAAGAGCAGTATCTCCTTAAAGAGCATGACTACATAAGGCTCCGTGTTTTTCTATATATATAGAGCCCCGTTCAGGGGCATTACTCTTAAAGAGCAGTATCTCCTTAAAGAGCATGACTACATAAGGCTCCGTGTTTTTCTTTTTTCACATTCTCTCTCCTCGCTCGTTTGTGTTATACGACTGAGAGGGAACGAGTTCCTTCTCCAACTTTCCATTCGATTCTTCACAAAACTTTCTCTAAATCTTCAGAAAATCGAAGTTGATACAAAAAATCGAGGTCGAAATCTTCAGAAAATCGAAGCCCTGTAATCTTCAGAAGAGAGAGCCTTATAATCGAAGCCCTTGAAATCTCGACGTGCCCTAGAATCCGAACTTTCACAAATTGGTAAGCCCTCAGTTCGATTTCCTTCATCTCATCAGTTCGATCTCCTTGATCCGCACTTCGATTCGGTAAGGGCTTGACCTCGGATGATTTCTAGGCTTTTGCAATTTGGTATTTTTTCAGTTGATTTTTTCACCTGAACTGTTCCTCTGTTCTTCTGCAATTGTTATTTAGCTTTAGTTCATAGATTAGTATTACAATCTTCTTATATTGAGCTTATTGAATGTTTTGTTGCATCATCTGATGCACTTAATGACTGCTAAATGGATGTAGATTAATATTTTCGTGTGTAGATAATGATTGCTACTGATGCACTTAATGACTGCTTCTTGTTTTCTGCTGTTTGGGAAAATTGTTGGGATTATTAGTATGGAAAATAGTGCTTTTCTTCTTGTTGGGGTGGAAAATTGGAGGAACATTTTGGTTGGTTTTCTCAAGGGAAAAGAGGGTGTTGGGTGGAAAATAATGAAGGGGGGAAATGGGGTTTTAGTGCCATGGTGGTTGGGTGTTGGGTGGAAAATAATGAAGGGGGAAAACATAGTACTGAACATGATATCAAAAAAGAGATACAACTTTTTGCCCTAAAATTCTTCCCATTTTAAGTTGATGTTTTATATTTGTTGATTAACTTCAATATTTGTGTATGATTGTATTATCTTTTTAATAGTGGTAATATGCTACCTGTTTATTGATATTCTTATATATTGTAACCTTATAATGCACAGGTCATATACTGCACAACCTTGTGTTATATATAGTAATAGATAATTGATTAGCATAATGAGTTTCATTAATTTTATTTTTTAATCGCTTGCAGCAGATTGAGAGTAAAAATGGGGAATTGGTGGTGCTAGTTTTGAGGAAGAAAAAATTGTGACCGACCAAGGGATTGGAAGGCGATAAAAAAGAAAATAATAATAACGGAATATATTTTCTATATTGAAAGATTACTTTTATTCTTTATGTTTAGCTCCTACTCGCCAGATTTCTTGAGACACCAAGCTTGGGCTCCTGTTGCATGTATGTTCACTAATTTTGCCTAAATTACTCTCAGATCTTCTTGAAACTTGAAGAATGGGAACATGTATGAAACAATTAATAGCAAGTTGTCATTTTAATTGGTCTTTTGTATGTATGTATGATACTTATATGATGATGATGATGCTAATGTAGGTAATATTTATTGATTTTTCAATTGCAGGAGTTATTTGGGTGTGGAGATCTCTATCCTGAGCAACAAAAAATTGATGTTAAGCTCTGCGCTGCACAACATCATCGGAATACTATCGTGCTCTGCTCTCTTGCTAGACTCTAAGGAAAAGAGAAGCGAGCTGAGTGCCAAGCTTCTTGTAGAAACTGCAACATCTCAGCTCTACCGTCGCATCCTTCATGACTTTGATTATTAGTTTAATTAATTAATTTCAGACATGTTTGTGGGATGTTATATTTATAATTTATAATTAGTTATAAATTAGTGTGGCAGACGGATAATATATATGTATAATGTTGTAAAAGGTTGATACTTTGATCATGTTTCTCCAGACAAAGATCGACTAGACTAGAATACTTCAGTTTAAATGTCATATGACAGATTTCGTTGAAGATCCAATCCAATACAACTTCTTTTGATGTTTTACTCCCAATCTCTGTTAAAAGTAAAACTTATACATTGCCTACCTTTTGGTTTATTTCATTCTGAATGTTAACTGCCATTTGGTCTATTACATTCTGAGATCAGATTCCAAGAGGTAATTCTCCATGAATTTGAACTATTCATAATTTTTTGAGACAAATCGTTTGTTTGAAGAAATATAGCAATAACAGCCACTCCCATCTTAAAATGTTTAATTCACTAGTAAGAAACAGATGCACAACAAAATTTTAACTTTCTTTGTGACGCCCCCAAAATAGGTATACAACACCCATTCTGAGTCGCCAAATACATGGTACAGAAAGCAAACTACAACTTCAATAATACAATTGTCGTGCAAAATACGACAACACATACTGTGAGTTTAAATACAAATATTGTCTTCTAGACAATATCCACACTCAAATAAATCCTCATTACAATTATTCAAACACTATTTTACAGAAATAGTGAGGACTGCTAATACATCTTTCTAGAACCATCACTCTATACCCCGACTAGATCCTGCTATGTTCTCACCTCCTGAGAAGAAAAATGGAACAAAAAGGAAAAGGGTGAGCTCAACTAGCCCAGTAAAGAATATTTTGACTAAGATAATATACAACAAATTATCGTTAGTCTTCAACAGGGAAAAATCTGATAGAATATAATCGACAACAAGTTTTAGATCAACAACTGCAGCGGAAACAGCAAACCATTAGAAGAGTCAAGTAGAGAAAGAATTCTACTATCTTCTAAGATTTAAAAGTCCATCATCAATATTTTATCCCTGTAACATCAATTAATAATCATCTTTATCCAAATATTCATCTTTGCACTACAGGCCAAAGATATTCATTTGTATCACCTGTCAGTCATGTTCATCTCAACACCTGTTCATCTTTGCACTACAGGCCAAAGATATTCATCAAGTAATCATACATCTTTGCACTACAGGCCAAAGATATTCAGTAATATCATCATTTAGGACTGAGGATGATGAAAAATATCTTAAAGAGAACGAATCCAGTGAGACAGAAGGACAAATAGTAGGGATTCGTATAACAGTTTATCCAAGATCAATAATACTTCATAATAATCAATTGTGAAGCAGAATTCAAAAATAAAGATCAAAACATGGATACAATCAAAGATAGTAACCATAATAGACATCTTGGACAAAAAGAAAAAATTTTATTTTTCGGTGAATAGTGCCGTATTCGTGAATAGTGCCGTATACGTGAATAGTGCCGTATACGTGAATAGTAACCCCCGACACAAAAAGTTTCAAATTTGATAAAAACTCATATCAATATTTCAGCATAATGATATTGAAGAAAATAATATCATTAAGAAGAAAATAATATCCCTTACCTCAAAATATCAGTACTTCTGGTCGGAATACCGGTATAAGGCTGAAAGAAACTTGCTCTGATGAATAGAAACTCTCAAAGTATCTAAATACTCACAAAATACACTCAATAATCTAGAGAGAGAAAGAGAGAAAACTTGTTTCTGGTGTGATTTTCAATTCTAACTTAGCCCTCTATTTATAGGAAAATTTTGGTAGGTTTGACCTGCAACCTGATGGCTTTACCTGCTACTATTCCCACCTACCACATTTGAAATATAATTCAGCACATTTCTTCACCAACCACAAGTGGGGCCCACCAATTCTAGAATTTTCCACCAAAATGATAAACTCCGAAAATTCAACAATTTCTGAACCAGTCATCATGTAAAATTCGTAATAAATCATACGTTCATTTTTAACGGTTCAAAATTTGTGGACATATACTCAACTTATATATGTATAACATATCCAAAAATTACCACGATCCAACGGTCGGATTAAAAATTATAACCCCCGCAAAATATCTCAAAAACCCTGATTTTTAATACCTCCATTCCGACAAAAATACTGATAAAAACCTCAACATTAACTCCTTCATTTTTAACCACAAAAATATATTCCTCATTTATATCCACATAAAATAAATATTTTCTTATCATATGAATCAATAATTAATTATTCACAAATAATATTACAGAATCACATTTATGACAACCAGGCCGTTCCCAGGAAAGAGGGGGCTTTCCAATAAGGATTTCTCCTTACTGGCGCGCAATTAGATGACCAAACCTCTCCTTAGACAGAACTTTCTAGACATTGCCAATAATGTTATCTAATAATATTATTCAAATAATATGAATTATTGATCTGATAAATGAAAATACTGTGCAGCAACAATTATTGAAACAACAATAATATAAAATATCAACGCAGCAATTATTGAATCAATAAAATAAAATATTGAATAATAACTACTGTAACAATTATTGAGTAGTGCCTTCTTACGTAAGAATCAATAATTGGTGCAATACCGTGTGCTACTGTATTTTAACCACCGGGTATTCCAACAGTATTAACGGTAACAACTACGCCGTTATTTATAAACAACTTATACTTGTCGTTTTCTTCATCCAATCGCTTTCCGTTATGGGGCCCACACAAGGCTGCGTCGTCGTACGAATATTCCCCGACAGCAAGAATATTCCACGACCAACCGAATATTCACCGACCAAAAATAAATATTTTATAACCACTTGCTTATTTTGCAAAATTTGCACATTTCACCCATAACCAAAGTATTATATCAAATTAACCCCTTATTATTCACAATAATATTTAGAGAAAATTTGATTTTATTCATTAATAAGTTGGGGTCTTACAACCTCCCCTCCTTATGAAATTTCGTCCTCGAAATTGACGTACGTACCTGATGTTTCAAAAAGGTGAGGATACCTCGCTTTCATTTCTGATTCCAACTCCCAGGTCATTTCTTCAATAGCATGGTTTCTCCACAAAACCTTAACTTGTGGTATAACCTTCGTGCGTAGGACATGCTCTTTCCTATCCAAGATCTTAACAGGTACCTCCTCGTACGTTAAATCTTCAGCTATCTCGTCTGGTTCTAACTCAATAATGTGGTTCGGGTCTTTAACATATTTACGAAGCATAGATATGTGAAAAACATTATGAACACGAGACATGCTTGGAGGTAATGCGAGTCTATATGCCACATTTCCTATTCGCTCAAGAATCTCAAATGGACCAACAAATCTTGGATTGAGCTTTCCTCTCTTCCCAAATCTTGTAACTCCCTTCCATGGTGCAACACGTAACAATACATGATCCCCAATATTAAATTCCACGTCCTTCCGATGAAGATCCGCATAACTCTTTTGTCGATCCTGTGCCGTTTGTATACGTTGTCGAATCGTTTGGATCTTCTCTGTAGTAATGCGTACCAATTCTGGTCCCAACAATGTTGCTTCACCCACCTCGTCCCAGCATACTGGAGAACGACATTTTCTTCCATACAACGCCTCAAATGGAGCCATACCTATGCTCGCCTGATAACTGTTGTTGTAGGAGAATTCCACCAATGGTAGGTACTTATCCCAACTCCCTTTGAGATCTAAGACACAAAGTCTTAATAGATCTTCAAGAGTTTGAATAGTCCTCTCTGATTGTCCGTCCGTTTGAGGATGGTATGCTGAACTGAATCGTAAATCCGTGCCCATAGCTTTCTGCAAGCTAACCCAAAATCGTGAAGTGAATCTTGGGTCACGATCCGAAACTATGGATACTGGCATGCCATGCAATCTCACAATCTCGTTCACGTACATACTAGCAAGACGTTCAAGGGAATAAGTCTCACGTATCGGCAAGAAATGAGCGGACTTGGTTAATCTATCAACAATAACCCAAATCGCATCTATGCCTTGAGAAACCTTGGGAAGACCCGTAACAAAATCCATAGTAATGTGTTCCCACTTCCATTTCGGGATCTCAAGTGGTTGCAATGGACCCTTTGGCACTTGATGCTCCGCCTTTACACGTTGACAAGTTAAACACCTCGAGATAAACTCCGCGATCTCTCTTTTCATATTGCTCCACCAAAATGTATGTCGAAGATCGTGATACATTTTGGTACTCCCAGGATGGATTGCAAACGGTGTGTTGTGTGCCTCCATCATTATTCTATGCTTCAAGTCAAAATCGTTAGGAACACAAAGTCTGGAGTTGACTCGAAGTATTCCTTCTTCATCGATTCTTGCTTCTGGAATAGCACCTTCTTGCACTTTCTTCTTCATACGCATCAGCTCTATATCCGTAGCTTGAGCAGCTTTAACTTTATCGATTAAAGTCGGTTCTACTCGTATATTTGATATCATCATGTGGGTACTTGGAGCCTTCATCTCTATCTCCATCCTTTGCAAGTCATACAAAATGGGCCTTTGTGTTAAAAACATTGCACTCGTACCCGCATATGATCTTCTACTCAATGCGTCAGCTACTACGTTTGCTTTTCCAGGATGGTATTGGATGGTATGATCGTAATCTTTCAACAGCTCAAGCCAACGTCGTTGCCGCATGTTGAGTTCCTTTTGGGTGAAGAAATATTTGAGGCTTTTATGATCTGTATAGATCTCCACTTTCTCCCCATACAGGTAGTGTCTCCAGATCTTCAACGCAAAAACGACTGCTGCCAACTCCAAATCATGAGTAGGATAATTCCTCTCATATTCTTTGAGTTGTCGTGAGGCATAGGCTATGACTTTCCCATGTTGCATGAGAACACATCCTAACCCTTTGCCTGAAGCATCGCTGTAGATAACAAATCCATCCGAACCAGATGGTATTGTCAAAACAGGTGCCGAAATGAGTCTCCTCTTGAGTTCTTGGAAACTCTTCTCGCATTCCTCACTCCATACGAATTTTGTATCTTTCCGAGTCAGCTGAGTTAACGGAGTAGCGATTCGAGAAAATCCTTCCACAAATCTCCGATAATAACCAGCTAAGCCCAGAAAGCTACGTACTTCGGTTACCGACTTCGGTTGCTCCCAACTTTGTATGGCTTCAATCTTCGCCGGGTCGACAGATACTCCATGTTTTGACACCACGTGCCCAAGGAATGCTACTTCCTCAAGCCAGAACTCGCATTTCTTCAGTTTGGCATATAGCTTGTTTTCACGAAGCCTTTGCAGTACCAGCTTCAAATGGCGCTCATGATCTTCACGGCTTTTGGAATAGATGAGGATGTCATCAATAAAGACAACAACGAACTGATCCAAATATTCTTTGAATACACGGTTCATCATATCCATGAAGGCAGCAGGAGCATTAGTCAATCCAAAAGACATTACTAAGAATTCATAATGCCCGTACCGAGTTCTGAAGGCAGTCTTTGGAATATCCTCAGTTTTAATCTTCAGCTGATGATATCCAGAACGAAGATCGATCTTTGAAAAGAATTGTGCTCCTTGCAACTGGTCAAACAGGTCATCAATGCGAGGTAGCGGATACCTATTCTTGATGGTGACATGGTTCAATTCTCGATAGTCAATACAAAGTCGCATACTCCCGTCTTTCTTCTTTACGAATAAAACAGGAGCACCCCAAGGAGACGTACTAGGACGAATAAAACCGATGTCCAACAACTCCTGTAGTTGGACTTTTAACTCCTGAAGTTCAATAGGAGCCATTCGATATGGGGTTTTAGAAATGGGCTTTGTACCGGGTTCAAGGTCAATAAAGAATTCAATTTCTCGTTCCGGGGGTAGACCGGGAAGTTCTTCAGGAAATACATCGGAAAATTCTCTAACAATAGAAATATTATTCAAATCTGACTTGTCTTTGTTCAAATCCATAACATGGGCTAAGAAAGCTTGACATCCGTTTTTCAATAAACGAATAGCTTTGTGGCTTGATATGACAGTGACTGATTTTAGTGGTTTAGTAGTTTGAATTCGTATGACAGGTTGGTTAGGAATATGAAAACTAACAACCTTACGAAAACAATCAATTTTAGCATGATGAGTGGTTAACCAATCAATTCCTAAAATCACATCAAAAGCAAGTATCTTTAAAGAGATAAGATCAACAGGTAATGTGATAGTGCCAACTTGGATCATGCAAGATTTATAAACTGTAGATGTAACGAAGGTTTCACCCAACGGAGTTTCAACAGATAAGTTAAAGTCCAATTTCTCCGGAGTCAAGTTTAAACGTTGAGCACAAGCAGGAGAGATAAAAGAATGGGTAGAACCGGTATCTAGTAAAGTATAAACTTCGCAAGAATTCAAGATTAGCTTACCCGTGATCACCTCGTTCGGGTTTCTCGCGTTTTGGCCAGTAACGACAAACGCTCTTCCAGGAACCGCTGATTTCGCCTTATCCGGAACAGCCCTTGGAATCACCACTCCCGCTGAACTTGGTTTCGCTATAGTACAATCTCGAGCGATGTGGCCTTCCTTCCCACAGTTGTAACACACCTTGGATTGTTGTGGACAGTTTGGGCTGATATGTCCCTCTTTCCCGCATTTGTAACATTTAACTGGCGGTCGTTCTCCTCCCCTAAAATTTGTTGTTGGTGCTGGTGCTGGTGCTGATGTCTTCCCGTCATTGTTGAATCTCCTCTTTCTGAAATTTCCACTTGACTCACCTCTCCTATTATCATGGCCACGATGACCACCCGAGTGGTTACCGCCTTTGTTCGTATTTTTCCCTCCTCGTTGGTTATCATCGCTCTGATGATTGCTGTCACCGGTATGACCCTGGTTGTGGTCCCTCGGTTGAGTATACTCATTATCTCTCTCTAATAATTGGGCCCTGTTGACAACGTCTGAATACAGAGAAAATTTATGAGAGATAAGGTATTGACGAATCTCAGGTTTTAAACCTCTCAGAAACATCCTTGTCATTCGTTCCTCATTTTCGACCAAATGAGGTGCAAACCTGGATAACTCTGCAAACTTCGCCTCGTACTGGGACACCGTCATGTTGTTTTGTTCCAGTCTAATAAACTCAACCTCCTTCATATGACGAATACTTTCAGGAAAGTACTTGTCATTGAACAGTTTTTGAAATGTTTCCCAGGACATGTTGAGTGCGTCAGGCTGGGTACGCTTCACAGACTCCCACCAGTAGTCTGCCTCACCGCGGAACATAAATGTGGCGAATGGAACCTTCTGTTCCTCCGTGCATCCCAAGACATCAAATATCTTGGTAATTTGCTTGACCCACGTTTTCGCCATGATCGGATCCGGCTTTCCCTTAAATTCTGGTGGTCCCAATTCTTTGAACTGCTTAGCTGTGACAAACCGCGCGTTGTTATCATTTCCACCCGTATTCTGCACACGAGTCTCCCTCGTCTGATTTTGCATGAACTGCAAAAAGCTCCTAAACATTCCATCATTCATCGTTTGCTCGGTAACGTTGTTTACAGGAGGAATATTGCCTTCCTGTTGCACGTTCCCCTGGGTAGTGATCAAAGGTGTCTCCACGGTCTGATTTACTCCATTATTAACGTTCTCAGCTGCCATTCTTAAATACTGCCATTCTTAATATAGTCATGTCATATATTATCCCTATACTCCGACCGACCAAATAAACACCAAATAAACTTAGTCAGGTCATACTAGCGAAGGAATTCCCCGTCTCTCCCCTCCTAGTTCTTGTCTCACATCTCAGCCAGGGATCATATCCCTAAGCTCTGATACCAACTGTGACGCCCCCAAAATAGGTATACAACACCCATTCTGAGTCGCCAAATACATGGTACAGAAAGCAAACTACAACTTCAATAATACAATTGTCGTGCAAAATACGACAACACATACTGTGAGTTTAAATACAAATATTGTCTTCTAGACAATATCCACACTCAAATAAATCCTCATTACAATTATTCAAACACTATTTTACAGAAATAGTGAGGACTGCTAATACATCTTTCTAGAACCATCACTCCATACCCCGACTAGATCCTGCTATGTTCTCACCTCCTGAGAAGAAAAATGGAACAAAAAGGAAAAGGGTGAGCTCAACTAGCCCAGTAAAGAATATTATGACTAAGATAATATACAACAAATTATCGTTAGTCTTCAACAGGGAAAAATCTGATAGAATATAATCGACAACAAGTTTTAGATCAACAACTGCAGCGGAAACAGCAAACCATTAGAAGAGTCAAGTAGAGAAAGAATTCTACTATCTTCTAAGATTTAAAAGTCCATCATCAATATTTTATCCCTGTAACATCAATTAATAATCATCTTTAACCAAATATTCATCTTTGCACTACAGGCCAAAGATATTCATTTGTATCATCAGTCGGTCATGTTCATCTCAACACCTGTTCATCTTTGCACTACAGGCCAAAGATATTCATCAAGTAATTATACATCTTTGCACTACAGGCCAAAGATATTCATTTGTATCATCATTTAGGACTGAGGATGATGAAAAATATCTTAAAGAGAACGAATCCAATGAGACAGAAGGACAAATAGTAGGGATTCGTATAACAGTTTATCCAAGATCAATAATACTTCATAATAATCAATTGTGAAGCAGAATTCAAAAATAAAGATCAAAACATGGATACAATCAAAGATAGTAACCATAATAGACATCTTGGACAAAAAGGGAAAATTTTATTTTTCGGTGAATAGTGCCGTATTCGTGAATAGTGCCGTATACGTGAATAGTGCCGTATACGTGAATAGTAACCCCCGACACAAAAAGTTTCAAATTTGATAAAAACTCATATCAATATTTCAGCATAATGATATTGAAGAAAATAATATCATTAAGAAGAAAATAATATCCCTTACCTCAAAATATCAGTACTTCTGGTCGGAATACCGGTATAAGGCTGAAAGAAACTTGCTCTGATGAATAGAAACTCTCAAAGTATCTAAATACTCACAAAATACACTCAATAATCTAGAGAGAGAAAGAGAGAAAACTTGTTTCTGGTGTGATTTTCAATTCTAACTTAGCCCTCTATTTATAGGAAAATTTTGGTAGGTTTGACCTGCAACCTGATGGCTTTACCTGCTACTATTCCCACCTACCACATTTGAAATATAATTCAGCACATTTCTTCACCAACCACAAGTGGGGCCCACCAATTCTAGAATTTTCCACCAAAATGATAAACTCCGAAAATTCAACAATTTCTGAACCAGTCATCATGTAAAATTCATAATAAATCATACGTTCATTTTTAACGGTTCAAAATTTGTGGACATATACTCAACTTATATATGTATAACATATCCAAAAATTACCACGATCCAACGGTCGGATTAAAAATTATAACCCCCGCAAAATATCTCAAAAACCCTGATTTTTAATACCTCCATTCCGACAAAAATACTGATAAAAACCTCAACATTAACTCCTTCATTTTTAACCACAAAAATATATTCCTCATTTATATCCACATAAAATAAATATTTTCTTATCATATGAATCAATAATTAATTATTCACAAATAATATTACAGAATCACATTTATGACAACCAGGCCGTTCCCAGGAAAGAGGGGGCTTTCCAATAAGGATTTCTCCTTACTGGCGCGCAATTAGATGACCAAACCTCTCCTTAGACAGAACTTTCTAGACATTGCCAATAATGTTATCTAATAATATTATTCAAATAATATGAATTATTGATCTGATAAATGAAAATACTGTGCAGCAACAATTATTGAAACAACAATAATATAAAATATCAGCGCAGCAATTATTGAATCAATAAAATAAAATATTGACTAATAACTACTGTAACAATTATTGAGTAGTGCCTTCTTACGTAAGAATCAATAATTGGTGCAATACCGTGTGCTACTGTATTTTAACCACCGGGTATTCCAACAGTATTAACGGTAACAACTACGCCGTTATTTATAAACAACTTATACTTGTCGTTTTCTTCATCCAATCGCTTTCCGTTATGGGGCCCACACAAGGCTGCGTCGTCGTACGAATATTCCCCGACAGCAAGAATATTCCACGACCAACCGAATATTCACCGACCAAAAATAAATATTTTATAACCACTTGCTTATTTTGCAAAATTTGCACATTTCACCCATAACCAAAGTATTATATCAAATTAACCCCTTATTATTCACAATAATATTTAGAGAAAATTTGATTTTATTCATTAATAAGTTGGGGTCTTACATTCTTCTCGTTTCAAAGAAGGAAGCAGCTCGAGAGTAGGTTTGCAGCAATGAGAGCTTTACCAGTTCACGTTATGGACCTAAGGTTGATGCTTACATTTAAGATGACCAAATTATTAATTGTTTAATTAAACCTATTCTTATAAAAACTTGCCAAAAAATTAGAAAAGAGTATTAAATAAAAGAAATAGCATAGAAAAAACACAATAGATTGAACAAACTTAAACTCATGTCATTAAGGCCAAGTTCTCACAGAACAGAGAGAAACCACATATATTCATGTAAAGAAGAAAAAATTCAACAACACTGAAAATATTTGTGACATGAAATCCTACAACAATATCTGCATTTTCAAAGACTGGAAAAAATCACTCAAACGCCCAGGCATTCTCCCTCCTCCTCTTCCTCTGGAGTGAAGTCATTTTTGATGTTAAAGGTCTTCCTTATCTCTTCTAGTGTTTTTCCCTTGATCATGTCTGCCATTGTTTGACATGTCAAATCCAGCAGACTCTTGATGTTGAGGTAGTTAGCTGCCTGTCATTGCCAAAAACACGAACAATTAACACAACCCTTATTCTCCAATTAGCTTGAATGTCTAAAGCAGTAAACATAAAAGCGTGACAGAAGCCATTGTGACAGAAACCATTCAATCTAAACTAACTCGCTAATATGAAGTTATAAAAGAAGCTCAACGAGTAATTGTAATTATCAACCTATATATTGATCAGTCAATGAAGCTTTCTGCTAAATAATTTTTTCCTTCAGAATAAAGATGTAAATAGAGAATATAGAAGTACACAATGAAGATATGGTGACAAAAAATACAAATTGGAAGCAAATCCTCAACAATTCAACATATGAACAGGAGGATCCCTTGTCCACCATTTACCAGGAAAAAATAATTTCCCACAAAATGCATCAAGATTATCAAAATAGTTTCTAAAACAACAGCAACAACCCTACGCCAAGAAATTACAACAAAGTGACATAGTCTAACCAGTGGTTTACGACAAAGACTTCACAAAACAAAATACAAGAATAACCAATATTACCCCAATATGCTCAATAAAATTTAAGCTTTCTCAATTTTTTATTTCGAATATATACATTCATCGAGTGCTAGGCGGTCCTCTACTACCTCTATATACATTCATTGAATGTAATATTGTTTATTAAGTTTATAACTTAATTTGAAATAAAAAGTTTGTTGTGTTGAAATGCAAATTTAGCCAGCCATAAGAGGACAGAAACAGATAAGATAATTTTCTAACCACAATTATTCAATTGAATTTCAAAAACCAGAGTCATTCTCCTCAAGAACTCCCAAACAACCACCATGGCACTAAAACCCCATTTCCCCCCTTCATTATTTTCCACCCAACACCCTCTTTGTGGGAAATATTAATTTACATCCATTTAGCAGTCATTAAGTGCATCAGATGATGCAACAAAACATTCAATAAGCTCAATATAAGAAGATTGTAATACTAATCAAGTGATGAACTAAAGCTAAATAACGATTGCAGAAGAACAGAGGAACAGTTCAGCTGAAAAAATCAACTGAAAAAATACCAAATTGCAAAGACCTAGAAATCATCTGAGGTCAAGCTTTACCGAATCGAAGTGCAGATCAAGGATATCGAACTGATGAGATGAAGGAGATCGAACTGAGGGCTTACCAATTTGTGAAAGTTCCGATTCTAGGGCACGTCGAGATTTCAAGGGCTTCGATTATAAGGCTCTCTCTTCTGAAGATTATAGGGATTCAAATTTCTGAAGATTTCGACTGCGATTTTCTGTATCAACTTCGATTTTCTGAAGATTTGGAGAAAGTTTTGTGAAGAATCGAATGGAAAGTTGGAGAACTCGTTCCATCTCAGTCGTATAACACAAACGAGCGAGGAGAGATAATGTGAAAAAGGAAAAATACGGAGCCTTAAGTAGTCATGCTCTTTAAGGGGGTACTGCTTTTTAAGTGTAATGCCCCTGAACGGGGCTCTATATATATATACAATAAGGATCTTAAGATCACCCATCAAAAAGCTCACCCAACTCACCTATATATACCCTCCTTTTCCTTCTCTCTCCTAATTAAAATCTCAGCAAAAAAAAAGCCGCGTTTTTTTCTCAGCTCTCTCCCTCTCGTCGCGAAAGACTGAAACCCATTTCCCTCACCTATGCAAAGACTGAAACCCCTTCTCCCTCTCTAAGCCGCCTGAGGAATCTCTGCCTTCTCCCTCTCACTTGGCGATATATATATCCGCCTTCTCCCTCTCTCTTCCATACGAAATCGACACCTTCGCATCCAACGACCCCTTCACCCTTTCTCGTCGATTCAGTGGCAAGGTAACAAAATTAGAACTTTGGGTGATGATTTTCTTGTTTTATGGGTTGAAATCAGGCTTAGAGAGGGTCCAATTTGTGATTTGGTGTTCAATAATAGCTTTTTAGGGCTTAAAATTTATGATCCTCAAACCCTATAATCTGCAAAATTACTGTGTGTTTTTGTTCTGTATTATGGAGTTGGGTTCTATATTTTGAATTGTTAAAGCTAAAAGTTATTTTTATTACACTCGTGGAATCAATTGAAATTCAGCCTTTTGTGTTATTGTTCTGTATTCTGTACTTGTTCTGTATTCACCTTTTGTATTTAGAAGCAGGCATATCTTGGTGATCGTTGATTTTTCTTTCAGAGATAGTTAGTACCAATATAGATCATATGGTACCAATATTCCTGTTTGCATTTGTTTGAACATCAATGCTTTTGTTAGATTTTTGAGTCCCCTCCCCCTGTTTGGGAGTTTTAAAATTATTGAGTTCAATCAGCTTATACAATGTACTCAATCTCCAATACATTGACTTATATAGCAAAAGCCATATAACAAAAGATTACCAACAAAGTTCTCCACCAAATCTATCTTTATGAAAGTAGACAAAACATATATTTAGTCATGACGACATTCAATATTTCACGAAGCACGCGAGCACCAAACCAACTATGATTTCAATATATGATAAAATATATACCAAAAAACAAAAGAAGTTGTCATTACTTTAATAATTATTACCTTGATTTTGTCAAGAAGACTAGTATTAATGGAAATTCACCTCATGTGATCATTATCTGAATGTGAGTGTGGAACTAGCATAAGTGGTAAAAAATAACAGACAATACAGTTTTTTCCTGCTTCAACTTTCTTTTTGTTGTATGGTCTAATTTTAGATTATGCTGCTACTGATAAAATTTCATATATCTGTTTAATTATAGCAATATTGATCTGAGTACCTCTTTACTTTATTAGGAATAGTTTATTCAACTGAACTTCAACTTGATAGCAACTATAGTTATTGTCATTATACGACGTGTTCCAATTAACAATTCTTTCTTGTAATTCACTAATCAACATCCGACCACATTTTAACAACTATAGTGATTGTCATTATACGACGTGTTTCGGCTAATCAGCTGGTAATGAAGGTATGTATGTGATCATTAAACATTGTGGAAAGGCTTACTAAGGCTTACTTGAATATGTTTTGTATTTGCAGCCATGAATGCACTATGTGTTTGTGATAGGCCAGCTCAACTTAAAACATCATAGACTGATACTAACCCAGGAAGAAGGTTTTTATCATGTCCGAATTATGGATCAATGGAATGGAGCAAGAGATGGAGAACATGGGTGCAATAGGCAACAAAGGAAGAACAAAATTAATTATTACACTTGTATGTTCTTGATTATTGATTATAATAATGTTATTGTAGATGGAGTAAAAATTGTCATTTGGGTTGATTAAACTTTGGTGTTAGTTTATTGTAACCTTGTCCAAGAAGACATGTAATCATGGTATGCTTTCATTTTTTTTGTTGTGTAATCGTGTGGTGGCAATGAAATATGAAATACGTTGTCAGGATGATGTAGTTGTTTCTTTGGTTGCATCATGAGTACAAAGTAAGTGATAATAATGACATGTTTAGGTTTTCTTATTACATTCTATTATTACAAACAAAGGCAAGGAAAATGACAGGTTCTAAATACACTGTTGTGTGCAATGAAAATGAAGCTATGACATGTTTAGGCTTCCATAAGGGATTTGTAATATGAAAGGTTTGTAAAGTGATACTATGTGTATCTAAAATGAGAGGTTGTGTAAAGTGATACTGTTGGTTCATTAATGTTATGATCCAAACAGCCTTAGATATTGCCAAGTAACTGTAATAAAAGAATTTTATAGGCTTATACTTAAACAAAGAAAGAGCTTCGATTGTTCCTTGTGTAGATAATGGCCTTATAAGAGTCTTCTTCTATTCTTAGTGAGCCAGTAAAACAGAATTTAGAAGTAAGATTGGAGGTTTGTGTAGTGCTCAATTTGGTATTGAAGTGAAAAATACAATGGACAATGGTCCCAGTTACTACAAAAAATGTTACACACCGACAGTGAACAGATAGAGCTTTAGCACAACGGACAGAGCCAGCTGCAAGAGAAAGATCCCGGCTACAATTAGGACCCACCTTTCTGACTTTTATTTCCTAAAATTCCTCCAAACAGACCAAAATGACATTCAATTACTTTATCAGTTTACCATATTCTGAAACATTATTAACTTGGATCCACACACTAAAAACTTAAAATAATAAATATTTTTCTCTGTTGTATACTTGTTTTAAACAAACCAGGCGCCATAAAACACTCAAATGGCAGGAATCTTAAGAAATGTGATTTTTGTTTGCAGAACATACCAAATAATAAATAAATTTTGTGTCTACATTTCTATATAAAAGACAAATACAACACCACGAAGGCCTAAACATGCTTTCAGGAGTAATGGAAACTGTTACATGAAAAGAATCAACAAAAAACCCAGTTTTCACATGTTTTAAACATAAAGGTCCCGATCTGCATTCATGCAATCACCGGAACCAGTGAACCACTATAATCAACTGCATTCAAAGATGTCATACACCTGCATAAAACAGAAATTCACTCAAATCCATCATTCTATAACAGGCAAATCAAACTCAATCCAAATTAAAGAAACCAATCAGGAACATTAGCAAGCATCACTTTCTTGTCAAAATTTTGAACATTTTATCATAAATTAAATGGCACACTCCAAAACAAAAGGGTGTGGAAAAAGGCAAAAGGAGGTTTCACATATAAAATCCAGAAGTAACAATAAATTTCTCCTCTCTTGTCAAAAACTCAGCTTTCAGGAATATATGGAAAACACACTAGTGAAAGTGTTGTCCAGTCTAAGTTACATATATTGGATTCCCATTTTCTAAGTCAAAAATAAATCATTTACTTATTTTTTGGTGCAAATCAACAATAAATCACAACCACAGTGAAGGAAAATTTCTAAGTCAAAAATAAATCATTTACTCATTTACTCTTTTTGTGAAACAAACAAAAATTTTCAATTGTTAGCCCCTCAATGGGATCAACACGACAACAAATTTTATTAACCAAGAGAAGAAAATACAGAATCATACTTAAAGCAGGATAAATCTAGAAATAGCTGGAAGGTTCAACAATCCCAGAGAGCATCAACCGAAAAATGAAAAAGAATATTTAATTCCAAGCAAATTCTAGGGTTTGCCTCTCAATAATTTTTAGTCCTAAAAAACCAATTATTGAAAACCAAAACACAAAATGTAAAAAAATTAAGCCTAATTCAACACTAAAAGCTTGCAAATCCATCTACCCACATCTAATTTTGTTACCTTGCAGTGAATCGGCGGATTTGTCGCGAGGAACTGTTTGCAGTGAAGCCGTCGCGGGGAGATGGGAAGCCGCCGCCATTTTAGGGCCAAGTCGCAAGGAGCGCTGAGTCGCGAGGAGATGGGCTGATTCGTAAGTGACAGAGAGGAGATGATCGACAGAGGCATGAGATGATCGGCTACGGGGTTAGTGTTAGTGTCGAAGAGAGAGAAACAGCCGCGTGGTTCGTTTTTTTTGGAGTCGAAAGTCAGGAGAGAAGGGAAATAAGAAGGGAAATAAGGCAGACTATTTAAAGGTATGTTGGGTAAATTTTTAAGGGGGTAAGCATGTGATCGGGAATATATATATATATATATATATATATATATATATATATAAAGAGGCGGAGGAATTGGAAGAAGACACGTAAATGTTATTGATATATGATATTTTTATAACTATTAAAAACGAGGCTATCATGCAATAATTTCAAACAATAAAACTTCAAAAAATGTTATTGTAAACAGTATTTGAGAATTATTTAATTTTGTGATTCATTTTATTAAATTAATTTTTATTCTTAATGATTTTTTTTTCGAATTTGACCCCACCGAAATTTCAAGCTGGATCCACCCCTGATGTCAACATTGCTCAAACCATTGTAATTCAATTAAAAATATTTTTAATTACAAACAAAAAGTTTAAAATGCATAACATAATTAAAAATATCTAATATATTTTTGAGAAATAAGATTCCTCGACAAACTTAAGTCTCTATAAAATCATCCAAGTAATGAAGCAAGGGTGCATACAGATAATTGAAAGTTAAGTATAAGGAAACATTCAAGTACAAATATTATTAGTTGTGATTATAAATACATAAAGAATGAAAAAGGTGCATATTGAATGGAAAAAATTCAGATATAATTATGTAATTCTATGTAGAATGAAACAACAAAAACAATTCAAATATTAAACTATTTTACAAATAATAGGAAAAAAACGAATGAGAGAAGAAGTCTAATGAATAATAAATCGAGATACCAAATTAAAATATCATATTGAAAATAGTGAAAGAATATGCAATACTAAATGTAATACTAAATGCAACTTATACCATTGGTAAGCGCGACATCACACACATGACCAAACTAACAGAAATACGAGAAATTATGATCTAAAATGCATACATTACACATTCCAAATTTTTTTTTTAAAATATAATATATAATGGCGGTGTGGTGCAACTTGAGTGGTGTGGGAGCCTTTCAAAATCGCACACAAACTTCATATGCGATTTTTCAATCATTCTAACCGTAAGATTTCGATTTTTATAAAATAAAAGTATTCAATTTTCTTTATAATTATTATTCTAATCAGTAAATGATTAAATTGATAAAAAATTTAAAGTTAAGAGTTATATGTGTAAGTTATAAAAGTATTTCGGTGAATATTCATTCTATCGGATAATATTCGTTATGTTAAAAAATATTCGTTATGTCGGGAATATTAGGTAAAAGTACGACAACCTAAATAATTAATCATTGGCGGGCTCCACAACGAAATATTATAGGATGCAGAAAATGACATAAATAACCATTTCAATAAAAAAATTGTCAACAGTACTATCACTGTTAACTGTTTAAATACCCGATTATAAAAGTACAGCAGCATGCGGTATTCTATAGTGACACACAAACATTCTACAGTTGATAACATGGTATTGCAAAGTACTTCATATTATTTATTCAATAATTGTTACGGTAACAATTGCATTCTATTTTATATTATTGAACTCAATAATTATCACAATAGCAAATAAACAGTATTCCATATTATTATATCAATAATTGACACGACACAGTAACTCGTATTATTTAATATGATATTATTAGGTCAGTAAACTTTATTAACAATGTCTATAAAGTTCTGTAAAGAAAATGAGTGCTATTTAATTGCGCATCGTTTATACGAAAGGCTTCCTCTTTTTAGGAAACAATATAGTTATCAATATTATAAGTCTATAATAATTATACTTAAAAATTTTTAGTGAACATCAGTCTACTGTAGCAAACACATGAATTTAAAGATGTCACAATAATTGTCAAAATATGTCATTATTGAACCAATAACAACTCATATCAACTGAAAGTCTGAAACCAAATGAGTTGGTTAACAATTTTTATTTATTTAAGTTGAGTAAAGTTTAGACCCATATTTCTAAAAAAAAAAAAAAAGTAGGTCCAAACTAGTTAACAATTTTTCGACCCATATTTCATTCCAAATTCAAATCCATCTCTATCAATATCCTCTTTTTGTCAATAACAAATAGGATACCCAAATTACCCTTCCTTCACATTTAGATGTATACCATGTCTTGACCAACATTTCTATATAAAAAAAGGTTACACCAACACTTGTGAATCTACCTCCATTTGTTCTCTGACAAAATTATGAAATAATTTTTATTTATAAAAATTAACTCTTATATCAGTCCATATCTAGAAATAATAAATATTGCCATTTACTCATAATTATTAGAAATAATATCAGATTTGCATTTAAAATTATAAATTAACTCATATCTATCCGTGAATATGTCTTGGACTCTTGGTTCACATTTATCCCATCCCTATTTTTTTAGATAATATTATAGATAATTGATATTTTCATAAATAAATCTTATGTTTAATAGTTGTTGTTACTATATATTAACCATTTACCTAATTATCTTTTATTTGAAAGGACTGTAATATTTTTTTTACTGTACTCTTTCGTCTTTTATAACAAAATATAATTTCAATATATTTTAGTCTTTTGAATTAGTGTGACCCAATTTATACAGCGACCCATGTTTACATAGATGTAAATAAGATTTTCACGCAAAACAAGAAGCTAAAAAGTTCACAATCAATAATTTTATCATTTATATTAATAATTTTTTTATCATATCATTACTTAATTAATTTAATTGTGATTGTCACAATTTTATTTTTTAAAAATTACGCTAAAAAGTCAAAACATCATAAAATGATTAGTGATTACGTATACATGATATATCTAATAATAATTTTAATTTATTTAATTGGATCATATAATGGTGAGTTTGAAATTTAAAATATGGATTAACTTATATTTGAACTATAATCATGTGGTTCAAACCCACACAACCCATATTAAAAATATTTAATATGATTTTAGTTCTTAAACGGAATCATAACCATATTTTGTAAACCAAAATCATATCTTGTCAAGCATAAGTACAAATATTGTTCAAATAAGTCTTTCTATAAAAGTTGGTCAAACACCTACACACATCACATGGTGTTTATAATAATTCCTTTAGAAGAGTTATTTTGAAAAACTTCACTTGGAAGATTTATTTTGAAATATTATTTGAAGTTTATTCTGTACACTACACAAATTTATATTATATAGTCATTTTTGATAATTTCACAATATACAAGTTAGAATATACCATATGTGATAGTTACTAATTAAATTATAAATATATTTAGGTCGATAAACTTCATAGAAATCATCATACTTAATTGAGGTAAGGAATATCATTTTCTTTCATACTCCTAAATCTAAACTTACTATGATAAGTATTGCTTCTATAATTCCTAAAATGGGTAAAAATTCTTTTGAGGTTTGCGCTTCATCTAATATAATTTCACTTGAACTTTTTATTTACCTAAACCTTTCTATTAAATTTTAATCGTTATCTTTGAAATATGAATCTTGAATATGATTTTGAATTGGCAAAAAACACATTTTGGCCATTGTGGTTATAGTGATTTAACGAATTAGCCACTGTGCTTTTAAAATATTCAATTAGCCCATTGAACTTTTTAAATTTTGTTAATCGGGTCATTCCGTCCAATTTCATGGACGGACGTTAAATTCAATTGTATATTTACATACGTGGCAGCCAGAAAAAAAAGAAAAAACAAAATATTTAATGACTGGGCAATGATTTGGCAACTAAATAATATTTTCCTATTATTTCTCTCTCTTCCCAAGTTCTTCTTTATTTATTTAAAAGAAATTAATATAAATTTATACATTTATAATAATTATTTTTATTTTAAAAATTAATTCTAAATAATACAAATAATATATCAAAATTTTTGTATCAATGAGATCTATTACAATATTTATAAATAATATATCAAAATCTTTTTTTTTCTTTACCTAAATATTTATAATATGTATAATATTAATAAACATTAATGTTATAATATTTATAATATGTATGTTTTATTTTAAAAATAAAAATAAAAATACTTTTATGTTTTCAAATATTTATAAAATTTTTAAAAATAAAAATATTTTTTATGCTTTTTTCTTTCTTTTTCTTTACCTAAATATTTATAATATGTATAATATTAAATTAATATTATAATATTTATAATATGTATGTTTTATTTTAAAAATAAAAATACTTTTATGTTTTCAAATAATTATAATTTTTTTAAAAATAAAAATATTTTTATATTTTTTTTATTCTTTTTCTTTACCTAAATATTTATAATATGTATGTTGAATTTTCAAAATAAAAATAAAAATACTTTTATGTTTTAAAATATTTATAAAATGGAAGACCAGCATCTGTTTTAAAATACTTTTATTTTCTTTCTTATTCTTTATCTAAATATTTATAATATGTAAAATATTAATTTTATTAATATTATAATATTCATCACAGACCAGCATCTGTTCATCATCACAGTTCGTTCAACATCAGCCATAGAAGACCAGCATCTGTTCAGTCAACACAGACTGTGCCACCTAGCAGATCTTCATTAATAACTCCAGTTTCAATTAAGAACTCCACCTAGCATAGATCTGTTCCTCCGACTGAGCCATAGATCTGTTCCTCCGAAATATTTCTGCCGGAGGAGGTATTAGTGTTTGGATGAGGCGGGAATCGACTTCCGAAGAAGCCATTTCGCCGAAATTTGGGAGTAGATGTAGATCTGGACTGGATGAAACTCAAATTGAGTGTGGAATTTGGGTGATTTTTGAGCTTCTATTTGGCGTGGTGGAGACTGGTGGTGGGTGACGGTCGGAGTGGCGGATTGTGGAAAGAGAAAGCAGTTGTTTGCGGTGGTGATCGCCAGTGAACTGAGTGGAGAAGAGTGAGAGTCGAGAGGATAGAAATGGAAGAAGCTTAGATTGCGTTTGGGATTTTTTCTTCTTCTTTTTTTGATTCTACAAGTCGGGTGGTGGATTTGAAGGAGAAAGAAAATGGAAAATAAGAAAATTATTAAAAAATGAATTAAAATATTTATTTTAATTTTATTATTATTTTATTTATTTTTTGCCACATAATCATTGCCCAGTCATTAAATATATTTTTTTTTTATTTTTTGGCTGCCACGTATGTAAATATATAATTGAATTTAACGTCCGTCCATAAAATTGGACGGAATGACCCGATTAATAAATTTTAAAAAGTTCAATGGGCTAATTGAATATTTTAAAAGCACAGTGACTAATTCATTAAATCACTATTAACACAGTGACCAAAATGTGCTTTTTGTCATTTTGAATTTGACTTAATATTTTGGTCATCATGTTGATAATTTGGACATTATTGAACTATTGACAAATTAAATGTCAAATCTCGAATGTTTATTCTGTTATCTTATTATTCTTACAACTTCCATTCATCCGTCATATCACTATTATTTGTACTAATAATCAAAGGATCAAGTTTTTGTGAATGTCTTTAGTCTGGGTGCGAAGACGATATAATTGTTGAGTGTCTTAGGTCGTATGACAATGACACGTGGTGAAAAGTTTTATTTGGTCCGTAATGTAAATATGGACGATTAATTGACATGATCATGACCACTGGTGTTACAATTGAATATCTTTGTCCCGTAGTATAAAGATAAACTGTTGAAAAAAAAATCAAGACCTAATTGATTGTTATTTTCGCTGCAGTTGTTAATCTAAAACTTGTTGTCGATTATATTTTATCAGAATTTTTAATGTTGAAGTCTAGGGATAATTTTTTTTCTTCATTATCTTAATCATGATATTTTTTACTAGGTTATTTGAGTTTACCCTTTTTCTTTTTGTTCCATTGTTTTCCTCAAGAAACGAGAGTGTAACTGAGACTAGCCGGCAGTGGCGGAACTAGAACACTTTTATAGGGAGTCAAAATACATCAATAAAAAAAATTATTTATTAACGCTTGGAATGTTTCTTTTAAATTTATTTTGCACAATTATAATTGCATAGTCTAATTACATAATACTGCACACCCTGAGGCTAGCCAAATGAAAACACCATAAAATATTTACACTTTCATTCATAAAATATTTATCATTTATGTATATTAATCATTTACACTTTTATTATTTATTTGATGTGGTACTCTAATTCACTTGTGATCCTAACAACACAATGCATCCGACATATAATAGTTAGAACGAGTGAACGAATACATCTAATATATAATTTGGAATTTGTGGGAAGTTGAGTAAAAATAACTGTAATTATAAATCAATATGTGTGTGTATAAAAGAAAACATGATATACACTCGCCCTTAAAAAAAGAATATTCATAATTTGTGTTGAAAATGTGCAATGAGGTCAAAACTCAAAAGTAGTGGCCATCCACAACTACAACTACAACTACAACATGGTTTTAGCTTTCCCAAAAGCCAATAAATAAATTCCACACCAAAATGTCATTTTTGTAATCACATCAAAAACCAGACCCCAAGTTATTATTAGCATTCAACTACTTATAGTACAATTACCTGTCGTTCTATTCGTCCATAAATCACAAAAGGATAGAAGAAGAGAGAGACTCGAGCAAAAAGAATGGCAATTTTTTCGAGTGTTCGTGTAGATGGTGGGGGGGGGGGGACTACCACAATTCTATTTGGCGGGTACCCACGAAACCCGGCTGCCGGGGAACCATCGTCGAGTGCTTTGCCGACGACTAGGAGTTCGAGCTCGACTCAAAGTCTAGTTGGTGCATTTTAGCAAACAGTAGGTACATCAGCTATGGTACCATGAAGAGGAACAACCCTCGTTGTCAGAGATTTCAAGGGGGTCATATGACTCCCCTCGACCCCCCTGGTTCCGTCTCTGTTAGCCGGGGTGTGAAGTGATGGTCCGAGATAATTAATGAGAGTGTAGCTGAGACTATGGGAAGACATGTGAAAATTTTATCTATATATAAGAAATTAAATTACTAATAATACTACATTCACTCATAACTTTTTATGACTCAAAAATATACTCGTAATAGCATTTCGTGTGCCACTTGTGGGCGGTAAATAAAAAAAATAGATGCCAAAGGTGATAGCTGAAGTATTTTTTTTATCATGCAAAGTTCTCGATTTTTTTATATCTCATGAGTAAAGTCATAGTATGCAGAAATGTATATTTAGAATTAAATTGTAATAATATAGATTCTCCAAAAAAAAAAAAATCAGAACAAAGAAATAGGAAAATGTGAATAGGGCCTCAATGGGCCTAATATGTAGTAAATGACAAATGGGCCAGTGAAAATAAAGTGATACAACATGCGCACCCCCTTTTTAAATGATTAACGGTCATATTACTTAACGGTTTGAAATTTGAACATCCACAACCAAATACAACACCCGAGTAAAGGAAACTACACCTCCTCTCCCTGGCCTGATCAACGCTTTTAACTACTGCTATTATACATTTTCGATCTATTTCCTTCAAGATTTCTAAATTCCCAAGCACCTAATTTCCATGGAAGACATTCAATTTAACCTACTGGGCAATATCTCAGAAACCCTAATTCCGGATCCCTCTGTATCTAGGGTTTCCGATTGTCACAAAATCATAGACCAAGAAGATAAAAATTCCGCTATGGACGAGGACGAAGAATCATCCGCGGATTACATGGTTTGTGATTCAAGTTCGAGACTGATACCAAATGGTTTTACGAGGCCGAATTGCACAGGTTAGTTTTCTTAATATACCTCAACTTCTACCAAGGATTTCTCTCAGATATTGGGCTTTAATTTTCACCTTTCGTATGCTTTATAAATTCATGAAGCTTAGATTGTAAGAAGTTTGAGCTCACATGTTCAAAAACATAGTGGAACTTTTGCTGATTTTAGACAATTGATTGTACCTCTTTTTAATAGACAGAACCGTTTTTTATATTTTATTTACCGGGGTTATACCATTTAGGTAGGGTGTATGCCTATGGGTGCGTGTAAATGAATATCGTTTGGTGTGCAGAACATAGTAATGAAAACATGAGTTTACATTGTGGAACCATTTAAAGCAAAAGCCATATATTCTTTAAATTTATTTAAAGAAAAGCCGTTTTTATTTTTATCGATTGGTCATGAGTAAGTATCATGCTTTCGTTCTGTATTAGTCATTAATCTAGAATTTTGCTACCTTTTTTCAAATCTTTTGGGAAGTATTTTTAAAAAATGTATATATATATGTGTGTGTGTGTGTGTGTGTATGTGTGTGTGTTATTGGGATAAGTACTTGTGGAAGTAAACTCTAAGAAAAACAAATTAAACAACTCATAGGAAATATTTAGATGAAAGCACTATTTTAGTTTCCGTTAGTAGGTAAGAATGGCAGCAAACCAGAGAGACCTACCTTCTGCGAGAAGGACCGAGTGCAGAGTGACCTAAAATCCTCATAATGGATTAAATCTTACATATTTTTCAAGCATATCCCTTACTTATTTCTAGTTGTTTTCAAGTACATGATGAAGGGCTATAAAGTTATTATTTATTTAGTTTTCTTAGCTTCTAATTAGCTTAATGACATCATTACAATGGTTTGAACCAGAGGAAGTCGTGATGTTCATGAATGCTGGAGGTGAAGTTTCTGTGGAAGCGGATGCACATATAAGCCTTCTGACTGATAACTTTTTTGAAGGGGGAGATATATTTCAAACTGAAGAGAGTATAATTGAGGGTGGTGATTATCCATTCATATACCAGTCAGCACGATTAGGAAACTTTTGTTATCGGTTTTGCAATCTTCACCCTGGAGAATATTTTGTTGATCTTCATTTTGTGGAGATCATAAACACGTATGGACCTAAAGGAATGAGGGTATTTAATGTATTCATGCAGGATGAGAAGGCAAGTAGATCATGCAACCAACTTGTATTACTCTGCCTTAAGTAAACTATTTTGGATTATTGACATAAACGTCCTGCCATAAAACAAATGCAGGTACTGTCTGACTTTGATATATTCTCCATTGTTGGAGCCAATAAGCCATTGCAGTTAGTTGATTTGAGAGTTTCTGTTAAGGATGATGGGATGGTTGTTATAAGGTTTGAAGGGGTCAATGGAAGCCCAGTGGTTAGTGGGATATGCATAAGGAGAGCACCAAAAATGTCAGGTATTTTAATCTTACCAAATTCACTGTTGATGGGTTGTTGAATATATTTGAAGCAACCTTTAATTGTAATTTACCTTTTGGTTTGAATGCAGCTCCTGAGATGAAAAATGAACATCTTATATGCACAAACTGTGCCACTGCGATAGAAGTCCCTTCAGCTCATGTATGGCGTAGTTTAGAATTAAGTGTTTTGAATTTGAACCTTTGGAATAAATTAATATGCATATGTAATCATTGTTTTTTTTTTGGAGTTCGCAGTTGAAAATGTTGGGCATGAAGTCAGCAGCAAAGTATGAGAAGAAGATACAAGACCTTAGTACCCACTGCCAGCTTAAGGCAGATGAATGTTATCAAGCATGGATGTCTTTGACTGCTGCGAATGAGCAGCTAGAGAAGGTTAGGATGGAACTAGACAATAAGTTGTTCCAGACATATTCTCTTGGTAAGAAGTGACTGAAAATGGAATTGAATTTATACTGTTTTTTAGCTTTAATATTGACTGCATGTAATAACCTTTTTCCTATTATGATGAACCTGCTAAACGTGACTTCAATATATTTCGCTGTCCCTTAATAAAGTTGCTAATCCACTTTGAGTTACACATCCAGATTCATTACAGTGATTTTCTGTCAACATTTTTATAAGAAAGCTGGTTTTGGAAGAGGCTGTTAATATTATCTGGCTGAGTTCTTCATAACACATGATTGGGACATTTGTGAAACCTTGCTATGGTTATCTTATATTTTAGCTCCTTTTATTGTTTTAAGCTTTTCTGATTCTAGTTTCTGGTTGTACTCAGACCAAACTGTGGAGAAACAAGCTGAAAAGTTGAGGGATGTTTCCAGCAGGTATGAGCGTGACAAGAAGTTCTGGGTTGTGACAATCAATGATTTAGACCAAAAGATAAAGGTAATAATTTTCTTTGGGTAAATGCAATTAGTTATTTATATAAATAAAGTGATTTGTAGAATTGCTCCCAATTTGTAATTGGTATTAGTTATTTATAGGATTCAAATATATCAATTACACTTTTATGCAGGTGATGAAACAGGAGCAATCTCAGCTCTCTCGTGAAGCCCACGAATGTGCTGATTCAATTCCTGAGTTGAATAAAATGGCATTTGCAGTTCAAGGATTGGGTAAGTGTTTGGATCATGCTTAACTGTACTTGGCATCTGAAATGAAGTGCGAAGTAGGCGTTTACATGGGATCACTTTGCAGTTGCACAGTGCGAGGAACTGAAGGTAAAGTACAGTGAAGAGCAAGCAAAGAGAAGGAAGCTCCACAATGAAGTTCAGGAGGCAAAAGGTGTGTACGAGATTTGCCTTTATATAGCTACAGATATGCTTCTTTTTCTCTTTCGCTTGCATACTCATTGTAGTTTTTAACCTCCAGGGAATATCAGGGTGTTTTGCCGATGTCGCCCATTTAGCAAGGCAGAGACCTCACTGGGTTGCTTGACAGTTGTAGACTTCAATGCAGCCAAGGATGGAGAACTTGGGATCCTGAGTGTTTGCTCTACCAAAAAGACCTTTAAATTTGATAGGGTTTACACACCAAAAGATGATCAAGGTGCCTCAAATACTACTACTATTGAGTCAAGTGTTGGTGGATGCACAATCACCTTTTGATTTGTGAAAATATTCTTTAAGCCAGTTTTTTTTCTCCCTTAACAGTTGATGTGTTTGCGGATGCTGCCCCTATGGTGATATCTGTGTTAGATGGTTACAACGTCTGTATATTTGCCTATGGGCAAACAGGAACAGGCAAGACGTTTACAATGGAGGGTACTGAGGAGAACAGGGGAGTCAATTACAGGACTCTAGAGGAACTGTTCAAAATAGCGGAGGAAAGGAGGGAAACCTTTAACTATAACATTTCAGTTAGTGTGCTTGAAGTCTACAACGAGCAGATAAGGGACCTGCTGGCTGCATCACCATCCTCAAAGAAGTAAAATTTCTCTGTCATTTTTCATATGCAAGCTTACCTCAGTTGGGATGAAGTTGGTAAGTCACACATAACTTATTAACCCTTTTATTTTGGGTGAAACACTAGGTTGGAAATAAAGCAAGCTTCTGAAGGGTTTCATCATATTCCTGGTATTGTGGAAGCCAAAGTAGAGAACGTAAAGGAAGTCTGGAATGTTCTGCAGGCCGGAAGCAGTGCCAGGGCAGTTGGATCCAATAATGTAAATGAGCATAGCAGTCGCTCTCACTGGTAACCACCTCCGCTTCTGTTCTGTTTTTATTGCATGACCACTATGGGTTCCTCATTTTCATATTGACAAGCAAGATTATTTGCTATATTTTATATATTTTCTTTTCTTCTTGTTTTTTCTTGCCATCTCCATCCAGCATGCTTTGCATAATGGTAAAATCTAAGAACTTGATTAATGGTGAGTGCACCAAGAGCAAGCTATGGCTTGTTGATTTGGCTGGCAGTGAGAGGCTTGCAAAGACTGACGTGCAAGGTGATAGGCTCAAGGAAGCTCAAAACATTAACAGATCCCTTTCAGCTCTTGGAGATGTGATATCTGCTTTAGCAGCGAAGAGCAATCACATTCCTTACAGGTCTCTTTAATCTTGCTTGTTTTTGAGATTAAAAACTGCAGTATTGTTTAAATTCTAATTTCGTTTTTTCATATATTTATATATATTATTCAGGAATTCCAAGCTGACTCATTTGCTCCAGGATTCATTAGGTACATTTTAGTCCTTCCTCGCTTCTTTTGGACATAACTTTTGGTTTGGTATGACGAATTAAAGTTGATGAGTCAGATAAAGTCATAAAGATTGTTATCAGATATTAAACAGCAGTAATTTCCTTTAAATATTAAGGTTAAAAAACTACTGCTTCCAGTCAACTTTGTGGTCAGAAAATTTATTTATTGTTGCAGGTGGCGACTCCAAAACTTTGATGTTTGTGCAAATTAGTCCTTCAGATCATGATTCGAGTGAGTGAGACACTGAGTTCACTTAATTTTGATGTTTATTTATTGTTGCAGGTGGCGACTCCAAAACTTTGATGTTTGTGCAAATTAGTCCTTCAGATCATGATTCGAGTGAGACACTGAGTTCACTTAATTTTGCAACCCGGGTACGGGGCGTTGAGTTGGGTCCTGTAAGAAAGCAAGTTGATGCAACTGAGCTTCAGAAAATGAAAGTGATGGTAGGTCTTGGGTAACTTTGTTATGACTTATGACCTTTTACAAAGTTCTTTTGTTATTTTATAATGTTTCTGATAAATGTCTTGATGATTCATACGACTTTTCTTTTTTGTGAATTTCCTGAAGCTTGACAAAGCAAAGCACGAATCCAGATCTAAAGATGAATTGTTGAGGAAATTAGAAGAGAGCGTGCAAAACTTTGAAAACAAGGCCAAAGGAAAGGAACAGCTATATAGAAACCAACTAGAAAAGATTAAAGAACTTGAAGGCCAGCTTGAATTGAAAATAGCTTTACAAAGTCAGTCAGAAAAGCAAGTTTCACATCTTACAGAAAGATTGAAGGGGAGAGAAGAAGTTAGCTCAGACCTTCAGCGAAAGGTTGCACTCAGTTTAATTCTCTTTTTCATACAATGTTTTAAATTACTAAGTTGCTGACAATGTTATATAATTGCTGAAAGGTCAAAGAGCTAGAGAGCAAGTTGAGAGAGCGAGAGCAATTGGAGTCTACAACTTGCATAGAGGTCTTTTTGGCAAAACTCTTCATCATTTTACTTGAGATAATGATAGGCTAATGTGTAGTTGTGACCGTCTGTTTTACAATTTCTGCGACATATTACATATATTGATGGTAATAATTTCTTCAATGATAGAAGATAGCTGAGAATTAACTGCCATTAATCTTTGTAAAGCAGGTCAGGAATCTTGAAAACCAACTGAAAGCACAAGTGGAAGAGTCTACATCTTATTCTGTTGCCCTTCAACATAAGGTTGTCAGGAGGTTCCAGATTCAACTTGTTGATATTGATTAAAAATAAAATTTCAGAACAGCAACTTAGGTTCTTTTCTGTTTTAGGTTGAGGAGCTTGAAAGGAAACTGAAAGAGCGGGAACAAAATACAGACTCCATAGTACTTCGTCAGAAGGTCAGCTTTCAAACACTTCTTTGCCTTCACATATAATTTGGTCATTTAGTTGAACTAGTTAAAAAAATTTCACAAGAGTAGCTTGAGTGTTTTAGTTGTAAATTTTCTTCAGGATAAAAAAAATACACTCAATTTACCCATTTTTTTAACTCAAGTACATTAAAATTGTTCATCTGTTTGATTAAAATGATTATCCTTGTGGTTTATGAATTTTAATTTCGTAACAATTTGATGCTTAAAGCCAAAAATATGTTTGGGTCATTCATACCCCACTGATATTTCTGGATTAGTCGAGTTCTGCCCAGAAAAAGCTTTAAAACCTTTTTGGACTGTTGTCTTCCTCAATGACAGATAAATGAGCTTGAAGAGAAATTGCGGGAACAGGGGAAACAATTCAAATTGCAGGAACAGGAGCAACAATTACCCTGCACATTGGTTGATTCTACCAATTCAATACGATCCACCACCCCTCTCGAAAGCAGACATTTTTCAAGAGATGAGTTGATGAATGACGCTGAGCACTACGTCTTAAAGAGTTCAAATTCAATGAAGCGCCAAATGAGCCTGGGCTCTACTTTGCCAAAAGGAAGTAATGACGACACAAGAAGGAAAAGATTGTCCAGAAACAGCGATACAGAGAACATTGCAGCGGTAAATCCCCTCCGTGGTGATAACAAGGGAAGGCAATCTGATCCGCCCAAGCCATTGTCCAGGGTTACAAGATCAACTAAGCCAGTGCCTAGCTCTCATAGGCCCATCACACATACTAGAGCAACAGCCAGAGATCATCAGACTCAAGGAGTCAAGGTGACAGAGGCCAAGAAAAGGGTCTGGACAAGATAGTGTAATAGTTGAGTTTTAATATCACCCCTTTGGAATTTAAGTGTAAACTTTGGAATGCTAGTGTAAACTTGTTTATTTTTCAATAAACAAGTCTTCCTCTTTCTCGTCCATCTCTCTAATACAAAAAGACAGCCTCCATTTTTGATTTGGGGAGAGGGGGCTCCCTTCTTTTTAGAGAGAGATTTTATTTTCTTTTTATATGGAAGTTTGCTTTTACCTTTTGTGTGGGATGTTATTTTTTCTATGATTGTTTTTTTCTGTCTGAAAATTTAATTATTTTCTCGTGAAACTTGTTTTCTTGGGATACTTATTTTTCATTCTATTCATCCACGATAAAATCTATACAAATTTGCGGGGATGTTTTAAGTTATGACTTATAAGTAAAAGCGTTCGATATCAATTTGATTTATAAATCAAAAATTAAGCTAAAACAAGTTATGAAAGTGTTCAACTCATAATCATTTACTATAAGTTAAAATAAAATGTGAAAAAGACTAAAAAGGACATTAATAGGATAGGGGCATAACAGACATTACATTTGGTCAAACTAACTTATTTTAAAATGACTTATAAGTCATTTTAAAATAAGTTACAAATACTTTCTTATTTTTTTTTTACTTAAAAAATAACTTATAAGTAGAAAAATACGTCATTACCAAATAGGGGAATAGTGACTAATGACCAATGAACAACTTATAAGTCACTGTTGAACAAGCTCTAAGTGGTTTGGTTTCCATTTTCATTGCTCGTATCGAAGAACAACTGAGATCTAGGGGTGGGTCCAGGAATTTTTTTCAGCATGGGCAAAATAGACATTACATTTGGTTAAATGACTTATAAGTCATTTTAAAATAAGTTACAAATACTTGCTTATTTTTTTGACTTAAAAAATAACTTGTAAATAGAAAAATAAGTCATTGCCAAATAGGAGAATAGTGACTAATGACCAACGACCAACGACCAACTTATGAACAAGCTCTAAGTGGTTTGGTTTTCATTTTCATTGCTCGTATGGAAAAACAACTGAGAAGTGAGATATACATATTATGTTACTTTTTTTAATAATAAAATTTAACTATTCACATATTTTTGATGTTCACTAACTATTGCTACAAGTAAAGATTTTCATTTTGGGTTTCTACTACTGTAATCTTTTTACCATTGTAACATTATACAGTTCAATATATTTAAATCTATTCAAAAAATAAAAAATAAAAATAAAAATCCAATGAGCCAACTTTGTTTCATGGGGTCGTGTTATAATTATCAATTGTAATACTTCATAAATAATTGTTTCTTTAAAAAAATTATTTATCATATATATATATATATATAGATTTAGTTATATTAAAAATTAATTCCATTTCTTTTTATTTAGTCCCTCAAATTCCATAAAAAATTTATTTAACCCCACACCCTTTACACATGGAAGGGTGTGCCATTAGATGCTAATATACATAAATTGATAGATGAAAAATGGGAGCTACACTACCACTTAAAACAAATTTGTTAAACAATCATACAAATAATGATACCTTTGGCAATGGTTGTAGTACGTACACTTCATTAAAAGGAATATATATATATAGGCCGGATCCTGTTCGAGATCTCGGACAGGTTTAAAATTCGGACATTTTATTTTATTTTATATTTTGCTTTTTTTTTAAAAACAACTAAAGAAAAATAATAATTTATAAAACTTGAATTTTTACATAATACAGTATTTTGGGTATGATTTAGATACACCCAAAACACTGTATTATGTAAAAATTTAAGTTCCATAATTTTTTTTTTGTTATTCTAAAAAAAAAACAAAAAAAAGTCCGAATTTTGATCAGGTCTGAGAGTCCGGACTTGATCCGGCCTATATATATATATATATATATATATATATATATATATATATATATATATATATATGTAGAGTTGTGTTACTATATATATATTTTGTACTAATATTTTGATAATACATGATTTTATCGTTAATTTGACTATATATATTTTGATCATACCGTTAAAATAAATGTGTGAATTTATAAAGAATAATAAGTTATAAGGAAAAAGGATCAAGACTACGTTTATTTGCAAGAATTATACTTGGGATATGACTATTAATCTCAAGTATTTTGTTTGTTTTCAAATTTAGATGTGAGACTATTAGTCTCGGAATTATAAAATGACTTAATAGTCTTGACATTATAATTATAATTTCGAGATTATAATCTTTGGATTAATAGTCTTGAGATTATAATCTATGAATTATAATCCTTGCAAACAAACATAGCCCAATTAATGACGTACACTTTAAAAGTAAATTAATAATTTTTTGTGTTCTAAATTAGATATATCAGTTGTAAGACCCCAACTTTTTATAAATAAAATTAACTTTCCTCTAATTATTATTTTGAATAATAAGGTGTTAATTTGATATAATACTTTGGTTATGGGTGAAATGTGCAAATTTTGTAAAATAAGCAAGTGATTATAAAATATTCATTGTTGTCGGGGAATATTCGTTTGGTCGTGGAATATTCTTGCTGTCGGAGAATATTAGTATGACGACGCAACTATTTTTAGGCCCTATAACGGAAAACGGTCAGATGAAAAAAATGAGAAGTTTGAGTTTTTACAAATAACGGCGTAGTTATTACTGTTAACACTATTGAAATACCCGGTGGTTAAAATACAGTAATATTCGTGGTTGCACAGTAGCACACGATATTGCACAATATTGTTGAATTATTGATCCTTACGTAAGAATACACTACTCAATAATTGTTACAATAATTACTGTTCAATATTTTATTTTATTGATTCAATAATTGCTACGTTGATATTTTATATTATTGTTATTTCAATAATTATCACTGCACAGTATTTTCTATTATCAGATCAATAATTTATATTATTTGTGTAAGACCCCAACTTTTATAAATAAAGATGAATTTTCTATAAATATCATTTTTGAATATTATGGAGTTAATTTGATATAATGTTATAGTTATGGGTAATATTTATAAATTTTATAAAGTACGCAAGTTGTTATATAATATTCGATTGGTCGGGGAATATTCGTTTTAACAGGAAATATTCGTACAACGACACAATCATTGGTGGACCCCATAACAGAATTATTGTCGGATTGAGAAAATGACAAAAATATTTTATTAAAAATAACGGCGGAAGTTTTACCATTGATACTGTTGAACTACTCGGTAGTAAAAGTACAGTAATACGTGTGGTTGCATAATAGCACACGGTATTGATTATTAATGCTTATGTGAGAAGTCACTCAGTTTGATTCAATTATTGTGAGTAAATAATATGAATTATTTAGCGATAATGACGTTTTATTTTATTCGTATTATTAACGTAATAAAACAGAAACATCTTTTTATATAAAACAAAATACTTTATTAAAGTTATTCTATAAATAGAATATATTATATTTTATTTAAAAGATTTTTCTTTAAATATGGACCGTTAGATTAAAGTAATCAATCTGGACCGTTCATGGATTAGTTAGTATGCATTCTATTTTTCTATAAATAGCAGCTCATTCCTTCATTATTTCTTACGAATTCACGGAACTCTAGAGAGAGAAACTATAAAGAGAGAGAAGAAGAATATTCTACTACTTAACTACTTCCTTATTTCAGCTCTTCTTTAAAACGGTAAGGGGTGTTATTCTTTCTTATTCATGAAGAGAACTGTTGTTATTCCATTTTTTATTATTCTGTTGGAATAACCTGTATACGCGGTCTACCCTATACTTGGTGACATTTTCCTATTATTCTGTTGGAACATCCTATCTGTGTGATTTACACCGGACCTGGTTCCGTTTTTATTATTATTCTGTTAGAACATCCTGTCTGTGTGTTTTACACCGGACCTGATTCCGTTTTTATTATTATTCTGTTGGAACATCCTGTCTGTGTGTTTTACACCGGACCTGATTCTGTCTTGTTATTATTCTGTTGGAACATCCTGTCTGTGTGTTTTACACCGGACCTGGTTCCATTATTTATTATTCTGTCAGAATATCCTGTCTGTGCGTTTACGCCGGACCTGGTTCCATTATTTATTATTCTGTTGGAATAACCTGTCTATGTGGTCTATCGCATGCCGGGTGATTTCTTTTGTTATTCCATTCTTTATTATACTCAGTTAGTTAAGTTTTGACTTCTATACTCCATAAAATTAGTGAAATATCTTTGATAATTACGGTTCATCCAGTATCTTTTCATGAAAATATTCTTCTAAGTATTCTTGAATTTTACTCCACAAAGCAGTATCATGTTGACAATTTGGACGTTGTTAATTCTTGGATAAATTAATTCTTGAACTTATTTTATTGAATTCTTATATCATTGTCATCATCCTCATGTTTATAAAATATTGAAAGTCATCTGTGGCCTGTAGTGCATAGATGGACTTGGTATGATTATGACCAGGGATTATTCGGTATAATCATGACCGTAATATTACAAATGATGTGGTAAAAGTCCTCATTGGCCCGTAGTGCATTGATGGACAGTTGTTGGCATGATCATGACCATTAATGAATACACGAATATCCTTGGCCGTAGTGCAGGGGTGATTCGATGATGTGGATTATTTTATTAAGCTGAGTCCCAGCGATCACAATGTTAAAAAACCTTTTAAATCATAAAAGATAGTAGAGTTTATTTTCTACTTGACTCTTTTAATTGATTGCTTGTTCCACTGCAGTTAAACTTGATGTCTATTATATTTTATCAGTTTAACATTGTTGAAGGCTAATGATAATTTATTCTGCATTATCTTAGTCATAATATTTCTTACTGGGCTAGTTGAGCTCACCCTTTCTTTCACTGTTCTCTTCAGGAAATGAGAACATAGCTGGGGCAAGTCTGGGAACGGAGTGATGGTCCGAATGATAGTATTAGTTAGTAGTCATCACTATTCTATGTAATAGTGTGTTAATAAATGTAATGAGGACTCCTTTTGAGTATGAATACTCTCTACAAGATAATATTTGTATTCAAACTCACAGTTTATGTTTTGTCGTATTGTATACGACAGTTGTATTAGTAAGTTGTATTTGTATTCTATACTATATATCAGACGACCCAAGATGGGTGATGTATACCTAATTTTGGGGGCGTCACAATTGGTATCAGAGCTTAGGGATATGATCCCTGGCTAAGATGTGAGAATAGAACTAGGAGGGGAGAGACGGGGAATTCCTTCGCTAGTATGACCTACCTAAGTTTATTTGCATGGTATTTAATTGGTCGGTCATAATATAAGGATAATATATGACATATCAATTAACTTTTATTTTGTGGCAGTATCTGAAAATGGCATATGAGAATGTTGAGAATAGCAATGGAGCACAGGCGACTGTTGATTCACCACATATCAATAATCAGGATAATGTGCATCAGGAAGGTGACAATCCTCATGCAAATAACAACACCGACCAGATGATGAATGATGGAATGTTCAGAAACTTTATGCAGTTCATGCAACAGCAGGCGAGAGCGGCTCCTGTCCAAAATATAGGTGGAAACACTGAAAACTCTCGGACGGTCACCGCTAAACAGTTCAAGGAGCTGGGACCACCAGAGTTTAAGGGAGAGCCAAAACCACTTATAGCGGAATTATGGATAAAGCAGATTACCAAGATATTTGATGTCTTGGGATGCTCCGAGGAGCAAAAGGTTCCCTTTGCCGCCTTTATGTTGCGAGGAGAGGCAGATTACTGGTGGAAATCGATTAAGCGTACTCAACCTACCGCACTGAAGATGTCTTGGGAGAAGTTCCAAGAGCTGTTCAATGACAAATACTTTTCCGAAAGTGTTCGTCACATGAAGGAGGTGGAGTTCATCAAATTGGAGCAGAATAATATGACCGTGTCGCAGTATGAGGCTAAATTTGCTGAGTTATCCCGGTTTGCGTCCCACTTGGTGGATAATGAAGAGCGAATGACGCGAATGTTTTTGCGAGGTTTGAAACCTGAGATACGTCAACATCTTATTTCTCATAAACTGTGTTTGTATTCAGATGTTGTGAATAGGGCTCAGTTAGTGGAGCGCGATAACGAGTCAACGCAACCAAAAGAGAGCAGTCAGCAAAATGATAATACCAGTGAGAGCAGTCATCGAAGCGGTGACAACAAACGTGGAGGGAATCAACAGGCCAAAAATGGTAACCACTTCGGTGGTAATCAGGGCCAAAACAATAAGAATGGTCATTTCAAGAAGAGGAGATTCAACAATGATGGAAAGACGTCAGCACCAGCACCCGTTGTTAAGGAAGGAGAACGACCACCTATCATATGTTTCAAATGCGGAGGGGAGGGGCACATCAGTCTAAACTACGCGATGCCGTCTAAAACATGTTATAATTGTGGAAGAGAAGGTCATTTAGCTCGATTTTGTCATTTACCAAAAACAAGTTCAGCCAAGATGGAGACACCAAAGGCCATCCCAGAAAAGTCAAAACCGGTAGTGAAAGGGAGAGCGTTTGTTGTGACCTCCCAGAAAGCAAGGAACCCGAATGAGGTCATCACGGGTAAGCTTATCATAAACTCTAACGAAGTCTACTTTATTTGATACCGGTTATACCCATTCTTTTATTTCTCCTACTTGCGCTCATCGATTAAATTTGACTCCGGAGAAATTAGACTTTGATTTATCTGTTGAAACTCCATTGGGAGAAACCTTCATTACATCCACGGTTTATAAGTCTTGTTTGGTTCAAGTTGGTACCCACACATTACCTGTCGATCTGATTTCATTAAAAATACTTGCATTTGACGTGATTCTAGGGATTGATTGGTTAACTACTCATCATGCAAAAATTGATTATTTTCGTAAGGTTGTTAGCTTTCATATTCTTAATCGACCTATTATGCGAATTCAAGCAACCAAACAATTAAAATCAATCGCTGTCATCTCAAGCCATAAAGCTATTCGTTTATTGAAAAACGGATGTCAAGCTTTCTTAGCTCATGTCACGGATCTAAACAAAAATACGTCAGTTTTGAATGATATTTCTATTGTTAATAAATTTCCTGACGTATTCCCTGAAGAACTTCCTGGCCTACCCCCAGAGCGTGAAATTGAATTTTATATCGACCTTGAACCTGGTACAAAACTCATTTCTAAAGCCCCATATCGAATGGCTCCTATTGAACTTCAGGAGTTAAAGATCCAACTGCAGGAATTGTTAGACATTGGCTTTATTCGTCCTAGTACTTCTCTTTGGGGTGCTCATGTGCTATTCGTGAAGAAGAAAGATGGAAGTATGCGTCTTTGTATTGATTATCGGGAGTTGAATCATGTCACCATCAAAAATAGGTACCCATTGCCACGTATTGATGACCTGTTTGACCAGTTGCAATGAGCACAATTCTTTTCAAAGATCGATCTTCGTTCTGGATATCATCAGCTGAAGGATATTCCAAAGACGGCTTTCCGAACTCGGTACGGGCATTATGAATTCCTAGTCATGTCCTTTGGATTGACTATTGCTCCTGCTGCCTTCATGGATATGATGAACCGGGTATTCAAGGAATATTTGAATCACTTTGTGGTCGTCTTTATTGATGACATCCTTATTTATTCCAAAAGTCGTGAAGATCATGAGCAACACTTGAGGCTGGTACTCCAAAAGCTTCGTGAATACAAGCTTTATGCCAAGTTGAAGAAATACGAGTTCTGGCTGGAGGAAGTAGCATTCCTTGGGCACGTAGTATCAAGTCGTGGAATATCGGTTGACCCGACAAAGACTGAAGCTATTCAAAGCTGGGAGCAACCTAAATCAGTGACCGAAGTACGTAGCTTTCTTGGTTTAGCTGGTTATTATCGGAGATTCGTGGAAGGATTTTCTCGAATCGCTACTCCATTAACTCAGCTGACTCGGAAAGATACAAAGTTCGGTTGGAGCGAAGAATGTGAGCAGAGTTTTCAAGAACTCAAGAATAGACTCATTTCAGCACCTGTTCTAACAATACCATCTGGCTCGGAGGGATTTATCATCTACAGTGATGCTTCGAGCAAAGGGTTGGGATGCGTTCTCATGCAACATGGAAAAGTCATAGCCTATGCATCAAGACAACTCAAGGAATATGAGAGGAATTATCCTACTCATGATCTAGAGTTGGCAGCTGTTGTCTTTGCACTTAAAATTTGGAGGCATTACTTGTATGGGGAGAAAGTGGAGATCTTTACGGATCTTAAAAGCCTCAAATATTTCTTCACTCAAAAGGAACTCAACATGCGACAACGACGTTGGCTTGAACTGTTGAAAGATTATGATCATACCATTCAATACCATCCTGGAAAAGTGAACGTGGTAGCTGACGCATTGAGTAGAAGATCATATGCGGGTACAAGTGCAATATTAACAACGCAAAGGCCCATTTTGTGTGACTTGCAAAGGATGGAGATAGAGTTGAAGACTCCAGGGACCCATGTGATGATGACGAATATACGAGTAGAACCGACTTTAATCGATAAAGTTAAAGCTGCTCAAGCTACAGACCTGGAGCTGATGCGTATGAAGAAGAAAGTGCAAGAAGGTGCTATATCGGAAGCAAGAATCGATGAAGAAGGAATACTTCGAGTCAACTCCAGACTTTGTGTTCCTAACAACCCTGATTTAAAGTATGAAATCATGATGGAGGCGCACAACACACCGTTTGCAATCCATCCTGGAAGTACCAAAATGTATCATGATCTTCGTCATACATTTTGGTGGAGCAATATGAAGAGAGAGATAGCGTTGTTTATCTCAAGGTGTCTAACTTGTCAACGAGTCAAAGCGGAGCATCAAGTACCAAAAGGTCCATTGCAACCACTTGAAATTCCAGAATGGAAGTGGGAGCACATTACCATGGATTTCGTTACCGGTCTTCCTAGGGTTTCTCAAGGTATTGATGCGATTTGGGTCATTGTTGATAGATTGACCAAGTCTGCTCATTTCTTACCGATACGAGAAACTTATACACTTGAACGTCTTGCTCGTATGTACATAAACGAGATTGTAAGACTGCATGGTATGCCAGTATCCATAGTTTCTGACCGAGACCCAAGATTCACTTCACGATTTTGGGTTAGTTTACAAAAGGCTATGGGCACGGAGTTACGATTTAGTTCAGCATATCATCCTCAGACGGACGGACAATCAGAGAGGACTATTCAAACTCTTGAAGATCTATTAAGACTCTGTGTCTTTGACTTCAAAGGAAGTTGGGACAAGTTCTTGCCATTGGTGGAGTTTTCCTACAACAACAGTTATCAAGCAAGTATTGGCATGGCTCCATTCGAAGCATTGTATGGAAGAAAATGTCGTTCTCCAGTATGCTGGGATGAGGTGGGCGAAGCAATGTTGTTGGGACCGGAGTTGGTACGTATGACTACAGAAAAGATTCAAACGATCCGACAACGTATAAAAACCTCACAAGATCGACAAAAGAGTTATGATGATCTTCATCGAAAGGACGTGGAATTTGATATAGGAGATCATGTGTTCTTACGTGTTGCTCCATGGAAAGGAGTTACGAAGAGGAAAGCTCAATCCTCGATTCATCGGTCCATTTTTAATCCTCGATCGAGTAGGAACTGTGGCTTATAGACTCGCTTTACCGCCAAGTATGTCTCGTGTTCATAACGTTTTTCACATATCCATGTTATGCAAATATGTGGAAGACCCGAACCACATTATTGAGTTAGAACCGGACGAAATAGCAGAAGATTTGACGTATGAAGAAGTTCCTGTTCAAATCTTGGATAAGAAGGAACATATTTTACGCTCCAAAGTTATACCTCAAGTCAAAGTTTTGTGGAAAAACCACGATGTTGAGGAAATGACTTGGGAGTTAGAATCTGAAATGAAATCAAGGTATCCTTACCTCTTCGACATACCAGGTACGTACCCTAATTTCGAGGGCGAAATTTCATAAGAAGGGGAGGTTGTAAGACCCCAACTTTTATAAATAAAGATGAATTTTCTATAAATATCATTTTTGAATATTATGGAGTTAATTTGATATAATGTTATAGTTGTGGGTAATATTTATAAATTTTACAAAGTACGCAAGTTGTTATATAATATTCGATTGGTCGGGGAATATTCGTTTTAACAGGAAATATTCGTACAACGGCACAATCATTGGTGGACCCCACAACGGAATTATTGTCAGATTGAGAAAACGACAAAAATATTTTATTAAAAATAACGGCGTAAGTTTTACCATTGATACTGTTGAACTACTCGGTAGTAAAAGTACAGTAATACGTGTGGTTGCATAGTAGCACACGGTATTGATTATTAATACTTATGTGAGAAGTCACTCAGTTTGATTCAATTATTGTCAGTTAATAATATGAATTATTTAGCGATAATGGCGTTTTGTTTTATTCGTATTATTAACTTAATAAAACAGAAACATCTTTTTATATAAAATAAAATACTTTATTAAAGTTATTCTATAAATAGAATATATTATATTTTATTTAAAAGATTTTTCTTTAAATATGGACCGTCAGATTAAAGTAATCAATCTGGACCGTTCATGAATTAGTTACTATACATTCTATTTTTCTATAAATAGTAGCTCATTCCTTCATTATTTCTTACGAATTCACTGAACTCTAGAGAGAGAAACTATCTAGAGAGTTTGAATACAACTGACTAATACAACTGTCGTGTATAATACGACAAAACATAAACTGTGAGTTTGAATACAAATATTATCTTCTAGAGAGTATTCATACTCAAAAGGAGTCCTCGTTACATTTATTAACACACCATTACATAGAATAGTGAGGACAACTAACTAATACTATCATTCGGACCATCACTCCGTTCCCCGACTTGCCCCAGCTACGTTCTCATTTCCTGAAGAGAACAGTGAAAGAAAGGGTGAGCTCAACTAGCCCAGTAAGAAATATTATGACTAAGATAATGCAGAATAAATTATCATTAGCCTTCAACAATGTTAAACTGATAAAATATAATAGACATCAAGTTTAACTGCAGCGGAACAAGCAATCCATTAAAAGAGTCAAGTAGGAAATAAACTCTACTATCTTTTATGATTTAAAAGATTTTCCAACACTGTGATCGCTGAGACTCAGCTTAATAAAATAATCCACATCATCGAATCACCCCTGCACTACGGCCAAGGATATTCGTATATTCATTAATGGTCATGATCATGCCAACAACTGTCCATCAATGCACTACGGACCAATGAGGACTTTTACCACATCATTTGTAACATTACGGTCATGATTACACCGAATAATCCCTGGTCATAATCATACCAAGTCCATCTATGCACTACAGGCCACAGATGACTTTCAACATAATATAAACATGAGGATGATGACAATGATATAAGAATTCAATAAAACAAGTTCAAGAATTAATTTATCCAAGAATTAACAACGTCCAAATTGTCAACATGATACTACTTTGTGGAGTAAAATTCAAGAATGATCAGGAGAATATTTTCATGAATAGATACTAGATGAAACGCAAATGTCAAAGATATTCCATAAATTTCATGGAGTATAGAAGTCAAAACTTAACCAACTGAGTATAATAAAGAATGGAATAACAAAAGAAATCACCATGCATGCGATAGACCGCACAGACAGGTTATTCCAACAGAATAATAAATAATGGAACCAGGTCCGGCGTAAACGCACAGACAGGATATTCTGACAGAATAATAAATAATGGAACCAGGTCCGGCGTAAACGCACAGACAGGATATTCCGACAGATAAAGAACATATAATAAATAATGGAACCAGGTCCGGTGTAAAACACACAGACAGGATATTCCGATAGAATAATAATAAAGACGGAACCAGGTCCGGTGTAAAACACACAGACAGGATGTTCCAACAGAATAATAACAAGGCGGAACCAGGTCCGGTGTAAAACATACAGACAGGATGTTCCAACAGAATAATAATAAAAACGGAACCAGGTCCGGTGTAAAACACACAGACAGGATGTTCCAACAGAATAATAGAAGAATGTCACCAAGTATAGGGTAGACCGCGTATACAGGTTATTCCAACAGAATAATAATAAATGGAGTAACAACAGTTCTCTTCATGAATAAGAAAGAATAACACCCCTTACCGTTTTAAAGAAGAGCTGAAGTAAGGAAGTAGTTAAGTAGCAGAATACTCTTCTTCTCTCTCTATAGTTTCTCTCTATAGTTTCTCTCTCTAGAGTTCAGTGAATTCGTAAGAAATAATGAAGGAATGAGCTGCTATTTATAGAAAAATAGAATGCATAATAACTAATCCATGAACGGTCCAGATTGATTACTTTAATCTGACGGTCCATATTTAAAGAAAAATCTTTTAAATAAAATATAATATATTCTATTTATAGAATAACTTTAATAAAGTATTTTGTTTTATATAAAAAGATGTTTCTATTTTATTACGTTAATAATACGAATAAAACAAAACGTCATTATCGCTAAATAATTCATATTATTAACTGACAATAATGAATCAAACTGAGTGACTTCTCACATAAGCATTAATAATCAATACCGTGTGCTACTATGCAACCACACGTATTACTGTACTTTTACTACCGAGTAGTTCAACAGTAACAATGGTAAAACTTCCGCCGTTATTTTTAATAAAATATTTTTGTCGTTTTCTCAATCCGACAATAATTTCGTTGTGGGGTCCACCAATGATTGTGTCGTTGTACGAATATTCCCTATTAAAACGAATATTCCCCGACCAATCGAATATTATATAACAACTTGCGTACTTTGCAAAATTTATAAATATTACCCACAACTATAACATTATATCAAATTAACTCCATAATATTCAAAATGATATCTATAGAAAATTCATCTTTATTTATAAAAGTTGGGGTCTTACAACCTCCCCTTCTTATGAAATTTCGCCCTCGAAATTAGGGTACGTACCTGGTATGTCGAAGAGGTAAGGATACCTTGATTTCATTTCAGATTCTAACTCCCAAGTCATTTCCTCAACATCGTGGTTTCTCCACAAAACTTTGACTTGAGGTATAACCTTGGAGCGTAGAATATGTTCCTTCTTATCCAAGATTTGAACAGGAACTTCTTCATACGTCAAATCTTCCGCTATTTCGTCCGGTTCTAACTCAATAATGTGGTTCGGGTCTTCCACATATTTGCGTAACATGGATATGTGAAAAACGTTATGAACACGAGACATACTTGGCGGTAAAGCGAGTCTATAAGCCACAGTTCCTACTCGATCGATGATTAAAAATGGACCGATGAATCGAGGATTGACCTTTCCTCTCTTTACAAATCTCGTAACTCCTTTCCATGGAGCAACACGTAAGAACACATGATCTCCTACATCAAATTCCACGTCCTTTCGATGAAGATCAGCATAACTCTTTTGTCGAACTTGTGAGGTTTTTATACATTGTCGGATCGTTTGAATCTTTCTGTAGTCATACGTACCAACTCCGGTCCCAACAACGTTGCTTCACCCACCTCATCCCAGCATACTGGAGAACGACATTTTCTTCCATACAATGCTTCGAATGGAGCCATGCCCATACTTGCTTGATAACTGTTGTTGTAGGAAAACTCCACCAATGGTAAGAACTTGTCCCAACTTCCCTTGAAGTCAAAGACACAGAGTCTTAATAGATCTTCAAGAGTTTGAATAGTCCTCTCTGATTGTCCGTCCGTCTGAGGATGATATGCTGAACTAAATCGTAACTCCGTGCCCATAGCTTTTTGTAAACTAACCCAAAATCGTGAAGTGAATCTTGGGTCTCGGTCAGAAACTATGGATACTGGCATACCATGTAGTCTTATAATCTCGTTTATGTACATACGAGCAAGACGTTCAAGTGTATAAGTTTCTCGTATCGGTAAGAAATGAGCAGACTTGGTCAATCTATCAACAATGACCCAAATCGCATCAATACCTTGAGAAACCCTAGGAAGACCGGTAACGAAATCCATGGTAATGTGCTCCCACTTCCATTCTGGAATTTCAAGTGGTTGCAATGGACCTTTTGGTACTTGATGCTCCGCTTTGACTCGTTGACAAGTTAGACACCTTGAGATAAACAACGCTATCTCTCTCTTCATATTGCTCCACCAAAATGTATGACGAAGATCATGATACATTTTGGTACTTCCAGGATGGATTGCAAACGGTGTGTTGTGCGCCTCCATCATGATTTCATACTTTAAATCAGGGTTGTTAGGAACACAAAGTCTGGAGTTGACTCGAAGTATTCCTTCTTCATCGATTCTTGCTTCCGGCATAGCACCTTCTTGCACTTTCTTCCTCATACGCATCAGCTCCAGGTCTGTAGCTTGAGCAGCTTTAACTTTATCGATTAAAGTTGGTTCTACTCGTATATTCGCCATCATCACATGGGTCCCTGGAGTCTTTAACTCTATCTCCATCCTTTGCAAGTCACACAAAATGGGCCTTTGCGTTGTTAATATTGCACTTGTACCCGCATATGATCTTCTACTCAATGCGTCAGCTACCACGTTCGCTTTTCCAGGATGGTATTGAATGGTATGATCATAATCTTTCAACAGTTCAAGCCAACGTCGTTGTCGCATGTTGAGTTCCTTTTGAGTGAAGAAATATTTGAGGCTTTTATGATCCGTAAAGATCTCCACCTTCTCCCCATACAAGTAATGCCTCCAAATTTTAAGTGCAAAGACAACAGCTGCCAACTCTAGATCATGAGTAGGATAATTCCTCTCATATTCCTTGAGTTGTCTTGATGCATAGGCTATGACTTTTCCATGTTGCATGAGAACGCATCCCAACCCTTTGCTCGAAGCATCACTGTAGATGACAAATCCCTCCGAGCCAGATGGTATTGTTAGAACAGGTGCTGAAATGAGTCTCCTCTTGAGTTCTTGAAAACTCTGCTCACATTCTTCGCTCCAACCAAACTTTGTATCTTTCCGAGTCAGCTGAGTTAATGGAGTAGCGATTCGAGAAAATCCTTCCACGAATCTCCGATAATAACCAGCTAAACCAAGAAAGCTACGTACCTCGGTCACTGATTTAGGTTGCTCCCAGCTTTGAATAGCTTCAATCTTTGTCGGGTCAACCGATATTCCACGACTTGATACTACGTGCCCAAGGAATGCTACCTCTTCCAGCCAGAACTCGCATTTCTTCAACTTGGCATAAAGTTTGTATTCACGAAGCTTTTGGAGTACCAACCTCAAGTGTTGCTCATGATCTTCACGGCTTTTGGAATAAACAAGGATGTCATCGATAAAGACGACCACAAAGTGATCCAAATATTCCTTGAATACCCTGTTCATCATATCCATGAAGGCAGCAGGAGCATTAGTCAATCCAAAAGACATAACTAAGAATTCATAATGCCCATACCGAGTTCTGAAGGCAGTCTTTGGAATATCCTCAGTTCTAACCTTCAGCTGATGATATCCAGAACGAAGATCGATCTTTGAAAAGAATTGTGCTCCTTGCAACTGGTCAAACAGGTCATCAATACGTGGCAATGGGTACCTATTTTTGATGGTGACATGATTCAACTCCCGATAATCAATACAAAGTCGCATACTCCCATCTTTCTTCTTCACGAACAGAACAGGAGCACCCCAAGGAGAAGTACTAGGACGAATAAAACCAATGTCTAACAATTCCTGCAGTTGGGTCTTTAACTCCTGAAGTTCAATAGGAGCCATTCGATATGGGGCTTTGGAAATGGGTTTTGTACCGGGTTCAAGGTCGATACAAAATTCAATTTCACGCTCTGGGGGTAGGCCAGGAAGTTCTTCGGGAAATACGTCAGGAAATTTATTAACAACAGAAATATCATTCAAAGCTGACGTATTTTTGTTTAGATCCGTGACATGAGCTAAGAAAGCTTGACATCCGTTTTTCAATAAACGAATAGCTTTATGGCTTGAGATGACAGCGATTGATTTTAATGGTTTGGTTGCTTGAATTCGCATAATAGGTCGATTAGGAATATGAAAGCTAACAACCTTACGAAAACAATCAATTTTTGCATGATGAGTAGTTAACCAATCAATCCCTAGAATCACGTCAAATGCAAGTATTTTTAATGAAATCAGATCGACAGGTAATGTGTGGGTACCAACTTGAACCAAACAAGACTTATAAACCGTGGATGTAATGAAGGTTTCTCCCAATGGAGTTTCAACAGCTAAGTCAAAGTCTAATTTCTCCGGAATCAAATTTAATCGATGAGCGCAAGTAGGAGAAATAAAAGAATGGGTAGAACCGGTATCAAATAAAGTATAGACTTCGTTAGAGTTTATGATAAGCTTACCCGTGATGACCTCATTCGGGTTCCTTGCTTTCTGGGAGTTCACAACAAACGCTCTCCCTTGCACAACCGGTTTTGACTTTTCTGGGACGGCCTTTGGTGCCTCCATCCTAGCTGAATTTGTCTTCGGTAAACGACAAAATCGGGCTAAATGACCTTCTCTTCCACAATTATAACATGCTTTGGACGGCATCGCGCAGTTTGGACTGATGTGCCCCTCCCCTCCGCATTTGAAACATATGATAGGTGGTCGTTCTCCTTCCTTAACGACAGGTGCTGGTGCTGACGTCTTTCCATCATTGTTGAATCTCCTCTTCTTGAAATGTCCATTCTTATTGTTTTGGCCCTGATTACCACCGAAGTGGTTACCATTTCTGGCCTGTTGATTCCCTCCACGCTTGTTGTCACCGCTTCGATGACTGCTCTCACTGGTATTATCATTTTGCCGACTGCTCTCTTTTGGTTGCGTTGTCTCGTTATCGCGCTCCACCAACTGAGCCCTATTTACAACATCTGAATACAAACACAGTTTATGAGAAACAAGATGTTGACGTATCTCCGGCTTCAAACCTCTTAAAAACATCCGCGTCATTCTTTCTTCATTATCCACCAGGTGGGACGCAAACCGGGATAACTCCGCAAATTTTGCCTCGTACTGCGACACGGTCATATTATTCTGCTCCAATTTGATGAACTCCACCTCCTTCATGTGACGAATACTCTCGGGAAAGTATTTGTCGTTAAACAGCTCTTGGAACTTCTCCCAGGACATCTTCAGTGCGGCAGGTTGAGTACGCTTAATCGATTCCCACCAGTAATCTGCCTCTCCTCGCAACATAAAGGCGGCAAAGGGAACCTTTTGCTCCTCGGAGCATCCCAAGACATCAAATATCTTGGTGATCTGCTTTATCCATGTTTCCGCTATAAGTGGTTTTGGCTCTCCCTTAAACTCTGGTGGTCCCAGCTCCTTGAACTGTTTAGCGGTGACCGCCAGAGAGTTTCCAGTATTTCCACCTACGTTGTGGACAGGAGCCGCTTTCACCTGTTGTTGCATGAATTGCATAAAGCCTCTGAACATTTGATCATTCATCATTTGGTCAGTGTTGTTGTTTGCATGAGGATTGTCACCTTCCTGATGCACATTATCCTGATTATTGATATGTGGTGAATCAACAGTCGCCTGTGCTCCATTGCTATTCTCAACATTCTCAGATGCCATTTTCAGATACTGCCACAAAATAAAAATTAATTGATATGTCATATTTTATCCTTATATTATGACCGACCAATTAAATACCATGCAAATAAACTTAGGTAGGTCATACTAGCGAAGGAATTCCCCGTCTCTCCCCTCCTAGTTCTATTCTCACATCTTAGCCAGGGATCATATCCCTAAGCTCTGATACCAACTGTGACGCCCCCAAAATTAGGTATACATCACCCATCTTGGGTCGTCAGATACATAGTACATAATACAAATACAACTGTCGTGTACAATACGACAAAACATAAACTGTGAGTTTGAATACAAATATTATCTTCTAGAGAGTATTCATACTCAAAAGGAGTCCTCATTACATTTATTAACACACCATTACATAGAATAGTGAGGACTACTAACTAATACTATCATTCGGACCATCACTCCGTTCCCCGACTTGCCCCAGCTACGTTCTCATTTCCTGAAGAGAACAGTGAAAGAAAGGGTGAGCTCAACTAGCCCAGTAAGAAATATTATGACTAAGATAATGCAGAATAAATTATCATTAGCCTTCAACAATGTTAAACTGATAAAATATAATAGACATCAAGTTTAACTGCAGCGGAACAAGCAATCCATTAAAAGAGTCAAGTAGAAAATAAACTCTACTATCTTTTATGATTTAAAAGATTTTCCAACACTGTGATCGCTGAGACTCAGCTTAATAAAATAATCCACATCATCGAATCACCCCTGCACTACGGCCAAGGATATTCGTATATTCATTAATGGTCATGATCATGCCAACAACTGTCCATCAATGCACTACGGGCCAATGAGGACTTTTACCACATCATTTGTAACATTACGGTCATGATTACACCGAATAATCCCTGGTCATAATCATACCAAGTCCATCTATGCACTACAGGCCACAGATGACTTTCAACATAATATAAACATGAGGATGATGACAATGATATAAGAATTCAATAAAACAAGTTCAAGAATTAATTTATCCAAGAATTAACAACGTCCAAATTGTCAACATGATACTGCTTTGTGGAGTAAAATTCAAGAATGATCAGGAGAATATTTTCATGAATAGATACTGGATGAAACGCAAATATCAAGGATATTCCACAAATTTCATGGAGTATAGAAGTCAAAACTTAACCAACTGAGTATAATAAAGAATGGAATAACAAAAGAAATCACCATGCATGCGATAGACCGCACAGACAGGTTATTCCAACAGAATAATAAATAATAGAACCAGGTCCGGCGTAAACGCACAGACAGGATATTCCGACAGAATAATAAATAATGGAACCAGGTCCGGCGTAAACGCACAGACAGGATATTCCGACAGAATAATAAAGAACAGTATAATAAATAATGGAACCAGGTCCGGTGTAAAACACACAGACAGGATATTCCGACAGAATAATAATAAAGACGGAACCAGGTCCGGTGTAAAACACACAGACAGGATGTTCCAACAGAATAATAACAAGACGGAACCAGGTCCGGTGTAAAACACACAGACAGGATGTTCCAACAGAATAATAATAAAAACGGAACCAGGTCCGGTGTAAAATACACAGACAGGATGTTCCAACAGAATAATAGAAGAATGTCACCAAGTATAGGGTAGACCGCGTATACAGGTTATTCCAACAGAATAATAATAAATGGAATAACAACAGTTCTCTTCATGAATAAGAAAGAATAACACCCCTTACCGTTTTAAAGAAGAGCTGAAGTAAGGAAGTAGTTAAGTAGCAGAATACTCTTCTTCTCTCTCTATAGTTTCTCTCTATAGTTTCTCTCTCTAGAGTTCAGTGAATTCGTAAGAAATAATGAAGGAATGAGCTGCTATTTATAGAAAAATAGAATGCATAGTAACTAATCCATGAACGGTCCAGATTGATTACTTTAATCTGACGGTCCATATTTAAAGAAAAATCTTTTAAATAAAATATAATATATTCTATTTATAGAATAACTTTAATAAAGTATTTTGTTTTTATAAAAAGATGTTTCTATTTTATTACGTTAATAATACGAATAAAACAAAACGTCATTATCGCTAAATAATTCATATTATTAACTGACAATAATGGAATCAAACTGAGTGACTTCTTACATAAGCATTAATAATCAATACCGTGTGCTACTATGCAACCACACGTATTACTGTACTTTTACTACCGAGTAGTTCAACAGTAACAATGGTAAAACTTCCGCCGTTATTTTTAATAAAATATTTTTGTCGTTTTCTCAATCCGACAATAATTCCGTTGTGGGGTCCACCAATGATTGTGTCGTTGTACGAATATTCCCTGTTAAAACGAATATTTCCCGACCAATCGAATATTATATAACAACTTGCGTACTTTGCAAAATTTATAAATATTATCCACAACTATAACATTATATCAAATTAACTCCATAATATTCAAAATGATATCTATAGAAAATTCATCTTTATTTATAAAAGTTGGGGTCTTACAATCATGATCTTCGTCATACATTTTAGTGGAGCAATATAAAGAGAGAGATAGCGCTGTTTATCTCAAGGTGTTTAACTTGTCAACGAGTCAAAGCGGAGCATCAAGTACCAAAAGGTCCATTGCAACGACTTGAAATTCCAGAATGGAAGTGGGAGCACATTACCATGGATTTCGTTACTGGTCTTCCTAAGGTTTCTCAAGGTATAGATGCGATTTGGGTCATTGTTGATAGATTGACCAAGTCTGCTCATTTCTTACCGATACGAGAAACTTATACACTTGAACGTCTTGCTCGTATGTACATAAACGAGATTGTAAGACTGCATGGTATGCCAGTATTCATAGTTTCTGATCGAGACCCAAGATTCACTTCACGATTTTGGGTTAGTTTACAAAAAGCTATGGGCACAGATTTACGATTTAGTTCGGCATATCATCCTCAAACGGACGGACAATCAGAGAGGACTATTCAAACTCTAGAAGATTTATTAAGACTCTGTGTCCTTGACTTCAAGAGAAGTTGGGACAAGTTCTTACCATTGGTGGAGTTTTCCTACAACAACAGTTATCAAGCAAGTATTGGCATGGCTCCATTCGAAGCATTGTATGGAAGAAAATGTCGTTCTCCAGTATGCTGGGATGAGGTGGGTGAAGCAACGTTATTGGGACCGGAGTTGGTACGTATGACTACAGAAAAGATTCAAACGATCCGACAACGTATAAAAACCTCACAAGATCGACAAAAGAGTTATGCTGATCTTCATCGAAAGGACGTAGAATTTGATATAGGAGATCATGTGTTCTTACGTGTTGGTCCATGGAAAGGAGTTACGAGATTTGGAAAAAGAGGAAAGCTCAATCCTCGATTCATCGGTCCATTTTTAATCCTCGATCGAGTAGGAACTGTGGCTTATAGACTCGCTTTACCACCAAGCATGTCTCGTGTTCATAAAGTTTTTTACATATCCATGTTACGCAAATATGTGGAAGACCCGAACCACATTATTGAGTTAGAACCGGACGAAATAGCAGAAGATTTGACGTATGAAGAAGTTCCTGTTCAAATCTTGGATAAGAAGGAACATATTCTACGCTCCAAGGTTATACCTCAAGTCAAAGTTTTATGGAGAAACCACGATGTTGAGGAAATGACTTGGGAGTTAGAATCTGAAATGAAATCAAGGTATCCTTACCTCTTCGACATACCAGGTACTCACCCTAATTTCGAGGGCGAAATTTCATAAGAAGGGGAGGTTGTAAGACCCCAACTTTTATAAATAAAGATGAATTTTCTATAAATATCATTTTTAAATATTATGGAGTTAATTTGATATAATGTTATAGTTGTGGGTAATATTTATAAATTAACATTTGTTTTGAAGCTTATTTGTTGGTCAGTCATAATATCGGGATAGTATGTGATATGTTAATTTGTTAAATTAACCTTTGTTTTGAAGCTGTATTCTAGAATGATATCTGAAATACAGGAGATGAGCAATGGAGAAATCATGAGGACAGGGAAGATGAAATATGAAATGAAAGCAAGGTATTCTCAACTCTTCGAAATACCAGGTATGTAAATTTCGGGGACGAAATTTCATAAGGAGGGGAGATTGTAAGACCCCGAATTTTATGAAATAAAAGTATTCAATTTTTCTTATAATTACAATTCAGTAAATGGTTAAATTGATAAAAAGTTAAAGTTATGGGTGAAATGTGAAATTTTTTCAAAATAAACAAGCGGTTATAAAATAATCATTGTTGTCGGGGAATATTCGTTTGGTCGTGGAATATTCTTTCTGTCGGGGAATATTCGTACAACGGCGCAGCTATTTGTGGGCCCCATAACGGAAAGCGATTGGAGGAAGAAAACGACAAATTTGAATTTTTACAAATAACGGCGTAGTTGTTACCGTTAATACTGTTGGAATACCTGGTGGTTAAAATACAATAATACGCGTAGTTGCACAGTAGCACACGGTATTGTACAATATTTTTTTTAATTATTGATTCCTACGTGATAAGGCACTACTCAATAATTGTTACAGTAGTTACTGTTCAATATTTTATTTTATTGATTCAATAATTGCTGCGTTGATATTTTACATTATTGTTATTTTAATAATTGTTATGGCACAGTATTTCCCATTATCAGATCAATAATTCATATTATTTGAATAATATTATTAGATAACATTATTGGCAATGTCTAGAAAGTTCTGTCTAAGGAGAGGTTTGGTCACCTAATTGCGCGCCAATAAGGAGAAATCTTTATTGAAAAGCCCCCTCTTTCCTAGGAACGGCCTGGTTGTCATAATTAAAACTCTGTAATATTATTTGTGAATAATTAATTATTGATTCATATGATAAGGAAATATTTATTTTATGTGGATATAAATGAGGGATATATTTTTGTGGTTAAAAATGAAGGAGTTAATGTTGAGGTGTTTTATCTGTATTTTTGTCGGAACGGAGGTATTGAAAATCAAATTAGGGTTTTTGAGATATTTTGCGAGGGTTATAATTTTTAATCCGACCGTTGGATCATGGAAAATATTTGGATATGTTATACATATATAAGTTAAGTATAAGTCCACAAATTTTGAACCGTTAAAAATTAACGTATAATTTGTTATGAATTTTACGGGATGACTGGTTCAGAAATTGTTGAATTTTCGGAGTTAATCATTTTGGTAGAAAATTCTAGAATTGGTGGGCCCCACTCTTGTTTGGTGAAGAAATGTGCTGAGATTTTTATTCAAATGTGGTGGGTGGGAATAGTAGCAGGCAAAGCCATCAGGTTGCAGGTTAAGTCTGCTTCGGCGTGCTAATATTTTCCTATAAATAGAGGGCTAAGTTAGAATTGAAAATCACACCAGAAATATAAGCTTTCTCTCTTTCTCTCTCTATATTATGAAACATATTTTGTGAGTATTTAGATACTTTGAGAGTTGCTATTCAGTGCAAGTTTCCTTCAGTTTTGCATTCCAGTCAGAAATACTGCACTTTTGAGGTAAGGGATAGTAAGGATTTTTAAGGGTTGTTATGTTTTTCAGTTTCGTAATTTTTCTGACCTTCAAAAATTTTAGAAAAATTTGAAATGATATTTTGATGAGTTTTCTTGGTTATGTCCAAAAATGGTGATTTTTGGATGTATAGATTGAGAGTTATGAATTTTATGAGAAACGACTATTTTAAAAGTAACCGCTTATAACTCCTTGTGATTAACCCCAAAATTGATGAAATTTTTATTGGGAGTACATGAATATGATATGAGTATACTCTGTGAATTTTAGAATTTTTAGATAAAAGTACAATTTTTGATAAATGTCTAAATATTCAGCTGTTTTGGCCATATGAAAAATAGTAAATGAATTTTAAAAATTCTGAGAAAAATATATGTTCACTATGGGACTATATTATGATAAATCTCAGAAAAGAAATATTTTTGAAACTGATTTGGTATTTTTCATGAAAATAGTCTAGTTATGAGTAAATAAATTAAATATGTTTTGTGAAGTAAGAAAATTAGAAAATATGATTTTATAGCTTGAGAATCATATATGAGTTATATGCAGATTTTTGATGAGGATTTTGGTTATTGGTGATGAAATCTTAAGAGTTGACATTTTATGATGATTAAATGCATTAATTAGTAAAGTGTAAACAATTTAAATAAATTGTTTATAAGCTTAAGAAATATTATTCTTTCAATAACATTATACCGAAATATTGGTATGAATTTTATTATGAAATTTCTATATTTTTCATGTCGAGTTACTATTCATGAATTACTATTCACGAGTTACTATTCACGAGTTACTATTCATGAGTTAGTATTCACGAGTTACTATTCACGACACAATTAGTTTCTTTTCCTAACCAAATTATAGTTGATTTATGAATATTACTCTGGAGATTAAAACTATATATTGATTATATTGATTTTATTATCATATATAACATTTTTATAACCCTGATGTTAAAATTCTCTTTCACTTGAGTGTAAAGATGGGTAAATTATTGGTATGATCGTGACTGAGGAATATCTTTGGCCTGTAGTGCAAAGATGAATTGTTAACTGGTATGATCATGACCATTGAATTTATAATTGAATATCTTTAGCTTAAGTGTAAAGATGAATTGAATAACATGGTTATAATTATTGTTTATATAATTCTGAATTGATTATATATTCTTTGAGATATTAATATATTTGACCTGTTGTGCAAATATGAACTGTTTAGGAATATCTTTGGCATGTAGTGCAAAGATAAATTATTGATGAATATCTTTGGCCCGTAGTGCAAAGATGACATGTTGATGAATATCTTTGGCCTGTAGTGCAAAGATGGTCTGTTGACGAATATCTTTGGCCCGTAGTGCAAAGATGAAGTTATTAGTATAATTATAAACAGGAACTGTGATTTGGTATAACCATGATCTTTGATGTTTCAGGTAAAGACATGTGATGAAAATTATCTTCGTCCTGGGTACGAAGAGGAATTTAGAATCACAATTATGATTATGAGATATTCATATGATTGTGGAAAGGAACTGTTGATTGATGTTACAGGGATAAAACATTGTTGGTGAATTTTTAACATGGAGAAGATAATAGACTTTATAGTCTATTTGACTCTTCTAATGGATTGCTCGTTCCGCTGCAACTATGGTTGAAATTTTTATCATCTACCATATGTTCTAAATCTCTGATTTAATTCTGTTGAAGGCTATTGATAACGTATTTATCTTTAGTCATGATATTCTTTACTGGGCTAGTTGTGCTCACCCTTCTGTTTCACAATTCCTTTCAGGTAATAAGAGTGTAGCTGGGTCGAGCGAGGGTAATGGGAAAATAGAACGGTGGTCTCTGGCTGTGGAGGTTCTCCCTAAGCAGTATAGAAAAATGTTGTATACATCATTTAGTAGTTATATTTGGTGAATCAAATAGGGTGAGGCGAACTCAACGTTGGAAGGGTGTTTTGCCACTATCATACAAGATGTCTAATGATATACAACCTCGTGTCATCATAAGACAGGGATGCGCTCATTCACTTGCTGAGTATATATACGAGCACTACCTATATAATCTTGGTGTTTGTTTGAAGTATAATTCTCAATTAGAAACAGTGGAGATAATGATAAGTCAAGAGAAGACTCATCATTGGAAAGAATATGATAGTAATCTTCTCGTTTTTCTTTGGGGTCTATTGGGTCAACCAAGGATAATTCTGTGGCCATATGATATCTATCATAACCTAGAAGCATGGCCTCCCATGTACGAAGGTTTCCTTGAGCACTTCCCAAAGATTCTAATTTTTAAAACAGTTTTTGACTATACCTTTATGTAAGGTGTTACTGTGAGGTGATGTCCACGGTTGGGACATGTGTCACATTTGGTATATATATTTGTATTTAAACTCACAGCATATGTGTTGTTGTATTTTGTATGACAATTGTTGTAATAGAGTTGTAGTTGTTTTCTGTACCATATATTTGACGACTCAGAATGGGTTGGATGGAATGGACCTATTTTGGGGTCGTCACAACCTGGTTCTATTATTTATTATTCTGTCGGAATATCCTGTCTGTGCGTTTACGCCGGACCTGGTTCCATTATTTATTATTCTGTTGGAATAACCTGTCTGTGCGGTCTATCGCATGCCGGGTGATTTCCTTTGTTATTCCATTCTTTATTATACTCAGTTGGTTAAGTTTTGACTTCTATACTCCATGAAATTAGTGGAATATCCTTGATAATTGCGGTTCATCCAGTATCTTTTCATGAAAATATTCTTCTAAGTATTCTTGAATTTTACTCTACAAAGCAGTATCATGTTGACAATTTGGACGTTGTTAATTCTTGGATAAATTAATTCTTGAACTTGTTTTATTGAATTCTTATATCATTGTCATCATCCTCATGTTTATAAAATGTTGAAAGTCATCTGTGGCCTGTAGTGCATAGATAGATTTGGTATGATTATGACCAGGGATTATTCGGTATAATCATGACCGTAATATTATAAATGATGTGGTAAAAGTCCTCATTGGCCCGTAGTGCATTGATGGACAGTTGTTGATGTAAGACCCCAACTTTTATAAATAAAGATGAATTTTCTATAAATATCATTTTTGAATATTATGGAGTTAATTTGATATAATGTTATAGTTGTGGGTAATATTTATAAATTTTGCAAAGTAAGCAAGTTGTTATAAAATATTCGTTTGGTCGGAGAATATTCTTTTTGTCGGGGAATATTCGTACGACGGCACAATTATTGGTGGACCCCACAACGGAATTATTGTCGGATGGAGAAAACGACAGAATTATCTTTCTATAAAAATAACGGCGGAAATTTTACTGTTGAACTACTCGGTAGTAAAAGTACAGTAATACGTGTGGTTGCATAGTAGCACACGGTATTGATTATTAATGCTTATGTGAGAAGTCACTCAGTTTGATTCTATTATTGTCAGTTAATAATATGAATTATTTAGCGATAATGACGTTTTGTTTTATTCGTATTATTAACGTAATAAAACAGAAACATCTTTTTATATAAAACAAAATACTTTATTAAAGTTATTCTATAAATAGAATATATTTTATTTTATTTAAAAGATTTTTCTTTAAATATGGACCGTCAGATTAAAGTAATCAATCTGGACCGTTCATGGATTAGTTACTATGCATTCTATTTTTCTATAAATAGCAGCTCATTCCTTCATTATTTCTTACGAATTCACTGAACTCTAGAGAGAGAAACTATAGAGAGAAACTATAGAGAGAGAGAAGAAGAGTATTCTGCTACTTAACTACTTCCTTACTTCAGCTCTTCTTTAAAACGGTAAGGGATATTATTCTTTTGTATTCAAGAAGAGAATTTCTGTTATTCCATTTCTTTATTATTCTGTTGGAATAACCTGTATATGCGGAATACCCTATACTTGGTGACATTCTTCTATTATTCTGTTGGAACATCCTGTCTGTGTGTTTTACACCGGACCTGGTTCCGTCTTTATTATTATTCTGTTGGAACATCCTGTCTGTGTGTTTTACACCGGACCTGGTTCCGTTTTTATTATTATTCTGTTGGAACATCCTGTCTGTGTGTTTTACACCGGACCTGGTTCCGTCTTTATTATTATTCTGTCGGAATATCCTGTCTGTGTGTTTTACACCGGACCTGGTTCTGTCTTTTTATTATTCTGTTGGAACATCCTGTCTGTGTGTTTTACACCGGACCTGGTTCCATTATTTATTATTCTGTCGGAATATCCTGTCTGTGCGTTTACGCCGGACCTGGTTCCATTATTATTATTCTGTTAAGAATAACCTGTCTGTGCGGTCTATCGCATGCATGGTGATTTCTTTTGTTATTCCATTTTTTATTATACTCAGTTGGTTAAGTTTTGACTTCTATACTCCATGAAATTTGTGAAATATCCTTGATAATTGCGTTTCATCCAGTATCTTTTCATGAAAATATTCTCCTAATCATTCTTGAATTTTACTCCACAATGCAGTATCATGTTGACAATTTGGACGTTGTTAATTCCTGGATAAATTAATTCTTGAACTTGTTTTATTGAATTCTTATATCATTGTCATCATCCTCATGTTTATAAAATGTTGAAAGTCATCTGTGGCCTGTAGTGCATAGATGGACTTGGTATGATTATGACCAGGGATTATTCGGTATAATCATGACCGTAATGTTACAAATGATGTGGTAAAAGTCCTCATTGGCCCGTAGTGCATTGATGGACAGTTGTTGGCATGATCATGACCATTAATGAATATACGAATATCCTTGGCCGTAGTGCAGGGGTGATTCGATGATGTGGATTATTTTATTAAGCTGAGTCTCAGCGATCAAAGTGTTGAAAAATCTTTTAAATCATAAAAGATAGTAGAGTTTATTTTCTACTTGACTCTTTTAATGGATTGCTTGTTCCGCTACAGTTAAACTTGATGTCTATTATATTTTATCAGTTTAACATTGTTGAAGGCTAATGATAATTTATTCTGCATTATCTTAGTCATAATATTTCTTACTGGGCTAGTTGAGCTCACCCTTTCTTTCACTGTTCTCTTCAGGAAATGAGAACGTAGCTGGGGCAAGTCGGGGAACGGAGTGATGGTCCGAATGATAGTATTAGTTAGTAGTCCTCACTATTCTATGTAATGGTGTGTTAATAAATGTAATGAGGACTCCTTTTGAGTATGAATACTCTCTAGAAGATAATATTTGTATTCAAACTCACAGTTTATGTTTTGTCGTATTGTACACGACAGTTGTATTATTAAGTTGTATTTGTATTCTGTACTATGTATCTGACGACCCAAGATGGGTGATGTATACCTAATTTTGGGGGCGTCACAGTTGGTATCAGAGCTTAGGGATATGATCCCTGGCTAAGATGTGAGAATAGAACTAGGAGGGGAGAGACGGGGAATTCCTTCGCTAGTATGACATACCTAAGTTTATTTGCATGGTATTTAATTGGTCGGTCATAATATAAGGATAATATATGACATATCAATTAATTTTTATTTTGTGGCAGTATCTGAAAATGGCATCTGAGAATGTTGAGAATAGCAATGGAGCACAGACGACTGTTGATTCACCACATATCAATAATCAGGATAATGTGCATCAGGAAGGTGACAATCCTCATGCAAACAACAACACTGACCAAATGATGAATGATCAAATGTTCAGAGGCTTTATGCAATTCATGCAACAACAGGTGAAAGCGGCTCCTGTCCACAACGTAGGTGGAAATACTGGAAACTCTCAGGCGGTCACCGCTAAACAGTTTAAGGAGCTGGGACCACCGGAGTTTAAGGGAGAACCCAAACCACTTGTAGCTGAAACATGGATAAAGCAGATCACCAAGATATTTGATGTCTTGGGTTGCTCCGAGGAGCAAAAGGTTCCCTTTGCCGCCTTTATGTTGCGAGGAGAGGCAGATTACTGGTGGGAATCGATAAAGCGTACTCAACCTGCCGCACTGAAGATGTCTTGGGAGAAGTTTCAAGAGCTGTTTAACGACAAATACTTTCCCGAGAGTATTCGTCACATGAAGGAGGTGGAGTTCATCAAATTGGAGCAGAATAATATGACCGTGTCGCAGTACGAGGCAAAATTTGCGGAGTTATCCCGGTTTGCGTCCCACCTGGTGGATAATGAAGAAAGAATGACGCGGATGTTTTTAAGAGGTTTGAAGCCGGAGATACGTCAACATCTTGTTTCTCATAAACTGTGTTTGTATTCAGATGTTGTAAATAGGGCTCAGTTGGTGGAGCGCGATAACGAGATAACGCAACCAAAAGAGAGCAGCCGGCAAAATGATAATACCAGTGAGAGCAGTCATCGAAGCGGTGACAACAAGCGTGGAGGGAATCAACAGGCCAGAAATGGTAACCACTTCGGTGGTAATCAGGGCCAAAACAATAAGAATGGACATTTCAAGAAGAGGAGATTCAACAATGATGGAAAGACGTCAGCACCAGCACCTGTCGTTAAGGAAGGAGAACGACCACCTATCATATGTTTCAAATGCGGAGGGGAGGGGCACATCAGTCCAAACTGCGCGATGCCGTCCAAAGCATGTTATAATTGTGGAAGAGAAGGTCATTTAGCCCGATTTTGTCGTTTACCGAAGACAAATTCAGCTAGGATGGAGGCACCAAAGGCCGTCCCAGAAAAGTCAAAACCGGTTGTGCAAGGGAGAGCGTTTGTTGTGACCTCCCAGAAGCAAGGAACCCGAATGAGGTCATCACGGGTAAGCTTATCATAAACTCTAACGAAGTCTATACTTTATTTGATACCGGTTCAACCCATTCTTTTATTTCTCCTACTTGCGCTCATCGATTAAATTTGATTCCGGAGAAATTAGACTTTGACTTAGCAGTTGAAACTCCATTGGGAGAAACCTTCATTACATCCACGGTTTATAAGTCTTGTTTGGTTCAAGTTGGTACCCACACATTACCTGTCGATCTTATTTCATTAAAAATACTTGCATTTGACGTGATTCTAGGGATTGATTGGTTAACTACTCATCATGCAAAAATTGATTGTTTTCGTAAGGTTGTTAGCTTTCATATTCCTAATCGACCTATTATGCGAATTCAAGCAACCAAACCATTAAAATCAATCGCTGTCATCTCAAGCCATAAAGCTATTCGTTTATTGAAAAACGGATGTCAAGCTTTCTTAGCTCATGTCACAGATCTAAACAAAAATACGTCAGTTTTGAATGATATTTCTATTGTTAATAAATTCCCTGACGTATTCCCTGAAGAACTTCCTGGCCTACCCCCAGAGCGTGAAATTGAATTTTGTATCGACCTTGAACCCGGTACAAAACCCATTTCCAAAGCCCCATATCGAATGGCTCCTATTGAACTTCAGGAGTTAAAGACCCAACTGCAGGAATTGTTAGACATTGGTTTTATTCGTCCTAGTACTTCTCCTTGGGGTGCTCCTGTTCTGTTCGTGAAGAAGAAAGATGGAAGTATGCGACTTTGTATTGATTATCGGGAGTTGAATCATGTCACCATCAAAAACAGGTACCCATTGCCACGTATTGATGACCTGTTTGACCAGTTGCAAGGAGCACAATTCTTTTCAAAGATCGATCTTCGTTCTGGATATCATCAGCTGAAGGTTAGAACTGAGGATATTCCAAAGACGGCTTTTAGAACTCGGTACGGGCATTATGAATTCCTAGTCATGTCCTTTGGATTGACTAATGCTCCTGCTGCCTTCATGGATATGATGAACCGGGTATTCAAGGAATATTTGGATCACTTTGTGGTCGTCTTTATTGATGACATCCTTATTTATTCCAAAAGCCGTGAAGATCATGAGCAACACTTGAGGCTGGTACTCCAAAAGCTTCGTGAATACAAGCTTTATGCCAAGTTGAAGAAATGCGAGTTCTGGCTGGAGGAGGTAGCATTCCTTGGGCACGTAGTATCAAGTCGTGGAATATCGGTTGACCCGGCAAAGATTGAAGCTATTCAAAGCTGGGAGCAACCTAAATCAGTGACCGAGGTACGTAGCTTTCTTGGTTTAGCTGGTTATTATCGGAGATTCGTGGAAGGATTTTCTCGAATCGCTACTCCATTAACTCAGCTGACTCGGAAAGATACAAAGTTTGGTTGGAGCGAAGAATGTGAGCAGAGTTTTCAAGAACTCAAGAGGAGACTCATTTCAGCACCTGTTCTAACAATACCATCTGGCTCGGAGGGATTTGTCATCTACAGTGATGCTTCGAGCAAAGGGTTGGGATGTGTTCTCATGCAACATGGAAAAGTCATAGCCTATGCATCAAGACAACTCAAGGAATATGAGAGGAATTATCCTACTCATGATCTAGAGTTGGCAGCTGTTGTCTTTGCACTTAAAATTTGGAGGCATTACTTGTATGGGGAGAAAGTGGAGATCTTTACGGATCATAAAAGCCTCAAATATTTCTTCACTCAAAAGGAACTCAACATGCGACAACGACGTTGGCTTGAACTGTTGAAAGATTATGATCATACCATTCAATACCATCCTGGAAAAGCGAACGTGGTAGCTGACGCATTGAGTAGAAGATCATATGCGGGTACAAGTGCAATATTAACAACGCAAAGGCCCATTTTGTGTGACTTGCAAAGGATGGAGATAGAGTTGAAGACTCCAGGGACCCATGTGATGATGGCGAATATACGAGTAGAACCGACTTTAATCGATAAAGTTAAAGCTGCTCAAGCTACAGACCTGGAGCTGATGCGTATGAGGAAGAAAGTGCAAGAAGGTGTTATGCCGGAAGCAAGAATCGATGAGGAAGGAATACTTCGAGTCAACTCCAGACTTTGTGTTCCTAACAACCCTGATTTAAAGTATGAAATCATGATGGAGGCGCACAACACACCGTTTGCAATCCATCCTGGAAGTACCAAAATGTATCATGATCTTCGTCATACATTTTGGTGGAGCAATATGAAGAGAGAGATAGCGTTGTTTATCTCAAGGTGTCTAACTTGTCAACGAGTCAAAGCGGAGCATCAAGTACCAAAAGGTCCATTGCAACCACTTGAAATTCCAGAATGGAAGTGGGAGCACATTACCATGGATTTCGTTACCGGTCTTCCCAGGGTTTCTCAAGGTATTGATGCGATTTGGGTCATTGTTGATAGATTGACCAAGTCTGCTCATTTCTTACCGATACGAGAAACTTATACACTTGAACGTCTTGCTCGTATGTACATAAACGAGATTGTAAGACTGCATGGTATGCCAGTATCCATAATTTCTGATCGAGACCCAAGATTCACTTCACGATTTTGGGTTAGTTTACAAAAAGCTATGGGCACGGAGTTACGATTTAGTTCAGCATATCATCCTCAGACGGACGGACAATCAGAGAGGACTATTCAAACTCTTGAAGATCTATTAAGACTCTGTGTCTTTGACTTCAAGGGAAGTTGGGACAAGTTCTTACCATTGGTGGAGTTTTCCTACAACAACAGTTATCAAGCAAGTATTGGCATGGCTCCATTCGAAGCATTGTATGGAAGAAAATGTCGTTCTCCAGTATGCTGGGATGAGGTGGGCGAAGCAACGTTGTTGGGACCGGAGTTGGTACGTATGACTACAGAAAAGATTCAAACGATCCGACAACGTATAAAAACCTCACAAGATCGACAAAAGAGTTATGCTGATCTTCATCGAAAGGACGTGGAATTTGATGTAGGAGATCATGTGTTCTTACGTGTTGCTCCATGGAAAGGAGTTACGAGATTTGGAAAGAGAGGAAAGCTAAATCCTCGATTCATCGGTCCATTTTTAATCCTCGATCGAGTAGGAACTGTGGCTTATAGACTCGCTTTACCGCCAAGTATGTCTCGTGTTCATAACGTTTTTCACATATCCATGTTACGCAAATATGTGGAAGACCCGAACCACATTATTGAGTTAGAACCGGACGAAATAGCGGAGGATTTGACGTATGAAGAAGTTCCTGTTCAAATCTTGGATAAGAAGGAACATATTCTACGCTCCAAGGTTATACCTCAAGTCAAAGTTTTGTGGAGAAACCACGATGTTGAGGAAATGACTTGGGAGTTAGAATCAGAAATGAAATCAAGGTATCCTTACCTCTTCGACATACCAGGTACGTACCCTAATTTCGAGGGCGAAATTTCATAAGAAGGGGAGGTTGTAAGACCCCAACTTTTATAAATAAAGATGAATTTTCTATAAATATCATTTTTGAATATTATGGAGTTAATTTGATATAATGTTATAGTTGTGGGTAATATTTATAAATTTTGCAAAGTAAGCAAGTTGTTATAAAATATTCGTTTGGTCGGAGAATATTCTTTTTGTCGGGGAATATTCGTACGACGGCACAATCATTGGTGGACCCCACAACGGAATTATTGTCGGATGGAGAAAACGACAGAATTATCTTTCTATAAAAATAACGGCGGAAATTTTACTGTTGAACTACTCGGTAGTAAAAGTACAGTAATACGTGTGGTTGCATAGTAGCACACGGTATTGATTATTAATGCTTATGTGAGAAGTCACTCAGTTTGATTCTATTATTGTCAGTTAATAATATGAATTATTTAGCGATAATGACGTTTTGTTTTATTCGTATTATTAACGTAATAAAACAGAAACATCTTTTTATATAAAACAAAATACTTTATTAAAGTTATTCTATAAATAGAATATATTTTATTTTATTTAAAAGATTTTTCTTTAAATATGGACCGTCAGATTAAAGTAATCAATCTGGACCGTTCATGGATTAGTTACTATGCATTCTATTTTTCTATAAATAGCAGCTCATTCCTTCATTATTTCTTACGAATTCACTGAACTCTAGAGAGAGAAACTATAGAGAGAAACTATAGAGAGAGAGAAGAAGAGTATTCTGCTACTTAACTACTTCCTTACTTCAGCTCTTCTTTAAAACGGTAAGGGATATTATTCTTTTGTATTCAAGAAGAGAATTTCTGTTATTCCATTTCTTTATTATTCTGTTGGAATAACCTGTATATGCGGAATACCCTATACTTGGTGACATTCTTCTATTATTCTGTTGGAACATCCTGTCTGTGTGTTTTACACCGGACCTGGTTCCGTCTTTATTATTATTCTGTTGGAACATCCTGTCTGTGTGTTTTACACCGGACCTGGTTCCGTTTTTATTATTATTCTGTTGGAACATCCTGTCTGTGTGTTTTACACCGGACCTGGTTCCGTCTTTATTATTATTCTGTCGGAATATCCTGTCTGTGTGTTTTACACCGGACCTGGTTCTGTCTTGTTATTATTCTGTTGGAACATCCTGTCTGTGTGTTTTACACCGGACCTGGTTCCATTATTTATTATTCTGTCGGAATATCCTGTCTGTGCGTTTACGCCAGACCTGGTTCCATTATTATTATTCTGTTGGAATAACCTGACTGTGCGGTCTATCGCATGCATGGTGATTTCTTTTGTTATTCCATTTTTTTTATTATACTCAGTTGATTAAACTTTGACTTCTATACCCCATGAAATTTGTGAAATATCCTTGATAATTGCGTTTCATCCAGTATCTATTCATGAAAATATTCTCCTGATCATTCTTGAATTTTACTCCACAATGCAGTATCATGTTGACAATTTGGACGTTGTTAATTCCTGGATAAATTAATTCTTGAACTTGTTTTATTGAATTCTTATATCATTGTCATCATCCTCATGTTTATAAAATGTTGAAAGTCATCTGTGGCCTGTAGTGCATAGATGGACTTGGTATGATTATGACCAGGGATTATTCGGTATAATCATGACCGTAATGTTACAAATAATGTGGTAAAAGTCCTCATTGGCCCGTAGTGCATTGATGGATAGTTGTTGGCATGATCATGACCATTAATGAATATACGAATATCCTTGGCCGTAGTGCAGGGGTGATTCGATGATGTGGATTATTTTATGAAGCTGAGTCTCAGCGATCAAAGTGTTGGAAAATCTTTTAAATCATAAAGATAGTAGAGTTTATTTTCTACTTGACTCTTTTAATGGATTGCTTATTCCGCTACAGTTAAACTTGATGTCTATTATATTTTATCAGTTTAACATTGTTGAAGGCTAATGATAATTTATTCTGCATTATCTTAGTCATAATATTTCTTACTGGGCTAGTTGAGCTCACCCTTTCTTTCACTGTTCTCTTCAGGAAATGAGAACGTAGCTGGGGCAAGTCGGGGAACGGAGTGATGGTCCGAATGATAGTATTAGTTAGTAGTCCTCACTATTCTATGTAATGGTGTGTTAATAAATGTAATGAGGACTCTTTTTGAGTATGAATACTCTCTAGAAGATAATATTTGTATTCAAACTCACAGTTTATGTTTTGTCGTATTGTACCCGACAGTTGTATTATTAAGTTGTATTTGTATTCTGTACTATGTATCTGACGACCCAAGATGGGTGATGTATACCTAATTTTGGGGGCGTCACAGTTGACATGATCATGACCATTAATGAATACACGAATATCCTTGGTCGTAGTGCAGGGGTGATTCGATGATGTGAATTATTTTATTAAGCTGAGTCCTAGCGATCACAATGTTGAAAAACCTTTTAAATCATAAAAGATAGTAGAGTTTTTTTTCTACTTGACTCTTTTAATGGATTGCTTGTTCCGCTGCAGTTAAACTTGATGTCTATTATATTTTATCAGTTTAACATTGTTGAAGGCTAATGATAATTTATTCTGCATTATCTTAGTCATAATATTTCTTACTGGGCTAGTTGAGCTCACCCTTTCTTTCACTGTTCTCTTCAGGAAATGAGAACGTAGCTGGGACAAGTCGGGGTACGGAGTGATGGTCCGAATGATAGTATTAGTTAGTAGTCCTCACTATTCTATGTAATGGTGTGCTAATAAATGTAATGAGGACTCCTTTTGAGTATGAATACTCTCTAGAAGATAATAGTTGTATTCAAACTCACAGTTTATGTTTTGTCGTATTGTACACGACAGTTGTATTATTAAGTTGTATTTGTATTCTGTACTATGTATCTGACGACCCAAGATGGGTGATGTATACCTAATTTTGGGGGCGTCACAACCGTAATATTACAAATGATGTGGTAAAAGTCCTCATTGGCCCATAGTGCATTGATGGACAGTTGTTGGCATAATCATGACCATTAATGAATATACGAATATCCTTGGCCGTAGTGCAGGGGTGATTCGAGAATGTGGATTATTTTATTAAGCTGAGTCCCAGCGATCACAATGTTGAAAAACCTTTTAAATCATAAAAGATAGTAGAGTTTATTTTCTACTTGACTCTTTTAATGGATTATTTGTTCCGCTGCAGTTAAACTTGATGTCTATTATATTTTATCAGTTTAACATTGTTGAAGGCTAATGATAATTTATTATGCATTATCTTAGTCATAATATTTTTTACTGGGCTAGTTGAGCTCACCCTTTCTTTCACTGTTCTCTTCAGGAAATGAGAACGTAGCTGTGACAAGTCGGGGAACGGAGTGATGGTCTAGTCCTCACTATTCTATGTAATAGTGTGTTAATAAATGTAATGAGGACTCCTTTTGAGTATGAATACTCTCTAGAAGATAATATTTATCTTCAAACTCACAGTTTATGTTTTGTTGTATTGTACATGACAGTTGTATTAGTAAGTTGTATTTGTATTCTATACTATGTATCTGACGACCCAAGATGGGTGATGCATACCTAATTTTAGGGGCGTCACAATTTGAATAATATTATTAGATAACATTGTTGGCAATGTCTAAGGAGAGGTTTGGTCACCTAATTGCGCGCCAATAAGGAGAAATCCTTATCGGAAAGTCTCATCTTTCCTGAAAATGACCTGATTGTCATATTGTGATTCTGTAATATTATTTGTGAATAATTAATTATTAATTTATATGATAAGAAAATATTTATTTTTATATGGATATAAATGAAGGAATTAATGTTGAAGTATTTTATCAGTATTTTGTCGGAATGAAGGTATTAAAAATTATCCGTATGTGAATTTCGGACATTTTCTATTTGGAATTTAAAAAAAAATTTCTACAAAATTGTAGATAATTAAATTTCCTATGGAATAGACATGAGATTCGAATTTTTTTGATAAAAGGACTATTTATTATGAATTATTGAAGTTTCGAAAATAAATATTTTTATTTAAAAATATGGGTGTGCCCCGCTTTTGGTTGGTGTGGAAATTCTAAATTTTGGTGGGCCCCACTTGTGATGGCTGATAATTTTGTCAAATAAATGTGCGTAGAAAAAAAATATTATTATTTTATTAATTTAGTCTGCTTTGGCGTTCTAGCATTTTTCTATAAATATGGTGCTTAGTTAGAATTGAAAATCACACCAGAATCATAAGTTTTCTCTCTCTATTATATCGAGCGTATTTTTTGGGAGTATTTAAATACTTTGAGAGTTGCTATTCAGTGCAAGTTTCTTTCAGCATTATATCTGATATTTCAGTCAGAAGTACTGTCCTTTTGAGGTAAGGGATGTTATTTTTTTCATAAATGATGCTATTTCGTTCAATATCATTATGCCGAAATATTTGTATGAATTTTGTTATGGAATTTTTACCTTTCATGTCGAGGTTACTATTCACGTATACAACACTATTCACGAATATGATACTATTCACAAAGTATGATTTTTCTTGTGGAATTTCTACATTTTCGTGTCGGGGTTACTATTCACGAATACGACACTATTCATCGAAAAATGAAATTTTCTCTTCTTTGTCCAAGATGTCTATTATGGTTACTATCTTTGATTGTATCCATGTTTTGATCTTCATTCTTGAAATTTACCCCACAATTGATTATTATGGAGTATTTTTAAACTTGGATAAACTAAAGTACGAATTCCTAATCTTTGTCCTTTTATCTCACTGGATTTATTTTTTAAAAATATTTTTCATCATTCTCAGTCCTAAATGGTGATATAACTGAATATCTTTGGGCTGTAGTGCAAAGATGAATGATTATCTGATGAATATCTTTGGCCCGTAGTGCAAAGATAAACAGATGTTGAGATGAACATGACCAACTGGTGATACAAATGAATATCTTTGGCCTGTAGTACTGCAAAGATAAATATTTGATTTAAGATGTATATTGATTGATGTTACAAGGATAAAATATTGATGATGAACTTTTAAATTCATAGATGATAGTAGATTTCATTCTCTACTTAACTCTTCTAATGAATTGTTATTTCCGTTGCGAATATTGATCTAAAACTGGTTGTCCATTATATTTTATCAGATTTGTTGAAGGCTAACGATAATTTGTTGTTCATTATCTTAGTCATAATATTCTTTACTGGGTTAGTTGAACTCATTAATTTTCTTTTTGTTCCATATTTCTTCTCAGGAGGCGAGAATATAACGGGAACTAGTCGGGGTGTGGAGTGATGGGTCCAGACAGTTATTTTAGCAGTCCTCACTATTTTGTAAAATAGTGTATCAATAATTTTAATGAGAATTTATTTGAGTGTGGATATTATCTAGAAGATAATATTTGTATTTAAACTCACAGTTTATATGTTGTCGTATTTTACACGACAATTGTAATAATGAAGTTGTAGTTATTTTTGTACCATGTATTTGACGACTCAGAATGGGTGATGCTATTTTAGGGGCGTCACATCAGCTAATATTTGAATAAAAACAAAAACATTATTGAAAAATATATACATGATCTTATTTGGTTAGACCATAGATATATAAGAAAATTAATTATTAAGGTGAAAAATATGTAAACTTTATAATAAAAATATATTACAATTTTTTTATAATATGTGTTTAAACAATTTTTAGACAGACTGACACATGTAATCTAATTATTTCAAAGTTACTATTCTAATTTGAGTCATTAGTTAAGTCTATATAAGAGATTTGTTAACGCCTGATTTTGTACGCCTGACGAAATCACCAAAACAGCAGGCCAAAATCGCGCTAACAGTTAATTATGTTGTTGTGAAATCAAACTCATGAAATATACTCACATAAACATAAATAAAAGAATATAAAGTATGAACACAAGATTTACGTGGAAACCCAATTGAGAAAAAACCACGGAGAGAGAGAGTAATCCACTATAATAATATTGAGAATACAAGTTGTGTATTTGTGTTGTATCTCTTGTGCCCTTTCATATTGTGTTCTTCAACCCTAGCTTGTAGCCCTATATATAGAAGTCACCTCCACCCGCATTCAACTAGGATAAGGACTCTTTATCCCTCCAAATAAGAAAACACTAAATACATATGGACCATCACCAGATCCGGACCATTAAATAGATTGAGCTGCACCATGGCTAACCCAAATAATCACATCCCAACATGACTATTCTCTTCTCTTCGATCTCTTCCCTCTATATATATATATATATATATATATATATTGAAAAATTTGATAGTCTCACATTTCCTTTCTTTCACCAAATGATCAGACAATCTCTCGGTTGCTGAGTAGACAAAAGTTCGTCTGTAACATCGATCTAATCGTTGTTTAACCTCATAATTAAGTAAAAGTGTTAAAAGAATAGTAAAAACTTGTTGATGTATAAAACTTTTCTATACTTGGTCAAAAATTTCAGCACTAAACAAATAATGTGGATTCATCCATTTATATTGAGGTCATAAGCTAAAAGTGTTACGCTGTTCTAAAGATTGAAAGGTTATCCACAACACGATGATCGAATGCAGACTATTACTATTAATGTTAAAATCTGCCCGTTTGTCGAATTACTAAATAGTGATCCTAAACTTATAAGTGTGAGAATAAGTCCATGTCTGGAAACGTCTAACAATGAAATGAAAGCACGTGATTGTTTTAGTGGGTAAAAATAAACCAAATATCATTACCTGAAATATGAGTTATGACCGTGTATTTATAACTTGATCGTGCACCCATTTGGACTAAGAATACTATGTAAAGATAATACTCCTTATTGAACATAATTCAACCTCCTCAGAGGAAATCAAATAGAATAGAATAAATTAAAGAGTTAAGAGTCACCCTGAACTGTAGACTCTTTAGAATATCGAATCTCCTATTATAATACTTCGCCATGTGGCACGAGTTTCATCAAATTTTCTTACCCAAAAAAGCATGACAATTTTTATCTTGTGAAAGTGGAATGATAAGAGTAACTAGATGGGAATACTCTTCATTTTAAATGAAATGGAGAGTCTCTATTCTTTGTATATTTTTTATCATCATCTCTCTCTTATCATCATGATATCATATTTTAACACATTTTAAATCTGGACTATGAAATAGAAATTATCTAATATATTTGAAACGGAAAGGATCCTAATTCGTGGGCATGACGGGTGTTTTGTTTAAAACTGGATAAGGGCCAAAAGGGTGACAATCAGAAAAGCATTTTTGTATTCTCTTTCCCAGCTGATCTCTTTCTTAATTATTTATATTCAGTCATCACGTCGGGCAATAAAAACAAAAACAAGTTCACATAAAAATATGTGAGATTGACTGACCTCTGGGTTTTAATTACTTTATAACGATTGGTTATCTTTAATTGGCCTCAAAGTTAAGATATTAACGGGGCAGGAAATTTGTAATTTTGTAGAAAATTTACAAAAAAAGATGTCCATTTTAAAACTCAAAATATAATTAGATAATTATTATTGACTTTTTAAGGTCATCATTTGAAAACATTTGCAAATCCAAAATTAACTTGAACCCACTTAATTTTAGTTAATAGACATTTGAATATGTCTCAAATTTATAACTTGGAATGAAGACGGTATTAATTTACCAAGCATTAGGTGCTAGTCCATTCAGGGAGTGTTTGTTTATAATTGAATGGAACTGAATGACCGAATGACTAATCGATTCAGCTATTCAGTGCGTTTATTTTGAATAAAAATCATCTGAATAGCTGAATCGGTCAGATTTTTAGGTTGAGTGGCCAAGTGTAATTTTTTTGGTTGAATGAGCTAAATGACGGTTGAATGAAATATTTTATATTTATTTTTTTTACAATATTAATTATTATATTAAGTAATATTAAATAAATTTACAATAATTTTGAATTTTTTCAGATGGGTAAAATAATAAAAATTTGTTATTCAGATGTTTCAGATATGTTCATTATTTAGAATTCTGTTTTATTTAGCTCATTCAGATTACTTAAACATTTTAAACTATTTCATTCAGTTTTATCAAACATTCCCTTAGTATTGATCGGATCCTAAAATATACTTGATCATCTGTTTCAAAATTAGATATACAATTTAATTTTTAAGGTATATATTAAATTTTAAATTGATGTGAGTTTATTAATTTAATTTTATAATTAATACAATTACTATAATGATATGGTATATAACAAAAACTATTAATCAGATAATTTATGTCATTTCTAAAATTTTACGAGTCATACTAATTTTAAAGTTTAATATGCGTTTAACTTTAAAAGTCAAGTTATATCTCTAATTTTGAAACGGAGAGAATAGAACTTACGCTAATAGCATTAATTCCATATTAGTCCATTCAATACAGAGCCATAGTTGTTTATTTGAAGCATTTATATTGGAAGTGTTTATGTTAGGTTTTGCACACCTATATTGAAGTAATGAACATCCAATATTGAATGTAGTGCCAACATTCCCTTTTTTCATATATATATAAATGACATTATGCCGATACTCATAGAGTAATTAATGCAATGGTAAGAGTTTCAATTTTTTTTTATCTGAAATGATGTGATAGATATACATAATCAACAATGTTATTACATCATTTGAAAATTAAAATTTGAGAGTATCGTCCAATATATTCAAAGAGATATTTTGAAGCTAGCATGGGTGGAGGTGAGTATAAACCAAATACTAGTAGTGAAGTATTGAAGGGGGACGAGATATGTATAATTCTAATAAGATTTTATTCTTGAACAAAAATTTATTTTTAATTTATTTCATCTATTCCATGTCCGGAACAGAGGAGGATACACGTTACTTTACATGCATGTCATGACTCATGAGTAGCTAATATATTTGATTCATGAACATCTTGCAGTTATATACATATACAAATATATATATATATATATATATATATATATATATATATATATATATATAGAGAGAGAGAGAGAGAGAGAGAGAGAGAGATCGATTGAGTAGTTGTAATCATGCATCAATTGTAACTGAACTTCTTCTATCTATTCCACTTAGAGTTCAACTGTGTTTGTCTGCCTGTCTGTCTATCACGTTAATCACGCAACTTGGATAATGCTCTTCACCCTCCGTTACCTTTCCTGTTGATTATGTTTGTCATTATTTAATTTGCTCAACAACTTTTTCTTTGATACGTACCAAGACAAAGACAAATTAAAATGATTGCAATATATGCATTTATTTAATTTGCATGGAATATATGGGGGACCTTGCCTAGCTTTAATTTTACTAGTATTATATAAAAGATCAGTAGCATTTTATATATCCACCTACAGCTGCATGTGGCTTTTTTTCTTCCAATACTGTTCCACACAAAAATTTCATTTTTCAGCACTAGGATTTGTGTGGAGCTATGCTATATTGCTATATATAAAGAAAGACAACAAGTAGTGTGTGTGTGCGTGTGCGTGTGTGTGTGTATATATATATATATATATATATATATATATATAGAGAGAGAGAGAGAGAGAGAGAGAGAAAAGGCTGGGTGTTAATTGCAATATATGCAGAAGAGATCTATCTATGAAGGTGTGTTTGGTCGAAAGAAAACTTGTAATGGAACTACTGAAATTCTGAAACTGTGTGGGGGTCGATAATTACATGTACGCAATACAACAGTAGCACTTTAATTTCGGAGCAATATATGTATGTATATATACACACACAAAATACTAAAGGTACTAGTATGAAAATAAATACAAACGTATTCAAAAAAAAAAGAAAAGAAAAGGAATTCTCATGAATCTCATCCATCCAAATATCTTGTTAAAAGAGATCAAATATAACTATACAAGAGAAATTGGATGATCAAGTTCTTTAATTTGCTAACCGTAATTAGGGTTTCCATGAAGATATATATAGTAATGGTTAATTTCTCAAGTTTGGGATGTCAAACACACGCGTATAACACTAGTACTCCTCAATATTTACATTTAAAAAATTTATTATGTAGTACTGATCACCATGATATTAATCAATCAATTCGGGAACTTAATTATTTGTGATCCTAACATTAGTTATAATTATAATGCAGGTGGATGGGATTCAAATCAAATCAACTACCTTTTGAAAAAGAAACGAATTATTGAACAAATTTCAACTTAGTTAATTTATCGAGTTTCGAGATGGAGTATATAGCTAGCTAGCTAGCATTTTCTTTTTGAATTAAAAGGTGAAAGTTAAAGAATGTATATATGGTAAAAAGCATGCAGTACAGAAAAAAAAAACAGAAACAGTAGTATTTAGTATTTTACCTCTCTGTGTCACAAATCACTAATTAATCATGTAACGCAATCGGATTGAATGTTTCAGTGGCAATTAGCACGCAGGGGCTCACTCTCCAAGAACCTCAAATTAAGGGTAATGAGAAGGAAAAAAGAAAAAGAAGTTGAATAAATCTTACTTTAATTTGCTATATATATATACACACAAAAAATGAAACCTAGATCGATATGCTCTCTTTCTCTCACTTTCTCACTTCACTCACATGTTGCCAGTTTCTCATTCTATGCATTTTCAAACCGCTTCTTTCTCGGACACCACCAAATAATACCACTCTAGCCAGATGATCCGGCCGAAATAGTTAGCATGAAGTTAATTTTAATCAATTGATTGATACAATGTCGACACGTAAGTCGAAAGATGATCGTTATCTCTCTGTCTGTCAACACTTTATTGATTAATTGACTAATTTAATTACCATGAAATTAATTTTATGATAATCGGATCCATTTGTATTATATTTCATACATATATAATTAAAAAAAGTGAATTTAAAGTATGTGTTATAAAGTATTTATATATATATATATATATATATATATATATATATATATATATATTTCAAGTGTAGGCCCAAGGGAGGTACATGACCCACATTTTAATGGTACCAATTGCTCAGTTATGTGGGCAGTGTTATATATATAATATTAAGATATGACATTTTTGACAAAAATAACACTTTTAGCATTGTGCATGCAGTACACAACTATATTATTTTGTACATTACGCTGGAGAGAGAGAGAGAGAGAGGAGAGAAGAGGGAGGAGGGTAGCTTTTAGTTATGCAAGAATAGGTATGCGCTGGGTACAGAGGGAAGAGCCTTGTGCAGCTACTAGTACTGTTTCATAACAGTATGTGTATGGGTCAGTAACTGGTGAAGTCTGAGCCACAAAAATACAGCTACCTCATAGACACAGACACAGTGAGACGCTGACGGTTCTCAATTCAACACCGACCTTACATAAAAACAAATGAAATGTATGCTATCAACCGGCCCCTACCTCATTCATAAAAGGACAAAATTAGAGGTATCAGACAAAAAATATATATATATATGTATATAAAGAATGTACAAAAAAATAATTATTACCCCTAGTTTAATTTATTGTCATTTAATGATAGTCCAAAATCTTTAACAGATCCCTAAGAGATTAGAGAGATTTCAAGATTATCAAAAGAGTTCTTTGCAGATCTTTCTAACTTATGAAAAAAAGAGAGTAACAAGAATCACATTTTGTAGTTACAGTTAAACACCTGATCATTCCTACATTATCTTTCACTACATGATCATAGCTGAGAATTAAATGTACAGGTCATTCCTACATTAATTATCTTTTTCACTACACGATATGATCAATACAGACTTGCTCTCTGGAGATGAATTGAAGTGATAAAAGCTTAATTTTCTTATGGAACATGTATGTTTGAATTTATGATCGAATCACACAACAATTACATAGAAAATAGATGAAGAACATAAAATTAAATAAAAGACACACAATATACTTAGTTTCATCAATTTAGCTAGTCTTATTGTCTGATGTATTCATGTATATATGTCTCCCACACGGCCATACTCTATAATATACACACCAAATAATATTTTTATAGTAACTAGAAAACCTATAACATGAGCTTAAACTCATGAGACCCAATATATTAGTAAAACTTAAGATCGGACTACTAATAAATCCCCAAGCCAAAATACACATTGCGCTTCCGGGATGCTTCCCCCTTGCAATTCCAGTTCGCTCACCGACAAGCTAGATAGTCGTTCATCAAAAATGACCATTTATTAGACCCACAGAAATATGAGTCAATCCCAACACTTTACATAAAATTAAAACTTTCATTTCATCTCTAGATCGAGCAAGTTTAATTGTATTGCTGCCATAATCATCAATTTAAGAAACAAATGTAAAATCATGGTAAGAAATTACAATAGCATTAATAAATTACTAAAACTTGTAATGAAAATATCTTACTTATAAATTCAAACCCAACATGTAAGAAAATAAACTAAATAAAAGAAATCAAACTACCTTCATCAAGATAGGAATATAGGATACATTTTGGAAATGGTTAAATTCACGACAGAAAATGTTATTTCCACAATAAAAGTGTCGTTATAGATTTTATAGCGACGGTTTTTACCGTCACTATTACATCTACAACGACACTTTTGTTGTAGAAATAACAAAAAATATTGTGGATTTAACAATTTCCTACATTTTACATACTCATGGAAGGATACATTTTATATACGCATGCATGAATAAATACTAGAATGAAAAGAAACAAAAACAAACTTGGGATCTTGGTAATTCATACTCCTATTTCTTTGTCTTTTTGTTCATGAACAACTTTAGGTGTACAATATACCTCATTTTTCAACTATGGCAGTGGTGTGTATTGATTAAAATTACTCCATGCATGAATTCCATTGCCGTTGATGCTGCTATTTGTTGGAGTGAAATTTACTGCACCTGAATAATTAGAGTTTCCAAAAAACCACTCAGTTGCTAAGTTTCCAGTAGGACCAATACCAATACTTCCATTATTGTTGTCTTTTCTTGAATTACCAACACCAGCATCAGGTTTTGAAGAATCCAAGTTCTGAAACAAAATGGGCTGTAATTTTTGAGGAGCCTGGTTTTGATCATCAAATAGCATAGCCAATCTTTCTTGTTGTAATTTCCAGTGCAAATCTTGGTTGATTGAACTCAATGACTCAATTGAAGAGGCAAGATTACTATTATTATTGTGATCTTGAACGAATATTCCTCCTGCTCCATTTCCATTATCATGTTTAAGTACAGAAGAAGATGATAAAGGAAAATTGAACCCCATCAAATTATTAGTACCAGAAGAATTCCCTATTGGATCTATACCAAAACAAGAAGTTGATGATGTTGAAATCATTTCCCCAAATGAAGAAATTAACTGACCATAGTGTTGATTATATGAATTAGAGCCTCCAGTTGTATTTGCTAAAGAGTGAAATATTCTAGGGAAATTGTTGTTGTTAAGGCCTAGGCCTCCAAGCTGAAAATCCATGGCTGGTGAAATACCATTAAAGAACTTGAGCCCGCTTATATCCGAATAATAAGACGATGAACCGGCTGAATCCTTAGAATCACCACCTGGGGAGAATCTTGAAGAATTAGAAGGCTTACTGCCAATCTTCTTGTTTTTCCGGCAGCCACCGCCGATTGGAATGTTGCGTAAAGCTCCACCTTTTGTCCAGTACCTTCTACATGTCTTGCAGAAATGCCTTGGCTGAGTGAGGCTGCAATTGTTGTAGTAGCAGAATTTTGTATTTGGAGAATCACATCTAGGGCACTTTAGGGCTTGTAATTCTGCCGGCCTTGTCGTGGTTGCCGCCGGCTTCCGGTTGGTACCGGATTCTTCTTTGTTGGTTAAGTTATCCGGCGACATCTATGGTACGATGACTATATTACATATACAAACTTAATAAGAAGCAAATTAACCCTAAGACTTAAAGTGCATGGTTGTGGGCCTAGCTAGCTTGTGGAGTGCTCAGTTTCCTTTTGCAGAGGTTAAGGATATATATATATATATATATATATATATATATATATATATATATATATATATATATACAAGTTCTCAACTAATCAATGGGTTTTTTTATGCACGGGGTTTAATTAATATAGAAATGAAGGGGTTTAATTAATATAGAAATGAAGGGATATATATAGGTTGATGGGGACGTACTGATCGATCTCTTGTGATATTCATCAAGGCTGAACTAGCTAGAATTGTAAATATGGAATATATGGTGTATATATATATATATATATATATATATATATATATATATATATATAATACATAGAAAGTGTCTTTAGAGGTTGTATAGATCTGATAAATATATAGAATGATCTCACTAGAAGAAGAAGAAGGATGCAGTTTATATATCCATGTGTCTTGAAATAAATAAAGAGAGAGAAGAATGATATCTACTACAAACTAAAAAAGTTGGATGATTTATCTGATGAATATAATACACTGATCTGGCAGAATGGAGAGATCCACATGTACCCAGAAAAGACAGTAAATAATTAAAAAGAGTGAGAAAAGAATAAAGACTACAAGTTAAAAAAACAAAAGAAAGAATATATATAGAAGCAGTTGTTAATAGTTTGAACTTTAAAGATGAAACATTAATGCATGATGGATCATGTAGAGTAGTTGTCAGTGAGCATAATAGAACTATTTCACTTTTTTACTTCATAATGCATTACAATGTGTATTTATATCAATCTATTTTTTCAATCACAATTTATTATTAGTTAAATTGATTATAAAAAGAATTTATGTTTAGCTGTATGTATGTATTAGTAAATGATTTTAAGAAAGTAACCCTAATACAACTATAACTAGTCGTAAATATATGCATGGTTATATATTAAGTTAAACAATGGAAATGAACCCTAGCTAGGCGTTGATTAAAATTTATTAGCAAGTAGTAAATAAATATCTAGATAGTAAGAAAATAGAGTAAATATATGTGCAAGGGGGGTGAAAACAGCCGTGTGTGTATATATATATATATATATGTATATATAATATACATAAAAATAAACTCATCTTTAACCATAGTCATATGGGTGAGACCCACACTGCTGCTACAGCCGCAGACATGTATTATATTGTTAGGGACGGTAATGTAATAAGCTAACGGACAAAAAGGTAAAGAGACCGCCGCTACAAGATATAGCGGCAGGGAGAATTGTTGACCAATCTCAACTTTCCATTGTCCAGATCAACGGTAATCAACTTGGTTGCTGAACAGTGTCCATGACAAACGTTTTATATATATATATATATATATATATATATATATATATATATCAGTGGTGGCAACAGCTCAGCATAGCAGCAGCAGCGCGCTGCCATGCAGACATAACAGCTTTGTCTTATTCCTTGGCTTTTGATAGACGTCCCATCTTAACCCAAAACAATTTCTTTTACCCCTATTAATTAATTACATATAATTTGAAAACATTATTGTACTCTTGTTAGGAACTTAATGCAACTACTGCCAAACTTATGACTATAGAATTAAGCAGCTGTGAAGAATTTTACTTTATGTACTTGCACCACTTATATATAAATCATCAAATGCTGGATGTGAAGTGGCCTTTTCAAGTTTACGCATCACAATGCATATATATACATATATATATATATATATATATATATAAAATCGAATTCATACGTACCATAGATAAGTTACTTTAATTTGCTATCAATAATGTTATGGGTATTTGATTTGTGTAACATTAATTGTCATACAGGATGAATAAAATCCAGTACTGAAACACTGTAGGAAAAAAAAAGTTTTATTGTTTTATATCGGGATTTTGTAAACATATTATTATTACTTTATTATATCAATTGTGTTTGATTAATCATATGATAAAAAATATTAAAATATTTAGTAATTTTAGACACCATTTAGGGACACATTAGATTTATGAAATTATTCATCTAAATTAATAATAAATTTAACTTTGCTTTATAATTAGTACGTACGTATACTATATATTCTTGAAAGTGGTACATAAGGTAGTAAACAAGTAACAACTTAAATGGATAATTGCTTCTTCTTTTTTTTTAAAAAAGCTTTGATTTAAAAAGAAGAAGATATATATTGGAATGCACAAAAAGGAATCATCTTAAGGGGATCCGATTGAAAGCTTCCATGCACAGACAGCATTACGCACAGTCGTCGTCTTATGGTACTAGAAGGATTCAGAGAAGCAGTAGTAGTACTAGTAGTAGTCTAGTACATGCATTGATATGGGAGTTGACGTACTACACCCTAAATCTAGCTAGTTGCATATATATATATATATATATATATATATATATATATATATATATATGTATAGAGTAAGGATCTTAAATTCACCCTTATTTAACTCACCCCAAGCTCACCCTTATCCATCAACTTTAACTGCAACTTAACGGCTGATGATCTGATCAGTGTACCCCGGCTCAGAGAAAGAGAGAGAGGTGAGTCTGCTTTCACAATTAAAAAAGAAATAACAAAAAAGATTTTGTCATTCTTTGGGGGACTAATTTCAACTTTCAAGATTGAAGGAAGTAGCACTAATTTTTTTTTAAAAATAAAATGATATTTTCTAGTGTTGTATTACAAAGTTATACTATTTGTATTAGATACTATACATTTGTACTAAAAAGAAAAATTTACGTTGAAAATATTAACACCTATATTTTAGGTAGTACTTTATGGTAGATCAAAAGGGATAGAGTAGTGGTCAAGAATTAACAAGTACCAAGTACAAGAATATAATTCTTAAAATCTAAATAAATTTTAATTTTAAATTTAAAATATTACCTAATAAGCAGTATTAAAGTCAGAAGAGACTCTTTTTTTTTGTGAGATAAAGAGGGTAAAAAAATCACAAGCAGAGGCCAGGCCAGAGGTAGGTACGTAGTTAGTAGTAGCTTGATGGAAACTCCATCCCCTACTTGATAAGATAAATGGCAATACAAAGAATAAACGATTGTATTTTTGGAAGAATTAAACCAGACGCAAGGTATAATAATAGATATATGTCCATCCATAAATATCCCAATATTATTTATATAATTATGTGGCAGATGTGGCCTGGAGGCGACAGATATATATAAGTAAGAGAGAGGGTAACTGTGCGGGAAGGAAGGAGCTCGTGAGAGGTGGTGGCCGGTTTCCCGTGAGACCAAACCAAAATACCCCTCTCTAACGCTCTACGTGCCGCTTATCAGACGTTTCTATCTATATCCGTGCTTCTCTTTCTCCTCTCCCTGTTCCAACTCTCTCTCACGCTATAAAATGGATCCGATTAGCATGAAGTTTGATCTCTCCAACCTCAGTCAACTTACTTCACTTCATGCTAATCACTCTCGTGTAAAATGAATTAAATAGTTCTGATTCAATTCGTACTCGTTCCATTAAAAATTTGATTTGAACTTGACTCGAAATATAAATGATTCAAATATGAATAAAATTTAAAATTTAACAAATTAGTCGAACCTCTTCAAATTACAATTTTCTATAAATACTCGGATCATATTCGCTCAAAAAGTTTAAATTATTCGGGTTCTGTGACGCCCCCAAAATTAGGTATACATCACCCATCTTGGGTCGTCAGATACATAGTACAGAATACAAATACAACTGATTAATACAACTGTCGTGTACAATACGACAAAACATAAACTGTGAGTTTGAATACAAATATTATCTTCTAGAGAGTATTCATACTCAAAAGGAGTCCTCATTACATTTATTAACACACCATTACATAGAATAGTGAGGACTACTAACTAATACTATCATTCGGACCATCACTCCGTTCCCCGACTTGCCCCAGCTACGTTCTCATTTCCTGAAGAGAACAGTGAAAGAAAGGGTGAGCTCAACTAGCCCAGTAAGAAATATTATGACTAAGATAATGCAGAATAAATTATCATTAGCCTTCAACAATGTTAAACTGATAAAATATAATAGACATCAAGTTTAACTGCAGCGGAACAAGCAATCCATTAAAAGAGTCAAGTAGAAAATAAACTCTACTATCTTTTATGATTTAAAAGGTTTTTCAACACTGCGATCGCTGAGACTCAGCTTAATAAAATAATCCACATCATCGAATCACCCCTGCACTACGGCCAAGGATATTCGTGTATTCATTAATGGTCATGATCATGCCAACAACTGTCCATCAATGCACTACGGGCCAATGAGGACTTTTACCACATCATTTGTAACATTACGGTCATGATTATACCGAATAATCCCTGGTCATAATCATACCAAGTCCATCTATGCACTACAGGCCACAGATGACTTTCAACATTTTATAAACATGAGGATGATGACAATGATATAAGAATTCAATAAAACAAGTTCAAGAATTAATTTATCCAGGAATTAACAACGTCCAAATTGTCAACATGATACTGCATTGTGGAGTAAAATTCAAGAATGCTTAGAAGAATATTTTCTTGAAAAGATACTGGATGAAACGCAACTATCAAGGATATTCCACAAATTTCATGGAGTATAGAAGTCAAAACTTAACCAACTGAGTACAATAAAGAATTGAATAACAAAAGAAATCACCATGCATGCGATAGACCGCACAGACAGGTTATTCCAATAGAATAATAAATAATGGAACCAGGTCCGGCGTAAACGCACAGACAGGATATTCCGACAGAATAATAAATAATGGAACCAGGTCCGGTGTAAAACACACAGACAGGATATTCCAACAGAATAATAATAAAACGGAACCAGGTCCGGTGTAAAACACACAGACAGGATGTTCCAACAGAATAATAAACGGAACCAGGTCCGGTGTAAAACACACAGACAGGATGTTCCAACAGAATAATAGAAGAATGTCACCAAGTATAGGGTAGACCGCGTATACTGGTTATTCCAACAGAATAATAACAAATGGAATAACAGAAGTTCTCTTCATGAATATAAAAGAAATAATATTCCCTACCTTAAAAGAACTGGATATTGGAAAAGTGATGTAGCAGAATACTTTTATTCTCTCTCTCTCTTATTCTCTCTATACTTTCTCTTTCTATAGCTTGAATGAATTCGTGAAAAATAATGAAGCCCTAGGCCTCTATTTATAGAAAAACTGAGGGTGGCTCTTGGTCTTAACGAAGGGTCAAATGACTCTTGGTCTTAACGAAGGGTCAAATGACTCTTGGTAATATTGAAGGGACAACTACTATTGACGAAAGTAATTACTATTGACCAAGGTAAATACTATTGACGAAGGTAATTACTATTGACCAAGGTAAATACTATTGACCAAGGTAAATACTATTGACGAAGGTAATTACTATTGACGACGGTAATTACTATTGACGACGGTAATTACTATTGACGACGGTAATTACTATTGACGAAGAGACTCTTAGATGATGACATATGGCCCCCCATAAAATAACCAAACTTACCACAACGTCTCAATTATTGATTTAATAATATAACATATTATACAGACGATACTATGACAATAATTTAAGAGATATGATGCAGCAATTACTATAGCAATAATTGAGTATAGCTGAGTGACTTCTCACGTAAGCATCAATAATCAATACCGTGTGCTACTATGCAACCACGCGTATTACTGTACTTTTACTACCGAGTAGTTCAACAGTTTTAACGGTTTTAACGGTAACACCTCAGCCGTTATTTTTTTATAGAAAGATAATTCTGTCGTTTTCTCAATCCGACAATAATTCCGTTGTGGGGTCCACCAATGATTGTGCCGTCGTACGAATATTCCCCGACAAAAAGAATATTCTCCGACCAAACGAATATTTTATAACAACTTGCTTACTTTGCAAAATTTATAAATATTACCCACAACTATAACATTATATCAAATTAACTCCATAATATTCAAAAATGATATTTATAGAAAATTCATCTTTATTTATAAAAGTTGGGGTCTTACAACCTCCCCTTCTTATGAAATTTCGCCCTCGAAATTAGGGTACGTACCTGGTATGTCGAAGAGGTAAGGATACCTTGATTTCATTTCTGATTCTAACTCCCAAGTCATTTCCTCAACATCGTGGTTTCTCCACAAAACTTTGACTTGAGGTATAACCTTGGAGCGTAGAATATGTTCCTTCTTATCCAAGATTTGAACAGGAACTTCTTCATACGTCAAATCCTCCGCTATTTCGTCCGGTTCTAACTCAATAATGTGGTTCGGGTCTTCCACATATTTGCGTAACATGGATATGTGGAAAACGTTATGAACACGAGACATACTTGGCGGTAAAGCGAGTCTATAAGCCACAGTTCCTACTCGATCGAGGATTAAAAATGGACCGATGAATCGAGGATTTAGCTTTCCTCTCTTTCCAAATCTCGTAACTCCTTTCCATGGAGCAACACGTAAGAACACATGATCTCCTACATCAAATTCCACGTCCTTTCGATGAAGATCAGCATAACTCTTTTGTCGATCTTGTGAGGTTTTTATACGTTGTCGGATCGTTTGAATCTTTTCTGTAGTCATACGTACCAACTCCGGTCCCAACAACGTTGCTTCGCCCACCTCATCCCAGCATACTGGAGAACGACATTTTCTTCCATACAATGCTTCGAATGGAGCCATGCCAATACTTGCTTGATAACTGTTGTTGTAGGAAAACTCCACCAATGGTAAGAACTTGTCCCAACTTCCTTTGAAGTCAAAGACACAGAGTCTTAATAGATCTTCAAGAGTTTGAATAGTCCTCTCTGATTGTCCGTCCGTCTGAGGATGATATGCTGAACTAAATCGTAACTCCGTGCCCATAGCTTTTTGTAAACTAACCCAAAATCGTGAAGTGAATCTTGGGTCTCGATCAGAAACTATGGATACTGGCATACCATGCAGTCTTACAATCTCGTTTATGTACATACGAGCAAGACGTTCAAGTGTATAAGTTTCTCGTATCGGTAAGAAATGAGCAGACTTGGTCAATCTATCAACAATGACCCAAATCGCATCAATACCTTGAGAAACCCTGGGAAGACCGGTAACGAAATCCATGGTAATGTGCTCCCACTTCCATTCTGGAATTTCAAGTGGTTGCAATGGACCTTTTGGTACTTGATGCTCCGCTTTGACTCGTTGACAAGTTAGACACCTTGAGATAAACAACGCTATCTCTCTCTTCATATTGCTCCACCAAAATGTATGACGAAGATCATGATACATTTTGGTACTTCCAGGATGGATTGCAAACGGTGTGTTGTGCGCCTCCATCATGATTTCATACTTTAAATCAGGGTTGTTAGGAACACAAAGTCTGGAGTTGACTCGAAGTATTCCTTCTTCATCGATTCTTGCTTCCGGCATAGAACCTTCTTGCACTTTCTTCCTCATACGCATCAGCTCCAGGTCTGTAGCTTGAGCAGCTTTAACTTTATCGATTAAAGTCGGTTCTACTCGTATATTCGCCATCATCACATGGGTCCCTGGAGTCTTTAACTCTATCTCCATCCTTTGCAAGTCACACAAAATGGGTCTTTGCGTTGTTAATATTGCACTTGTACCCGCATATGATCTTCTACTCAATGCGTCAGCTACCACGTTCGCTTTTCCAGGATGGTATTGAATGGTATGATCATAATCTTTCAACAGTTCAAGCCAACGTCGTTGTCGCATGTTGAGTTCCTTTTGAGTGAAGAAATATTTGAGGCTTTTATGATCCGTAAAGATCTCCACTTTCTCCCCATACAAGTAATGCCTCCAAATTTTAAGTGCAAAGACAACAGCTGCCAACTCTAGATCATGAGTAGGATAATTCCTCTCATATTCCTTGAGTTGTCTTGATGCATAGGCTATGACTTTTTCATGTTGCATGAGAACGCATCCCAACCCTTTGCTCGAAGCATCACTGTAGATGACAAATCCCTCCGAGCCAGATGGTATTGTTAGAACAGGTGCTGAAATGAGTCTCCTCTTGAGTTCTTGAAAACTCTGCTCACATTCTTCGCTCCAACCAAACTTTGTATCTTTCCGAGTCAGCTGAGTTAATGGAGTAGCGATTCGAGAAAATCCTTCCACGAATCTCCGATAATAACCAGCTAAACCAAGAAAGCTACGTACCTCGGTCACTGATTTAGGTTGCTCCCAGCTTTGAATAGCTTCAATCTTTGCCGGGTCAACCGATATTCCACGACTTGATACTACGTGCCCAAGGAATGCTACCTCCTCCAGCCAGAACTCGCATTTCTTCAACTTGGCATAAAGCTTGTATTCACGAAGCTTTTGGAGTACCTAGCCTCAAGTGTTGCTCATGATCTTCACGGCTTTTGGAATAAATAAGGATGTCATCAATAAAGACGACCACAAAATGATCCAAATATTCCTTGAATACCCGGTTCATCATATCCATGAAGGCAGCAGGAGCATTAGTCAATCCAAAGGACATGACTAGGAATTCATAATGCCCGTACCGAGTTCTAAAAGCCGTCTTTGGAATATCCTCAGTTCTAACCTTCAGCTGATGATATCCAGAACGAAGATCGATCTTTGAAAAGAATTGTGCTCCTTGCAACTGGTCAAACAGGTCATCAATACGTGGCAATGGGTACCTGTTTTTGATGGTGACATGATTCAACTCCCGATAATCAATACAAAGTCGCATACTTCCATCTTTTTTCTTCACGAATAGAACAGGAGCACCCCAAGGAGAAGTACTAGGACGAATAAAGCCAATGTCTAACAATTCCTGCAGTTGGATCTTTAACTCCTGAAGTTCAATAGGAGCCATTCGATATGGGGCTTTGGAAATGGGTTTTGTACCGGGTTCAAGATCGATACAAAATTCAATTTCACGCTCTGGGGGTAGGCCAGGAAGTTCTTCAGGGAATACGTCAGGGAATTTATTAACAATAGAAATATCATTCAAAACTGACGTATTTTTGTTTAGATCTGTGACATGAGCTAAGAAAGCTTGACATCCGTTTTTCAATAAACGAATAGCTTTATGGCTTGAGATGACAGCGATTGATTTTAATGGTTTGGTTGCTTGAATTCGCATAACAGATCGATTAGGAATATGAAAGCTAACAACCTTACGAAAACAATCAATTTTTGCATGATGAGTAGTTAACCAATCAATCCCTAGAATCACGTCAAATGCAAGTATTTTTAATGAAATCAGATCGATAGGTAATGTGTGGGTACCAACTTGAACCAAACAAGACTTATAAACAGTGGAGGTAATGAAGGTTTCTCCCAACGGAGTTTCTACAGATAAGTCAAAGTCTAATTTCTCCGGAATCAAATTTAATCGATGAGCGCAAGTAGGAGAAATAAAAGAATGGGTTGAACCGGTATCAAATAAAGTATAAACTTCTTTAGAGTTTATGATAAGCTTACCCGTGATGACCTCATTCGGGTTCCTTGCTCTCTGGGAGTTCACAACAAACGCTCTCCCTTGCACAACCGGTTTTGACTTTTCTGGGACGGCTTTTGGTGCCTCCATCCTAGCTGAATTTGTCTTCGGTAAACGACAAAATCGGGCTAAATGACCTTCTCTTCCACAATTATAACATGCTTTGGACGGCATCGCGCAGTTTGGACTGATGTGCCCCTCCCCTCCGCATTTGAAACATATGATAGGTGGTCGTTCTCCTTCCTTAACGACAGGTGCTGGTGCTGACGTCTTTCCATCATTGTTGAATCTCCTCTTCTTGAAATGCCCATTTTATTGTTTTGGCCCTGATTACCACCGAAGTGGTTACCATTTCTGGCCTGTTGATTCCCTCCACGCTTGTTGTCACCGCTTCGATGACTGCTCTCACTGGTATTATCATTTTGCCGGCTGCTCTCTTTTGGTTGCGTTGTCTCGTTATCGCGCTCCACCAACTGAGCCCTATTTACAACATCTGAATACAAACACAGTTTATGAGAAACAAGATGTTGACGTATCTCCGGCTTCAAACCTCTTAAAAACATCCGCGTCATTCTTTCTTCATTATCCACCAGGTGGGACGCAAACCGGGATAACTCCGCAAATTTTGCCTCGTACTGCGACACGGTCATATTATTCTGCTCCAATTTGATGAACTCCACCTCCTTCATGTGACGAATACTCTCGGGAAAGTATTTGTCGTTAAACAGCTCTTGGAACTTCTCCCAGGACATCTTCAGTGCGGCAGGTTGAGTACGCTTTATCGATTCCCACCAGTAATCTGCCTCTCCTCGCAACATAAAGGCGGCAAAGGGAACCTTTTGCTCCTCGGAGCAACCCAAGACATCAAATATCTTGGTGATCTGCTTTATCCATGTTTCAGCTACAAGTGGTTTGGGTTCTCCCTTAAACTCCGGTGGTCCCAGCTCCTTAAACTGTTTAGCGGTGACCGCCTGAGAGTTTCCAGTATTTCCACCTACGTTGTGGACAGGAGCCGCTTTCACCTGTTGTTGCATGAATTGCATAAAGCCTCTGAACATTTGATCATTCATCATTTGGTCAGTGTTGTTGTTTGCATGAGGATTGACACCTTCCTGATGCACATTATCCTGATTATTGATATGTGGTGAATCAACAGTCGTCTGTGCTCCATTGCTATTCTCAACATTCTCGGATGCCATTTTCAGATACTGCCACAAAATAAAAATTAATTGATATGTCAGATATTATCCTTATATTATGACCGACCAATTAAATACCATGCAAATAAACTTAGGTATGTCATACTAGCGAAGGAATTCCCCGTCTCTCCCCTCCTAGTTCTATTCTCACATCTTAGCCAGAGATCATATCCCTAAGCTTTGATACCAACTGTGACGCCCCCAAAATTAGGTATACATCACCCATCTTGGGTCGTCAGATACATAGTACAGAATACAAATACAACTGATTAATATAACTGTCGTGTACAATACGACAAAATATAAACTGTGAGTTTGAATACAAATATTATCTTCTAGAGAGTATTCATACTCAAAAGGAGTCCTCATTACATTTATTAACACACCATTACATAGAATAGTGAGGACTACTAACTAATACTATCATTCGGACCATCACTCCGTTCCCCGACTTGCCCCAGCTACGTTCTCATTTCCTGAAGAGAACAGTGAAAGAAAGGGTGAGCTCAACTAGCCCAGTAAGAAATATTATGACTAAGATAATGCAGAATAAATTATCATTAGCCTTCAACAATGTTAAACTGATAAAATATAATAGACATCAAGTTTAACTGCAGCGGAACAAGCAATCCATTAAAAGAGTCAAGTAGAAAATAAACTCTACTATCTTTTATGATTTAAAAGGTTTTTCAACACTGCGATCGCTGAGACTCAGCTTAATAAAATAATCCACATCATCGAATCACCCCTGCACTACGGCCAAGGATATTCGTGTATTCATTAATGGTCATGATCATGCCAACAACTGTCCATCAATGCACTACGGGCCAATGAGGACTTTTACCACATCATTTGTAACATTACGGTCATGATTATACCGAATAATCCCTGGTCATAATCATACCAAGTCCATCTATGCACTACAGGCCACAGATGACTTTCAACATTTTATAAACATGAGGATGATGACAATGATATAAGAATTCAATAAAACAAGTTCAAGAATTAATTTATCCAGGAATTAACAACGTCCAAATTGTCAACATGATACTGCATTGTGGAGTAAAATTCAAGAATGCTTAGAAGAATATTTTCTTGAAAAGATACTGGATGAAACGCAACTATCAAGGATATTCCACAAATTTCATGGAGTATAGAAGTCAAAACTTAACCAACTGAGTACAATAAAGAATTGAATAACAAAAGAAATCACCATGCATGCGATAGACCGCACAGACAGGTTATTCCAATAGAATAATAAATAATGGAACCAGGTCCGGCGTAAACGCACAGACAGGATATTCCGACAGAATAATAAATAATGGAACCAGGTCCGGTGTAAAACACACAGACAGGATATTCCAACAGAATAATAATAAAACGGAACCAGGTCCGGTGTAAAACACACAGACAGGATGTTCCAACAGAATAATAAACGGAACCAGGTCCGGTGTAAAACACACAGACAGGATGTTCCAACAGAATAATAGAAGAATGTCACCAAGTATAGGGTAGACCGCGTATACTGGTTATTCCAACAGAATAATAACAAATGGAATAACAGAAGTTCTCTTCATGAATATAAAAGAAATAATATTCCCTACCTTAAAAGAACTGGATATTGGAAAAGTGATGTAGCAGAATACTTTTATTCTCTCTCTCTCTTATTCTCTCTATACTTTCTCTTTCTATAGCTTGAATGAATTCGTGAAAAATAATGAAGCCCTAGGCCTCTATTTATAGAAAAACTGAGGGTGGCTCTTGGTCTTAACGAAGGGTCAAATGACTCTTGGTCTTAACGAAGGGTCAAATGACTCTTGGTAATATTGAAGGGACAACTACTATTGACGAAAGTAATTACTATTGACCAAGGTAAATACTATTGACGAAGGTAATTACTATTGACCAAGGTAAATACTATTGACCAAGGTAAATACTATTGACGAAGGTAATTACTATTGACGACGGTAATTACTATTGACGACGGTAATTACTATTGACGACGGTAATTACTATTGACGAAGAGACTCTTAGATGATGACATATGGCCCCCCATAAAATAACCAAACTTACCACAACGTCTCAATTATTGATTTAATAATATAACATATTATACAGACGATACTATGACAATAATTTAAGAGATATGATGCAGCAATTACTATAGCAATAATTGAGTATAGCTGAGTGACTTCTCACGTAAGCATCAATAATCAATACCGTGTGCTACTATGCAACCACGCGTATTACTGTACTTTTACTACCGAGTAGTTCAACAGTTTTAACGGTTTTAACGGTAACACCTCAGCCGTTATTTTTTTATAGAAAGATAATTCTGTCGTTTTCTCAATCCGACAATAATTCCGTTGTGGGGTCCACCAATGATTGTGCCGTCGTACGAATATTCCCCGACAAAAAGAATATTCTCCGACCAAACGAATATTTTATAACAACTTGCTTACTTTGCAAAATTTATAAATATTGCCCACAACTATAACATTATATCAAATTAACTCCATAATATTCAAAAATGATATTTATAGAAAATTCATCTTTATTTATAAAAGTTGGGGTCTTACAGGTTCGATTAGAGATCGTGCTAGACTTTTACACCCTTAACTCTCTCTAATCATTTATTTTTGAAAAAAAAGAAAAGAAAAGAAAAGAAAGAGAGTAGATTAATTATATATCTTAATCTTAAAATATAGGGATATTTATATTTTTAAAAACTATTATAATTATTTGGATGAAAATAACGATAAATAAAAATATGTAGATTTTTATTTAATTTGATATTATGGAGTACAAGAATATAACCAAATAAAATATTTATATTTTTCGATGACTCAAATTTCTGTAGAAGCACAAATACACATCAACAAATTAAATGCGTGAAAAATTTAAACTCTCATATTTAATTATACCTGTTTTTTTTTATTAGATTTCTCTATATAAAAAAAATTAATTACAGGCAGGGTTCTTCCACAAAGAAAAAGGTCTTAAAAAACTATAGGGTATATAAATAATAAGGTTGGGGTGGCAACATATATCAAGACTGTTCATGAATATATATTTAAGAAACTGATAAATTTATAATAAAAAATAATATTTAACCCTCTAATAGGCATGTACAAAAATCGGACCAAGTTGATATTCCGGTCGATTTTGGATAGGTCTGATTTGAGCAGTTCACGATTGAAGTCTAACTAGTAAAATCAAGTCAGATTTTTTTATGTCACAAGGTGGCCTGAATTAGATTTCTAGGCTCAGCCTGCAGGCTTCGGACCTTTCGAGCTTTTTCCCTCACTTTTTATTGTTTTAAATAAATGTATACTCATATTTTTCTTTTAAAATTAAAAAAAAATAATTTAAAAATTAAGTCCAAAAAATATTATTTAGAACTTAAAAAATATACATCCCATAAATGGATGGAAAATTCAAAACTATAATACAAATAAATGAATAAAAATATATATTAAATTCTCTTTGGGTTGGACCGTTACCTCCAAGCTCAAGGACTTTGGCTTGGGCCTTTCTAAAATAACCCGAAGCCAGTTATTCTTTATGTTCGATCGGTTCAGTTCTCACTTCTCTCTATCTAACAAAACACGGGCCGACACAATTTCCGCGCGCGCGCGCGCAGGGAGAGGAAGTGAAAGTGTATCACCTTTTCCTGAGGAGAAGCTGCAGATTTTCGAACTTCAGAGTCTCCCTGTTCGTTGTTACTTTGAGGTTCTATTTATTTTGCTATATTAAAATCTTTAAGATGCCCAGATTCTTTGAATGGAGTTTACTTTGCTAGAAGATTGTAGTTAATTTGTTATATTGCACACCAACTATTTGATATAATGCCTTCTTGATTGTGCACTTGAGTTTATTCGAATTCTGGATGTTCTATCGAGTCCTTTGCGCTACACTGTGTGTGTGACTTATGATTACTATTCAAATTGTTTGCTGTTTTATGTAATCGTTTAGGAGAAATTACTGAGCTCGTGAATCCAAATTGTTGCCTAGTTGGAATTCTCGCTTGTTAGACGCAGCAGTGAAAACCCTGGGTATTGTCAAACCTATATTTGTCTTGAAATGTTATTATACACTGAACTTAAGTGGCTTATGTATTTTCTTTGCAATTGTCACATGAAAACAGTCTTTGTGCAACAATGGAAAGGTAAAATGCTTTTAATTTCTTGTTCATTTGCATCAAAAGTTGGAAGCTTGCATTTGGTAGTTTAGATGGTGAATATGGCAATCAAGTTCACATGCAGAAGCTTTTGTTTGTAGATTACACTTGGATCGGTTTGAAAAGTAGTTGAATTGCTTGTGGAAAGATTTGATGTGGTCATCATTGTTAAAATTCATGAACTACAACATCTTTTCTATATTAAATTATGCTATTTCTTTTTTACCTTTTTACTGCAATATCTTTATATCTGTGGGTTTTGTTCAATAATCATAAATATTACAATTTAATGACACTATGCATTTTTCACAGTTGAAAATCAAAGCAGCATTATTGTAAAACCCGCTCCTCAAAATAAATAAACAGAGCACTAATAACTTCAAATATTTAATAATGATATCCATCAATGAAGTACTAATTACAATTCTCCAAATAAAGTCAAAATAATCAAACTTAAAATTGAATCAACCTAGATGGTTAAAGACAACTCTCTCAATCACACTAGCTCTGAATCACCCCTGCAAACCTGCCGGAAAAAAAAATACAGCAAGAGTCAAAATGCCCAGTACGAATATAGATATACAAAGATGTACAATTGATATACGAAATCAATTGAGACGAAATACTGAATAAAGCCACAAGTGTAAATACTGACGAAAATATAATCTCCAAATATCTGAATAGAGTATATCTGAATCAACAAAATTAACGAAACAAATAGAAGAGTAAAAAAAATAATGAACTGATGTAACTAACTCAATTTATTGAACTGAACAGAAACAAACAAAATTATTACAATGAAATAATAGGCTGAATCAAATGGCTGAGTGTTATTTCATACCGATTGAGCTCAGAAATATACATTGCCACACAGGCAAGTCAAAATAATGATACACAGGCAAATCAAATAATGCCACACATGCAACCAAAATAATGCCACACAGGCAAATCGCACATTGGACCGCGAATCCAAATGTATGCGAATCGGATAGGTGTGTTTGGCACAACATCACAAATCCGCATAACAGAAATCTAGGGTCAACCCATATACCTCCCACAACAAAACACCAAATGGCCCACTTCCTCTGGAGGCCAAACAGAGACGCCGTGGACTAATCACACCGCCACGGAGAGTGTCATGCCTCTCGTGCCAAGACGACATGCATGTGGTACCCCCACAGGTAGTTATAACTCAAGTATACCCTACAATATATTCTAACAAAGCTTTCATGTTACAACATATGCGATACAATATTAACAAAAAGGGTTCTATATGTATATGTTGAACCAGATCAAATCGTAATCATAATGTCTCCAAAAGAAGGTAACAACATATACTGCTCTACATATATCAAAATAAATACCAGACATGATAACCTAATTTAAAGAGTACAAATACGAGTCCAATGTATCAACTTCAAATGAAACTATTATATGAATTTCACAAGAAACAATTATGTGAAATAATAACAGAATTCGAAACAAGGAACAAAACGAACAAATCAAGTTGAACAAGAGTAACGCTGAAAGAGTACGGAATCCGTACCTTAATTTAGTACCAAAACAATTCACTGAAGCCAAAATATCACATTGATAGACCTTCTCAATCCATTCTATACAATCACCAAATTAATACAAGGCCATAAATTAGATTACCAATTTTATATATTTTATATTTTTATAAATTCAACAAATTTAATATTAGTACATATACAATATAAATATATTTTAATATCCAATAAAACTTAATGTAATAGTAATAATAAAATACAATTTTATTAGTTTGATGAACCTCTTGTACATATCACTGACTTTTTAATTTAAAAGTGTGATTTTCACTTTGTTTTATTAGCCATCATTCATGCCTTGAATTGTATATTATTTCAAATATATAATATAATATTGATTTATTTAACTATTCAGTATCATGCAAAAGTCAGATTACTTTACTTGAATGAATCCATGCCAGCATAAGTAGAGCATGTAAAATACAAATAACAATAATATTTTTTCGTCATATATAGTCGGTGATATATATTCAAAGGACTAGAGTGAGAAATAACAGTAAAATGGAGGACGAGAGGATACTAGAGAGAAGTAACAAATCAAACAAATTAGGGAGCTCGATTTTGAAAAATTGCATATCGAAGAAAACGAAGGCCTTCACGAATCTTCCGCTTATGATTTACCTCTTTGTTTATTTCCCCTCTTTCGTTTTTTTAGTTACAGAATACTAACACTAGGTATGACATTAAACCTAGCATAATAATGTTACTTGTATTCCAATTTGATTTCAAAACTCAACACTTTAAATTGGGCTCAAATAGTTTGACAACCCAAACTTAAATATTTAGAAATTAGGTTTACCCAGTTAGTTAAAAGGCCCAAACTAATGAAATCACATACTTATTATAGTCCACACAAATTAAATACAAATTGACCCAGACTGCCAAACATAAGAAAAGCTCAATTAAAATATTTAAAATATAAATTTAAATGTCATTTATTTTATTTTAATTATTATTTTATTTTATTTTTCCGGGTATTACAATTATGTCAAAATTTCATTCATTTGCTATTTCCTTTTTGTAGGATTCACCTTTATAATTGACTCTGCAATGGCTGCTACCAAGACTCAAACTAGTAGCTTTTCTCGCAACTTTTTGGCTGTGCCCTCCTCTCTGACACCTGGACTTAAGAATGGACCAAATGGGACAATCTTTGTTTCATCAGGAATACCAGATCTAGACAGTAATTCCCCAAATCACTAGTGATTGGAAATACTAGAAGGCGTTAAGTGAAGCATTATAGGGATTATCTTGTCTGCATAATTCCTGAATTATTTACCTTGGGTAGTTTTCCCTCTAATTCTTTTGTTTGTTTTATGGATGTTTTGTAGAGATTCTAGGAGGTGGATTCCCTTTGGGAAGTCTAGTGATGGTTATGGAAGACCCTGATGCACCTCATCATATGCTTTTGTTGAGGAATTTCATGTCTCAAGGACTGGTTCACAACCAATCCCTTCTCTATGCTAGTCCATCAAGAGACCCCCAATCATTTCTTGGCACTTTACCTAGTCCAGTAATGTCAAAAGATGACAAGTCTCCTGATCATGATGTAGAACAGGTACTCCCTTTTCTTCTCTCAAATACAGTCACACGCATATGGACACTGTGGAGTAAAACACACATCTACCTAATTATTGAGAACTCACAACAATTGAATATTAAGAGGTTGGGAAATTTCTTATTCAAAATAAACGAATAAGGAAGTTAAAAATTGTCTACCTTGAAACTGTAGGAAAAAGGACTGAGAATTGCTTGGCAATATAAGAAGTATTTTGGGGAACAACAGAATTTGGATGGTCATCGAGGTAAATATTAACAAATACCTATTTTGTTCTCTTGTTAGCTTTGTATTCGTATCTTAGACTTTTCTCTCGGTCAATAGATTGCAATGATATGAGTTTCTTGGACTTTTTTTGAATGTCTATATGTCACATAACACAAGTAAAATGGCGAGATTAACACAATATGGACCACCATTCATGGAGATTTTATTACGTGTCCAAATTATGAAGGGATATCCAAGGTTAAAGGATTTATGGATGCATGGAGAAAGACTATTATCTAGAAAGACTAGATAATAGATACTGTATAGAAAAGAAGCTTTACTATTTTTTCTTATCTTTTTTCTACTAATTTTCGTGCCTCGCATTATTTCTGTTTGCAATCCGAAATTTTTTGTGTGTAATACGTATCAATTGCAGTTTAGAGTCTGTAGACAGTTTCAAGTATAAGGAAAGTTTAGAAAAGAAGCTTTACTATGTTTTCTTATCTATTTTCTACTAATTTTCATGCCATGCATTATTTCTGTTTGCAATTTCAATTTTTCTAAGTGTGTAATACATATCAATTGCAGTTTAGAGTCTTTAGACAGTTTCAACTATAAGGAAAGTTCCTACTATTACGCCTTTCATATAGTTATTAACTTTTCTATACTAAACGATTATATATGTTGAAATCTTGCTAGTGAAGTGCTTTGAAGTTTGCAACTATTAAGCAGCTCATTTGAACTTGTTATGCAGAGGGAAAGCTTCAGTATTGCAATGACTTTGACTTGCGGAAGCCCCTAGGCAGGCACTTTCTTAATGGACAAAAAATTGATTGTATTAGCTTTCAAGATTGTCCCAATGGTGCCACATTTCGTGACCGTTGTTCAACCTTTTTAGCTCAAAGGTGTTGACATTTTCTTTCTTGATTATCAGGCACTTAGATTGTGCCTTTGTGGAGACCAATGTAAGACAACATTGGGGAATTTATGAAATTGTAGCATACAATTGGTTTTGTGTTGGAAAATGAATATAAGGAAACTGTTATTAAATTGGAGTTGGTTATAGTGATTTCTTCTATTTTTATAGCTATCTGCATAAGCCTGGTGTGTACAGGTGGATGCAGAGGAACATTGGGGTGTGAGAGTTCAACACCCCAATAGGACAGAAGCAAAGTCAAATTTAGGGTCTCTTTCCTTGAAGCATCCATGACCCATTATTTTAAGAGATTTCAATAATAACTTGAGGCTTCCTTACCGTTTTAGTTACATTAGTAGACAGCAAATGCAATACATCATTCTCCTTGTAGTGGATCACCTTTTTGGCTTCTGTCGAGACTAATTGCTTCTAGATCAGTGTTCTAGGTGGTTTAGATATATTTGTACCATTTAATTAACTTTCAAACCTCACTCTTCCTGTCCTGTCCTGTTTCTGTTTTCAGACACGATAGCAATGTTACATGTGGTGGGAGAATCGCTATTCAATCTTTGTGTGCTCCACAATGTGTTTTCTCCGACTTGGTCAGTGGTATCCTTCGTTTGAAAATCTTTCCATTTTTTGAAAGCTTAAATCTGTAATAAAAATCAAACTTTACAAATCACAGAAAATTTGGTGCCTTTTTTTGACCAGTTTTCTTAATTTGGTAGCTGCAACTCCTATAAACATCATCTCTGTGCTACTTATAAAAAAAAAGTAATAAACTTTATCAATGTGTTATAACTTTTTATCATAATCATTGTAGGATTGGGATATGCTTTCTTTCATTAGATCTTTGAAAACCATGGTACGAGCTTCAAATGCAGTTGCTGTTATTACGTTCCCAACTTCCCTTCTTTCTCCATCCTTCTCAAAAAGATGGCAGCATTTGGCTGATACCTTACTGTCAGTTAGAGCAATTCAAGGTACACTATTGTCATTCAAATCCACACCGTCATAATTACTTTTGATGTTTATGTGAATTATTATCAATAACCAATGCTTGAATCAGATGAGGACAAAGAGTTGGCAAAACTCCTCACTGGCTATCAGGACATGGTTGGCCTCCTCAGTGTACACAAGGTTACTCGATTCAATACACAGGTTCACCTAATTTACTTTTGCAGTACATTGTATGCATAAATTGATACCATTTGAATGTTTTTTTATGCGTAATTGCAATGTAGAAATGCACACAGGATTACTTGTCAAAAAAGAATTGCACATAGGCTTAATTGTCAACAAAGAATTGCACATAGCCTTAATTGTCAAAAAAGAAATGCACATACAGTTTTCTTGCATTCAATAAACGTATATGTCCATATAGGCTATTGAAGTTGGAGTCAACTTTTACTTTTTATTATTGATTTTCTAATCCATTATATGGGCGACAACTCCATTCCTTTTTATTCTTTATTTTAACTTGCCGTAGGTATATATTTGATATAACTTCACACACATGTCAGTTTTTCTGCAACTTGATTTAGCTTCATTACTTTCTTCTATTGTACAATATTGCAATTTGCAAATGTTTCTAGCATTCAGATTAATATTTTAGTTAATATGCTTTTTATTCGGTCCACGTGTTCACTAAATGGTTCCATTGTTAACGCAGGTTCCTGTTATTCTAGAAGCAACAACTTTCTCTATAAAGCTACAGAAACGAAGGTTGTTGGTCTTAGAGTGTCTAAATCAAGCTCCTGTAGATGGTTCAAGCGGGAGTTCATATGGAACTTCTGGTAGCTGTTCTGGATCTTCTAAGACAGGGACTCTTGATTTTTAATTGTCAACTTGGTCCCAAGTATTTTTTTTTTGTTCTGTCCAAGCAATTCTACTTCTTAGTAATCCCAGAAGACTGATACTGAATACATTGAACCGTGTTAGACGGTAGATTTGGTTTAAGCAAGCATGTTCTTTCCCCTGTTGTGGAATCATTGGCATCCTTCCATATATTGGTTGGTAGGGCTGTCCTTTTTCCTTTTATATGTAAATGGTTTTTTCTGTGGATGATGACTGCCATTGTGCAATTGATAATATGAAAAGTAGATGGTTGATTTAGCTTTCTATATATTTGCAGTCACTGCCTTTTGTGACGTATAACGTTTGTAATGAGATGCAACTGTGTCAATTTGGATGTGACCTTACCTTTCTCGAAATGCAAAATCAGTATATTGCAAAAGTTCTTCAGTTGTACAATATCACAATCAAAAGCCATTTTGCAAGCCAAAATACAATTATTACACAATCAATCAACATTGAACTTCATTTATACAAAGATATAACTTGAAACTTGAAAGCTGAACTACCAACTTCTTTATTGGAAAGCTGATGCAAGACAACTTTAGGATTCTGCAGCAGAGAAGACAGTTCCTAACGCCGGCAGTACGGGCAAAAACACACACAAACCTCAAAAATTACAGTCACTTCATATGCATCCTTATCTGACCATGTCACCATGGCCCAACTCCAAACTCCAAAGTTACAAGGATCTGATTAGGCAGCTTTTAATGTTTTGCCAATGTCGATGACAAAGCGGTATCTAACATCAGCTTTCTCAAGACGCTCCATAGCAGTGTTCACGTAGTCGATGGGAACAACCTCAACATCTGCTGTAATGTTGTGTTTTGCTGCAAAATCAATCATTTCTTGCGTCTCTTTTATCCCACCAACATTACTCCCTGCTATTATCCTCCTACCTGCCATAACACAACATACCAATTAACTATTTCCTGTTTGAAAAGCGCAAAAATATATGATTACATTTACACATTCAAATATGTAGCATGATTGCATAAACATGCTAAATGCTTTGCTGCGTGCATTTCTGATTAAGAAATTGATGATTTCCATTCGCTTACCACTAATCAGAGGAAAGACTGGTAGCTCAAGTGGCTTGTTTGGAGCGCCTACCAGGACGAGCTTTCCTTGTGATTTCAACAGAATAAGCAATGGTAGGAGGGGGTGCGCAGCAGAGACTGTATCAATAATACCATCCATTGTTCCTGCTGCAGCCTATATGTATCAAGATGCATGAAAATATGAGATAATCAAACCATACACACATTTTTCTAGATTCAACAAAAAGGCATTCACTCCTTTTTGAATTTGTAAACTAAGCAGGTACCTTCATCTCATCTGGATCACGGCTGACCAGAAACGAATCAGCAGCAAGATGCTCAATGGCTTCTTGTTTCTTAGCAGGGGAAGTACTAATGACAGTCACTTTTGTCCCAAAAGCCTTGGCAAACTTGACAGCAACATGACCAAGCCCTCCTAAGCCTACAATCCCAATATGCATACCAGGCTTGTCAAGTCCAAAGTGTCTCAAGGGGCTATAAGCTGTGATCCCAGCGCACAGGAGAGGAGCACCGCCATCAAGGGGGAAATTGTCAGGCCAGCGGATCACAAAATGCTCATCAGCAATCATGGTCTCAGAGTAACCTCCAAAAGTAAGGGTTCCATCATAGTATTGGTCATCGGATGTTAGTTTCCTCTGGGGACAGTAATTTTCAAGATTGCTAGTACAGTTATCACATGAGCTACATGATCCAAGTATGTATCCAACACCTACTTTATCTCCCACTTTAAAGTTTTGTACCTTGCTACCTACCTCTGTTACTTCACCAACAATTTCATGCCTGCATTTATCAACTCAGTGAGAATATATTTGGCCTACTTGATCATGAATCATGCTGCATCAATCACTTTACTTAGTAGTCATGGCAGATCTCAAGTCTGCGTTGATCCGTTTTTGCTGAAAAAACTAATTGATACAAAGAAATGGTAATTTATTCTCCACCTAGACTTCAAAAATTAGTTTCAACAGAGACGGAAAGCCTAAATTTTAAAAATTGTACACCATTCTGGCTTGTCAATTCTTTAACTACTCCATCTTAATTGATTTTTCATAAACATGAATTATTCTAAAAAATATTACTATCAAAATCAAAATTCTATATCAGAGATTAAATATTGGCAAGAAGGAGTTTTCTCAACTTTGCCATTCTCAAATTAAGAGTTTCTAGTTGGGTAAAATCATTTTTTTCCCATTGAATTGAACCTCAATTTATATTTGTATCAATGAACTGATTTTTTTTCCAATCAACGCATTGAATTATATACTTTTTTACAAAAATTAGAAAATTTGTTTAAGAGTGTTAAAAAGTTAACGGAATGTCTACATGTCATGTTGGAATCTTATGTGGATTATTTAGCATATTTTACAAATTAAACAAGTTGCTAAAATTAAAATATATAATAAAAAGTTAAAACATGTTAACATAAAAAATATGTGAAAAACTACAATAATTTAACCAATTAAATTAATTAAATAAAATTAGCTACATAAATAAATGAAACAAAACTACTAAAGTAATTAAACAGTTTTTTTGGGTAAAAAAGTAATTAAACAGTTAAACTCCGAAAACAACCAAATCAATTAAAAATTAAAACAAACAAACCAGTAGGGAAAAAAACATCAAAAAGTATCCCCACTTCACCACCATACCCACTGCCATTTGTTCCCCGCCTCACCACCATGGCCACGCCGACAGATCTTCTTCGTCTTGTTTATATTTCCCTTTTTTTCTTTTTCTTTTTTCTCAAACATTTTAACGGATTTCGTAATGGTTTGTAAGAAAATTGTAGTTCAATAAAAAAAAAATCAGTTTATTGATGCAAATTAATATAAATTGAGGTGGAAAAGTGATATAACCCTTAGCAGTTTTGTTTATATGAAATCCGAAAAATGAATACATAGAAATTTAGAAAACTTGGAAGAAAATAGGAGAAATGGTACCCTGGAACCACAGGATACTTGGTGATGCCCCAATCATTCCTGGCATCATGAAGGTCAGTATGACATATTCCACAATACAGAACTTTCAACCTCACATCTTTTTCTCCAGCCGCCCTGCGCACATCCACATTTTTAATCATTTTCATACCCAAAAAATATGGTTTATAATTACAGATTTCCCTGTACAACTTCAGAAAATAAATAAAAAGAAAGTATTAATTAAATCATAGTTATACCTTCTGGAGAAGTTGAAGGGAGAGAGAAAACCAGAAGTGTCTCTAGCTGCCCATCCGAAGGTCCTTACCGGGTGTTCGTCCTCTGAGAATTTTGCCATCACAAAAGAAAATGTAGAGGAAATGGAAGAACAGTGATCACTGTTATTTGAGAGGCTTTTTTGAAATTTACTAATTAAGTGGGGAGGGGAGGTGCATTTATTTGGGAAAACGTAGAGGAAATGAATTATGAGCTTGAGATATTTTAACTAGTTTTACTATTACGTTAACAAATTATAAATCAAAAATTGTACACAAATAGTGACCTAAAATTTCTCGGAAAAATTTGATGGAAAATGATGGGATACAAGTGCTCTTATCCAAAAAAGATTGATGAGAAGGAACAAATATCTTACAATTGAAAGGGATTGGGGCTGTTGATCACCATGCATTTTTTTTCTTCCTATTTTCTTCAGACTTTATTTGGGTAATTTTATTTTTTAAGATACTTGAGTTATAGTATATTGTCTATTTAGTGGCCAAAACGTAGTGCAAGGACGAAAAGGAGTGGACAAAATGTGAGATCATTTTGAAATTTCAGTAATTTCATATAATAAGTATACCTCAGCAAAGAATAAATAGAAATATAGAGCATTTACAATAATTTTTCTAATAGACTCTCTATTTCCACATTTGAAGAATATATCAATAAATCAGTATCGGTTTCCTTATCCTTATATAATTCTCTATTTTAATTTCTATATATGATTTGACTCCTCAGAGTGAGAGAATCAAAAGAGTGTTCCCTATTTATATAAAATGACATTTCACACCCTATTTATTGCGATTTTATATTGGTTAAAGGATCTTATCTCACTTAATTGCTGATTTGGGTATGCCTATCAAATTCACTCATTTTTATTATTTAAACAGATGATTTAGAGAAGAAAGATAACTATAAAAAAATTAAAAATCAGTCAAATTTTGATTTTGATCATTTTTGTAAAAAATATTACTACTAATTATAAATTTTATTATTTTGTAATTAAAATAATGTTGTTTTAGTTCTCATAAACACATAATGATCGTTGCATATTTTGATTTCTAGCAATATCTATTTTCAAATTAAAATAATTATAAATTTTAAATTCAAACAACAATTACTTTTAAATAAAAAATAGTTACAGCGTTCAAAACATGATTTAACTGTTGGAACTTTCAAATTTAAACTTTTAAATTTCAAAATTTAATATTTAAGGAATCAATATAAGGAATCTGTTGGGTACATAGTGAAAAAATTGAATCTCTATCCTACAGAATGACCCAATAGTACTGCAGAGTAAGGATAGAGATAAGGAAACTGTTGTGAATACTCTAACAAAATAAGTAAAATGTCTCCCGAACATGACCCGAATCAGAAAATAACCCATTTACCCGATTTTGTTTATTAAATTTCTCTAATATTTTATATTACTTCGTACAACTAATTTTAATTCAAACTCAATAAAACATGCAATATTTCTATTAAAATGTAAGGCCCCAACTTATTAATAAATGAAATTAAATTTTCTCTATTTATTATTCTGAAATAGAAATGGTTGATTTGATTAATGTGGTTAGTTATGGGTAAAATGCGCAAATATTTCAAATAAGCAAGTGGTTATAAAATATTCATTTTTGGTCGGTGAATATTCGTGTGGTCGTGAAATATTCTTTCTGTCGGGGAATATTCGTACGACGGCGCAGCTATTTGTGGGCCCCATAACGAAAAGCGATTGGATAAAGATAACGACAAAAATTGAGTTTTTATAAATAACGGCGTTGTTGTTACCGTTAACACTGTTGGAATACCCTGTGGTTAAAATACAGTAATACGCGTGGTTGCACAGTAGCACACGGATTACACAATATTTTAAAATTATTGATTCTTACGAAGGAAGGCACTACTCAATAATTGTTACAGTAGTTACTGTTCAATATGTTATTTTATTGATTCAATAATTGCTGCGTTGATATTTTATATTATTGTTGTTTCAATAATTGTTGCTGCACAGTATTTTTCTTTATCAGATCAATAATTCATATTATTTAAATAATATTATTAGATAGCATTATTGGCAATGTCTAGAAAGTTCTGTCTAAGGAGAGGTTTGGTCATCTATTTGCGCGCTAGTAAGAAAAAGTCCTTATTGGAAAGCCCCCTCTTTCCTGGGAACGGCCTGGTTGTCATAAATGTGATTCTGTAATATTATTTGTGAATAATTAATTATTGATTTATATGATAAGAAAATATTTATTTTATGTGGATATAATTGAGGGATATATTTTTGTGGTTAAAAATGAAGGAGTTAATGTTGAGGTGTTTTATCTGTATTTTTGTCGGATCGGAGGTATTGAAAATCAAATTAGGGTTTTTGAGATATTTTACGAGGGTTATAATTTTTAATCCGACCGTTGGATCGTGGTAATATTTAGATATGTTATACATATATAAGTTGAGTATATGTCCACAAATTTTGAACCGTTAAAAATGAACGTATGATTTATTATGAATTTTACGAGATGACTGGTTCATAAATTGTAGAAGTTACGAAATTTATCATTTTGGTAGAAAATTCTAGAATTGGTGGGCCCCACTTTTGGTTAGTGAAGAAATGTGCTGAGATTTTTATTCAAATGTGGTGGGTGAGAATAGTAGCAGGTAAAGCCATCAGGTTGCAGGTTAAGTCTGCTTCGGCGTGCTAACATTTTCTTATAAATAGAGGGCTAAGTTAGAATTAAAAATCACACCAGAATTCATAAATTTTCTCTCTTTCTCTCTCTAGATTATTAAGTGTATTTTGTGAGTATTTAGATACTTTGAGAGTTGCTATTCAGCACAAGTTTTATTCAGCCTCATATCTGATATTCAGTCAGAAGTACTGATATTTTGAGGTAAGGGATATTATTTTCTTCTTAATGATATTATTTTCTTCAATATCATTATGCTGAAATATTGATATGAACTTTTTATCAAATTTAGAACTTTTTGTGTCAGGGTTACTATTCATGTATACGTTACTATTCACGTATACGGTACTATTCACGAATACGACACTATTCACCGAAAAATAAAATTTTTCCTTTTTGTCCAAGATGTCTATTATGGTTACTATCTTTGATTGTATCCATGTTTTAATCTTTATTTTTGAATTCTGCTTCACAATTGATTATTATAAAGTATTATTGATCTTGGATAAACTGTTATATGAATCCCTACTATTTGTCCTTCTGTCTCACTAGATTCGTTCTCTTTAAGATATTTTTCATCATCCTCAGTCCTAAATGATGATATTGCTGAATATCAGTGGCCTGTAGTGCAAAGATGTATGATTACTTGATGAATATCTTTGGCCTGTAGTGCAAAGATGAACAAGTGTTGATCTTTAGCCTGTAGTGCAAAGTTGAACAGGTGTTGAGATGAACATGACTGACAGGTGATACAAATGAATATCTTTGGCCTGTAGTGCAAAGATGAATATTTGGATAAAGATGATTATTAATTGATGTTACAGGGATAAAATATTGATGATGGACTTTTAAATCTTAGAAGATAGTAGAATTCATTCTCTACTTGACTCTTCTAATGGTTTGCTGTTTTCGCTGCAGTTGTTGATCTAAAACTTGTTGTCGATTATATTCTATCAGATTTTTTCCTGTTGAATACTAATGATAATTTGTTGTATATTATCTTAGTCATAATATTCTTTACTAGGCTAGTTGAGCTCACCCTTTTCCTTTTTGTTCCATTTTTCTTCTCAGGAGGTGAGAACATAGCAGGATCTAGTCGGGGTATGGATTGATGGTTCTAGAAAGATGTTTTAACAGTCCTCACTATTTTTGTAAAATAGTGTTTGAATAATTATAATGAGGACTTATTTGAGTGTGGATATTGTCTAGAAGACAATATTTATATTTAAACTCACAGTATGTGTTGTCGTATTTTGCACGACAATTATATTATTGAAGTTGTAGTTTGCTTTTTGTACTATGTATTTGGCGACTCAGAATGGGTGTTGTATACCTATTTTGGGGGCGTCACATAAAAGGAATATTTCAAACTCAATAAAATATGCATGTTTTACTAATTACACCATTAAACTTTTAATTTTTTAAATTATCCCACTAAAATAATTATTATTTTAAAATTGGGTCATTCCGTTAAGAAAATAAACGAACATTAATTTTCTATCGACAAAACTAATAAATTATTCAATATAGTTGACACGTTTTACTGATTACATCATTGAACTTTTAGTTTTTCAAATTACCCCATTAAACTAATTAATATTTTGAAATTGTGTCATTCTGTTACCTATGCCTCATGAGTATTAAATCGTTCCCGTGTTTATTCTATGTGGACGTGAAAAAGAAAAAAGAAAAAAATAAATTTGATTTATTCTCTCTCTTCTTTCCTCTCTCTAAAATATTGAAAATTTCTAGATCTGAATACCCAAAACATTGAATTGAGCTTCAAAGTTCAGCATTAGATATAATAATAGAGTCTGAATCTGTAACAACAACAATAAATGAAGTAAATGATGTTGCAGTAGGTTTCCTCCCTATCACCTCCGGCTATCATCAGCCTTATTTTTTCGAACTCCTCTCATTCATTCTCGATCGCCTTCACATGGTTAATTCATTCCCCAATCTCTCTCTCTCTCTATATATATATATATATATATATATATATATATATATATATATGTGTGTGTGTGTGTGTGTGTGTGTGTGTATGTGTGTATGTAATATTTGGTTAAATTGATTTTGTTGGGATTGTATTTATGATTTGATAGAAGCTTAAGTTTTTACGGATGAATGCGGAGATAATTCAGAGACAGATACAAAATGTTGTTGTTGCCAATTATCGTGTTTTCATTTCTACCGTTGATGCATTGATTTTCATTCGCGAGGAAGTTTTTTCTATTGATAAACATATATTAGAGTATCCAAAATATTTTGAATTTTTTGCTTTCACTTTCAAGTTTTTTATTATTTTTTGCCACATAAGTAATATTTTTTATTTTTAAATATCTTTTTCCAGAGCCACATATAAAAAATTTATGTCTGTTTAATTTTTTTAACAGAATGACTCAATTTCAAAATAATAATTAGTTTAGTGGGGTAATTTAAAAAATTAAAAGTTCAATGTTATAATCAGTAAAACATGTCGACTACAATGAGTATTTTATTAGTTTTGCCCCTCTGAAATTGATTTTTATTTTCTAGGGCAATTTTTCTTCCTTTGCTCTTTTTCAATTCGGTAAGACATCTAATCTCAGTTTATTTATTTGTAATTTTTTCATTTTTTTCATTCATTTGTGCTTAATCAAATCAGATTTTGGTTATATGTGGTGATTTTGGTGTTCAATCAATTTTGATTTTGGATATATGAGCATTTTGGCAGTAATCGCTCGATATTTGGTAATGTTGGGCCATAATACTTTTCATACTGGACCGGGCCGAATGGGCTTATCCGTTGGATTATGTCACCTTTGCCATATTGGGCCAGACAACTTGGGCCTCGTTACTTGACTATAATATTGGGCTTAGTCACTGGGTCGGTCCATTACGTAAGGTGTTACTTATCCTATCTTTGACCGGTAATCATCACAAAAGGTAGCAGTTGACTGTTATGTCTGCCACCTTTCTGCATGGCATTAATGAGGATGGGACTCCGATTGTCGGCGGGAGGTAACAGTGGTAGCAGGTAGGAAAATAAGCTGTGCACTTTCGGCTAAGAGGACCGGGGTTGAGAGGAGGTGTCAGGAGATAGTGGGTGGCACAGTAAACCGGGTCTTGGGAACGTATGGGGCAAGGATCACAAAAGAAAAATAGGTAACAAAACACTACAACATTATCATTTTTCTCACACACTCAGACATTGGTCAATATTTTTCTCCATTGTTAACCTTGTGATCGCCTGTACTGACTCTCACGCCGGAGCTATCCCCCGACGGTTAGGCCGTCAAGCTTTTGGTGTTGACTTGTTGAACTGTGCAGGATCATAGCGTCTTACGTGATTGGGACGTGGGAGAAGATCTTGGCGTTAACATTGGCGCTAGAAGGAGGGCTGAGTTCTAGTGTCCTGAGTATTTTTCAATCACAACTGTGTTCGTTCTACGTCGGTGTTCATGGGGAAGAGTAGGACACCTATGCCGGAGGGGCAACCGATGGCTGCCAGTGAATCAATACCGCGAGTATCTGTCAAAGACCGTTTGAGACCTGCACTAAGTGTTAATGCCAGCACGGCGTCCAAACGATCGCATGGAGATTTGCGTCCGAGAACTGTGAGCAAAGCCAATAGACAGTTAATTTTTACAATAGAGAAAGGGTCCGGTCATGGCCGGAAACGAGTAGAAGGCACCTCGCCTAGAACTCGATACCGGGACGACCAAGATGAAAAGGCTGCCCGCTTGGGTAAGATGGCAGATGAAGTTGATAGGGCCATGGAGGCGCTTGTGAAGCAACGACGGGATATAGCTGAGCAGATGTCTCGGATGGCAGAGTTGAGGGACGAAGCTTCCAGCTATGTCCAATCTGAAGAACGAGGGCATCGGAGTGGGAAAGAGCCTGTTCATTCTGGGCGTGAGTCTCAGGATCGACCTCGGGAAAGAAGAAGGTCCAGAATCCCTACTCCTCAAAGATCGAAGAGGGCACATCACCCTGTCGGTTCTAAGGAGCAGGGTCGAAGCGAATGAAGAGGTCAATCCAGGGATCGTACTCCGAAGAATACTAAGAAGGCGCTCGTTGTTGCGCATTCCCAACACGGCAGCTGGGTATTGAGACGAAGCAGATCTAGGGGCCGTACACCCGAAAGTCCACCGAGGGCATTCCGCTCTGTGGACCGTCATCGTCATAAAAGCCCCTCGAAAGTTGGGGGTTCTATTGCAAGGAGCCGGTCCACTCAGAAGAGGGAGAGGTCACCTGAAAAAGAAGCATCATCCCAACCTGAGGGCGTGGAGTATCTGGTAAAAGAGGTGAAGGAGCTTCGGAGGCAGCTTACCGAGGTACAAAAAGTAAAAGATACTTCGGGAAAGAAGGCATCCCCTTTTTTCGCGGAGATTCTGAAAGAGAAAGCTGACCCCACCAAAAAGTTGCCTCACATTGAAAGTTATGACGGATCGGGAGATCTCCATGACCATAGTCAGACATTCAACCGACTGATGGATTATTATGACTTTAGCGATGCTGCTAAGCGTCATACTTTTGTCACGACACTCCGAAAGGATGCCAGGCAATGGATGGGGACTTTGCCTTCGGATTCAATTTCATCTTGGGCGGATATGTGCAGTAAGTTCCACGCCCGCTTCGGGAGCAACAAAAGAAGAGGGAAACCAACTGGCTCGCTGGCTCAGGTTCGGCAGTACTCTAATGAGTCTTTGGGCCAATATGTAAAGCGATTCCGTGAAGCAGTCGGCCAAGTGACAGACCTGAACGATCTACAAGCCGTGGGACTGTTTCAGAATGGATTAGATCTGGTCAAATCGGAAAAGTTGGTGAAGAAGCTGATGTTTCACCACCCGAAGAGTCTCGCAGAAGCCTTCGACAAAGCAGAAGGCTATATTGTGGTAGAGGAGGCCATGAATAGCCTCAAGCGTCCCTCTTCGGATCGACTTAAGGAGACAGATCGGGACAGAACAAAGGGAGACCAGAGTAGGAATGAAGGAGATAAAGGCCGTCGTGACGGCAGGCCAAAGAAATACAACAATAATTGGAGACAGGGTGGAGAACGCTCGTCCGCTCCCGCTCAGAGGGTGAACAGGACGTATACTGCACTCAATACTGACAGGGCTGTTATCTTAGAGCAGATTAAGAATCAACCTATTTTCGAGCCACCTCGAGATAACATTAAGCCCGGGAAAGGGAATTCTCGTAAGTATTGTGACTATCATCAAGCCTCGGGTCACGATACGAACGACTGTTCTAGTTTGAAGGATTTTATTGAGAGAAAGGTGCAGGACGGGGCTTTGGTTCATTATGTGGCCACCCGAACGAACCAGCAGCAGAATAGAGGACCTGTTCAGGCAGCCCAACCAGTTCAGCAAGTGTTCCCCGCTCCTGGACCGCCCGCAAGGCAAGTGATAGATGTCATCACTGGGGGCACTTCGGGCAAGCTTGTTGGAAAGAAGTGCCGAAGTTATCTGGATTTGGTCATGTCAGTGGCGGGTACCCTCCCAAAGGCTGACAGACCCTCCCGGGTACGGTAATTTCCTTTACAGATGAGGATTACCCTTCGGAAACGATCGAACCGCACGAGGGATCATTGGTCGTGACAACACAAGTGGGTTCGGTGGACATGAAGCGCGTGATGATCGACAACGGGTCTTCTGTGGATATCTTATATGCTCATGCTTATCAGAGGATGCATCTTGATGGACAGAAGATGGAGATTGGGCAAGAGGCCCCTTTATATGGCTTCAGCAACGATCCGGTCAAGGTGGCTGAAACCATCGAACTGCCGGTTATCTTCGGAACGACCCCCCAACAGGTAGAAATTATTTGTAAATTTTATGTTGTGCATGTAGATTCCGCTTATAATGCTATTTTGGGGAGGCCCACTTTAACTGCTTTGCAAGCTGTAACCTTAATCCCCCATTTCAAAATCAAATTTACTACGGCTCATGGGGTTGGGGAGGTAAAAGGAGATCTGGATCTGGCCAGAAGGTGTTATAGAAATGCCGTGATCACTTCGGGAGTAGGGGTGTCAAAGCAAAAATAGACCATGGCAATAGGGATCGAACCCTTCACGGAAAGCAGCTCAGAACCGTTGGTCATGCCGGCCGAAGAGACAGAAGAGATAGAGCTCATCCCGGGCAAGACCAACAAGATGGTGAAAATAGGTTCGGGCCTGCCAGAACCTCTCAGGACGAACCTCATTGAACTCCTGCAGTGTTATGTTGACATCTTCGCCTGGGAGCCTCAAGATATGCCGGGAGTGAGCAGGGATATCGCAGAGCATCGTTTAGAAGTGGACCCGTCGAAGAAGCCAGTTCGGCAGAAGAGGAGGATATTTGCTCCCGAGCGCCAAAGAATCATCGATGAAGAAATTGCAAAGCTGCTAGCTGCTGACTTCATCTTCGAGATCGACTATCCGCAGTGGATGGCAAATGTGATGCTGGTCCAGAAGCAGAACGGGAAATGGCGGGTCTGCATCGACTATACAGACCTGAATAAAGCTTGTCCGAAGGATTTCTATCCGTTACCCCACATTGACCAGCTCATCGATGCAACTTCGGGGTATGCCTTGTTGAGCTTCATGGATGCATTCTCTGGCTATCATCAAATCTCCATGTGTAAAGAGGATATACCGAAGACGGCGTTCATTACGCATCGTTCGGTATATGCCTACAAGAAAATGACCTTCGGCCTCATCAACGCAGGGGCCACTTACCAGAGGATGATGAACTATGTCTTCAGGCGTCAGTTGGGCAAGAATATGGAAGTATATGTGGATGACATGATTGTTAAGAGCATGTTGGTGCACAAACATCTGGATGAACTGGAGGAATGCTTTCAGACAGTCCGTCATCACAAGCTGAGACTGAATCCTGCCAAGTGCATCTTCGGATTAGGAGCTGGCAAATTTTTGGGTTATCTGGTCAGTCAGAGGGGAATTGAAGCCAATCCAGAAAAGATTCAAGCGATCCTGAACATGAAGACTCCTCAGTCATTTAAAGATGTTCAGTGTCTGACTGGAAGGATTGCAGCGTTGAGGAGGTTTATGTCCAAGTCGGCAGAAAGGTGTTTGCCGTTTTTTGACACGTTGAAAGGGCCGAAGAATGCCAAGACGTTCCAATGGACTTCGAAATGCTAAGACGCCTTTCAGAGCATCAAGTCCTACTTATCTTCGGCGCCTTTGTTGGTGAAGCCCGCTCCTGCTGAACCTTTGTATTTGTACTTAGCAGCTAGTTCGTTGGCAGTAGGAGCAGTTTTGGTGTGAGAAGTTGGGGGTAAGCAGCACCCAGTTTATTATGTAAGCCATGTCCTTCGGGATGCCAAAACAAGGTACCCAAATATTGAAAAGTTTGCTTTTGCTTTAATAACTGCTAGTCGAAAGCTTAGGCAATACTTCCAGGATAGATTGGTAATAGTCTACACAGATCAGCCTTTGAAGAAAATTATGGTCAAACCTGAGGTATCGGGGAGATTAGCTGCATGGACGATGGAGTTATCTCAGTTCTTCGTTGAATATCATCCCCGAACTGCCATCAAGGGGCAGGCCTTGGCTGATTTTGTGGTCGAGTGTTCGTTTTCTGAAGCTGATGAAGCTGTAGTAGAAGCTGGAGGATCTAACAGCATGGTTGCGGTTCTTCAGCAGAAACAGAGTTCGTGGACACTGTACGCAGATGGGTCTTCTACCGCGGACGTCAACGGAGCAGGGATCATTCTGACCAGCCCGGAGGGATTCAAGGTGCAACAGGCCATCAGATTTCAGTTTAAAGCGACGAACAATGAAACAGAGTATGAGGCAGTGTTGGCGGGATTGCGGCTAGCTAAGAGTCTCGAAGTGCAAAGAATAGTTATCTTCAGCGACTCTCAGTTAGTCGTTAAATAAGTCTCCGGGGAATACGAAGCCCAAGGTCATCGAATGATCAAGTATTTGGCGGAATTGAAAGAACGGCTTCAGTATTTCCAGTTCTACGAATTTCAGGGGGTCGAACGTGACGACAATTCCATTGCCGATGCACTCTCCAAATTAGCCACTACGGATGTTAACGTTTTTGATGGGTCGGTTTACTTGGAAATTTTGTAACATCCTAGTGTTCATCATGAATCGGTAATGTGCGTTGACTGAACCAACTGCTGGTTGACTCCATATCTGGAATATCTGGCAGATGGCGTTTTACCTTCGGACCAGATGCTGGCCAAGAAAATCAAGTACAAAAGTGCTAATTTCGTTCTGATAGATGGGGATCTGTTTCGAAGGGCCTTCTCGTCTCCACTGTTAAAGTGTTTGACTCCGTCCGAAGCTGAATATGCTCTTCGAGAAGTTCACGAGGGCATCTGTGGCGACCATATGGCTGCTAAGTCGTTAACCTACAAAGTACTTCGTCAAGGGTACTACTGGCCTACCATCTTCAAGGAAGCGACTGAATACGTCAAGAAGTACGAGAAGTGTCAGCTCAACAGTCCGATCCCACATCAGCCACCAGAAGAATTATACTCGATCTTATCTCCTATACCCTTTGCTGTCTGGGGGGTTAATATACTAGGTCCGCTATCGAAAGCAAAAGGTCAGGTCAGCTTTGTTATAGTTGTCATCGACTACATGACCAAGTGGGTAGAAGCAAAACCGCTCAGGTTAATAACGGAACAGGAATGCTTAAAGTTCATCAAAGAGTCGGTAGTATTTCGGTTCGGAATTCCTAAGGTGGTGATTTCAGACAATGGACGTCAGTTCGTGGGGTCAAAATTCGAAGCATTTTTGAAAGAACTGGGGGTCCAGCACAGAAAGACTTCGGTAGCTCATCCTCAGTCTAATGGACAAGTCGAAGTGACCAACAGAACGCTGCTGAATGGAATCAAGCGCAGATTGGACGAAGCTAAAGGAAGATGGCCAGAAGAGCTGCTCAGCGTGTTATGGGCCTATCGGACCACTCCGAGGACCACAACGAGGGATTCACCTTTCAGACTGGCCTATGGTACTGATGCCTTAGTCCCAGTTGAAATTGGATCTCCAAGTCTTCGAGTTAGTCAGTTCAGAGAAATATACAATGACGAAGGGCTGAAAGCCAATCTTGATTTACTTGAAGAAGTCAGAGAAACAGCCTTGGTCAAACTAGCGGCCTATCAGCGAAGAGTTGCTAAGCATTATAACAAGGGGGTAAAGCTGCGCAGGTTCGAGGTAGGGGATTTCGTTCTCAGAGAAGTCGAAGCATCCACGCCCCAGAATTTGGGAAAGCTGATGCCAAATTGGGAAGGGTCATATGAAGTCATAGAAGTACCGAAGTCGGGGACTTATCGATTGAGGGCCTTGGACGGATCAGAGATCAAGAATACTTGGCATGCAGGCAGGCTTCGAAAGTATTTTCAGTAGCTACAATGTCAGTACACCGGAAGTCTGTAAATGATTTTAAGTCATCATCAATAAAAATTCCCTTTTTCTCCAACAAGTCTTGTCTTCGCTGCTGTTAACATCATTGGTGTAAGGAGGTTCGGGTGGACTCGCTGACCATTCGATGGTAGCCTCATCGGCAGGAGGTCCTTATGAGCTTGTCAGGCCCTTCGCGGTAGGCAAGTGTCATCCTTAAGGCGTTGTCAGGTCCTGCATGGTAGGCAATTGTCGATCCTTAGACCTTGTCAGGCCCTTCGTGGTAGGCAAGTGTCATCCTTAAGACGTTGTCAGGCCCTGCGTGGTAGGCAATTATCGATCCTTAGACCTTGTCAGGCCCTTCGTGGTAGGCAAGTGTCATCCTTAAGACGTTGTCAGGCCCTGCGTGGTAGGCAATTGTCGATCCTTAGACCTTGTCAGGCCCTTCGTGGTAGGCAAGTGTCATCCTTATAAGTTCGTCAGGCCCTGCGTGGTAGGCGAATGTCATTGGTGTAAGGAGGTTCGGGTGGACTCGCTGACCATTCGATGGTAGCCTCATCGGCAGGAGGTCCTTATGAGCTTGTCAGGCCCTTCGTGGTAGGCAAGTGTCATCCTTATGAGTTCGTCAGGCCCTGCGTGGTAGGCGAACGTCATTGGTGTAAGGAGGTTCGGGTGGACTCGCTGACCATTCGATGGTAGCCTCATCGGCAGGAGGTCCTTATGAGCTTGTCAGGCCCTTCGTGGTAGACAAGTGTCATCCTTAAGACGTTGTCAGGCCCTGCGTGGTAGGCAATTGTCGATCCTTAGACCTTGTCAGGCCCTTTGTGGTAGGCAAGTGTCATCATTCAGACTTCGTCCGGCCCCTCACGGCATCTACCTCACACTTTGGTAACGAATAAATATTCCTTTACTTTGTTATTATTACCTAATTTTTTCTAAGTGATGAGTTCGGAAGGCCACATTCTTTAACTTTATCTTATCTGTTATACGACTTGCCTAGTTGTTGATTAACAGTTTAAGTTAAGTCCATGAAGGAGCTTGTACATTTTTTAAGATTGAATCGATATTGAAGTGTTGACAAACAGTAAATATACCGAAGTCATAAGGAATAATATTTTATTTACATAATACTGTTTACAAAACGATAGAAGCTTTACAAGAATCCTACAGCTAAGGGAAAAGGGAATCATCTTCAGGGATCAGCTTCGTCTTTCGAAGAGTCCAGAATGGTCGGGTCAACCTTGGCAGCGACAAGTCTTGCCTTGTCTTTGCTTCGGCATTCGTTGTATCCATCCGAGAACATTTGGACGATCTCCTCGTTCAACTCAGCTGATTTTCGGTACTCTTGTTGAACTTCTCTCCGAAGATCGCCGGTCAGAGGCGGACCCAAATCTCTCAGAGCACGAAGTTCTCGAAGCTCCTATTCGAGTTTCGCCCGTTCCCTCAGATGTCTCAAATCCCTAGCTTCAAGATCATGTACTTGTACCGCCAGGCTCGTATTGGTCTTCACCATCGTTTCATTCTTCCCAACAAGGACCTCATTTCGACGAACCAGGTCTATGTTCGTAGTAGCGGTTATTTGGTGGGTGGCCTCGGCTGTCTGTAGCTGTTCTTTCAACTTATTTACATCCTTCTGAAGGCATTCTTTATTGAAGAGAGTGGTACCATGGGCCTTTCTCTCTCTCTCCAGAGCAGACGCCAGAGTAGCCTTCTCTCGCCTGGCTGTATCTTCTTCGGCTTCGGATCCTCTGTATCAGGGAAGAAGTCTCCCGAAGACAGCATTTGCCTACAGACATTTAAAGTGAATTAGTAGAAGAAACAGATGATTCCTAAATATTTCAATTAAATAAACTAACCTTAGCCTGATAACTCATGCCTTCTTCGATCAAATCTCTAATCGAGCTGTTTTCGAACCGATGATCATCGGTCTCCCGAACAAAGGAGTTGAACAGCTGGAAGGGAAAGTTCTCGTTAAACTCCGGCCATACAGTAGGAGAAGATGCAGCTTCTCGCCTGAAGGCGGAGGGGGAAGATCTTGGCGGAGAAGGCATTGATGGTTCGGGGGGCGGTGGTGGTTGATCTTCGGAAGGTTGTTTCCTTTTACGAGATAGAAGAGGAGACTCGGTAGGATTTTTGAGCTCGTCTTCGGAAATATGGATCTCCACGGGAATGACGATAGGAGGATCAACTGCAGCAGTAGGAGGAACTCGAAGCTCATCGACAGACAGAGGAGTCACTTTGGTCTTCCTCTTTTTAATACGAAGAGCTTGCATTCGCTCGTTAGCAGGCATGTCAATCAAACTCGCTGCAGAAGCAGATTGAGATCCTAGAGGAGTTGACCGGACTTTCCGAACAGCCCTTTTCTTTTTTCGAGGTTGGCTAGGCTCCTCTTCAGCGACGAAGCGTGCCGATTGATCCTCGATGACTTGATCTTCGGAGGCCGAAGGTTCTTCTGGAAGGACTTCGGTGGAAGGTGATGAAGGCTTACCAGAGAGGTACCTATCCAGTTCCTTTCGATCGATCGAAGTCGGTTTGATGAGAGACAATTTATGGTCATACAACCATGCTTGCTTGCTCAGGAGGCCGAAGCTCCACTCCTTCAGAGGTATCTTCTCTATGATGCGCGTCATTTCTCTTATACGTTCCTCGGATATATCTCCGAAGTCTGCAGAGACGCGATCAGAAGTAGTCCAGTCCGGGACAGAGGAGATTTCGGGCCCGTTGACGAAGAACCATTTATTATGCCATCCTCGGTTGCTCGAAGGAGTGTCCATTAGAGACCGCTTCTCGATTCTGGCATTGGGCTTAGGGGCTATCTTACTTAGCACCTTGAAGCCTTTTTCCCGATATTTCCCTACCGAGAAAAGGGTAAAGAAAGAATCCACAGTGGGAGAAACTCCTATCTCGTAGCAGAAGGCTATGTAAGCCAGTATATGGATATACGAGTTTGGCACCAATTGGGCGAACCCCACTCCAACAAATCCTAGGAGGGTGATCAGGAAGGCATGAAGATGGAACCTCACCCCCTTCTCCAGAAACGTTGCCGGGACGGCGATCCAACCGTCGGGACGCTGGTACATCCTTTCGTGGGAGGCTGCTATCCTCACCCTGTGGGTATCTGGTATTTGATAGCGAGCCCGAATGTTGCAGAGCTCAGCCTCAGTAACAGTGGAGGGGGTGTTAGCATGAGAAAAATCTTCCTCATTCTTGAAAAATTCGGAAGGATTGGGAAGTGATTCTAGAGGCGGAACTTCCTTACTCGGAGCAGCGATTTGGGAGTTTGAGCTCAGAACCTCTTTGTTGGGGCTCAAGTGGGGGGTCACGGTGGAGATGGGGGCTACACGAAGTGGAGAACTCGTATCAGGATTTTGAGACACCATTGTTGAGAATCTATAGGGAAAATGAAGAAATTTGAGAAAGGGAAGGCAGTAAGCTCTTATAAATTCGAAATAGCAAGGAACCATCCAAGGTGAATGGGTGGTAGCTCTTATAGTAGCGGTCTTTTCAAATTTTGCACGAGAACCGAGGACGACACATTAATTGGAGGTAATGATGTGGGAGAGGAAGGGGTAACGTCCGATTTTAGTTTTAATGGGTTATCCAAGGTGGGCCGGCGCTTGTTGGATCCCTTTTCACTATGGACTCACACTATTTACAGTCTTTCACTAAACATCCTGTTTAATAAAAGACTGGGGGGCAATGTTGGGCCATAATACTTTTCATACTGAACCGGACCGAATGGGCTTATCCGTTGGATTATGTCACCTTTGCCAACTTGGGCCTCGTTACTTAACTATAATATTGGGCTTAGTCACTGGGTCGGTCCATTACGTAAGGTGTTACTTATCTTATCTTTGACCGGTAATCATCACAAAAGGTAGCAGTTAACTGTTATGTCTGCCACCTTTCTGCATGACATTAATGAGGATGGGACTCCGATTGCCGGCGGGAGGTAACAGTGGTAGCAGGTAGGAAAATAAGTTGTACACTTTCGGCTGAGAGGACCGGGGTTGAGAGGAAGTGTCAGGAGATAGTGGGTGGCACAGTAAATCGGGTCTTGGGAACGTATGGGGCAAGGATCACAAAAGGAAAAGAGGTAACAAAACACTACAACATTATCATTTTTCTCACACACTCAGACACTGGTCAATATTTTCCTCCATTGTTAACCTTGTGATCGCCTGTACTGACTCTCACGCCGGAGCTATCCCCCGACGGTCAGGCCGTCAAGCTTTTGGTGTTGACTTGTTGAACTGTGCATGATCATAGCGTCTTACGTGATTGGGACGTGGGAGAAGATCTTGGCGTTAACAGGTAATAAGTTGATCATAATTCATGTGATTAACTTAGTACGCATCTGATTATTGAAAATATATTGTATTATATTTAATGTGTTTGCCATTTATATAATGCTCACTACCTTGTTATGGAAATTCCCAAGTGCGTTGCAGCAGTGAGTGTTCCACTTCATGAACTCAGAATTATGCCTATTGGCATCCATAAGAAGATTAAAAGTGCAACAATTGGTGTAGTTTTTGAAGCTTGTTTCTTGGTAATGGCTCACAATGTGTACTTGGCACCATGTATATTTCCTGTAATTACAAATTTATTGGAGTTATAACTAATTTTCAATAAAATGACATGCTATTTTTTTGGAATATATATATATATATATATATATATATATATATATATGACATGCTATTTCGAGGGTGCCCTTGTGGTAGCTTTTAGTTGGATTTTTGTATATGATATTGCTTAATATTTATAACAGATTGTCTAGCAATTAGCTATAGTTGACTTGGTCAACAATCTGATTATTTTCTTGATATAAACTTGGTGTAAAATATCTATACATAAATTGGCCTTTTGTGTTGGTGATATGTCAACTTCAAATAAGGGCTAACACAATTGGAGTCAACTGGAAGTCTAGTTTCTGAAATTTTCTTATATGGGAGGGTATTTGTTTGTGTTTCTTTTTGTGTGACTTTATAATATACTGTTGTTTGGAAGTTGGTTTATGTTATAATTAGTTATTTTGGCTCTCCAAATGCAGTAATGACTTGATTTAATTTAGATATAAGGAAAAATATCACGAAGAAGAGGATTGTTATACTATTTACAATGTGTGGTTGCACATGATTACATTAGTGAATTGGTTTTTTCAAATTATGGGTTTGATTAAGCGGAAAGCTTCAAGGCAACAGTATTCCATTTATAAGTTGGGGAGGACACGTTACATTGATAGATTAGTCAATGGAGGTGATGATAATTGTATTGAACAACTTAGGATGAATACGAGTACCTTTCACAAATTATGTTTCATGTTCGAGACAAAAGGCTACTTACATTCAACTAAGCATATGGATGTAATTGAACAAGTTGTAATATTCTTGTATATATTGGGGCACCATTCAGAAAATTGTGTTACCAAATTTAACTTTGAAAGGTCTAGGAAGTCGATAAGTAGGCATTTTCATAAGGTACTTGATGCAATTTTATGATTGCAAGGAGACTTTTTTAGGAATCCCGAACCAATTGCAAATGACTCAACTAATGAAAGGTACAATTTGCACATAATACACACAGACTTTTTTAACATAACCTCATATGTTTAAGTATATCTTGTAATCCATGTCTATGTTATTATAGAATTGTTCAGGGGCTTTGGATGACACTCGTATAAGAATGAACGTACTCACAGAGGACAAACATAGGTACAGAAAAAAGAAAAAGTGAAATTACAACAAATATTCTAAGAGTTTGTTCACCAAAAATGCCTGGTTAGGAAGGGTCAGCTGCAGATGGTAGGGTATTCAAAGACGCTTTACTTAGAAAAAATGGATTAATTGTTCCAAAGGGTAAGAAATTTTTTTTAGCCACAATGAAGAATATCCTTTGAGATAAAGCATATATATTTTTATTTTCAAGGTACTTATTAATTGGTAGATGCTGGCTATACTAATGGAGAGAAATTTCTTGCACCATATAGAGGTCAAAGGAATCATTTGAATGATTAGAGAGATGGACATTTGTGACGCCCCCAAAATAGGTATACACAACCCATTCTGAGTCGCCAAATACATGGTATAGAATTCATATACAAACTTAATTATACAACTGTCGTGTAAAATATAACAAAATATAGCTGAGAGTTTTAGCACACATATTGTCTCGTAGACAATATCCAAACTCAAATGGAGTTCTCATTAAATTTATTATCACACTATTTCATAGAATAGTGAGGACTACTATAGCCACCATCTCGAACCATCACTCCATTCTCCGACTAGTTCCGGCTATGTTCTCATTTCCTGAAGAGAACAATGAAAGCAAAGGGTGAGCTCAACTAGCCCAGTAAAAAATATTATGACTAAGATAATGCAAAATAAATTATCCTTAGCCTTCAACAGTATAAAAACTGATAGAATACAATAAACAACAAGTTTAACTGCAGCGGAACAAACAATTCATTAGAAGAGTTAAGTAGAGCATGCTATCTATTATCTTCTATGATTTAAAAGTTCATCATCAATATTTTATCGCTGTATCACATCTCAATAATCCACATCCTCGAATTATCCATGCACTACGGGCCAAGGATATTCGTTAGTATCACATCCATGAATTATCCATGCACTACGGGCCAATGATATTCGTTATTATCACCAATGATTATGATCATGTCAACAACTGTCCATCAATGCACTATGAGCCAATGATGACTTTTACCACATTATTTATAACATTACATATTATGATTATTCTGATATATAATTTTTGGTCATAATCATACCAACAACTGTCCATCAATGCACTATGGGCCAATGAGGACTTTCATCACAATATAAGCATGAGGACGATGACAATGATATAAGAATTCAATTAAATGAAAGCAAAGATAAATTTTAAAGATTTATAAATCAATTTATTAAGAATTCAATAATGTCCAAATTGTCAACATGATACTGCTTTGTGGAGTAAAATTCAAGAATAATATTATATCAAAAATAATTTAGACAGAAAAAAATTAATTTTTGTCATTAATAGTACCCCGGGTGAATAGTACCCGAGTGAATAGTACTCTATGAATAGTACTTCGAGAATAGTACCCCGTAAATAGTACCCTGACATGAAAAGATTAAAAATTATCAATAATGTTTAGAATAATATTTTCGTAAAAATATACTAGAAGCGCAAATTTCAAGAATATTCTACTAATTTTAAAGAGTATAGAAGCAATACTTAACAAAATGAGTATAGAATTCAGAATCTAAAACGAAATAATATTACTTATATACTACAGAGTATGGAAGATAATATTATTTCATATGAATATTGAACAAAAATAATAACTCTTACCTTAAAAGGAAAGTACTTCTGACTGGTAGGACGAAGATGTTCTTGAAAAAATTTTTACTTTTTTTTTACGCTCAAAACTTCCTTAAACTCTAATGAAATACGCTCAATATTATAGAAGAAGAATTCTCTGATTCTGGTGTGATTTTTATTTCTAAACTAAGCATCCTATTTATAGGAGAATGGAAGGATACTATTTAGGAAAAATAATCACGGACTGCACAGTAAGGAATCACGGGCGCTGCAACCGTTCGGCTGAAAGAAAATTTTTTAATTTACTATGCTGCACTATGCAAATAATAAAATAAAATATATTCTATTTTACATAAAAAATAAAACTTTATATAATATATATATATATATATATATATATATATATATATATATATATATATATATATATATATATATACTGAATAACTTTCTATCGATTATTTTAAAAAATAAGTAAGTGGGGGTCCATATAATAAACAAAATTTACAGCAAATACTTCATAAAAAATTTCTCTATTTATCTCAACTCACTTGGCTTCTCAAAACACATTTTTAATAGCAATCATCATTAATATTATAACTCACAATATTAACAACCAGATCATTCTCAAGAAAGAGGGGACTTTCCGGTAAAGATTTCTGTGACGCCCCCAAAATTAGGTATACATCACCCATCTTGGGTCGTCAGATACATAGTACAGAATACAAATATAACTTACTAATACAACTGTCGTGTACAATACGACAAAACATAAACTGTGAGTTTGAATACAAATATTATCTTCTAGAGAGTATTCATACTCAAAAGGAGTCCTCGTTACATTTATTAACACACCATTACATAGAATAGTGAGGACTACTAACTAATACTATCATTCGGACCATCACTCCGTTCCCCGACTTGCCCCAGCTACGTTCTCATTTCCTGAAGAGAACAGTGAAAGAAAGGGTGAGCTCAACTAGCCCAGTAAGAAATATTACGACTAAGATAATGCAGAATAAATGATCATTAGCCTTCAACAATGTTAAACTGATAAAATATAATAGACATCAAGTTTAACTGTAGCGGAACAAGCAATCCATTAAGAGAGTCAAGTAGAAAATAAACTCTACTATCTTTTATGATTTAAAAGATTTTCCAACACTGTGATCGCTGAGACTCAGCTTAATAAAATAATCCACATCATCGAATCACCCCTGCACTACGGCCAAGGATATTCGTATATTCATTAATGGTCATGATCATGCCAACAACTGTCCATCAATGCACTACGGGCCAATGAGGACTTTTACCACATCATTCGTAACATTACGGTCATGATTACACCGAATAATCCCTGGTCATAATCATACCAAGTCCATCTATGCACTACAGGCCACAGATGACTTTCAACAGAATATAAACATGAGGATGATGACAATGATATAAGAATTCAATAAAATAAGTTCAAGAATTAATTTATCCAAGAATTAACAACGTCCAAATTGTCAACATGATACTACTTTGTGGAGTAAAATTCAAGAATGATCAGGAGAATATTTTTATGAATAGATACTAGATGAAGCGCAAATGTCAAGGATATTCCACAAATTTCATGGAGTATAGAAGTCAAAACTTAACCAACTGAGTATAATAAAGAATGAAATAACAAAAGAAATCACCATGCATGCGATAGACCGCACAGACAGGTTATTCTTAACAGAATAATAATAATGGAACCAGGTCCGGCGTAAACGCACAGACAGGATATTCCGACAGAATAATAATAATGGAACCAGGTCCGGTGTAAAACACACAGACAGGATATTCCGACAGAATAATAATAAAGACGGAACCAGGTCCGGTGTAAAACACACAGACAGGATATTCCGATAGAATAATAATAAAGACGGAACCAGGTCCGGTGTAAAACACACAGACAGGATGTTCCAACAAAATAATAATAAAGACGAAACCAGGTCCGGTGTAAAACACACAGACAAGATGTTCCAACAGAATAATAATAAAAACGAAACCAGATAATAAAGACGGAACCAGGTCCGGTGTAAAACACACAGACAGGATGTTCCAACAGAATAATAGAAGAATGTCACCAAGTATAGGGTAGACAGCGTATACAGGTTATTCCAACAGAATAATAAGAAATGGAATAACAACAGTTCTCTTCATGAATAAGAAAGAATAACACCCCTTACCGTTTTAAAGAAGAGCTGAAGTAAGGAAGTAGTTAAGTAGCAGAATATTCTTCTTCTCTCTCTCTCTATAGTTTCTCTCTATAGTTTCTCTCTCTAGAGTTCAGTAAATTCGTAAGAAATAATGAAGGAATGAGCTGCTATTTATAGAAAAATAGAATGCATAGTAACTAATCCATGAACGGTCCAGATTGATTACTTTAATATGATGGTCCATATTTAAAGAAAAATCTTTTAAATAAAATATAATATATTCTATTTATAGAATAACTTTAATAAAGTATTTTGTTTTATATAAAAAGATGTTTCTGTTTTATTACGTTAATAATACGAATAAAACAAAACGTCATTATCGCTAAATAATTCATATTATTAACTGACAATAATGGAATCAAACTGAGTGACTTCTCACATAAGCATTAATAATCAATACCGTGTGCTACTATGCAACCACACGTATTACTGTACTTTTACTACCGAGTAGTTCAACAGTAACAATGGTAAAACTTCCGCCGTTATTTTTAATAAAATATTTTTGTCGTTTTCTCAATCCGACAATAATTCTGTTGTGGGGTCCATCAATGATTGTGTCGTTGTACGAATATTCCCTGTTAAAACGAATATTCCCCGACCAATCGAATATTATATAATAACTTGCGTACTTTGCAAAATTTATAAATATTATCTACAACTATAACATTATATCAAATTAACTCCATAATATTCAAAAATGATATTTATAGAAAATTCATCTTTATTTATAAAAGTTGGGGTCTTACAACCTCCCCTTCTTATGAAATTTCGCCCTCGAAATTAGGGTACGTACCTGGTATGTCGAAGAGATAAGGATACCTTGATTTCATTTCAGATTCTAACTCCCAAGTCATTTCCTCAACATCGTGGTTTCTCCACAAAACTTTGACTTGAGGTATAACCTTGGAGCGTAGAATATGTTCCTTCTTATTCAAGATTTGAACAAGAACTTCTTCATACGTTAAATCCTCCGCTATTTCGTCCGGTTCTAACTCAATAATGTGGCTCGGGTCTTCCACATATTTGCGTAACATGGATATGTGAAAAACGTTATGAACACGAGACATACTTGGCGGTAAAGCGAGTCTATAAGCCACAGTTCCTACTCGATCGAGGATTAAAAATGGACCGATGAATCGAGGATTGAGCTTTCCTCTCTTTCCAAATCTCGTAACTCCTTTCCATGGAGCAACACGTAAGAACACATGATCTCCTACATCAAATTCCACGTCCTTTCGATGAAGATCAGCATAACTCTTTTGTCGATCTTGTGAGATTTTTATACGTTGTCGGATCGTTTGAATCTTTTCTGTAGTCATACGTACCAACTCCGGTCCCAACAACGTTGCTTCACCCACCTCATCCCAGCATACTGGAGAACGACATTTTCTTCCATACAATGCTTCGAATGGAGCCATGCCAATACTTGCTTGATAACTGTTGTTGTAGGAAAAATCCACCAATGGTAAGAACTTGTCCCAACTTTCCTTGAAGTCAAAGACACAGAGTCTTAATAAATCTTCTAGAGTTTGAATAGTCCTCTCTGATTGTCCGTCCGTCTGAGGATGATATGCTGAACTAAATCGTAACTCCGTGCCCATAGCTTTTTGTAAACTAACCCAAAATCGTGAAGTGAATCTTGGGTCTCGGTCAGAAACTATGGATACTGGCATACCATGCAGTCTTACAATCTCGTTTATGTACATACGAGCAAGACGTTCAAGTGTATAAATTTCTTGCATCGGTAAGAAATGAGCAGACTTGGTCAATCTATCAACAATGACCCAAATCGCATCTATACCTTGAGAAACCTTAGGAAGACCAGTAACGAAATCCATGGTAATGTGCTCCCACTTCCATTCTAGAATTTCAAGTGGTTGCAATGGACCTTTTGGTACTTGATGCTCCGCTTTGACTCGTTGACAAGTTAGACACCTTGAGATAAACAGCGCTATCTCTCTCCTCATATTACTCCACCAAAATGTATGACGAAGATCATGATACATTTTGGTACTTCCAGGATGGATTGCAAACGGTGTGTTGTGCGCCTTCATCATGATTTTATACTTTAAATCAGGGTTGTTAGGAACACAAAGTCTGGAGTTGACTCGAAGTATTCCTTCTTCATCGATTCTTGCTTCCGGCATAGTACCTTCTTGCACTTTCTTCCTTATACGCATCAGCTCCAGGTCTGTAGCTTGAGCAGCTTTAACTTTATCGATTAAAGTCGGTTCTACTCATATATTCGCCATCATCACATGGGTCCCTGGAGTCTTTAACTCTATCTCCATCCTTTGCAAATCACACAAAATGGGCCTTTGTGTTAACAATATCGCACTTGTACCCGCATATGATCTTCTACTCAATGCGTCAGCTACCACGTTCGCTTTTCCAGGATGGTATTGAATGGTATGATCATAATCTTTCAACAGTTCAAGCCAACGTCGTTGTCGCATGTTGAGTTCCTTTTGAGTGAAGAAATATTTGAGGCTTTTATGATCCGTAAAGATCTCCACCTTCTCCTCATACAAGTAATGCCTCCAAATTTTAAGTGCAAAGACAACAGCTGCCAACTCTAGATCATGAGTAGGATAATTTCTCTCATATTCCTTGAGTTGTCTTGATGCATAGGCTATGACTTTTCCATGTTGCATGAGAACGCATCCCAACCCTTTGCTCGAAGCATCACTGTAGATGACAAATCCCTCCGAGCCAGATGGTATTGTTAGAACAGGTGCTGAAATGAGTCTCCTCTTGAGTTCTTGAAAACTCTGCTCACACTCTTCGCTCCAACCGAACTTTGTATCTTTCCGAGTCAGCTGAGTTAATGGAGTAGCGATTCGAGAAAATCCTTCCACGAATCTCCGATAATAACCAGCTAGACCGAGAAAGCTACGTACTTCGGTTACTGATTTAGGTTGCTCCCAGCTTTGAATTACTTCAATCTTTGCCGGGTCAACAGATATTCCACGACTTGATACTACGTGCCCAAGGAATGCTACCTCTTCCAGCCAGAACTCGCATTTCTTCAACTTGGCATAAAGTTTGTATTCACGAAGCTTTTGGAGTACCAACCTCAAGTGTTGCTCATGATCTTCACGGCTTTTGGAATAAACAAGGATGTCATCGATAAAGACGACCACAAAGTGATCCAAATATTCCTTGAATACCCTGTTCATCATATCCATGAAGGCAGCAGGAGCATTAGTCAATCCAAAAGACATAACTAAGAATTCATAATGCCCATACCGAGTTCTGAAGGCAGTCTTTGGAATATCCTCAGTTCTAACCTTCAGCTGATGATATCCAGAACGAAGATCGATCTTTGAAAAGAATTGTGCTCCTTGCAACTGGTCAAACAGGTCATCAATACGTGGCAATGGGTACCTATTTTTGATGGTGACATGATTCAACTCCCGATAATCAATACAAAGTCGCATACTCCCATCTTTTTTCTTCACGAACAGAACAGGAGCACCCCAAGGAGAAGTACTAGGACGAATAAAACCAATGTCTAACAATTCCTGCAGTTGAGTCTTTAACTCCTGAAGTTCAATAGGAGCCATTCGATATGGGGCTTTGGAAATGGGTTTTGTACCGGGTTCAAGGTCGATACAAAATTCAATTTCACGCTCTGGGGGTAGGCCAGGAAGTTCTTCGGGAAATACGTCAGGAAATTTATAAACAACAGAAATATCATTCAAAGCTGACATATTTTTGTTTAGATCTGTGACATGAGCTAAGAAAGCTTGACATCTGTTTTTCAATAAACGAATAGCTTTATGGCTTGAGATAACAACGATTGATTTTAATGGTTTGGTTGCTTGAATTCGCATAATAGGTCGATTAGGAATATGAAAGCTAACAACCTTACGAAAACAATCAATTTTTGCATGATGAGTAGTTAACCAATCAATCCCTAGAATCACGTCAAATGCAAGTATTTGTAATGAAATAAGATCGACAGGTAATGTGTGGGTACCAACTTGAACCAAATAAGACTTATAAACCGTGGATGTAATGAAGGTTTCTCCCAATGGAGTTTCAATTGCTAAGTCAAAGTCTAATTTCTCCGGAATCAAATTTAATCGATGAGCGCAAGTAGGAGAAATAAAAGAATGGGTAGAACCGGTATCAAATAAAGTATAGACTTCGTTAGAGTTTATGATAAGCTTACCCGTGATGACCTCATTCGGGTTCCTTGCTCTTTGGGAGTTCACAACAAACGCTCTCCCTTGCACAACCAGTTTTGACTTTTCTGGGACGGCCTTTGGTGCCTCCATCCTAGCTGAATTTGTCTTCGGTAAACGACAAAATCGGGCTAAATGACCTTCTCTTCCACAATTATAACATGCTTTGGACGGCATCGCGCAGTTTGGACTGATGTGCCCCTCCCCTCCGCATTTGAAACATATGATAGGTGGTCGTTCTCCTTCCTTAACGACAGGTGCTGGTGCTGACGTCTTTCCATCATTGTTGAATCTCCTCTTCTTGAAATGCCCATTTTTATTGTTTTGGCCCTGATTACCACCGAAGTGGTTACCATTTCTGGCCTGTTGATTCCCTCCACGCTTGTTGTCACCGCTTCGATGACTGCTCTCACTGGTATTATCATTTTGCCGGCTGCTCTCTTTTGGTTGCGTTGTCTCGTTATCGCGCTCCACCAACTGAGCCCTATTTACAACATCTGAATACAAACACAGTTTATGAGAAACAAGATGTTGACGTATCTCCGGCTTCAAACCTCTTAAAAACATCCGCGTCATTCTTTCTTCATTATCCACCAGGTGGGACGCAAACCGGGATAACTCCGCAAATTTTGCCTCGTACTGCGACACGGTCATATTATTCTGCTCCAATTTGATGAACTCCACCTCCTTCATGTGACGAATACTCTCGGGAAAGTATTTGTCGTTAAACAGCTCTTGGAACTTCTCCCAAGACATCTTCAGTGCGGCAGGTTGAGTACGCTTTATCGATTCCCACCAGTAATCTGCCTCTCCTCGCAACATAAAGGCGGCAAAGGGAACCTTTTGCTCCTCGGAGCAACCCAAGACATCAAATATCTTGGTGATCTGCTTTATCCATGTTTCAGCTACAAGTGGTTTGGGTTCTTCCTTAAACTCCGGTGGTCCCAGCTCCTTAAACTGTTTAGCGGTGACCGCCTGAGAGTTTCCAGTATTTCCACCTACTTTGTGGACAGGAGCTGCTTTCACCTGTTGTTGCATGAATTGCATAAAACCTCTGAATATTCCATCATTCATCATCTGGTCAGTGTTGTTGTTTGCATGAGGATTGTCACCTTCCTGATGAACATTATCCTGATTATTGATATGTGGTGAATCAATAATCGCCTGTGCTCCATTGCTATTCTCAACATTCTCAGATGCCATTTTCAGATACTGCCACAAAATAAAAGTTAATTGATATGTCATATATTATCCTTATATTATGACCGACCAATTAAATACCATGCAAATAAACTTAGGTAGGTCATACTAGCGAAGGAATTCCCCGTCTCTCCCCTCCTAGTTCTATTCTCACATCTTAGCCAGGGATCATATCCCTAAGCTCTGATACCAACTGTGACGCCCCCAAAATTAGGTATACATCACCCATCTTGGGTCGTCAGATACATAGTACAAAATACAAATACAACTTACTAATACAACTGTCGTGTACAATACGACAAAACATAAACTGTGAGTTTGAATACAAATATTATCTTCTAGAGAGTATTCATACTCAAAAGGAGTCCTCATTACATTTATTAACACACCATTACATAGAATAGTGAGGACTACTAACTAATACTATCATTCGGACCATCACTCCGTTCCCCGACTTGCCCCAGCTACGTTCTCATTTCCTGAAGAGAACAGTGAAAGAAAGGGTGAGCTCAACTAGCCCAGTAAGAAATATTATGACTAAGATAATGCAGAATAAATTATCATTAGCCTTCAACAATGTTAAACTGATAAAATATAATAGACATCAAGTTTAACTGTAGCGGAACAAGCAATCCATTAAAAGAGTCAAGTAGAAAATAAACTCTACTATCTTTTATGATTTAAAAGGTTTTTTAACACTGTGATCGCTGGGACTCAGCTTAATAAAATAATCCACATCATCGAATCACCCTTGCACTACGGCCAAGGATATTCGTGTATTCATTAATGGTCATGATCATGCCAACAACTGTCCATCAATGCACTACGGGCCAATGAGGACTTTTACCACATCATTTGTAACATTACGGTCATGATTACACCGAATAATCCCTGGTCATAATCATACCAAGTCCATCTATGCACTACAGGCCACAGATGACTTTCAACAGAATATAAACATGAGGATGATGACAATGATATAAGAATTCAATAAAACAAGTTCAAGAATTAATTTATCCAAGAATTAACAACGTCCAAATTGTCAACATGATACTACTTTGTGGAGTAAAATTCAAGAATGATCAGGAGAATATTTTTATGAATAGATACTAGATGAAGCGCAAATATCAAGGATATTCCACAAATTTCATGGAGTATAGAAGTCAAAACTTAACCAACTGAGTATAATAAAGAATGAAATAACAAAAGAAATCACCATGCATGCGATAGACCGCACAGACAGGTTATTCTTAACAGAATAATAATAATGGAACCAGGTCCGGCGTAAACGCACAGACAGGATATTCCGACAGAATAATAATAATGGAACCAGGTCCGGTGTAAAACACACAGACAAGATATTCCGACAGAATAATAATAAAGACGGAACCAGGTCCGGTGTAAAACACACAGACAGGATATTCCGACAGAATAATAATAAAGACGGAACCAGGTCCGGTGTAAAACACACAGACAGGATGTTCCAACAAAATAATAATAAAGACGGAACCAGGTCCGGTGTAAAATACACAGACAAGATGTTCCAACAGAATAATAATAAAAACGAAACCAGATAATAAAGACGGAACCAGGTCCGGTGTAAAACACACAGACAGGATGTTCCAACAGAATAATAGAAGAATGTCACCAAGTATAGGGTAGACAGCGTATACAGGTTATTCCAACAGAATAATAAGAAATGGAATAACAACAGTTCTCTTCATGAATAAGAAAGAATAACACCCCTTACCGTTTTAAAGAAGAGCTGAAGTAAGGAAGTAGTTAAGTAGCAGAATACTCTTCTTCTCTCTCTCTCTATAGTTTCTCTCTATAGTTTCTCTCTCTAGAGTTCAGTAAATTCGTAAGAAATAATGAAGGAATGAGCTGCTATTTATAGAAAAATAGAATGCATAGTAACTAATCCATGAACGGTCCAGATTGATTACTTTAATCTGATGGTCCATATTTAAAGAAAAATCTTTTAAATAAAATATAATATATTCTATTTATAGAATAACTTTAATAAAGTATTTTATTTTATATAAAAAGATGTTTCTGTTTTATTACGTTAATAATACGAATAAAACAAAACGTCATTATCGCTAAATAATTCATATTATTAACTGACAATAATGGAATCAAACTGAGTGACTTCTCACATAAGCATTAATAATCAATACCGTGTGCTACTATGCAACCACACGTATTACTGTACTTTTACTACCGAGTAGTTCAACAGTAACAATGGTAAAACTTCCGCCGTTATTTTTAATAAAATATTTTTATCGTTTTCTCAATCCGACAATAATTCCGTTGTGGGGTCCACCAATGATTGTGTCGTTGTACGAATATTCCCTGTTAAAACGAATATTCCCCGACCAATCGAATATTATATAATAACTTGCGTACTTTGCAAAATTTATAAATATTACCCACAACTATAACATTATATCAAATTAACTCCATAATATTCAAAAATGATATTTATAGAAAATTCATCTTTATTTATAAAAGTTGGGGTCTTACAATTTCTCCTTATTGGCGCGCAATTAGGTGACCAAACCCCTTTCCTCGACAGAACTTTCTAGACATCGTCAATAATGCAAATAATAATATGAATAACTTTGTCGTCTCAATTATTGATTTAATAATATAAAATATTATGACAATAATTGAAAGAATAACGTGAGATACTATGTAGCAATTATTGTGGCAATAATTGAATAAAACTGAGTGACTTCTCACGTAAGCATCAATAATCAAAGATACTGTACAATATTGTGTGCTACTATGCAACCACGCGTATTACTGTACTTTTATAACTGTGTATTTCAACAGTTAACAGTAAAACTTTCGCTGTTATTTTTATAAAAAGATATTTCTGTCGTTTTCTAACTCTGACAGTAATTCCATTGTGGGGTCCACCAATGATTGAGCCGTCATACGAATATTTTCTGATAAAACGAATATTCCCCGACCAAACTAATATTTTATGCCAACTTGCTTACTGAGTAAATTTTGTAAATATTACTCACAACTATAACATTATATCAAATCCACACCATAATTTTTAAAATGATATTTAGAGAAAATTAATCTTTATCCATAAAAGTTAGGGTCTTACACGATTCATCGATCAAAACAATCATCATTAAATAAAGACTTAAATATGAATCAATATCCTAAACTATGAGTCATATTCTACTTCGGTGATCCACCTTTCAATTTTGTCAATTAGATGATTAAACTATTAATTTTTTCCACTTGTATTCAATTGGATCTGACACGTCAGAAATTACTGGCGTGGCATGGCCACGTGACAATATAGTGCTTATGTGTTAAAAGAATGCTAATCTTTAAATTATTTTATTGACTTTAAAGGACAAAAGAGTAATATAACATTTTATATTAACTTAAACTAAATTTAAACAAAAATAAAAACCAAACTGATACAAACAATTTCATCTTCCTCCATCACACTTGTCCATCATCACCACATCACCCATGCTCGGTACCGCCATCATCAACATCACACCAACAAAAAAAGCTTTTAGTCCAAACAAAACAAGTAAATTCTTAGACAAATCAATTGATCAACAAATCCATCCCCTGCTACGCAAAATAAAATGTGAACCTTCGAACTTTAGGCGGCTAAAATGTGAACCTTTGAACTTCTCTTTTTTGATCTATGTTATGGCCAAATCCGAGGGCTAAATAGATTATAAGGCTTTTCGCGAGATTAGTAGGGGTGATTCGTGTGTGCTAAAATTTGAAGGGATGATCTTAAGTGGGGGTTTGGATCTTGATGGCTTTCTGATTGTAATCTACGTTTCGATGTTGGTCTCCTTGTTTTTTTCGGATCTGGTTTATTTAAGCTTATTGTTCATCTTTCCTAAATTAGATCTGGGGTGTCGTGGCTCTGCTTTTGGACAGCTCGGTAGTTTTAGAGCTCTCAATCAAATCAAATCAGTGCTTATTGTTCATTCTAAATATTAGATATTGTTTATTTTATGATGGTCCGATTCTGCAGCGACTATGGTTCTCGCCGGAATCTCCACCGCTGCTCCACCCATGCTTGATTTGTCATCCTCTGTCGAGCACCAAATTGGCCCACCCATTCGTTGGATCTGGTTTTGGTGCCTCGTTTCTGATTTGAGTTGGTGTCTATGTCAGTTTTGGGGTGTGGGCCTGCTCTGTTGGAATTCAAATTGATTTAAAATAGAGTTTTGCTCTGTTGAGTCTAATCAATTGGTTGTTTCTGAGTTGATTCTTTATGCACGCTGCTTTATTTTTTATGGAATTAGTTTAGTGTTGTTTTGGTCCCATTTTCCTCTTTTTATTCTCGTTGGAATCTAGCAGTTCACATCCTCTGCTACGAAAAATCAATAGACAAGTAGATCTGATTGAAATTTTTTGTTGATGTACAGATCATTATTGATAGTGAAACTGAAAATGAGGCTCAGTCTCGTGGAAGAGGTGGTGGTGACGGCGGTGGATTTCGCGGTGGACGCTTTGTAGGTGGATATGGTGAAGGTGGTGGCTATGGAGGAAGTCCCCAAGAAGGTGGTGGCAGTGGTTATAGACAAATGTTCTTTAGTTTTAATGTTTTAATGTGACGATTTTGCCCTTAAATATATCAAAAATGTTTAATCATAAAATAAAAAATTATTTTGTTGAAACACATCAGTTTAGTTAAGCTCTACTTAGACAACGTCAGTAATTTCTGACGTGACATGCTCAATTGAATGGAATTGGAAAAAATTAATAGTTCAATCATTTAATTGACAAAATTGAAAGGTGGATCACTGACGTGGAATATGACCTGTAGTTTAGGATAGTAAATCATATTTAAGCCTTAAATAAATACTTAAAAAGGTGAGTTGAATCGTCAGATGCGGTTTAATTAGGTTGTTGACTTTTTTAACTATTGTTTCCTTTTAATTAATTTTTCAATAATTCTAGGGGGACCGTACTTCTCCGACCGATCTAATAATCGATTCAAATTTTTTTCCTATTGCCCCCTAAAAATGTATAGTATTTATTTTAACTGAAATTTTTATAAAATCTAGTGTTTTAGGTATAATTTGAATACATATATAAAATAGGGTTGTACAATATCTAAAACACTAGATTCTGTAAAAATTCTAGTTATAATAAATACTATTTTTTGGGAGGCAATAGTAAAAAAAAAATTGGACCGGTCGGAGAATGACTGTTGACTCATTCTTATAGAATGAAAAAAATTGTGTTTGGTTGCGATTGGAATTGATTGAATCATTCTTATTCCTCCCAAATTTATGAATTTTATTCCTTGGGGGAGGAAGATTATGGAATAACTCATTCCAACTAGAATGAAATGAATCATTCCAATGTTCATTCCATTCATTCAATCCAAACTTAGCATTAATTTTTTCTTTACTTTTCCCCTCTCACATCTATCAATGTCGGGACCAGTGACACGTGTTGAAAGAAGCGTTGGGAATAGCAGACTAGGACCTTTTCCATTTCAAGTAAATGGAGAGTCTCCATTTGATGGTTCAGATTTAAAATGTGTTAGAATGTGACATCATGCTGATAAGAGAGAAAACACATTTTAAATCTGAACCATGAAATGGAGAGTTTACTTGAAATAGAAAGGATCCTGGTCAGGGAATAGCACAGTCATTGTAAGACCCCAACTTTTATGAATAAAGAATAATTTTCTCGAAATATATTTTTGAATATTATGGTGTGGATTTGATATAATGTTATAGTTGTGGGTAATATTTATAAATTTTACAAAGTAAGTAAGTGGTTATATAATATTCGATTGGTCGGGGAATATTCATTTTAACAGGAAATATTCGTACGACGACACAATCATTGGTGGACCCCACAATAGAAGTATTGTCGTAGTTAGAAAACGACAGAATTATCTTTTTATAAAAATAACGGCGAAAGTGTTACCGTTAAAACTGTTGAACTACCCGGTAGTAAAAGTACAGTAATACACGTGGTTGCATAGTAGCACACGGTATTGATTATTGATACTTACGTGAGAAGTCACTTAGTTATACTCAATTATTGCTACAGTAATTGCTGCATCATATCTCTCATATTATTGATTCAATTATTGCCACAGTATCATCTGCATAATATTTTATATTATTAAATTAATAATTGAGACGACAAAGTTATTCATATTATTATTTACAATATTGACAATGTCTAGAAAGTTCTGTCAAGGAGAGGTTTGGTCACCTAATTGCGCGTAAATAAGGAGAAATCCTTATTGGAAAGCCCCTCTTTCTTGGGAATTATAAGACCCCGAATTTTATGAAATAAAAGTATTCAATTTTTTTTATAGTTACTATTCAGTAAATGGTTAAATTGATAAAAGTTAAAGTTAAGGGTGATATATGAAATTTTTTTTCAAAATAAGCAAGTGGTTATAAAATAATCATTGTTGTCGGGGAATATTCGTTTGGTCGTGGAATTTTCTTTCTGTCGAGGAATATTCGTACGACGGCGCAGCCATTTGTGGGCCCCATAACAGAATAACTGTCGGGTGAAGAAAATGACAAATTTAAGTTTTTACAAATAACGACGTAGTTGTTACCGTTAACACTGTTGGAATACCCGGTGGTTTAAATACAGTAATACGCGTTATTGCACAGTAGCACACGGTATTGCATAGTATTTTTGAAATTATTGATTCTTACGTAAGAAGGCACTACTCAATAATTGTTACAGTAATTACTGTTCAATATTTTATTTTATTGATTCAATAATTGCTACGTTGAAATTTTATATTATTGTTGTTCAATAATTGTCACTGCACAGTATTTCCCATTATCAGATCAATAATTCATATTATTTGAATAATATTAGATAACATTATTGGCAATGTCTAGAAAGTTCTGTCTAAGGAGAGGTTTGGTCACCTAATTGCGCGCCAGTAAGGAAAAATTCTTATTGGAAAGCCCCCTCTTTCCTGGGAACGGCCTGGTTGTCGTAAATGTGATTCTGTAATATTATTTGTGAATAATTAATTATTGATTCATATGATAAGGAAATATTTATTTTATGTGGATATAAATCAGGAATATATTTTTGTGGTTAAAAATAAAGGAGTTAATGTTGAGGTTTTTATCAGTATTTTTGTCGGAATGGAGGTATTAAAAATCAGGGTTTTTGAGATATTTTGCGGGGGTTATAATTTTTAATCCGACCGTTGGATCGTGGTAATTTTTGGATATGTTATACATATATAAGTTGAGTATATGCCCACAAATTTTGAACCGTTAAAAATGAACGTATGATTTGTTATGAATTTTAAGAGGTGGCTGATTCAGAAATCAGGTTATAAATCATTTTTGGTGGAAAATTCTAGAATTGGTGGGCCCCACTTGTGGTTGGTGAAGAAATGTACTGAATTATATTTCAAATGTGGTGGGTGGGAATAGTAGCAGGTAAAGCCATCAGGTTGCAGGTCAAACCTACCAAAATTTTCCTATAAATAGAGGGCTAAGTTAGAATTGAAAATCACACCAGAAACATAAGCTTTCTCTCTTTCTCTCTCTATATTATGAAGCATATTTTGTGAGTTTTTAGATACTTGGTGAGTTGCTATTCATCAGTGCAAGTTTTCTTCAGCATCATATCCGATATCCAGTCAGAAGTACTGCTCTTTTGAGGTAAGGGATAGTAAGGGATTGTAAGGGATAGTAAGGGATAGTAAGGGATTTTAAGGGTTGTTATGATTTTCAGTTTCGTAATTTTTCTGATCTTCAAAAATTCTGGAAAAATTTGAAATGATATTTTGATGAGTTTTATTGATTGTGTCCAAAAATGGTGATTTTTGGATGTATAGATTGAGAGTTATGAATTTTATGAGAAAAGACTATTTTAAAAGTACCCGCTTATAATTCCTTGTGGTTAACTCCAAAATTGATGAAATTTTTATTGGGAGTACATGTATATGATAGAAGTATTCTCTGTAAATTTCAGAATTTTTAGACAAAAGTACAATTTTTGATAAATGTCTAAATATTCGGTGGTTTTGGCCATATGAAAAATAGTAAATGACTTTTAAAAATTCTGAGATAAATATATGTTCACTATGGGACTATATTATGCTAAATCCCAGAAAAGAAATATTTTTGGAACTGATTTGGTATTTTTCATGAAAATGGTTTAGTTATGAGTAAATGAATTAAATATGTTTTGTGAAGAAAGAAAATTGGAAAATAGGATTTTATGGCTTGAGAATCCTATATGAGGTATATGCAGATTTTTAATGAGGGTTTTGGTTATTGATGATGAAATTGTAACAGTTGGCATTTTATGATGATTAAATACATTAATTAGTAAAGTGTAAACAATTAAAATAAATTGTTTATAAATTTAAGTAATGTTATTCTTTCAATATCATTATACCAAAATATTGGTATGAATTTTATTGTAGAATTTCTATCTTTTGTGTCGGGATTACTATTCATGAGTTACGAATATTACTCTTGAGATTAAAATTATATGTTGATCATATTATTTTTATCATCATATATAACATTTTTATAACCCTGATGTTGAAATTCTCTTTCACTGGAGTGTAAAGATGGGTAGATTATTGGTATGATCATGACTAGGGTTCTCTTTGGCCTGTAGTGCAAAGTTGAATTGTGACTGGTATGATCATGACCATTGAATTTATAATTGAATATCTTAAGCTTAAGTGCAAAGGTGAATTGATCAACATGGTTATAATTATTGTTTATATAAATTCTGAAATGATTATATATTTCTTTGAGATATTAATATATTTGGCCTATAGTGCAAATATGAACTGTTGAAGAATATCTTTGGCCTATAGTGCAAAGATGAATTATTGATGAATATCTTTGGCCTGTAGTGCAAAGATGAACTGTTGATGAATATCTTTGGCCTGTAGTGCAAAGATAAATTATTGATGAGTGCGAAGATGGATTTATTAGCATGATTATGAACAAGAACTGTGATTTGGTATAACCATGATCTTTGATATTTCAGGTAAAGACATGTGATGAAAATTATCTTCGTCCTGAATGCGAAGAGGAATTTAGAATTACAATTATGATTATGAGTTATTCATATAATTGTGGAAAGGAACTGTTGATTAATGTTACAGGGATAAAACATTGTTGGTGGATTTTTAACATGGAGAAGATAATAGACTTTATGGTCTATTTGACTCTTCTAATGGATTGCTCGTTCCGTTGCAACTATGGTTGAAATTTTTATCATTTACCATATGTTCTAAATCTCTGATTTATTATCGATGAAGACTATTGATAATTTATTTATCTTTAGTCATGATATTCTTTACTGAGCTGGTTGTGCTCACCCTTTTGCTTCACAATTCCTTTCAGGTAATAAGAGTGTAGCTGGGTCGAGTGGGGGTAACAAGGGAATGGAACGGTGGTCATCATTTAGTAGTTATATTTGGTGAAGAAAATAGGGTGAGGCGAACCCAACGTTGGAAGGGTGTTTTGTCACTATCATACAAGATGTCTAATGACATACAACCTCGTGTCATCATAGGACAGGGTTGTGCTCATCCACTTGCTGAGTATATCTATGGGCACTACCTATATAATCTTGGTGTTTGTTTGAAGTATAATTCTCAATTAAAGACAGTGGAGATAATGATAAGTCAAGAGAAGACTCACCATTGGGAAGAATATGATAGTAATCTTCTCATTTTTCTTTGGGCTCTATTGGGTCAACCAAGGATAATTCTGTGGCCATATGATATCTATCATAACCTAGACGCGTGGCCTCCCATGTACGAAGGTTTCCTTGAACACTTCTCAAAGATTCTAATTTCTAGAACAGTTTTTGACTATACCTTTATATAAGGTGTTATTGTGAGGTGATGTCCACGGTTAGAACATGAGTCACATTTGGTATATATTTGTATCCAAACTTATAGCATATGTGTTGTTGTATTTTGCACGACAATTGTTGTAATAAAGTTACAGTTATTTTCTATACCATGTATTTGGCGACTCAGAATAGGTTGGATGGAATGGACCTATTTTGGGGTCGTTACAGGAATGATCTGGTTGTTAAATATTGTGAGTTATGATATTAATGATGAATAAGTTCGTGTTGATTAAAGATGAAATTGATAGTTCCATTGTGTGAAAATTATTAGTGTTAGTGAAAATCAACATTTATTTCGATATTAATTGATGTCTGAAAGTTATACTGACCAATCGGATAATTAATCGGATAAATGAGCAATTAATTGCTATTAATTCATATGATTATAACTATTTATTCACATGTGTGTACTATTGATTCACATTCTTGTACTATTAGGGGTGGTGGTGCAAGATTAATAATACTTGCATGACTAAGTTAAAAATAGAGGTATAGATGGAGGTAATATACTGTAATTCGTATTTTTATATGTCTAGAACTATTGATTTACATGATTTACTATTAATTCACATTATTTACTATTAGGGGAGGTGGTGCAAGTTTGATAATACTTGCAGGACTAAATTAAAAATGAAGAAAAAAAGGAATGTATTATACTGTAATATTTTGAGCCCCAAAACGTGCAATTATCGAAACTATATTTTTCTATAAATAGAAGCTCATTCTTCCTTAATTTATCACCAATTCACAAAAGCTATAGAGCAATTATTATAGAGAGAAAGAAGAAGAGAAGTCTGCTATCTCACTACTTCAGTATCCAATTTTTCTAAGGTAAGGGGTATTATTCCTTCGTATTCATGAAGAGAGTTATTTTCTTTCAATACTCGTAAGGGTTGTTATTCCATTCTTTATTATTATGTTGGAATAACCTGTCTATGCGAAGTATCGCATACATGGTGAAATTCTTCTATTATTCCATTCTTTATTATTTTGTTGGAATAACCTGTCTGTGCGATCTATCGCATGCCAGGTAATTCTTTTGTTATTCCATTCTTTATTATTCTGTTGGAATATTATGTCTGTGCGGATTACGCATGACCTGGTTCCCTTCTTTATTATTCTGTTGAAATATCCTGTCTGTGCGGATTACGCATGATCTGGTTCTGTTCTTTATTATTCTGTTGAAATAACCTGTCTGTGTGGACTACCGCATGCATGGTGAATGATCCTTCGTATTCATTCCTTATTAAATTGTGAAAATGATCTGTCTACGTGGATTACCGCATGGCGGGTGAAAATTCATTTATAGTTTCATATATTCTACTATACTCATTTGGATAAAATTTTGGCTTCTATACTTCATGAAATTAGTAGAATATCCTGGATATTTGTGTTTCATCCAGTATCTTTTCTTAAAAATATTCTTCTGAGCATTCTTGAATTTTACTCCACAAAGCAGTATCATGTTGACAATTTGAACGTTATTAATTTCCGGATAAATTAAATTATAAAATCTTTAAAATTTATCTTGAACTTGTTTTATTGAATTATTATGTCATTGTCATCATCCTCATGCTTATATTGTGATGAAAGTCATCTTTGACTTACGTGCATAGATGGACTTGGTATGGTTATGACCAGAAATTATTCGGTATAATCATAACCGTAATGTGATGAATGATGTGGTGAAAGTCCTCATTGGTCTGTAGTTCATTGATGGACAGTTGTTGGTCTGATTATGACCAGAGATTATTCGGTATAATCATGACCATTGATGATTACATGAATATCCTTGGTCGTGGTGCAGGGATAATTTGATTTTATTTATTAAGTTGAGTCTCAGCGATAAAGTTGATGAAAAACTTTTTAAATCATAGAAGATAGTAGATTTTATGCTCTACTTGACTATTCTAATGGATTGCTTGTTCCGCTACAGTTAAACTTGTTGTCTATTATATTCTATCAGTTTAACATTGTTGAGGGCTAATGATAATTTATTCTGCATTATCTTAGTCATAATATTTCTTACTGGACTAGTTGAGCTAACCCTTTTGCTTTCATTGTTCTCTTCAGAAAATGAGAACGTAGCCGGGACTAGTCAGGGAATGGAGTGATGGTCCGAGATGGTGTCATAGTAGTTCTCACTATTCTATAAAATAGTGTGATAATAAATATAATGAGGACTCCATTGAGTGTGGATAATGTCTAGATGATAATATTTGTATTAAAACTCATATCATATATTTTGTCGTATTTTACACGACAGTTGTATAATTATATTTTTGTTTGTATTTTATACCATGTATTTGGCGACTCAAGATGTGTGATGTATACCTGTTTTGGGGGCGTCACAGTCATGCTATGCTATGGATTAATATTTTGAATTTTTTATTTTTTATTTTTGGGATTGTCCTTTTAATTTTTTAAATTAAGGGATTAAATTCTTAATTTTTTCCATTTTAGGGATTATTTTCTCAATTTTTTAAATTATGAATTTAAACTTTTAATCTAATTAATAGTATCACGCAAGAAATTGATGACATGACAACGACATGTGGCTAAAAAATACTTATGTGTATTATTAAGTCTCATTTTAACATTTATTTTATTAATTTTTTATACCAAAAAGGGGGTAAATATAAGACCATTATTAATTTTCTAAAGTAAATTTCAAATATTACAAAATCAGCTTTAAAAAAATCAATAATTAATATAATGATAAATATTTTAAAATGTATAAATGTACTAATAATTAAGATCTTGTTATTTTATAATCATCAACAATAAATATAATAACAATTTTACCCATTTGGTATAAAAAAATTAAGGCCTAAATATAGATTAATATCATGAACTTTAAGTTTATTTCATAATCATCAATATGTAATATAATTAAATTTTTATACCAAAAAGGGTAAAATTTTCATTAAATTTATATTAAAAAATTAATAATGGTCTTATATTTATCCTTTTTGGTACAAAAAAGTTAATTGAATAAATGTTAAAATGAGACTTAATATTACACACAAACATTTTTAATCACGTGTTGTTGTCATGTTATTAATTTTTTGGCGTGACACTATTAATTAGACGTAATAAGAAAAAAATTAAAAATTTAATCTCCTAATTGAAAAAATAATCTCTAAAGTAGAAAAAAATTACAAGTTCAGCGTATTAATCCATATTTAGGCTTATCATGTACTAATATGAATTATAGGAGGACCCCACTTATTGTACATTTTTCCTAAAAAGTTGCTACTAATATTTATCTGTTATAAAATTATAATGGATGTCTAGATTCATATAAAAAATGTTTAGATTCATTCTTATTATCTTTAATTGTAACTCCCATATCCATTGAGTTATGAAACTCATGACCTTTGACTTTTGTAACCTCCTAGTATTGATGTTCTTATATCTATAAATAATAGCATTGTAAAGTGAATGAAGGATATACAAAAATACAAAGAGAATACTTTCTTTCTCTAATAATCTTTGTTTTAGTAATCTTTTATAATACGTTATCAGCACGAATTGCTCTTTACTTTTGTCTTGAAGTAGATAATCATATTTGGTTTGTTGATAAGAAGAAAAAAAAGGTATGACTTCTAAATTGGTACAACATTTTCAGAAATAAAATTGAATTTGCTTCAGCTCTCTGTTGGATATACAAATACTATTAGTCTGATCACTGTTTGTGCCATCCCTTTTAGTTTAGTACGCGGTATTTTGCCGGACCACACTTCTTACTTTTACTTACAGCATCTTTTTGTGCTCATATGTGCATGTTTTTTTTACTCACCTCTACATAACTGCTTATTTTATTGCACTAGTTTACATTTAGTTATACTCCTTGAATTGTTGCATGTTCTTTATTTCACTGCTAGCCACAGATTTTTAAGTTTTCTAAGTTGTACATCACATTGTTGCTGTAGTTGGTATTTTATTTTTATTTTTTTACTATTGTTGTTTACATCCTACCACCTCTCTCTTTGTACCAAATATAAAGGTTCATCACAAAACTAGTATTCTCTCTCACACACACATGGGGACACACGCATACCAACCCCACCATCATTTCTCTCATCTAATTTAGTCATATAGATTTAGATGAGCATTTAGTCAGAGCTTATTTACAGATGTGATTTGTTTTAATATTAAAAATATGCTATTATTTGTTTAGTGAACAAACTTAATCATTGGATAACAAAGATGTTTGTCAAATTAATATTTTAAAACAAAGTATTGAATTTGACCGAATGTTTATTCAATATTTATTATAATAAATTAAATTTCTAATAATTTTTGATATTTTTTTTGTATGAAGTTACAATGACAAACCTTGCCAAACTTGAGTTCGTGGAACTTGATATTACGGGGAAGAATTATTTGTCATGGATCCTTGATGTCGAAATTCATCTTGATGCCATGGGTCTTGGAGATACCATTAAAGATGGTAATGAAACACTTAGTCAAAATAAGGCAAAGGCCATAATTTTTTTACGTCATCATCTCCATGAAGAGTTGAAATTAGAGTATCTCACAATAAAAGATCCTCTTATTCTTTGAAAAAATTTGAAAGAAAGATATGACCATCAAAAGACAGTTATTCTCCCAAAAGATCGTTATGATTGGATACATTTACGATTGCAGGATTTTAAATCAACAAGTGAATATAATTCTGCAATGTTTAAAATCAGTTCTAAATTAAAATTGTGTGGAGATAATATCACTGATGGAGATATGTTAGAAAAAACATTCTCTACTTTTCATGCCTCAAATGTGCTCCTGCAGCAACAATATAGAGAACGAGGTTTTAAGAAATACTCTGAACTGATTTCATGTCTCCTTATGGCTGAACAAAATAATGAGCTTTTAATAAAAAAATTATGAATCACTACCGACTGGTTCAGCTCCATTCACTGAAGTGAATGTTATAAGATATAATAATAATTATGGTCGTGGTCGTGGTCGTGGTCGTAATAGAGGTCGTGGTCGTGGCCACGGGCAAAGAAGGTTTAATTACCGCAACCATGATACCAAACCTTCAAAGAATGAGGAGAAACAAGAAAAGGGGAAGAATATAAATAACAGAGATACCAAGAAGGAAGAAAATATTTGTTATCGGTGTGGAATGAAAATACATTGGTCTCATGCCTGTCGTACAACCAAACATCTTGTTGATTTATATCAGTCCTCATTGAATGAAAATGAGAAGAACATAGAAATAAATTTTTCTCATCCACATCAAGATAATGATGATATCTATTTTGATCCTATGAATATGACACACCTTGATGTTGCAGATTTCTTTAAGCAAAATAATGAGTAAGTTAATATTTCTTGTAATAAAAATAATTAGTTCAGAATTATGTTAGTCCTTTTAAGTGTGTTTATTTTATGCTAATGTATTTTCTTTATTCCTTTCATGTTAGTTTATTTAATGTATTTTACTTTCTTTATTTCGTGAAGAATTGTGTTATTAAATATATATATATATATATATATATATATATATAATATTATGTCTTATTATATATTTATTCTTTTTTATGAAAAAAATATTGATTTGCGTCATGCTATAAATGAGCCTAATATCAGTGGTGGAAATATATGCTTAGCAGATAGTGCAACGATACATACCATTCTCAGACATAAATAATATTTTCAAATCTAAAAATGATGAAAGCTAAAGTGAATACAATATCAGGTTTAGTAGACTTGATTGAAGGCTCTGGAAGAGCCAATATAATATTTCCTAGTGGAACAAAATTTATTATTGATAATGTAAGACCCCAAATTATTAATAAATAAAATTTAATTTCCTCTATTTATTATTTTAAAATAGTAAGGATTGAATTGATTAATGAGATTAGTTATGGGTAAAATGCGCAAATATTTTAAATAAACAAGTGGTTATAAAATATTCATTGTTGTCGACAAATATTCGCTTGGTCGTGGAATATTCTTCCTGTCGGGGAATATTCGTACGACGACGCAGTCTTTTGTGGGCCCCATAACGGAAGGTGATTGGATAAAGAAAACGACAAGTATAAGTTGTTTATAAATAACGGCGTAGTTGTTACAGTTAATACTGTTGGAATACCCGGTGGTTAAAACACAGTAATACGCGTTGTTGCACAGTAGCACACGGTATTGCACCAATTATTGATTCTTACGTAAGAATGCGCTACTCAATAATTGTTACAGTAATTACTGTTTAGTATTTTATTTTATTGATTCAATAATTGCTACGTTGATATTTTATATTACTATTGTTTCAATAATTGTCATTACACAGTATTTTCTATTATCGAAGCAATAATTCATATTATCTTAATAATATTATTAGATAACATTATTGTCAATGTCTAGAAAGTTCTATCTAAGGAGAGGTTTGGTCACCTAATTGCGCACAAGTAAGGAGAAATCCTTATTGGAAAGCCCCCTCTTTCCTAGGAACTGTCTGGTTGTCAGTATTGTGAATCTGTAATATTATTTGTGAATAATTAATTATTAATTTATACGATGAGGAAAATATTCATTTTATGTGGATATAAATAGAGAAAAATTTTAAAGTGACATTTGTTGAAAATCGATATTTTATCTTTTCTGATAAAATAATATTTTATTATATTATTATAATATAATAATGATGATATTTTTATAATGAATGTGGGATATATGAGTATATGAGGAGAAAAAGTATTTTTATTGTAAAAGTTGTTTAAAACATGTTAAACATGTCCGTGGGCCCATTTCTTGACTGAAATTTAATTATAGCCTGTAGAATCGCCCGTTTATGGATTTCGGTCAATTTCTGTTTGGAATTTGAAAAAATTTTCTTTTGCAAAGTTGTAGATAATGAAATTTTCTATGAAAAAGACATGTGGTTTAAATTTTTCTAACAAAAGGGCTATTTATTATAAATTATTGAAGTTCTAAATTTTCGAAATAATTGATTTTTAAAAGTTTTATTTATTTTTATTAATAAAAACATTTTTTATACTTTGTGGCCTCATTAAACATATGCAAAGTGCTGAAGCTAGAGAATTCAAAGTGGGCGTAAGAAAATTTAATTATATATTAATATTTTATTAAATTTTCTGCTTTGGTGTTCTAAGCATTTTCCTATAAATAGGGTGCTCATGTTAGAATTGAAAATCACACCAGAAACTAAAGTTTTCTCTCTCTATATTATCGATCATATTCTTGTGAGTATTTTAAGACTTTGAGTGTTGCTATACGGTGCAAGTTCCCTTCAGCTCTATATCCAGTATTTCAGTCAGAAGTATTATCTTTTCGAGGTAAGGGATGTTATTTTTTTATATAAATGATATTATTTCTTCCAATATCATTATGCCGAAATATCTTTTCACGTATACGGTACTATTCACGAATACGGCACTATTCACAGAAAAATTAAATTTTTATTTTTCGTCCAAAATATCTATTATGGATACTAGCTTTGATTGTATCCATGTTTTGATCATTCTTAAATTTTACTTCACTATGATTACTTATGAGGTATTTTTTGACATGGACAAATCGAAATACGAATCTTTAATATTTGTTATTTTGTTTCACTGGATTCGTTTCCTTTAAAATATTTTTCATCATCCTCGGTCCTAAATGATGATATTACTGAATATCTTTGGCCTGTAGTGCAAAGATGAATAATTTTTGATGAATATCTTTGGTCCGTAGTGCAAAGATGAATAGGTGTTTAGATGAACATGACCAACTGATGAATATCTTTGGCCTGTAGTGCAAAGATGAATATTTGATTCCAGATATATATTGATTGATGTTCAGGGATAAAATATCGACGATGAACTTTTAAATTCATATATAGAAGATAGTAGATTTTATTCTCTACTTAACTCTTCTAATGAATTATTATTTTCGCTGCGAATATTGATTTAAAACTTGTTGTCTATTGTATTTAATTAAATTTTTTCCTGTTAAAGACTAATGATAATTTGTTCTATATTATCTTAGTCATAATATTCTTTATTGGGCTAGTTGAGCTCACCCTTTTCCTTTTTGTTCTATTTTTCTTCTCAGAGGCGAGAATGTAGCGAGTACTAGTTGGGGTATGGAATGAAGGTTCTAGAAAGTCGTTTTAGTAGTCCTCACCATTTTTGTAAAATAATGTATCAATAATTGTAATGAGGACTTATTTGAGTGTGAATATTGTCTAGATGACAATATTTATATTTAAACTCACATTTTTTATGTTGTATTAATAAAGTTGTAGTTTTTTCTGTACCATGTATTTTGACAACTCAGAATAGGTGTTGTATACCTATTTTGGGGGCGTCACAGATAATGCTTTGTTTTTCACTAAATCAATGAGAAATCTGCTAAGTTTTAAAGATATACGACTTAACGGGTATCATATTGAGACAGCCAATGACAATGTTATAGAATATCTTTACATCATATCAAATATCTCTACTAGAAAACAAATATAGGAAAAAGTACCCGTTTTATCTTCAGGTTTGTACTATACAAGTATTCGTACAATTAAAGTCAATGCAATAATGAACCAGAAGTTCAATAAACCAAATAATTTTATTATTTGGCATGACCGGTTAGGTTGTGACGCCCCTAAAATTAGGTATACATCACCCATCTTGGGTCGTCAGATACATAGTACAGAATACAAATACAACTTACTAATACAATTGTCGTGTACAATACGACAAAACATAAACTATGAGTTTGAATACAAATATTATCTTCTAGAGAGTATTCATACTCAAAAGGAGTCCTCATTACATTTATTAACACACTATTACATAGAATAGTGAGGACTACTAACTAATACTATCATTCGGACCATCACTCCGTTCCCCAACTTGCCCCAGCTACGTTCTCATTTCTTGAAGATAACAGTGAAAGAAAGGGTGAGCTCAACTAGCCCAGTAAGAAATATTATGACTAAGATAATGCAGAATAAATTATCATTAGCCTTCAACAATGTTAAACTGATAAAATATAATAGACATCAAGTTTAACTGCAGCGGAATAAGCAATCCATTAAAAGAGTCAAGTAGAAAATAAACTCTACTATCTTTTATGATTTAAAAGGTTTTTTAACACTGTGATCGCTGGGACTCAGCTTAATAAAATAATCCACATCAACGAATCACCCTTGCACTACGGCCAAGGATATTCGTGTATTCATTAATGGTCATGATCATGCCAACAACTGTCCATCAATGCACTACGGGCCAATGATGACTTTTACCACATCATTTGTAACATTACGGTCATGATTATACCGAATAATCCCTGGTCATAATCATACCAAGTCCATCTATGCACTATAGGCCACAGATGACTTTCAACATTTTATAAACATGAGGATGATGACAATGATATAAGAATTCAATAAAACAAGTTCAAGAATTAATTTATCCAAGAATTAACAACGTCCAAATTGTCAACATGATACTGCTTTGTGGAGTAAAATTCAAGAATACTTAGAACAATATTTTCATGAAAAGATACTGGATGAACCGCAATTATCAAGGATATTCCACTAATTTCATGGAGTATAGAAGTTAAAACTTAACCAACTGAGTATAGTAAAGAATGGAATAACAAAAGAAATCATCCGGCATGCGATAGACCGCACAGACAGGTTATTCCAACAGAATAATAAATAATGGAATCAGGTCCGGCGTAAACGTACAGACAGGATATTCCGACAGAATAATAAATAATGAAACCAGGTCCGGTGTAAAATACACAGACAGGATGTTCCAACAGAATAATAACAAGACGGAACCAGGTCCGGTGTAAAACACACAGACAGGATGTTCCAACAGAATAATAATAAAAACGGAATCAGGTCCAGTGTAAAACACACAGACAGGATGTTCCAACAGAATAATAATAAAAACAGAACCAGGTCCGGTGTAAAACACACAGACAAGATGTTCCAACATAATAATAGAAGAATGTCACCAAGTATAGGGTAGACCGCGTATACAGGTTATTCCAACAAAATAATAAGAATGGAATAACAACAGTTCTCTTCATGAATAAGAAAGAATAACACCCTTTACCGTTTTAAAGAAGAACTGAAATAAGGAAGCAGTTAAGTAGCAGAATACTCTTCTTCTCTCTCTCTATAGTTTCTCTCTCTAGAGTTCAGTGAATTTGTAAGAAATAATGAAGGAATGAACTGCTATTTATAAAAAAATAGAATGCATAGTAACTAATCCATGAACGGTCCAGATTGATTACTTTAATATGACGGTCCATATTTAAAGAAAAATCTTTTAAATAAAATATAATATATTCTATTTATAGAATAACTTTAATAAAGTAATCTGTTTTATATCAAAAGATGTTTCTGTTTTATTACGTTAATAATACGAATAAAGCAAAACGTCATTATCGCTAAATAATTCATATTATTAACTGACAATAATTGAATCAAACTGAGTGACTTCTCACATAAGCATTAATAATCAATACCGTGTGTTACTATGCAACCACACGTATTACTGTACTTTTACTACCGAGTAGTTCAACAGTAACAATGGTAAAACTTCCGCCGTTATTTTTAATAAAATATTTTTATCGTTTTCTTAATCCGACAATAATTCTGTTGTGGGGTCCACCAATGATTGTGTCGTTGTACGAATATTTCCTGTTAAAACGAATATTTCTCGACCAATCGAATATTATATAACAACTTACGTACTTTGCAAAATTTATAAATATTACCCACAACTATAACATTATATCAAATTAACTCCATAATATTCAAAAATGATATTTATAGAAAATTTGTCTTTATTTATAAAAGTTGGGGTCTTACAATCTCCCCTTCTTATGAAATTTCGCCCTCGAAATTAAGGTACGTACCTGGTATGTCGAAGAGGTAAGGATACCTTGATTTCATTTCAGATTCTAACTCCCAAGTCATTTGCTCAACATCGTGGTTTCTCCACAAAACTTTGACTTGAGGTATAACCTTGGAGCGTAGAATATGTTCCTTCTTATCCAAGATTTGAACAGGAACTTCTTCATACGTCAAATCCTCCGCTATTTCGTCCGGTTCTAACTCAATAATGTGGTTCGGATCTTCCACATATTTGCGTAACATGGATATATGAAAAACGTTATGAACACGAGACATACTTGGCGGTAAAGCGAATCTATAAGCCACAGTTCCTACTCGATCGAGGATTAAAAATGGACCGATGAATCGAGGATTGAGCTTTCCTCTCTTTCCAAATCTCGTAACTCCTTTCCATGGAGCAACACGTAAGAACACATGATCTCCTATATCAAATTCCACGTCCTTTCGATGAAGATCAACATAACTCTTTTGTCGATCTTGTGAGGTTTTTATACGTTGTTGGATCGTTTGAATCTTTTTTGTAGTCATACGTACCAACTCCGGTCCCAACAACGTTGCTTCACCCACCTCATCCCAGCATACTGGAGAACGACATTTTCTTCCATACAATGCTTCGAATGGAGCCATGCCAATACTTGCTTGATAACTGTTGTTGTAGGAAAACTCCACCAATGGTAAGAACTTGTCCCAACATCCCTTGAAGTCAAGGACACAGAGTCTTAATAAATCTTCTAGAGTTTGAATAGTCCTCTCTGATTGTCCGTCCGTCTGAGGATGATATGCTGAACTAAATCGTAAATCCGTGCCCATAGCTTTTTATAAACTAACCCAAAATCATGAAGTGAATCTTGGGTCTCGGTCAGAAACTATGGATACTGGCATACCATGCAGTCTTACAATCTCGTTTATGTACATACGAGCAAGACGTTCAAGTGTATAAGTTTCTCGTATCGGTAAGAAATGAGCAGACTTGGTCAATCTATCAACAATGACCCAAATCGCATCAATACGTTGAGAAACCCTAGGAAGACCGGTAACGAAATCCATGGTAATGTGCTCCCACTTCCATTCTGGAATTTCAAGTGGTTGCAATGGACCTTTTGGTACTTGATTCTTCTCTTTGACTCGTTGACAAGTTAGACACCTTGAGATAAACATCGTTATCTCTCTCTTCATATTGCTCCACCAAAATGTATGACGAAGATCATGATACATTTTGGTACTTCCAGGATGGATTGCAAACGGTGTGTTGTGCGCCTCCATCATGATTTCATACTTTAAATTAGGGTTGTTAGGAACACAAAGTCTGGAGTTGACTCGAAGTATTCCTTCTTCATCGATTCTTGCTTCCGGCATAACACCTTCTTGCACTTTCTTCCTCATACGCATCAGCTCTAGGTCTGTAGCTTGAGCAGCTTTAACTTTATCGATTAAAGTCGGTTCTACTCGTATATTCGCCATCATCACATGGGTCCCTGGAGTCTTTAACTCTATCTCCATCCTTTACAAATCACACAAAATGGGCCTTTGTGTTGACAATATCGCACTCGTACTTGCATATGATCTTCTACTCAATGCGTCAGCTACCACATTCGCTTTTTCATGATGGTATTGAATGGTATGATCATAATCTTTCAACAGTTCAAGCCAACGTCGTTGTCGCATGTTGAGTTCCTTTTGAGTGAAGAAATATTTGAGGCTTTTATGATCCGTAAAGATCTCCACCTTCTCCCCATACAAGTAACGCCTCCAAATTTTAAGTGCAAAGACAACAGTTGCCAACTCTAGATCATGAGTAGGATAATTTCTCTCATATTCCTTGAGTTGTCTTGATGCATAGGCTATGACTTTTCCATGTTACATGAGAACGCATCCCAACCCTTTGCTCGAAGCATCACTGTAGATAACAAATCCCTCCGAACCAGATGGTATTGTTAGAACAGGTGCTGAAATGAGTCTCCTCTTGAGTTCATGAAAACTCTGCTCACATTTTTCGCTCCAACCGAACTTTGTATCTTTCCGAGTCAGCTGAGTTAATGGAGTAGCGATTCGAAAAAATCCTTCCACGAATCTCCGATAATAACCAGCTAAACCAAGAAAGCTACGTACTTCGGTCACTGATTTAGGTTGCTCCCAGCTTTGAATAGCTTCAATCTTTGTCGGGTCAACCGATATTCCACGACTTGATACTACGTGCCCAAGGAATGCTACCTCTTCCAGCCAGAACTCGCATTTCTTCAACTTGGCATAAAGCTTGTATTCACGAAGCTTTTGGAGTACCAGCCTCAAGTGTTGCTCATGATCTTCACGACTTTTGGAATAAATAAGGATGTCATCAATAAAGACGACCACAAAGTGATCCAAATATTCATTGAATACCCGGTTCATCATATCCATGAAGGCAGCAGGAGCATTAGTCAATCTAAAGGACATGACTAGGAATTCATAATGCCCGTACCGAGTTCTAAAAGCCGTCTTTGGAATATCCTCAGTTCTAACCTTCAGCTGATGATATCCAGAACGAAGATCGATCTTTGAAAAGAATTGTGCTCCTTGCAACTGGTCAAACAGGTCATCAATACGTGGTAATGGGTACCTGTTTTTGATGGTGACATGATTCAACTCCCGATAATCAATACAAAGTCGCATACTTCCATCTTTCTTCTTCACGAATAGCACAGGAGCACCCCAAGAAGAAGTACTAGGACGAATAAAGCCAATGTCTAACAATTCCTGCAGTTGGATCTTTAACTCCTGAAGTTCAATAGGAGTCATTCGATACGGGGCTTTGGAAATGAGTTTTGTACCGGATTCAAGGTCGATACAAAATTCAATGGTGAGTCTTCTCTTAACATATAATTATCTCCATTGTCTCCAATTGTGAATTATATTTTAACCAAACTCCAAGGTTATATAGGTAGTGCTCGTAGATATACTCAGCAAGTGGATGTGCACAACCCTGCCTTATGATAACACGAAGTCGTAGATCATTAGTCATCTTGTATGATAGTGGTAAAACACCCTTCCAATGTTGGGTTCGCCTCACCCTATTTGATTAACCAAATATAACTACTAAATGATGTATAAAATACAACACACTATTCTAAAGTTCTCAATAAAATTATTTTCATACTGTTTAGGGAGAACCTCCACAACTAAAGACCACCGTTCTATTCCCCTGTTACCCCCGGTCGACCCAGCTACACTCTTATTACCTGAAAAGAATTGTGAAGCAGAAGGGTGAGCACAACTAGCCCAGTAAAGAATATAATGACTAAAGATAATTAAATTATATATAACCTTCATTAGTAATAAATCAGAGATTTAGAACATATGGTAGATGATAAAACTTTTCAACTATAGTTGCGGCAGAACGAGCAATCCATTAGAAGAGTCAAATAGACAATAAAGTTTATTATCTTCTCAATGTTAAAAGTCCGCCAATAATATTTTATCCCTGTAACATAAATCAACAATTCCGGTCCACAATCATGTGAATAACTCATAATCATAATTGTAGTTCTAAATTTCTTTTCTCATCCAAGACGAATATAATTTTCATCACCTGTCTTTACCTGAAACATTAAATATTATGGTTATACCAATTCACAGTTCCTGTTCATAATCATACTAATAAATTCATCTTTGCACTACGGCCAAAGATATTCATTAACAGTTCATCTTTACACTATAGGCCAAAGATATTCAACAACAGGCCATCTTTGCACTACATGCCAAAGATATTCAACAAGTCATCTTTGCACTACAGGCCAAAGATATTCAACAACATGTCATCTTTGCAGTACATGCCCAAAATATCAATCAACAGTTCTTCTTTGCACTACAGGCCAAAGGCATACAACTATAAAACCAATAAACAACAGTCCATCTATGCACTACGGGCCAAAGACGACTTTCATCACAATATAAGCATAAGGATCATGACAAGGATATAAAGAATCAATCACATGAGATAAAGGATAAATTTTAAAGGCTTTAAAAATTTAATTTATCCAGAATTCAATAATATCCAAATTGTCAATATGATACTGCTTTGTGGAATAAAATTTAAGAATAATATTATATCAAAAATAATTTGAACAGAAAAGAATAATTCAACGAATATTTAACGAAAATAATAATATTATTTATTATATTATAAATTCCATTTAATATTATTCATTATATAATAACATTAAATTTATTTACTAATATTATTAATCATTAAATAATATTTTAAATCAATGATTTCATAACACCTTAATCCAAATGTTATAAATCACTTAATAATTTCATAATCTAATATTATTAATATTACAATAATATTTTAATCATTTCTTAAACTTATAAACAATTTATTTTAATTATTTACACTTTACTAATTAATGTATTTAATCATCCTAAAATGCCAAACTCATAAGATTTCATCACCAATAACCAAAATCCTCATTAAAAATCTGCATATACCTTATATAGAATTTTCAAGCCATAAAATCCTATTTTTCACTTTTTTTACTTCACATAACATATTTAATTCATTTACTCATAATTAGTCTATTTTCATGAAAAATACCAAATTAGTCCCAGAAAATTTTCTTTTATGGGATTTAGCAGAATATAGTCCCATATTGAACATATATTTTTCTCGAAATTTTTAAAATTCATTTACTATTTTTCATATAGCCAAAACTGCCGAATATTTAGACATTTATCATAAACTGTACTTTTGTCCAAAAAATTCAAAATTTACAGAGTATACTGCTGTTATATACATGTACTCCCTATAAAAATTTTACCAATTTTGGAGTTAGCCACAAGGAGTTATAAGGGTTTACTTTTAAAATAGTTTTTTTCCCATAAAATTAATAACTCCTAATCTATACATCCAAAAATCGTCATTTTTGGACACCATCTAGAAAACTCATCAAATTATCATTTTAAATTTTTCTAGAATTTTTGAGGGTCGAAAAAATTACGAAACTGAAAAACATAATAACCCTTACAATCTCTTACCTCAAAAGAGCAGTATTTCTGACTGGAATATCGGATGTAAAGTCGAAGAAAACTTGCACTGAATAGCAATTCTCAAAGTATCTAAATACTCACAAAAATATGATCGATAATATAAAGAGATAAAACTTATGTTTCTAGTGTGATTTTCAATTCTAACTTAAGCGCCTATTTATAAGAAAATGCTAGAACGCCATAGGAGACTAAAATAGTAAATTATTATTATTATTTTTTATTTATTATACACATGCCCGTCTTGAATTGCTGGGCAGCCATCATGGAAGAATTTTCAGCCCACATGTTTTGAAAAAATAAAAGTGAGTCCCACTCATAATTTTAATAAAAATATTTTAATTTCCGAAACTTCAACAATTCATAATAAATAGTCCTTTTATTAGAAAAATACAAATGTTATGTCCATTTCATACGAAATTGAATTCTCTACAACTCTGTAGATTTAAATTTTTCTAAATTCCAAGCAGAAAATATCTGAATTCCACACACGGATAATTTTTAACACCTCTTAAAATTCATAACAAATCATACGTTAATTTTTAACGGTTCAAAATTTGTGGATATATACTCAACTTATATATGTATAACATATCCAAAAATCACAACGATCCAACGGTCGGATTAAAATTATAACTCATGCAATAGAGTTTTAAGAACACCGATTTGATTTTTTAATACCTCCACTCCGATAAAATACTGATAAAATACCTCAACATTAATTCCTTCATTTATAACCACATAAAATAAATAAATCCATCATTTATATCCACATCAAATAAATATTTCCTTATCATATAAATCAATAATTAATTATTCACAAATAATATTAAAGAATCACAATTATGGTAACCAGGTCGTTCCCAAGAAAGAGAGAAATTTTCGATAAGGATTTTTCCTTACTGGCGCACAATTAGGTGACCAAACCTCTTCTTAGACAGAACTTCCTTAGACATTACCAATAATGCTATCTAACAATATTATTCAAATAATATGAATTATTGATATGATAATGGAGATACTGTGCATTGACAATTATTGAAACAACAATAATATAAGATATCAACGTAGCAATTACTGAATCAATAAAATAAAATATTAAACTGTAATTACTGTAATAATTATTGAGTAATGCCTTCTTACGTAAGGATCAATAATTCAACAATACTATGCAATACCGTGTGCTACTGTGTACCCACACGTATTACTGTATTTTAACTACCGGGTATTCCAACAGTGTTAACAGTAACAACTACGCTGTTATTTATAAAAACTCAAACTTGTTGTTTTCTTTATCCGACCGTTTTCCGTTATGGGGCGCACAAATGACTGCGTCATCGTACGAATATTTCTCGACAACAAGAATATTTCACGACCAAACGAATATTCCCCGACAATAATGAATATTTTATAACCACTTGCTTATTTTGCAAAATTTGCATATTTCACCCATAACCAAAGTATTATATCAAATTAACACCTTATTAATTTAAAATAATGAATAGAGAAAATTCGATTTTATTTATGAATAAGTTGGGGTCTTACGATTCACATCCCAAACATTTAATGATTATTGCTTGTCACTTGGGATAAATAATGAACATTATGTTGCCCATGTTCATACTCAGGATGGTCTTGCTGAATCATTTATTAAACGCCTCCAGTTAATTGCAAGACCATTGCTCATGAGAAAAAAAACTTCTCGTCTCTATTTGGGGGCACGCTATTTTACATGCAGTAGCACTTATTCGCATTAGGCCAACATCATATCATAAATTCTCTCCATTACAATTGATTTTTGGTCATGAGCAAGATATTTTCCATCTAAGAATATTTGGTTATGCGGTATATGTTCTAATTTATCCTCTACAACGTACAAAAATGGGTCCTCAAAGGAGGCTGGGAATATATATTGGATTTGAATCCCCATCAATAATTAAATATCTTGAACCCTTAACAGGTGATTAATTTACGGCACGATTTGCCGACTATCATTTTGATGAGACTATGTTCCCATCATTAGGGGGAGAAATTAAACAACTGTATAATGATATAAATTGGAATGCATTGTCATTATTGAATTTTGATCCTCGTACAAAATAATGTGAACAAAAAGTTCAAAAGATACTTAGTTTGCAAGATATAGCAAATCAGCTACCGAATGCATTCACTGACTCAAAAGAAGTAACCAAATCTCATATACCAGCTGTAAATGCTCCAGCTCGGATTAAAGTCCCAATAGGACTATCCACAAAAATTGTAGCAAATGAGTCTAAGGCACGCCAGAAGCGTGGTAGACCAATCTGTTCGAAAGACAAAAATCCTTGGAAAAGAAAAGAAGTAAATAAACAAGTTGGTATTATTGAGGAGGAAAATATTCATGAGGATATAGACATAGCTAATCATAAAATCCCAAAAGAGGTTCAGGTACCTGAAAACAATAAAAATGATGAGATCTCGATAAGTTATGTCTCTACAAAGAAAAGATGGAACCGAAGTGAGATAGTTGTTGACAACAGTTTTTCATATAATATAACGCTTGATATCATTAATGAAAACGAGGATTTTGAGCCTAATTTTGTCGAAGAATGTAGACGCAGAAATGATTGGCCAAAATGGAAAGAAGCAATACAGGCAGAATTAAATTCACTTGCAAAACATGAAGTTTTTGGACCTGCAGTCCAAACACCCGAAGAAGTAAAGCCAGTTGGATACAAATGGGTCTTTGTTTGAAAAAGAAATGAGAAAAATAAAATCGTAAGATATAAGGCACGACTTGTGGCACAAGGATTTTCACAAAGACCTGGCATTGATTAAGATTAAACATATTCTCCTGTGGTAGATGCAATTATATTTCGGTATCTTATTAGCCTGGCAACTCATGAAAAACTAGATATGTGTCTAATGGATGTTGTTACAACCTATTTATATGGGTCAATTGATAATGATGTTTATATGAAAATCTCCGAAGGATTTAAAATGCCTGAAGCATATAATTCAAATCCCCGAAAAGTTTACTCAATCAAGTTGCAAAGGTCCCTATATGGGTTAAAGCAATCAGGACGCATGTGGTACAATCGTCTTAGTGAATATTTATTGAAAGAATGGTATAATAATAACCCTATATGCCCATGTGTTTTTATAAAGAAGTTGGAATCCAGTTTTGCTATCATTGCAGTGTATGTTGATGATTTAAATATTATTGAAACTCATGGAGAGATACCAAAGACAATGAATTATTTAAAGAAAGAATTTGAGATGAAAGATTTAGGAAAAACAAAATTTTGTCTCGGCCTGCAGATCGAGCATTTAGCAGATAGAATTCTCATTCATCAGTCAACTTACATAGAGATGGTCCTTAAAAGATTTTATATGGATAAAGCTCATCCATTGAGTACCCCAATGGTTGTTAGATCACTTGATGTGAAAAAGGACCCTTTTAGACCTCGTGAGGATAATGAAGAATTACTTGGTCCTAAAATACCATACCTCAGTGTAATTGGTGCATTAATGTATCTTGCTAATAATACACGACCTAATATTGCATTCTCTGTGAATTTGTTAGCAAGATATAGCTCTTCTCCTACCCGGCGACATTAGAAAGGGGTTAAACATATTTTTCGTTACCTACGAGGAACTATGGATATGAGCTTATTTTATTCAAATAATGATAATCATAAATTAGTTGGATATGCTGATGCAGGGTATTTATCTGATCCACATAAAGGTTGATCTCAAACAGGTTATCTCTTTATGTGTGGTGATACTGCTATATCATGGAGATCTACAAAGCAAACATTAGTTGCCACTTCATCTAATCATGCTGAAACACTTGCAATCTATGAAGCAAGTCGAGAATGTGTATGGTTGAGATCAATGACTCAACATATTCGTGAAACATGCGATTTATCCTCCAGCAAAGGAACTCCAACCATTATGTATGAAGACAATGCTGCATTTATAACTCAATTAAAAGGAGGATACATCAAATGAGATAGAACAAAGCACATCTCGCCAAAATTCTTTTTCACACATGACCTTGAAAAGTGTGGTAACATTGATGATCAGCAAATTCGCTCAAAAGATAACCTTGCAGATTTGTTCACCAAAGCATTACCAACTGCAACGTTTGAAGGATTGCGTCGCAATATTAGAATGCGACAGCTAAAGGACTTAAGGATACATTCATGAGGGGGAGCTAATACGCGCTGCACTCTTTTTTCTTTAACCAAGGTTTTTTCCCATTGGATTTTTCTTGGTAAGGTTTTTAATGAGGCAGCTTTCAATGCGTATGATTATACAATAGACATCCAAAGGGGAGTGTTATAAAATTATAATGGATGTTTAGATTCATATAAAGAATGTCTAGATTCATTCTTATTATCTTTAATTGTAACTCCCATGCCCATTGAGTTATAAAATTCATGACCTTTGAGTTTTGTATTGATGTTCTTATATCTATAAATAATAGCATTGTAAAGTGAATGAAGGATATACAAAAATACAAAGAGAATACTTTCTTTCTCTAATCATCTTTGTTGTAGTAATCTTTTATAATATTATCTACTTAATTGACATTCAAAAAATTGATGTAAATATTTGCAATATATATTATTTTTCAATAGCAAATAAGTAATGATGTTTTCGGCCCTGTTTGATAAAAGCCCGGAGGCCCTGGACCAGAGAAAGCCTCCATTATTCCAACCAATGAATGGCCCAGTGAGCATTATAAATTTATCGCCACTCTATATTAATATATTTTATTAATTAAATCAAAAATGAAAATAAACATATCATTTAATTATAAAAGTAATTCTGGAAATATAATATAATGAAAAAAGTGTGTGCTCTTGTAGACACGATACAGACAGAAACATCAATTGGGCCCAGCGTCAGGCCACAATAAAGGAAACCATACAAATATTAGAAAGAGATCCCTGGACCACTTTTATCAAGTTCTCGAATAAAGGAGAATGGTTAGAATGAAATTAACTTTGGTTAATTAATTAATACAGTATCCACACATATATTCGGAGGTGATTAATTTTTTTGCGTGTAAATACTGTTTTAGGGCATCTTCAACAAAATCTTCAACCACTTTGTGATACTTAAATAGGTGAGCCACATCAGAAAAATCCTCCCCAACAGCCTCTTCAAACTGCCATGTAGGTCAACAAACATTCTTCTCACTTTTCAAATCTGTAACTTCCTTCTCACTATTCAAATTTATAATTAAATGCTAAAAACATTTATTACGCTTAATGTGTTTGATGTATAGCTCATTAAATTGAAATGAAGCACAAAATATGAAAGTATCAAATAATACTTTTCAAATTGCAACGTAAGTAAACAAACATCAATTTGAAAGTTTTTTTTACTACTACGGGTGGAAATGCTCTTAGTCAATTAACTAATTTATCATAAAGTTAACTTAATGGTAACCGAATCCCGAAGAAAACTACTTTATTTGGTACTTCAATGTACGAGTAAATTGCCGCAATTTTTCGACTACACAGCCCATTTCTAAACTCCACTTCACCCTGAAAGTACTAGCAACTAGATTTGATTAAGTTGTATTCCAGACCTCACAATGTTGATCCTATGAAAGATCCTTTTTGGACACAACATACTCTACATTGGAATAATGTTTACATCAAAACATAGAGTGAGAACAAAAAGTTCAGAGCTAAACACATTATTTTATTCAAAATTATAGCATACAATAAGTTGGTGTCAGGATTAAGTGTTCAAAACACCATTGACAACCGAATTCAAGCAATCAATACGACCAAAAGCCTCTCCAAAACCAAATACTAAAGACTTTATTAAACACCAATGCCAGTAACTAAAACATTCTCGAGGTAAATAATACTTGTTCAAGAATGACAAGGGTCAATTACTCGGCTTTCAAGGTTTTCGCTATGTCGATGACAAAACGGTATCGAACGTCAGCTTTCACGAGCCTCTCCATTGCAGTGTTTACATAGTCTATAGGGATAATCTCGACATCTGCTGTTATGTTGTGTTTTGCTGCAAAATCGAGCATTTCCTGTGTTTCCTTCAACCCACCGATGGCACTCCCAGCAAGAATCTTCCTCCCTGTGTCAAATTTCACATTACATTAGTATCAACTACTCATTTAAATCAAAGAGATATACAATTTCTTGCTCCCTATTAGTATGTACAATAGTGAGGCTGAATGCTCACCCATAATTAAAGGAAACACTGGCAGCTCAAGAGGCTTCTCAGGTGCACCAACCATAACAAGCTTTCCTTGAGGCTTTAACATTCCGAGCAATGGTAAAACAGGGTGAGTAGCAGAGACAGTATCAATGATACCATCCAGCGAGTTCACTGCAGCCTATTCAAATTTATCATACCAATATATATATATATATATTAGAGTTAGTAACTCGTCGAGGTATATCCAAATAAAATTATTATAATTTAATACGCGATTTTAGATCAAATTAAGGTAATCTACCTGCAATTGCTCAGGGTCACGACTGACCACAAATGAATCAGCACCAAGTTGTTCAATAGCTTCCTTTTTCTTGCTTTCGGAAGTACTGATGACTGTAACTTTAGTACCAAAAGCCTTTGCCATTTTAACAGCTACATGACCAAGTCCACCTAATCCTACAACACCCACATGCATACCGGGCTTGTCTAGTCCAAAGTGTCTCAAGGGGCTGTAAGTTGTGATCCCAGCACATAGCAGAGGAGCACCTGAATCCAGAGGCAAATTTTCGGGCCAACGAAGCACAAAGTGCTCGTCTGCAACCATGGAATCAGAATACCCTCCATATGTTTTGGTTCCATCAAAGTATGGAAAACCATAGGTCAGTATTTGCTTAGGACAGTAATTTTCTAGATTATCAGCACAACTGTCACATGAACCACATGATCCGACCAAGCACCCTACACCAACTTTGTCCCCAACCTTGAATTTTTCTACTTTGCTTCCCACTTCTGTCACCACACCCACAATCTCATGCCTGTATCAGTATATTGAAATAATTACATTAAATGATAGAATAAACACCACGATACAAACTGGTCCTGAGAGGAATTTTAACTCATGATTTGTTGTCCTTCCTTCTTAACATGCTTGATTGCTTGTTGAATTAAGATATCAAGATATTTTCTATAAAAATCATCATCAAAAAATTTAGAAATTGTATCAAAGTAGCCAGTAGGCCTGCATGAATTTGTTTTTTTCTCAAAGACCTAAACAAGTAACAACTTACTGAAAGATCATTTTTGAAAATCCTGCTAAACAGCAGAAATAATCCCAAACAACTCCCTAATGTTCCATCAAATAAAAATCTCACATAACCGTTAATTCTCAGTTTAAGCATTATCTCCATATATAAAGCTAATAATTCACAATCATAAAGTAGAAAGCAAATGCTAATACTTTTCCCTATATATTTTCTTCATCTGGGTAACTGTCCATCATTTAAGGTGTTGGGTTCCAACATGAATTAGAACATAGCAACCTCATAATACTTATCCCTATATATTTTCTCATCTGCTTGTGGATCTAATAGTATCATAAATCCCTTAACAGCAAATGCTAATTCTATATATAAACGAGAGGTTAATGGCGATATATACTTACCCAGGCACAATTGGATAACTAGATATTCCCCATTCGTTCTTGATCATGTGAAGATCCGAATGACAGATCCCACAATACATTACTTTGAACCTCACATCCTTATCACCTGTTGTTCTGCACCCATGCATTTAAAATTTCCATAATCATCCGTAAAAATCAAAATAAACGAATACCCAGATGAATTTTTTTTTTATATTTATGGATAAAATTGCAAATTATTACACAAAGGTCCAAATTAGAATGAAAATTATTAAAACAAAACAAAAAAACATACCTTCTTGAGAAATTGAAAGGAGAAAGAACCCCAGATGTGTCACGGGCAGCCCACCCAAAAGCCTTCACGGAATGCTCTGTCTCTGGATTTGCCATTTCCGGTTGATTTATTTGGTGGTGGAATATGAATTAAGAAGTCTGATTGATATAATAACGCAAGAAAGAGAGAGAAAAGGAGAGTAAAAGCTGAATGAAGTGGTTTGAAAGATGAGCGTTAGATGGATATAAATACTAGAGAAATAAGTACTATAGGAGAGGCCGGTGGGAACATTATTATTTAGGAAATTATTAAATTCATAATAAAAAGAATATTATTTTCATACAAAAGTATACTTATAATGATAATTTTTACGATCGTTATATATTTATAGTGATATTTTTGTTATAAAAATAATAAAAAATATTATGAATTTAATAATTTTCTATTACTTATTAGCAATATGGCCGCTGACTATGTGACGTAGGGGGTGAGGTAGAGTAGCGAGCGAAAAATTGAGAAAGTTCAATTATGTTGGGATACACTTTGCAAATTTCTTAAACTTGGAGCAAAGAGAGAAAAACTTTATAGGTTCTATCAATTACGATTGTAATTATGTATCTTCATTACTCCATCAATGGCGCACTGCAGGCAAATGGGTTGAAACAAAAGAGGTCAACCCGGCGGCTTCTATGAGGAACGCGACGCAAAGGAGGCACACGAATCAAAATAAATTAAAAAAAGGACAGAATATAAGTAAGTATAAATTTTATTCATTGTGGACACGATGCATTAATTCTTCTCTTTTAATTTTAGTGGATCTTATTGTAGGATACTTTTGAGAGTAAATTAGTTTTTAGGTTTATTTTATATTTTATTTGCATATTTTTAGACATTTTTTATAAACTTCACATGTATATATATATATATATATATATATATATATATATATATATATATATATATATATACTAGTTGTGTCATGTGCCTTCGACACTACATGCACGGTGAGATTTATCTCAAATTTTGAACTACCCAAATAATTTATTAGAGTGAGCGAAAAATTCAAAATCAATTGTAATTTGTATATATATATATATATATATATATATATATATATATATATATATATCCTTTTGATGAGGAAGGGAGTATATATCTACTCTTAAAACTTAGGGTTTTAGTTCAATGATTATTTTATTTAAGAGGGTAAGCGTAACACTTTTATCAATAGTACATTCAGTTATAACCTTTTGGGTTAGGTTGTGGTGGACTATGATGACACAAGAAAATACTATTGGATCAATGATTTTAAGGCACTTGAAATTTGACCTAAGACTCGAGATTTGACCCGAGTTGTTTTCGTAAGAGTTTAAATCTTTGCAGTAACAAAGTTGTCTGTGAATTTAAATTTAATCTTAATTTAATAAAAAAAGGAAAAAAAATCTGCTCTTAAATTTAATAAACTTTTTGTTTAATTATAATAATATGATATTAAATTCTGATAATAAACTTAATTTATTAATTTGATGTTGTCGATGGAATCGGTTGAATTTGTTTTCTTCTGCTGTGGATATTATCGAAAGTATAAATAAGAATCTAAAACTTGAATTATGTCCAACACTTTCTTTGTTCATACAAGCAAGTCGTCAGCGTGCGTGGAATTAATTTGTCCATCTAAATTATTACCACACATTTTATCTGTTCACAAAAAATGTCTTAATTCTACTTTTTACAAAATTTAAGAAACATAATATAATTAAACTCATACACACAATAGAGTCACAAAAATATAATAATTTTTTTTCTTTTAAAATTAGAAAACTTAACTTAAGTATTAGTATTAAGTAAAATTAGGGGTGGACAAATAAACCGGTTTTTTCGATTCTTGGACGAACCGGACCGGTTCGAACCGGTCGGTTCGGTATAAATATAAACCGGTCCGGTTCGGTACAAAAAAACCGGTATATACCGGTTTTTTGGTACCGATTTCGGTCCGACGCTTTTATGGTTCGGTATAAACCGAACCGGACCGGTATATACCGGTTTTCTAATTTTTTATTATTATTAATAATTTAATAATAATAATAATAATAGTAATAAAATATTGATTATAATAATAAAAATAATAATAATATTAATAAAAATAATAATAATAAAAATAAAAATAATAAAATAATAATAAAAATAATAAAAATATTAATTATATTAATTTTCGGTAAGAACCGGTACCGAACCGGTACCGCCGGTTCGGTATACCGATCCAACCGGTACCGGTATTAGTATCTAAATTTGAGTAATTTCGGTACCGATTCGGTTCGGTACCGGTCCGGTTCGGACCGATTTTTACCGGTTGCCCACCCCTAAGTAAAATAGATGTTAACATTTACTATTTAAATTGTAAACTTTAAAAACATTATATATAATACTCCATCGGTTTCAAAATTAAAGATATACTTTGATTTTGAAATCAAATCACGAGATATTAAATTAATTTAAGGAATAAATAGCTGAGGGGTTACTCATATCCATAGTTATTAAACCTAGACAGGACTGCTGGTTCAATCGGTAAAAATCAGAATCGGTCGGCATTTCGATACGTTTTAATCCGATTTTTGATTTGGTCAAAAATCGATTGACCATCGGTCCAGCCGGTTAACCACCTGTCCAACCAGTTAATTGATTTAGTGAATCAGTTTTTTGTACCATTTTTTTAATATTAAAATAAATCACTTTTAGTAATATTGTAACTCAACTTTATTATGTTTTAGTTTATAAAAAACTAAATTTTTTAAAATTTTAATAATTATTAATAATATATATTTTTATATATTAATAACTGAATCAATAAAAATTTAATACAGTGACACATCCATCCGACACAGTCCAGGTAAACCTTGAGCCTATCCTATGTCATGGCTTACAGCTTACTACATAGGATACAACGTTAGGCATGACGTTATTGGATTAAAACAATCAAATTTGTATACTACAAAATGTGTTTAGAACTAAACAACGAACAACTTTTTACTATTAAATAGAAGAAACTGACTTGTGCCTGAAAACGAAAACTTGTGTGGCATCTCCCCGATCATGACTTTGTCGATTGTGACACTCACTCTTTCCTATTCAATAGGAATTAAGACAACTTGATTGCAGTACTTCGATATGATTTTTTTTTTTTTGTTAAATAGGACGATAAATTATGTGAATAATAAATAATTATATATATAAATATATAAAAATATAAATTTTTTATATAATAATATCAGTTCTCTCCATTATAATATATGTTAAATTTTTATTGACCTACTAAAAAAAATTCTATAAAAAAATGCACTTGAAAAACATGAAGTTATATACATATGATCAGTTATGCAATAACATTAGGAATTCATATCCGGACCATGAGATAATTAATTTCTTTCTTTTCTTTTATATATAAGCTCTAGTGAGATACTGGTTTCTTTGTTTTTGAGATTATATAAGCACAGTTAGTAGTTGCAACATAGAGTTGTTCAATGTGTAGTAAATATTGTATATTAACATTGCAAAAGAAAGATTAGCACTGTAAATATATCATTTTATCTTTAAAAAAAATATAAAAATAGCTAGATGGTCTATATTTTTCTACGAAGTATTCAATTTAGACCCCCTGATAAATTACAAATCTTGAAAAACTTTACCCTTATGCTACGCTTGGATTGAAGTAATAAAGGTGGGAATGGAATGATTCATTCCTATGAAATGAAAAAAATTGTGTTTGGTTGCGATTGAAATAGATTGAACCATTATTTATTTATTTTTGATATTTTCGACAAAAATTTAACATTCTTGCTCAAGATTTCATGCCCAAAGCCTTATGAGTAGTTTTTTTTTATCATTGAGCCATGAGAGTCTTGGGGGAGGGAGAGTATGAAATAACTCATTCCAACTAGAATAAAATGAATCATTCTAATCTCCATTCTATTTATTTAATCCAAACGTAGCATTATTATCCCTTCTTTCAGCAAATATTGTGTGGCCGATTTAATGATGTAAACGAGTCTAAGCGAAGCGAACATAGAGCTACTCGCCTACTCAAATTCGACTCGAATAATTAAATTCATACTCGAATTTGACTCAAATTCGAATTATATTTAAAAAATTCTAATCAAATTCGACTTGACTCGAATATATTTATTACTCGAATACAATCCAACTCGGATCGAATTATATTCAAACTACTCGCGAGCTTCAAATTCAAACTCGAATTCGAGTCTCCACATAATAATTAGTTTTATAATAAATATAATTATAAATTGAATTTGTTATTTTACTTAAAAATGAGAAAATATATTTACAATTACACTTTACAAATATAAAATCCCGAACCCGAATCGAGTCTCGTATTTTTTCTAGTCGAGCCCGAATCGATCCCGAACTGTTTGGTTCATTTGCAGTCTTGGTCCATTCCAAGACCTTGTAATATGTATTAAGGTCAATTTAAACGTTTAATTCCACTGTTTACTCCTTCCATTAAAAGAATTTAATTCACATGAAGATTTGCTTTAGCAAAATAGTAAAATAAATTTTCAAGATATGAAATAATCCACCGTAGAAAATACGAACAATTGAATAAAAAGGTATAACCTTGTACAGACAACTCCTGTTTAATTACCTAATATTTTTATTTTCATCTGCTAATCAAGTAACCAACACACAAGCGAAACTAATAAGTTATTTTTTTATCTTTACTTAAAAATAACATAAGAGTAAGATATTTTCATAAATTTAGACCCCTTAATACAATTATATATATGTATTTTAGTTGATAGGAGGGGGCTGTTCTAAACTTTTGATTGTCTTAAGAAAATTGTATTCCTACCATTATGGAGTTGAGATCCTGATACGTATTCCCCCTGTTCCGAAGTGAGGGATTGCAGAATTTGGCTGGTTTATTCGAACCTTGATATATGCATGTATAGTAACAAAAAAAAGAGAGAGTAGATTAGCAACAATTTGGGTAATTTAATTTGCACCAAAATATATATCCAGAGAAAGTTACTCTAAATTTAGTTACGTGTTAAGCATGGATACTATAGGTAAAGTCAGTGTTAACTAGTAGTAATTTTCCACCCAAAAACAATAAAAATCTTGAGATTTGAAATAAAAACAAATAAGAAAAGAATCAGTATTTTCACATGCATATACTATTAAATTCTACATGTCCACCTCTCACATGAGAGTGTCGAGTGACTCCCACCAGCTTTAGTATATATAGAAATATCTAACATGCATGAGGAAATATATATCTAATACGCTCCCACAGTCCATATTGTCTAAACCTACACACACAAATATAGATATAATACATGCATGGTGAGTATAGATTATAAATAGTATTAACAATAATTAATTAAAGAATATACTATTTGATATGGATAATTAGTACTCCCTCCTCGGTTCCATAATAACTGCCTTTATAATTTCATACACATGAATTAAGAAAATCATTTAATACTATCATTTAAGAATTAAAATTTATATAAAATTCTATCACTACCCTTTTATAGAAAGTTGAAAACTATTAATGCAAGAGAGAAAATTTATTGGGAGAACGAAAGAAGTTAGGGGTAATATAGGAAAATAAATAAGTTGTTCTCCTAGAAAGTTGTAAACGATAAATAAATTGAAACACATTTTTTCTTTTAAAAAGGCAGTTATTATGGAACCGATGAAGTTGTATTTAATAGCCTAATACTTATCTGTATGGTTGACGTATGCTAGATTCGGGTCGGGCATAATAGAACTCGGCAGTAGTACGGTCAGGAATGCCAATTTCCGATAGAGTAAGGTTGTGTTTGATAAAATTAAAAATTAAGATCTGAATAGTTTAGACATCTGAATAATGTAGAGGATCTGAATCAAATTGTATATGAACGAAAAAATGTTGTTTGATAATTAATTTTTTCAAAATATCTAAATAATAGTATTTTACAATTTTAACCTTTCCTTCCTTCTTTCTATTCAACAACCCAACATCTTCCCCTTTCTCCTCCTCCCTAATACCCTCTTTCGTCGCATCAGTTTTCTGGTACATCAACATTAATCAAATACTTCAAATACCAACTAGGCAACTATAATCATCTGTAAAATCTTTTGCTACATATATAGAGAGGGAAGAAATGAAGGAAAAGTGATTTAAGATCGGATTGTCTGTGCGATTACTTTACCGTTGATGATGGTTGCCTTCTGATCCGATGTGGCCGCCATTTTTCAAGTATGAATTTGATTAATTATTCTCTTATATTGCTCAGCTTTTCCGATCCCCAGTTTTGCTATTTCTATTTCATCTGCGTTCTCTCATCTCATCCCCAGTTTTGCTCTTTCTGTTTACATGTAATTTGTAAGACCCCAATTTTTTTTAATAAAGATGAGTTTTCTATAAATATTATTTTTAAATATTATGAAATGAATTTGATATAATGTTATAGTTGTGGGTAATATTTATAAATTTTATAAAGTACGCAAGTTGGTGTATAATATTCGATTGGTCGGGGAATATTCGTACGACGGCACAATCATTGGTGGACCCCACAACGGAATTATTGTCGAATTGAGAAAACGACAAAAATATTTTATAAAAATAACAGCGGAAGTTTTACCGTTAATACTGTTGAACTACTCGGTAGTAAAAATACAGTAATACGCGTGGTTGCATAGTAGCACGCGGTATTGATTATTGATGCTTATGTGATAAGTCACTCAGTTTTGTTTTATTAGTATTATTAATGTAATAAAACAGAAAAACTTTTTATATAAAAAAGAATACTTTTATAAAGTTATTCTATAAATAGAATATATTATATTTTATTATGCATAGTATTTGCATAGTGCCTGCATAGTATTTTGCATAATAAATTTTTTTTATATAAAACAGAATACTTTTATAAAGTTATTCGTTTTATTAGATTATAAATAGAATATATTATATTTTATTTAAAAGATTTTGCTTTAAATATGGATCGTCCGATTAAAAGTAAATCAATCTGGACCGTTCATGAATTAGTTACTATGCAGTCCATTCTTCTATAAATAGAAGCTCATTCCTTCATTATTTCTTACGAATTCACTGAAACTCTAGAAAGAGAAATTATAGAGAGAAAGAAGAAAAGTATTCTGCTACTTCACTACTCCTATATCCAGTACTCTTCTTCTTAAAGTAAAGGGTATTATTTCTTTTGTATTCATGAAGAGAACTTCTGTTATTCCATTATTTATTATTCTGTTGAAATAACCTGTATACGCGGGCTACCCTATACTTGGTGAAATTCTTCTGTTATTCCATTCTTTATTATTCTGTTGGAATATCATGTCTGTGCGTTTTATGCCGGATCTGGTTCCGTCTTTATTATTCTGTTAGAATATCCTGTCTGTGCGTTTTACGCCGGACCTGGTTCTATTATTTATTATTCTGTTAGAATAACCTGCCTGTGCGATCTATAGCATGCCTGGTGATTTCTTTTGTTATTTCATTTTTTATTATACTCAGTTGGTTAAAGTTTTGGCTTCTATACTCCATGAAATTAGTGGAATATCCTTGATATTTGCGCTTCATCTAGCATCTTTTCATAAAAATATTCTTTTGAGCATTCTTGAATTTTACTCTACAAAGAAGTATCATGTTGACAATTTGGACGTTATTAGTTCCTGGATAAATTAATTCTTAAACTTGTTTTATTGAATTCTTATATCATTGTCATCATCCTCATGTTTATATTTTGTTGAAAGTCATCTGTGGCCTGTAGTACATAGATAGACTTGGTATGATTATGACCAGGGGTTATTCGGTGTAATCATGACCGTAATGTTATAAATGATGTGATAAAAATCCTCATTGGCCCGTAGTGCATTGATAGACAGTTGTTGACATGATCATGACCATTGATGAATACACGAATATCCTTGGTCCGTAGTGCATGGATAATTTATGGTTGTGATACTAATGAATATCCTTGGCTGTAGTGCAGGGATGATGTGGATTATTTATTAAGCTGAGTCCCAGCGATAAAAGTGATGAAAAATCTTTTGAATCATAAAAGATAGTAGATTTTATTCTCTACTTGACTCTTTTAATGGATTGCTTGTTCCGCTGCAGTTAAACTTGATGTCTATTGTATTTTATCAATTTAACATTGTTGAAGACTAATAATAATTTATTCTGCATTATCTTAGTCATAATATTTCTTACTGGGCTAGTTGAGCTCACCCTTTCTTTCACTGTTCTCTTCAGAAAATGAGAACGTAGCCGGGACTAGTCGGAAAACAGAGTGACGGTCCAGATGATAGTATTAGTAGTCCTCACTATTCTGTTGAATAGTGTGACAATAAATGTAATGAAGACTTATTCTGAGAGTGGATATTATCTAGAAGACAGTATTTATATTAAAACTCACAGCTCTCTTGTTATATATTAAAGATTGTATTTGTATTCTGTACCATGTATTTGGCGACTCAGAATAGGTGATGTATACCTATTTTGGGGGCGTCACAGTTGGTATCAGAGCTTAGGGATATGATCCCTGGCTAAGATGTGAGACTAGAACTAAGAGGGGAGAGACGGGGAATTCTTTCGCTAGTATGACCTACCTAAGTTTATTTGAGATTTAATTAGTCGGTCAGAGTAGGGATATTATGTTACATGTCAATTAACCTTTGTTTTGTGGCAGCATCTAAAAATGACATCCGAGAATGTTGAGAATAGCAATGGAGCACAGGAGACCGTTGAGGTTCCACATATCAATAATCAGGATAATATGCATCAAGAAGGCGACAATCCTCATGCAAACAACAACACTGATCAAATGATGAATGATGAAATGTTCAGAGGCTTTATGCAATTCATGCAACATCAGGCGAGAGAGGCTTCTGTCCAAAATATAGGTGGAAACATTAAAAACTCTCGGACGGTCATCGCTAAGCAGTTCAAGGAGCTGAGACCACCAGAGTTTATTGGAGAGCCAAAATCACTTAAGGCAGAATCGTGGATCAAGCAGATCACCAAGATACTTGATGTCTTGGGATACGCCGAGGAGCAAAAGGTTCCCTTTGCCACCTTTATGTTACTAGGAGAGGCAGATTACTGGTGAAAATCGGTAAAACGTACTCAACCTGCCGCATTAAAGATGTCTTGGGAGAAGTTTCAGGAACTGTTCAATGACAAGTATTTTTCCAAAAGTATTCGTTACATGAAGGAGGTAGAGTTCATCAAGTTGGAACAGAATAATATGACCGTGTCGTAGTACGAAGCTAAGTTTACCGAGTTATCCCGGTTTGCGTTCCACTTGGTTGATAATGAGGAGAGAATGACGCAGATATTTTTAAGAGGTTTGAAACCGGAGATACGTCAATATCTTATTTCTCATAAACTGTGTTTGTATTCAGATGTTGTAAATAGGGCTCAGTTATTGGAGTGCGATAACGAGTCAACTCAACTAATAGAAAGCAGCCGACAAAATGATAATACTAGTGAGAATAGTCATCGAAGTGGTGACAACAAGCGTGGAGGGAATCAACATGCCAGAAATGGTAACCACTTCGGTGGTAATCATGACCAAAACAATAAGAATGGACATTTCAAGAAGAGGAGATTCAACAATGATGGAAATGCGTCAGCACCAATACCCGTTGTTAAGGAAGGAGAAAGACCACCTATCATATGCTTCAAATACGGAGGGGAGGGACATATCAGTCCAAACTGCGCGATGCCATCCAAAGCGTGTTATAATTGTGGAAAAGAAGGTCACCTAGCCCGATTTTGTCGTGCACCGAAGACAAGACCAGTTGGAAAGGTGACACAAATTACCGTCCCAAACAAGTCAAAACCAGTAGTTCAAAGGAGAGCGTTTGTTGTGACCTCCCAGAAAGCAAGGAACCCGAACGAAGTCATCACGGGTAAGCTTATCATAAACTCTAGCGAAGTCTATACCTTATTTGATACCGGTTCTATCCATTCTTTTATTTTTCCTACTTGCGCTCAACGATTAAATTTGACTCCGGAGAAATTAGACTTTAACTTATCTGTGGAAACTCTGTTGGGAGAAACCTTCATTACATCTACTGTTTATAAGTCTTGTTTGGTTCAAATCGGTACCCTCACATTACCTGTCGATCTTATTTCATTAAAAATACTTGCATTTGATGTGATTCTAGGTATTGATTGGTTAACTACTCATAATGCTAAAATTGATTGTTTTCGTAAGGTTGTTAGCTTTCATATTCCTAATCAACCTATTATGCGAATTCAAGCGACCAAACCATTAAAATCAATCACGGTCATCTCAAGCCACAAAGCTATTCGTTTATTGAAAAGCGGATGTCAAACTTTTTTAGCTCATGTCACAGATCTAAACAAAAATACGTCAGTTTTGAATGATATTTCTATTGTTAATAAATTTCCTGACGTATTCCCTGAAGAACTTCCTGGCCTGCCCCCAGAGCGTGAAATTGAATTTTGTATCGACCTTGAACCCGGTACAAAATCCATTTCCAAAGCCCTATATCGGATGACTCCTATTGAACTTCAGGAGTTAAAGACCCAATTGCAGGAATTGTTAGACATCGATTTCATTCGACCTAGTACTTCTCCTTGGGGTGCTCCTGTTCTATTCGTGAAGAAGAAAGATGGAAGTATGCGACTTTGCATTGATTATCGGGAGTTGAATCATGTCACCATAAAAAATAAGTACCCGTTGCCTCACATTGATGACCTGTTTGACCAGTTGCAAGGAGCACAATTCTTTTTAAAAATTGATCTTCGTTCTGGATATCATCAGCTGAAGGTTAGAACTGAGGATATTCCAAAGACTGCCTTCAGAACTCGATACGGGCATTATGAATTCTTAGTTATGTCTTTTGGATTGACTAATGCTCCTGCTGCCTTCATGGATATGATGAACCGAGTATTCAAGGAATATTTGGATCACTTTGTGGTTGTCTTTATTGATGACATCCTCATGTATTCCAAAAGCCGTGAAGATCATGAGCAACACTTGAGGCTGATACTCTAAAAGCTTCGTGAAAACAAGTTTTATGCCAAGTTGAAGAAATGCGAGTTCTGGCTTGAAGAAGTGGCATTCCTTGGGCACGTAGTATCAAGTCATGAAATATTTGTTGACCCGACATAGATTGAAGCTATTCAAAGCTAGGAGCAACCCAAATCAGTGACCGAAGTACGTAGCTTTCTCAGCTTAGCTGGTTATTATCGGAGATTCGTGGAAGGATTTTCTCGAATTGCTACTCCACTAACTCAGCTGACTCGGAAAGATACAAAATTCGGTTGGAGCGAGGAATGTGAGAATAGTTTTCAAGAACTCAAGAGAAGACTCATTTCAGCACCTGTTCTGACCATACCATCTGGCTCGGAGGAATTTGTCATATACAGTGATGCATCGGGCAAAGGGTTAGGATGTGTTCTCATGTAACATGGAAAAGTCATAGCATATGCCTCTCGACAACTCAAAGAATATGAGAGAAATTATCCTACTCATGATCTAAGTTGGCAGCAGTCGTTTTTATACTAAAGAATTGGAGGCATTACTTGTATGGGGAGAAAGTGGAGATTTTTACGGATCATAAAAGCCTCAAATATTTCTTCACCCAAAAGGAACTTAACATGCGGCAACGACGTTGGCTTGAACTGTTGAAAGATTATGATCATACCCTCCAATACCATCTTGAAATAGCGAACGTGGTAGCTGACGCATTGAGTAGAAGATCATATGCGGGTACGAGTGCGATATTGTCAACGTAAATGCCCATTTTATGTGACTTGCAAAGGATGGAGATAGAGTTAAAGACTTCGGGGGCCCATGTGATGATGACGAATATACGAGTAGAACCGATTTTAATTGATAAAGTTAAAGCTGCTCAAGCTACAGACCTGGAGCTGATGTGTATGAGGAAAAAAGTGCAAGAAGGTGCTATGCCGGAAGCAAAAATCGATGAGGAAGGAATACTTCGATTCAACTCCAGACTTTGTGTTCCTAACGACCCTGATTTAAAGTATAACATCATGATGGAGGTGCACAACACACCGTTTGCAATCCATCCTGGGAGTGCCAAAATGTATCATGATCTTCGACATACATTTCGGTGGGACAATATGATGAGAGAGATAGCGATGTTTATCTCAAGGTGTCTAACGTGTCAACGAGTCAAGGCGGAGCATCAAGTACCAAAAGGTCCATTGCAACCACTTGAAATTCTAGAATGGAAGTGGGAGCACATTATCATGGATTTCGTTACCGGTCTTCCCAAGGTTTCTCAAGGCATAAATGCGATTTGGGTCATTGTTAATAGATTGACCAAGTCGGCTCATTTCTTACTTATACGAGAAACTTATACACTTGAACGTCTTGCTCGTATGTACATAAACGAGATTGTAAGATTGCATGGTATGCCAGTATCCATAGTTTCTGATCGAGACCCAAGATTCACTTCACGATTTTGGGTTAGTTTGCAGAAAGCTATGGGCACAGATTTACGGTTTGGTTCGGTATATCATCCTTAAACGGACGGGCAGTCGGAGAGGATTATTCAAACTCTTGAAGATCTATTAAGACTCTGTGTCCTTGATTTCAAGGGAAGTTGGGACAAGTTCTTACCATTGGTGGAGTTTTTCCCTACAACAACAGCTATCAAGCAAGTATTGGCATGGCTCCATTCGAAGCGTTGTATGGAAGAAAGTGTCGTTCTCCAGTATGCTGGGATGAGGTGGGTGAAGCAACGTTGTTGGGACCGGAGTTGGTACGTATGACTACGGAAAAGATTCAAACGATCCAGCAACGTATAAAAACCTCACAAGATCGACAAAAAAGTTATGTTGATCTTCATCGAAAGGACGTGGAATTCGATATTGGAGATCATGTGTTGTTACGTGTTACTCCATGGAAAGGAGTTACGAGATTTGGAAAGAGAGGAAAGCTCAATCCTCGATTTATTGGCCCATTTTTAATCCTCGATCAAGTAGAAACTGTGGCTTATAGACTCGCTTTACCGTCAAGTATGTCTCGTGTTCATAACATTTTTTACATATCTATGTTACTTAAATATGTGAAAGACCCGCACCACATTATTGAGTTAGAACCTGACGAAATAGCAGAAGATTTAACGTATGAAGAGGTTCTTGTTAAAATCTTGGATAAGAAGGATCATGTTCTACGCTCCAAGGTTATACCTCAAGTCAAAGTTTTGTGGAGGAACCACGATGTTGAGGAAATGACCCGGAAGTTAGAATCTAAAATGAAATCAAGGTATCCTTACCTCTTCGACATATCAGGTACGTACCCTAATTTCGAGGGTAAAATTTCATAAGAAGGGGAGGTTGTAAGACCCCAATTTTTTTTTAATAAAGATGAGTTTTCTATAAATATCATTTTTAAATATTATGGAATGAATTTGATATAATGTTATAGTTGTGGGTAATATTTATAAATTTTGCAAAGTACGCAAGTTGGTGTATAATATTTGATTGGTCGGGGAATATTCGTTTGAACAGGGAATATTCGTATGACGGCACAATCATTGGCGAACCCCACAACGAAATTATTGTCGGATTGAGAAAACGACAAAAATATTTTATAAAAATAACGGCGGAAGTTTTACCGTTAATACTGTTGAACTACTCGGTAGTAAAAATACAGTAATACACGTGGTTGCATAGTAGCATGCGGTATTGATTATTGATGCTTATGTGATAAGTCACTCAGTTTTGTTTTATTAGTATTATTAATGTAATAAAACAGAAAAGCTTTTTATATAAAACATAATACTTTTATAAAGTTATTCTATAAATAGAATATATTATATTTTATTATGCATAATGTTTGTATAGTACATGCATAGTAAAATCTTTTTATGTAAAACAGAATACTTTTATAAAGTTATTCGTTTTATTAGATTATTAATAGAATATATTATATTTTATTTAAAATATTTTGCTTTAAATATGGATCGTCCGATTAAAAGTAAATCAATCTGGACCGTTCATGAATTAGTTACTATGCAGTCCATTCTTCTATAAATAGAAGCATATTCCTTCATTATTTCTTACGAATTCACTAAAACTCTAGAGAGAGAAATTATAGAGAGAAAGAAGAAAAGTATTCTGCTACTTCACTACTCCTATATCCAGTACTCTTCTTCTTAAGGTAAGGGGTATTATTTCTTTTGTATTCATGAAGAGAACTTCTGTTATTCCATTATTTATTATTCTGTTGAAATAACCTGTATACACGGGCTACCCTATACTTGGTGAAATTCTTCTGTTATTCTATTCTTTATTATTCTGTTGGAATATCCTGTCTGTGCATTTTACGCCGGACCTGGTTTCGTCTTTATTATTCTGTTGGAATATCCTGTCTGTGCGTTTTACGCCGGACCTGGTTCCGTCTTTATTATTCTGTTGGAATATCATGTCAGTGCGTTTTACGCCGGACCTAGTTCCATCATTTATTATTCTGTTGGAATAACCTGCCAGTGCGGTCTATCGCATGCCTGGTGATTTCTTTTGTTATTCCATTCTTTATTATACTCAGTTGGTTAAAGTTTTGGCTTCTATACTCCATGAAATTAGTGGAATATCCCTGATATTTGCGCTTCATCCAGTATTTTTTCATGAAAATATTCTTCTGAGCATACTTGAATTTTACTCTACAAAGAAGTATCATGTTGACAATTTAAACGTTATTAGTTCCTGGATAAATTAATTCTTGAACTTGTTTTATTGAATTCTTATATCATTGTCATCATCCTCATGTTTATATTTTGTTGAAAATCATCAGTGGCCTGTAGTGCATAGATAGACTTGGTATGATTATGACCAGGGGTTATTCGGTGTAATCATGACCGTAATGTTATAAATGATGTGGTAAAAGTCCTCATTGGCCCGTAGTGCATTGATAGACAGTTGTTGGCATGATCATAACCATTGATGAATACACGAATATCCTTGGCCCGTAGTGCATGGATAATTTATGGTTGTGATACTACTGAATATCCTTGGTCGTAGTGCAGGGATGATGTGGATTATTTATTAAGCTGAGTCCCAGCGATAAAAATGATGAAAAACCTTTTAAATCATAAAAGATAGTAGATTTTATTCTCTACTTGACTCTTTTAATGGATTGCTTGTTCCGTTGCAGTTAAACTTGATGTCTATTGTATTTTATCAGTTTAACATTGTTGAAGACTAATGATAATTTATTCTGCATTATCTTAGTCGTAATATTTCTTACTGGGCTAGTTAAGTTCACCATTTCTTTCACTGTTCTCTTCGAAAAATGAGAACGTAGCCGGGACTAGTCGAAAAACGGAGTGACGGTCCAGATGATAGTATTAGTAGTCTTCACTATTTTGTTAAATAATGTAACAATAAATGTAATGAGGACTTATTCTGAGAATGGATATTGTCTAGAAGACAGTATTTGTATTAAAACTTACAGCTCTCTTGTTATATATTAAAAATTGTATTTGTATTCTGTACCATTTATTTGACGACTCAGAATAGGTGATGTATACCTATTTTGGGGGCGTCACATAATTTGTTGAATATTAAGGATGAATATGAGGAAAGTGATGGAGGGTGATGTTCAATTTCATGTGATCCATTTATCTCCTAGCTACGTTCTTTCTGATTCGATCCATGAAAAAAATTTATCAAAAATAAATAAATTATCTTCGATTTGCAGTTAGATTTTGAGAAGGTTATTTTTGTCCAAAAAAATCAAATTTTCGCTCAGATGGGCTCTGATTGGTTTAGCTGTATTTTTGAATCTTATCTATTAAGAGGTATTTAGAGACATAAAAATGTTTACCAAACAAGTTGTGTCTCTGACTGAATCAGAGGCACAACTATTCAGAGCCATTAAAACGTAAATAAACACAACCTAAGTCCATTTCTTAGAGGATCATATATAGCTATAAAAATGTTAGTGGGATCGGATTTTGGCGACAGAGGCAGCGACCTGAGGTTTTTTTTATGACTCTCAAATAATTTATAAGATTTATTGGAACTGAAATTTTTATAGAATTTAATAATTTGGGTGTCATAAAAAAATAGTACAACAAAAATTTATTAATTTTACGATCAATAGAACGTAACTCAATCGTTAAATTCTGTAAAAATTCATATTCCAATAAAAAAAAATTCGATCGCTGTCCCAGTCGTCAAACAAATGTCACCCCAGAAGGACTGATATAGCTATAGCTGAACCGACTTTGATTTTCTGGCCAGCATGCGTTTATGGATGGACAAAATCAAAGGTTGCAAACATATTGAAATCTTTGTAAAAAGTCAAATTCCATATGGGAAAAAGAGTTCTACTGTTGAATTCTGGTAGTAACGTTTATTGAAAGAATAAATCTATGAATCAATTGTCGACAGGTCAACGATTACGTGAATTACTTGAACAATCTCAATCAGCTCTTTTCATGGTAGAAGAACAAATAATAAAAAAATACTAGTAAATGAAAAGAAAGAAAGTGTTGTGTTGTAAGGAGGGGAGATAAAAATATTTTATTATTACTATCATTTTACATTTGAATGTGTCTTTGATTATATATAATTTGAGTGAGTACATAAATATTACTTCCATTTCATAATAATTAACTTTTTTTTAAAAAAAATTTATTTTAATTTATTTGTTATTTACAACTTTATAAGAGAATAAATTATTTACTTTTCTATATCACCCCAAATTTATCTCATTTCGGACATTTAATTGGACATAATTGCTTTATAATTACACGTAGTATATGTTTTCATTAAATATATTATAAATGTAAGGTTCCCTTCAATTTTTACTCAGATTCGAAAAGAGCGTGAGCATTAAACCCATTTTTCATATTATGTATAAAAAGGCATTTTATTATATTTTAAAATAACATTAATTATAAAAAAAAACATTTTTCGCAAAAACTTGAGATGTCTTTCACCTCACAAACCCTCACTAAAAGCTATCTCTCTTTCATTTCAACTTATCATGTGTGTATTGGCTTAATAAAAGTAATCATTTCATGGTAAAGGAGACTTTCATTAAAAAGAAAGTAAAACACAAAAGCTATACCAGAACTTACGATTTGTTTTAAAACGGGCACACAAATGTGATAAGCTAGTGGTAGAAGTCTCTCCACAAACAAAATGTGAAATATATTCCTAGGCAATACAACATGGTTAAACTTGGAGCAAGGGATTTAGATTCTCGACATATGAGCCATCCAACTACTGCCTCTCGGCCTGAAAATATAAAAAGGTGGTGAAAAATCAAGAAATGGTGCTAATGGAGCTTGGGAATTGTTTGTTGTTAGAGAAATACATCTATAATATGAATCCATACTTTATTTTTTTCTTTTTCGAAATAGTATGAATCCATATCTACAATTAACATATAAAATTTTCATACTTTATTTTTTTCTTTTTCAAAATAGTATGAATCCATATCTACAATTAACATATATAAATTTCCTCTAAGAGGATGACATGTATAAAAAATGATTCAATAATATTAACAAAACAAATATTAAATTTTTATTGAAAATTTACAAATTACAATGTTGCCTAATTTATATACTTTTCAAAACGCCACGAATTATTTCTAAAATGAAATCCAATTCACTAACCTTGTGGAGTAATTGTACGTATAAGTATCCTCAAACTAACTCTATTTCAATTCATGTCTAAACTTATATAAAGATAAAAATATCTCATAATTCCAAACAAATATCAAATATACAACAAAAGTCGAAACAAAATTAAAATTATTATTAATTAATGACTAAAAGATAATTTACACCCCAAACTTTAGACCCATGTTGACTTTTGCACCCCAAACTAAAAAAGGTGTCTAAGTACACCTAAAATTTCAATTAAACGTAACAGAAAGCACACTTTTGTCAGTTAACCGGTCAAAAGTGACCGGCTAAGGCACACGTATGGATATAGAGGGTTGTTTAAGTCTTTTCCTTCTTATCTTCTCCAACATTGAGCTGGAACAAGTTACTAAAGCTCAAAGTGATTTAATAGCATACGTGCAGCTCGATTAGATTGTAAATCCAAGAAATTAGGGCTCATGGATCGAAATTACTGATGCATGAAGAAATTAGAGATGAAGACGGCTTGGAGAAGCTCAAACAATGCCGATAGAAGATTCCTTGGTTGTCCAGATTGGTGTGAAGATGGGCACGGTGGTTGTAATTTCTTCGCTTGGGTTAATCCTCTAATGTTTGAGCGTTCAAGGGTAGTATTACCTGGATTAATTAGAAGATTAGAGAATTTGGATGCTAAAATCAAAGCTCTGAAAGATGAGCTAAAGGAGTGCAAAATTAGGGCAAGGATTGCAAAGGGTCTGTTGACTGCAACTTGGATTGTAATTTTTTTATTTCATGTTTATCTCAACAAAGGATGAAACACCCCTCCAGATTTGAAAACAAGCAACTTGGATTGTAAACAAACAACTTGGATTGTAAACTGTAACTTGGCTATGTATGTATTGGTAGTAGTCTGACTAAATATGGCATCTTTTGTGGGCAATTACTGGGAATGGAATTTATGGGATTGTAATTTCTAGCAATATAGAGGTAGAAATTAGGACAGTACTTATGAAATGTAATTGTTGGGCATCTTTTGTGGGAAATTTATTGGTTGTAATCTATGGGCAATTTCTTTGAATGAAGATGTTGTAAACAAAGAATTATTGATGTTTTATGTGTGAATTGCTGCAATTTTACAGCTTGTTTATGATATATGCTATAAAACGGTTGGTGTGCAATTTATGATACCTGGTGCATTTCATCAGCACCCTGTATTAATGCACCAACCTTACTGCTATAATAGCAAGCCCTGTATTAATGCACAAACCATACTGCATCATACACTGCAATTGCTCAACTGTTATAATAACCACAAAATGGTAAAAAATGTTATAATCAAAATGCTCTAAATAAAAACAATTTAATAGAAAACCAAACTGTTATAAACTTCCAGGAACTGCTATTGCCATTCAATTAAGTAAATAATTCCCAGTACATTCCACAAATCAGAGGCAATTCAAAACAATTGTCTTAACAGGCCTATTACCAAAATGCATCATACACTGCAATTTACAATCCCAGCCACACCTTCTTAGCCTTAGACAATATACATACATCAATAATTCATAAGCTTAGGAGCAATTATCTGCAATAGGGCCCAAAAAGACCCTAAACTGGATACATACATCAATAATTCATAAACTTAATACCCTAAAAAAGATTTAAAAAATCTCATGGCAACACTATTTATCTGCAGTAGGCCCTCCACTAGTTGATTTCCTAAACTGGATCTTCTCTCTTTTGGATCTTACTGTAGCTTCTAGGTCTCTTAGTGTTGTACATTATTTTCCTTCCATGTGTATTCTTTGGGCGTTGTAATATATCATCTGAGTCATTTCTTTGGCTACCCTCATAATGGATTCCACCTTGCCACTTTGTAGAACCTCCTTCTTGCTCTTGCTCAACATTCATTCCACTTGGCTGCATTGTAGACTCATGTGTTGTTGTCATTGGTGGAGGTTAAGAAGCTTGAGTATGAGCTTGAGAAGTCTTTTGAACCTTTTTAGCCCTCTTAGCATTTGAAGGAGGTTGAGATGATTGACTTTGAAATCACATCTGGCTGCTTATTCAGTTTCTAAAAACAAACAAACAGAAATGTATTAAACCCAATATAGGATCTTGAAAAAGCATATAAATAAAAACACACACTTAACTTACTTGAGGACACCTTCTTGAATTATGACCTCATTCCTTGCAAAATCCACATTTCAATGATGTTCTTTTCCTCTTCAAACTTGTACCTTCTAGATTTGATTCTGGAATATCATTACTTTTCCTCCTAACAAATTTAAGCCTGCCTACATGAGTATGTTTAACTGGTGGCAAAGGTGGTTCAATCCTAGTGATATGTGCCTTATAGGCTCAATGTTGTGATTGTAAACCTTTAGATTCATGTCCTTAGTTAAACACATATGTGTATGGATCATGTCCTATTTTGTTAATGCATGACACAACATGAGCATAAGGTATTCTAGACAAGTTCCACCTCCTACAAGTACATGTTTTATTCCCCAAATCTATCACAAATGAATAACCCTTAGAAGTCATAGTCACTGTAAACCTCCCACCACCACCTGACCACAATGGCAATCCACCTGCCTGACCTTTCTATTTTTTTTACTTTTTTAGCTATTCTAGGGCACACTACACCATTATGTTTCAACATCATTTCCCTCCTTTTAACAATCATATTCATACAATATAATGTAAGTCCTTCTAGACACCCTATTACTGGTTTCACTCTAGCCTTAAGAATTTTGCTATTAAATACCTCACAATGATTATTGACATACATGACACTTTTGCATATGGTCTGAAAATAAGACATACTCCACTGAGCAGGTGGCTTAGGAGCTAATCATTCATATGCACTCTTATCTTTCTTTTTTAACACCTCCATTGCCTTTTGAAAGACATAAGGATTTGTAGTTTTGGCAGCATTCCAAACTAATTTTCTTAATCCAGAGCCTTTATGTTTTTGCCAAAAGTTCCTATATAAATGTATAACATAATGTCTGTGTTCAGCACATGGGACCACAACTTCTAAAACATTAATCAAACCCTGGGGGCAAAAAAGGTAATTTATCAGAAACATGCGATCAATGTAATAATTGATGGAATAAAATATATATAAATAGAGAGATGTTTATACCTTTTGTTTATCTGAAATGAAAGTCCAGCTTCCATCATTTGCAATCCCAAGATCTTCCACCAGCAAGTTTATAAACCACACCCAAGACTGAGTGTTCTCAGATTCAACAATGGCCCAAGCAACTGGCCACATCCCATTGTTAGGGTCAACACCAACTGCAGTCAATAATTGACCCCCATATGGTCCTTTGAGAAAATAGTCATCAAGCCCCACCAGTGGTCTACACCCCAATTTAAATCATTCTTTTAGTGGCTGCAGACAGACATAAAATCTCAAAAATTCGCCTAAGTCTTGTCCCTGCTCTGGTTTTGCTCTCTTCAAGACACAAGTACTCCCAGACATGACTCTTCTAAGCTCTGCAGCATAGTCCAAAACCAATCCATAATCCTCCTCAACACTCCTCCTCAGCACTTCCTTCAATATTTTTTATTGTTCTTTTCGTAGCTCTGTACGCTAGGCTCCTTGATACCCCAATATCCAAATCTTTAACTACTTTAGTATGAAACTGATCTAATCCCCATGTTGGATTCATCCGAAGATCTTCTTCATATTTTTTGGCAATCCATTATGCATTTATACAATAATTATTCCACTCTCTGCAATAAGTATGCACTTTTTGTAACCTAGTGATTTTAAATGTGAGCTCTCTTTGCACCTTTGCAACATAGAAGTACCATATACATGACTCCACACACCTTGCTTGGATCTTATTTGACAGGTTCTTCTTGAAATACACATTCCTTCCTTGTTTGATGCTATGATTTCTGATTGTTCCCCTCACTTTAGTGACATTGGTAAATGTCATTCCTAACTCAAACTCAGGATCCTTTATGACACCTTCCCTAAATTCTAGATACCCTTTATGTTATTGTTCAGATGGTTCAGGGTCAAACTCAGCAACCCTAGGTATCCTTTCCACATGAGAGTCATCATAGTCAGAGGATGAAAATCCTGGTTCATGTGGTTCTTCTTGTGAAGTTTGGGTTTTTGTAGTTTGTTTTCCCTGATCCTTTTGTTAGTGGCAAATCTTGTTCCTTTTTCAGCTCCTTTTCCTTTGCCTTTTTGTGTTACACTTGCACCCTTCCTTTTGTTAGTTGCCCCATTCTTAGTCCCCCTAGTATGATCACCCTTTGCCCCATCCTCAGTCCCCCAGTCTGATCACCATCTACCCCCTCCCCAAATTCATCACTCTCAGTCCCTCCCAGTCTGATCACCCTCATCCCCCCTCCCCAATTTCATCATCCTCTTCATCCTCAGTTGATTCTCCCACAGAACTATCCACATAACTTTCATCAGTTTACTCTATTTCATCATCCCAAATTGATATCAAATCTCTGCATTCATTATTATTATCACCTTCAACTTCAAAGTCAGCTTCTACTCCTACATGTCTAATCACCTCCAAATATATTTCAATTAGTCTACTAGAAGGGATAAGCATACACATTGTTATAACATCATCATCATTTTCTAACCCCCATAATCCCCTCTCCATATCAGTTGCATGTGACTTATAATGGAACTTTAGGTGTCCAACTTGATATCCCAACTCCTTCCCCATGTTAAATATGTTAAGTAAAGAGATGTAATCAGGAAGACAGAATAAAAAAAATTAAAAATACCTCCCACATACTGTTTATGTGGGCTTTCTTCAAAGTGTCCACCATGAAAAAATTTAACTATAAAATACTCCTTATTGCCTGCAAAGCCACAAACACAAAGTAAACACTGTCGGTTAAATGTGTGAACCACATCATATTTAATTGACTAAAATCCAAAAATTGTAAGAAATGAGTAAAGAATCTTATATATTGATCATCAAAAGGGTGCACTACCCAGCTTTATACTATTCAATGATGGATACCATTCCAGTTTACAACAAAAAGAAGTCAATAAACTACAAAAAAAAACACAATAAACTACAAAAAGAACACACTAAACTACACCAGCCCATTATTCAAGATATTCTTTGAGCACTTACGGTATTCTGGGACACCCTTCACTCCATAAACATCATTGTCTTCTGAATCCCTCAAGAATCGCAAATCACTCATTGTTTCACTTCTCCTTCAGATCGCGAACCCTAGCCCAACTAATTTGGGGATATTTGTATGATAACCAACATGAGTAAATATCTGGTGTAAATGTAACTGCAATTTGGCATAAATGTAAGCTACCAAGCGTATCCTTCTGTAATAAACATTACGGCCTTAGCCGGTCATTGTTGACCGGTTAACTGACGAAAGTGTGTTTTTTGTTATGTTTAATTGAAATTTTGGGTGTACTTAGACACCTTTTTCAGTTTGGGATGCAAAAGCCAACATGGGTGTAAAAGTTTGGGGTGCACATTGTCTTTGTCTTAATTAATCACTAAGAGGTACCTATTCAAGTCTTGAAAGCTACTTTGTAGTTTTCAGCCTCAACTTGTCATATATGTACTAAATGTTACAGCTTTCTTTGCATGTTAATACTCATTTTAACTATATAATAATAAAAAACATGACAACCATGGATTCCAGTGTCTTATCTCCAAAAATAACATAATTAATAGAAATAGAAATAGAGATTCATCAAAATGTAAAGAGAATGAGAGGGATTGAGAAGGATTAAGGGAAGTCTACCGCAGAGATTTTATCAATGAAGCTGACTTGCAATGAAACATGTTTCCACCGCATTCTTTATAAACCCACAATAACCTTTCCAAATATTTTTTAAGTACCTTGTCTAATTATCAAGCTATATGTGCATAAATTCAATATACTTGTTTCAGAATTGCATGAAGCTTTTTCTGGAACGATTTTAAGATTTAAACATTTGTGCTCCAAAACCATGTAAGAAAATTTTTTATAGATATTTTTCGATACAGATATGAACAACTTGAAAGCAAATATGGACAACACGACAATTTATTTCATCGAAACATTGTCACACACATCTTGGAAGTCAAATATAAAGTTACCTTTCTGGGATGTGAGCCCAAAAAAGAGGGAAACCGTCTTTATTATTTAGATTTTCTATCTAAATCATGTTTCATTGATCGACCATAAATCTGTGAAAAATACTAATGGTATTCGCGAACTATAAGTGATGTGTACCTCAAAAAGAAGAGAAGAATTTCATTTTGGCCCGTCTTTTCTCCTCAATTTCGTTTCTCTTTGCTAGACCTCTCAATCTCATATTCATAGTGGAATTGCAACAACACATTAACAATATAAGAAGATGTTAAAAATAGAGAAAAACTAAAGTATGTTAAAAATTAATGTATTTTTTTCTTTCTGATTCTCCCTTAATTCATCAGGCAACCAAAAACCTCACAAAAATCCAAACTTGACAATAATTCAAGTCAAATTCTGCATAATCACAATTTGAACTGCAATTTTTGTAAAAACTTCAAAATTGTATTTTATTCTCAAATGCTATATATGATATACCAAGTAAAAACATAGCATAATGAAAATAACAATTAGTAGCTCATGCTCGAAATCTTCACATTGAAGCAATCCACAGTCGACCTAGCTCCTACTTGAAATCTTCCCGTTGAATCATTCATAACTAATCTAAAATTGATGAAATTATGGATGAGTTTGAAAGAGATTCCCAATGTAAGGAGGTGAGAAATTAGGGCTTGCTATAAGAAGATGTAAGGGCAAAATAAAGAAGTCTCAGATACAGGAAAGAAAGCGTTCATGAATTGGGGAACATAACGAATATATAATTGTAGAGAAACAGAAAGTGGAAAGCAGAAGAAGGAGGGAAAATCTGAAGATACGGAATACAATTGATAATTAAACTCACAGTTATGAAGATAAGGACCATATTCAGTGGCGAAGAGTACACCCTTCAGTTCGTTGGTTTCACATCCCCAATCACCTTTCAGTTCTTTAATAGGTACATATCAAATTGGGTCTGGGGATAGAGGTATATAGAGCAACAAAATTGGGACGAATTATGGGTTATTCAACTGTTTGATCGATCAAATCTTCAACTGAAAGCAGAAATTGGAAAAAGGTGGAGAAGATTCAGAAACAAAGTGAATATATATCGGTAAAGAAATTAAAAATGGAAGAAGAAGAGGAAGAGGAAGAGGAAGAGGAGGATGAAACGTCCCTTCTATTGCTGATTTCGATTTCTAAATTATTGGGCACATGAAGTTTTCTTGCTGTGAGTTGATGGATTAAATAGAGAAATCGACGTAAGAGAGGAGAAGAGATTTGTTGAGTTTCTTTTCCTCTTCCTTTTTTCTTTTTTCTTTTTTCTCTGATTTTAGATGGTGTTGAATATAGAAGAATTGGTTTCAAATAAGGAGAAACCAAATAATTGGAAAAGGAAGCTGAAAAGCACGTAGAAGAGATGGAAAAAGAATTTGGGAACATGTCGACAAATAATGAAGTGAAGAAATTACTTTGGATGAATGTAACTTACATTTTATGTTGATGTGTATTGATTTGGATGAATGGTTGTGTAATAGCATGAATTTCCTGAGGATAGAAGGCAACAAGTTTAGGCTTATTAATTCTCATTAAAACTTTTGGCCCACAAGACTTTAGCACAGTCGATGAAAATTTTATTAAAGCTTTTTTATAGTTACATTATTTATTTGGTTTTATAATTGTTTCGAGTTGCGTGATTAGATTTTAGTCATCTTGCATGCCTTTGAGCTTGTGACATGTAACAATTGGGGCCGCTTATAGTGGGTTCGGGATGTTACATCTCAACTAATTTTAGTTATATCATTTAATAAAACTATTAGCGTATCAAGTTTTGGAAACGTATTTTTTACCAACTAAGCAATTTGAAGAATCCTACCTCTACCATACTCTGAACCACGCAATGTGGCGTTTTCCATTCCTGTGTTTCGTTCCATGTATTGTATCGAACTACGATCTAAGTAACATTGGTCATGACATAACTAAGTTATTCATTAGCTTCTCACTCCTCTTTAACATATATCAATTTCTTGATAATATTTCTTAGAAGCGCCCACAATCTAAATAATTAATGCATCGTATGAATCTCGTTGAGAGATTTCATGCTCAATTGATATAATCATGTCAGAATGGTCCAATTGTATTTGAAGGTCTCAAATGTTGCTTTATAAATTCCATGTTACCAGATGGGAAGCTATAGAAAACAAGATAGCAGGAACAAAGTTTGCCATTTTCAATGTATATGTATGCATAAACAATTGAATGACAATAAATGAAACAAAAGGAAGGGATTATGCAAAGCAGAGGAAAATAAGCAATTAAGTTATTACTAGTTGATAACACGTGCAATTCACGGGCTAATTTGAAGAATTGATTGAATAATTTGTCAAATATGCGATGATAATGCTTATTTTTTTCAATAATTTTTTTTATATAGACTTTTCAATAACAACGCAATGGCTAAAGTTGAGTTGAATAAGTTATTATTAATATTTGAGTGCCTTCAGGGAATTTTCAGATTCCGAACTTTATCGGGAGAGATGCAAATCCATCACAATTGAGTTAGTAAACAATACATACGCTCAGTAAAAAACCTAGCGACTGCATTTACTATTTACTTAAAGTTCACAAAATAACATATTTATTGAAAACGTAAAATAGTGATGGTTGCTCACATTTAGTGAATGCAAAGCTGCGATTGCTGATAGATGATTTTCAAATTTAGCAAATGCAACCACCTGCAGCATGCAAAGCAAGCAAATAAACAAATAAGATTCTAAGGATGCAATTCATGTGGCATTATAATAGCCAAAATTTAATAATTAAAAATTCTCGAAATTAAATGGGCATATATGGATTGAAGATGAGACAATGTGGATAGAAGGATTTAAATGATTCCAAATACTATAATAGCAACATCCTCTCCCTCTCAATACAATGGCAAATCTGAGAAGGATTCCAATAACTAATGGCTGCTCAAGCCAATTACACTGCAGCTTGGGACTTGATTCTTCGCTTAATAAAAATTAGTAACACATAAGCAGGAGTCTTTTTTTTCCTTAAGAAGAGCGAATTATAAATAAACAGCAAAAAGGGCGAATTATTTGATAATGCATCTAATCCACTATCAAATAATAAGAGCTGCTCCATCAGTCTTGAGATGAATTTCACAATTTGGTTTTTTTTTTCAGCATTAAAATGATCAAAAAAGTTACTTTTTATGAATCTTTTTTTATCTTTCTTTCTACCCTTCTATTTTTGGGGAAAAGTGAAAACATTCAGTGCAATATTAATCATTTTAATACTGCCTTCCTCTTTTGCTAGGGTTTTCAGGCTTTTAACTTTCTTTGCAAGCAGTAAATCTTATATCTAATCGTATATAAGCATCATATTGCAGGCAAATAGCTTTCTGCACAAATGGTGTAGTCATCATGAAAATGCTTTGATATACCAATTGAACTTTTTTTAACTTTACCATTTGAATTATTACATCTGTTGGCAGCTCATCATGATACCTGAAATTTTGGAGGATGAATGGTTTAAGAAAGATTGTAAGACACCCAAGTTTGAAGAGAAAACAGAAGCTAATTTGGATGACATAGAAACTAATTAAACAGTTCAGTGTATTTATGAAGAAAAAAAAAACTTAGAGATGCTTTTGATTTCATAAGTTGTCTTACAACAGGAATTCCATGTGACAGACAAAAAATGAAGAACAGCCAGAAGCCTTGAATGTATTTGAGTTTATATATATGTTAAACAGCCTCAACCTTGGAAATCTCTTCGACATAGAGCTGGTTAATTTTTTAGTGCACTTTTAGTTTTTAGATTATTTTTGTTTTTAGTTTAAACTTTTATATCATTAGAAACCCCTCCTATTTGAATCAACTAACCAAGAAATTTCAATTAGAGGGTGTTAAAGAACTTTTACCTGCAAATTTTGTTATACAAAATGTCTGGTACCAAAAAACCCACTCAACCATGGCAAGTTAACCAGTGGGGTGTTTTCCATATACGAGTTTATCAAATTTGGAAAGATAAGAAATTCCTTGAACTCAATGATATACTTATAATCTGATTAATTTAAATTATTTTTAATTAAAATATCAATCAAACTCTGAATTATGAATCATAAGTCTTAATACATTAACGCATATGAACATTCTCTTAGCCTTATTTTATCAAACACTTCAACTACACTTCTGACTACACTACCCAAATGAATTAAGTTAACACGCTTAAGCTTTGTAAAATCATTTCACTCAATTTATGAAACCTCAAGCTAGTAATACCAAAAAAGTAAAAAGTGTGTTGAATTTTGGCATACTTTTGGCGAGCTTCGAAGCCGGATGTTACTTAGCGTAGAATGAGGTTGATTAAACCATGTTATGGATTGTTGAAGTGTGCATCAATATATCGCTTGATCAATTAATCTAAACTCTCTCATCTGATTATCAGCCCTCACACGATTGGTAAAATTAAATTTGTATAAAGCAAACCCTAGAAATTGAAAGGTACTTGAAAAAAAGAGAGATTATGAGAAAATACTCCTACTGTAAGGATTAATTGATTACTCACAGTATGAATTATCAGCATCCAACGAAGAGATTGAGATAGGTAGTCGTCGAAATTGAGACATGGATGGATCAAAATACGACATTTGAGGAGATTTATAGAGAACTACTAACCCTATAGAGGAGGATGAGATGAAGAGATGGAGATTTATAGAGAACTATACTAAACATATGGAGGAGGAGATGAAGAGATGGAGGAGATCATTTGGCAATTGACAAATCCCTCGTAGGTCCTCCCAAATATAGCGGCAGAATGTTTGTAACTATCCGAGGCAACTCGGTGAGTTTTGCAAATTAAGCATCGCTTAATGTTTGTAACTATCCGAGACAACTCGGTGAGTTTTACAATTAAGGATCGAACTAAGGCTTTTTTTATATACTTATAGATTCTAAACAACCATGGAAGTAATAATCACAATATTTCATTCCCAAGAAGAGACAAAGACATACAAGTAAAACGTACTCGAAGAAGTCATGTCAATGAGATTTCCTTTCCAACCAATACATGAACAGTTTCAAAGGGAAATAAATCGATCATTTAAGCAGGTAAGAAAGCCCTAGTACCACCTAGGACATGTAAGTACAAGGCAAGACATATGGTAACAATAACAGATGATTTAACACCGACATACTGGATAACTTCCAGTCCCCTGCCCACAACTTCTTCATGAACTACATTCAGACTTCCTTTCAAGCCATCCATGAGCTTTTGTAAAATGAACACCACAAGGGATCTAATTGTTTCAAAAGATACTCTCCTAGTCATATCAAGCACAAACCTTCTATTGCTTGGGACTGCCAGTGTAGACGAAACATTATTCACCCATCCATTATTCTGAATATCAAAATATTTCCCTTCCTTCAAATTTCCTGAATATGCATCTTCTCCAAAAAGCTTGTCTTGGGTTGTGCTTGGAGCACCGGTATGATCAACAATGCCAAAAGAAGAGTTAGAATTTGGTCCCCAACCAGAATTTGAACTCGTCAGCACTTGGTGAGATGTTTTCACGAGCGTTTCCACCGCACAACTACAAAGTGACACCAAAACATCTCTCATTTGGGTTTGATACTTGGGATTAGTTAACCCAGAAAACATTTCATCATAGATATTAACACTCATAGTTTTATCAAGATAAACAGCAACTGCAGTGCTCACAAATGTCTGAATGCAATCAGCCATGACTACCTTGCACTTGTCATTGCACAATATATCTACCCATTTAGGCAAATTCGACGAATTTGATCCAACATAACCCATACCAGAAAGGTGACTCCCATTCAAACCTTCATTTAATTGACACCGAAAAGCCAAAACCAAGTTCTTAGCAAAACTACCAACAACAACAGACACAAAACCCGTTCCGACTTTTGATGTCAATTTATCCATAACCATATCAGCAAAACCCGAATTTCCCTCTTCATCAATCTCATTTCCAGTCTCTAACCTGCAACCCCGCAAAACCCCCAAAGTCACAGCCTCTGAAACCCTTACCAATGACTTCGAAAACTCATCAGACCTAGCAATTTTCGATAACTGCTTCAAACTATTAGGAATTTGGTCCGAATCCGACTGCAAAAAATCCTTCAAATCCCTAGAAACTACCCCAATTGTCTCAGCCGAATCAGAAACCATTTCGATTATCAAAACCAGGGTACCCATAAGCTTCACAAATCTCTTCCTCTTCAAAGTCAGAGAGGGCAAGTGATAAATTTTATATACACCATAACCAGAAACACCAAAAGCAGCCAGCAAAATTAACCACTTCTTCTTCCTACGGTATAAGGGTAAACCCTTATTTACCAATTGGAGATCCATTAGAGAAGCAGAACAAAGCCTGATAATCTCGGTTTGGGAATTGGGATCGGACAAGGGTTTAGGGTTGCGAATTTGAGGAATTTAGCGTAGGGTTAGAGAATTCGCCATTAACAAGCTTTGTATCTATATATATATGTCTAGATGTATAGATATTAACAAGCTTTGTATCTATATATATATATGTCTAGATGTATAGATATAGAGAGAGAAAGCTTAGAGGACGAACCTGAGTGAAGATAAATCCGGTGGTGGCAACAGAAAAAGAAAGGAGAGATGTAATTGGCAAGTTGTGGAGCTTACGGTGGTTGGTTCATAATTATAGTCTCGTAAATATTCTGTTAAAAGAAAAAGTGTCCATGAAAATAAGAAGGAAAATTTGACCCAAGAAAAAAAAAAGAAGACTAAAACACAATTTGCACCCTAAATTTTATACCGTTATTGATTTTTATACCTTAAACCGAAAAAAGTGTCTAAGTACACTCCAAATTTCATTATACGTAACAAAACGCACACTTTCTTCGCTTAACCGGTCAAAAGTGACCGGCTAAGGCTGTAACCCAAGTTTGGGATGCAAATTGTCTTTTAGTCTTAAAAATTGGCAAAAATAATTAATTTTAAATAAAATAAAATAATTTTAAAATAATTAAAATAATAAAATTAAAATAAATATTTGGAATTAATAATTAATTTTTTTTAAAACAATTTTTTAAAAAAACAAAATTTTTAAAAACAGAATTGTAAAACAGAATTTTTTTTGTAAAAAAATCTGTTTTTACAAAAAAAAATTTAAAAACAATTATGTTTTTACAAAAATTGTAAAATAAATTTGTGTTTTACAAAATTGTAAAGTAGAATTTTTTTTATAAAAAAAATCTGTTTTTACAAAAATTGTAAAATAAAATTATGTTTTACAAAATTGTAAAATACCATTTATTTACAAAATTGTGTTTAAAAACAGAATTTTTTAAAAACTTGTAAAATAAAATTCTATTTTTAAAAACAAAAAAAGAATTTAAATTTTGTTTTTAGACCTTTTTTTAAAAAAAAACTGTTTTTACAAAAAAAAAATTAAAATAATTCTGTTTTTACGAAAAAATTCTATTGTTACAAAAAAATTGTAAAAACAGAATTTAAATTCTGATTTTTTTTAAAAACATATTTTTTTTACAATTCTGTTTAAAAAAAATCTGTTTTTAAAAACAAAAACAGAATTTAAATTCTGTTTTAACAATTTTTTTGTAAAAACAGAATTTTTTTTACAAAATTTTACAATTATGTTTAAAAAAATCTGTTTTTACAAAAATAATTTAAAAAAAAAATCTGTTTTTACAATTAAAAACAGATTTTTTTAAAACAGAATTCTAAAAAAAAATTGTTTTTAAAAACAAAAACAGAATTTAAATTCACAGAATTTTTTTTTTGTAAAAACAGATTTTTTTAAAAAAATTGTCTACTAACAAAATTAAAATATTTTTTTTGTTTTTAAAAACAGAATTTTGTTTTACAAGTTTTTAAAAAATTCTGTTTTTAAACACAATTTTGTAAAAAAATGGTATTTTACAATTTTGTAAAACACAATTTTATTTTACAATTTTTGTAAAAATCAAATTTTTTTATAAAAAAAATTGTATTTTACAATTTTGTAAAACAAAAATTTATTTTACAATTTTTGTAAAAACAGAATTGTTTTAAATTTTTTTTTTTGTAAAAGAAGATTTTTTTTTTTGTAAAAACATAATTTTTTACAAAAAAAAATTCTATTTTACAATTCTGTTTTTTTAAAATTAATTATTAATTCCAAATATTTATTTTAATTTTATTATTTCAATTAATTTATTTTAAAATTATTTTATTTTATTTAAAATTATTTTTTTTGCCAATTTTTAAGACTAAAAGACAATTTACACCCCAAACTTGTGTTATAGCCTTAGCCGATCACTTTTGACCGGTTAAGTGAAGAAAGTGTGCGTTTTGTTACGTATAATGAAGTTTGGGGTGTACTTAGACACTTTTTTCGATTTGGGGTGCAAAAGTCAACAACGGTGTAAAGTTTGGGGTGCAAATTATCTTTTAGTCTTTAAAAATTCTATTTTTTAAAAAAATTATTTTAAAAAAAATTAATTATTAATTCTAAATATTTATTTTAATTTTATTATTTTAATTATTTTATTTTAAAATTAATTATTTTAAAATTATTTTATTTTATTTAAAATTAATTATTTTTGTCAATTTTTAAGACTAAAAGACAATTTGTACCCCAAATTTGTGTTACAGCCTTAGCCGGTCACTTTTGACCGGTTAAATGAAGAAAGTGTGCGTTTTGTTACGTATAATAAAGTTTGAGGTGTATTTAGACACCTTTTTCGATTTGGGGTGTAAAAGTCAACAACGGTGTAAAGTTTTGGGTGTAAATTGTCTTTTAGTCAAAAAAGAATATAAAGAAAATAAATGATTTTTTAAAATATATAATTAATTTTATGTCAAATGTGGATTGATATTAACTTGAAAATGAAAGTTATATTATAAAAGAAAGTTAAATAGGCGGTTGATGTAAAGGTTTTAAGGCCGAGGTTAGGGGTTTGATGGCGACGAGGTTGAGTCCGGCAAGGGAATGAACAAGGCGGATTTTTAGCATGGTCAATGAGAGAAGGTCGGTGATTTTTGTTTTTCTTGATTTGATTAATGGTTAATCTTAGATTTGGTCATTTCTTCTCTCTCATAGCAAATCCGATCACCAAAACCCTGTCCCATTTAATTTTTTTTCTAATTTTTAGAAAATCGAAATTACAGATCAAATTGAGGGATGCAGGGACGGAGGCCGCCAAAACACAAACACGATGAAAATTCGCATTTGCCTTTGGGAATGGATTGGAGTCATTGTTAGTTTTATCTAGTATTTGTGGTTTGACCTGTATTCGTCAAATCTACAATAGACATTGTGCACTTGCAGTACATAATTTTATCACATCAATTATACATAAAATTTTTAAATAGATATATGTTAAGTAAAAAATTGAATATTTTTGAATATATTTAATAGTGGTTATGCAAAGTTGCAACTGCACCACCACTACACTGCAATTGCAAAGGAATTGTATAGTGGTTGTTAAAATTAGTCATATTGTAGTTTTTTTTTATCTCATATTATAGTTGTTTTGAATGTCTTAATTTATTAAAATAATAATTTATCATAACTTAAGAAGAGGGGGTCTAAGTACGAGAGTGGATAACTTATTCATATTGTATTATCAGTCACACCGGTTGATCAATTAGTTATCTTTGTTCATACAAGCAAACAATCAAAGAATTAATTTGTCCATATAAATATTGTTGGGCCAAGTTTATTTGGGATTCTGAAATATAGTGGGCCATTAATCCTGTGAAGCTATATGGGCTTGGACCAGGAATAGATTTGGTGGACGGGAGATTTGTGGATTAAGAATCCTAATTCTATTTGGTCTCTAAACATGTGAGGAGGTGTTGGATTATGAATCTAGTTCCTTAATTCTAGGAGATACGGTGCAATCCTATGAAGGAATGGTTGTGACGCCCCCAAAATAAGTCTAAACAATACATTCTGAGTCGCCAATTACATGGTATAGAAATTAAATACAAATTTCATTAATACAACTGTCGTGCAAAATACGACAACACATACGCTGAGAGTTTTAATACAAATATTGTCTTGTAGACAATATCCAAACTCAAATAAAGTCCTCATTATAATTATTGTTACACTATTTTACAAAATAATGAGGACTGTTATAATAATCATCTTGAACCATCACTCCACTCCCCGACTAGTCCCGACAACATTTTCGCCTCTTGAGAAGAACAATGGAACCAAAAGAAAAAGGGTGAGCTCAACTAGCCCAGTAAAAAATATTATGACTAAGATAATATAGAACAAATTATCCTTAGTTCTCAATAGGAAAAAATATGATTGAATACAATAGACAGCAAGTTTTAGAATACAACTGCAACGGAAACAACAATCCATTAGAAGAGTTAAGTAGATAATGATATCTACTATCTTCTATGATTTAAAAGTCCATCATTAATATTTTATCCCTATAACATCATTCAATATATATTTCAAATCAACGAATTATCCATGCACTACGGGCCAAAGATATTCTTTAGTATCACTAGTGGTCATGATCATATCAAACACCTGTCCATTTATGCACTACGGGCCAAAGAGGACTTTCACCACAAATGTAAGACCCCGAATTTTATGAAATAAAAGTATTCAATTTTTCTTATAATTACTATTCACTAAATGGTTAAATTGATAAAAGTTAAAGTTAAGGGTGATATATGAAATTTTTTTCAAAATACGCAAGTGGTTATAAAATATTCATTGTTGTCGGGAAATATTCGTTTGGTCGTGGAATATTCTTTCTGTCGGGGAATATTCGTACGACGGCGCAGCTATTTGTGGGCCCCATAACGAATAACTGTCGGATAAAGAAAATGACAAATTTAAGTTTTTACAAATAACGGCGTAGTTGTTACCGTTAACACTGTTGGAATACCCGGTGATTAAAATACAGTAATACGCGTTATTGCAAGTAGCACACGGTATTGCATAGTATTTTTGAAATTATTGATTCTTACGTAAGAAGGCACTACTCAATAATTGTTACAGTAATTACTATTCAATATTTTATTTTATTGATTCAATAATTGCTACGTTGAAATTTTATATTATTGTTGTTCAATAATTGTCACTGCACAGTATTTCCCATTATCAGATCAATAATTCATATTATTTGAATAATATTATTAGATAACATTATTGGTAATGTCTAGAAAGTTCTGTCTAAGGAGAGGTTTGGTCACCTAATTGCGCGCCAGTAAGGAAAAATTCTTATTGGAAAGCCCCCTCTTTCTTGGGAACGGCCTGGTTGTCATAAATGTGATTCTGTAATATTATTTGTGAATAATTAATTATTGATTCATATGATAAAGAAATATTTATTTTATGTGGATATAAATGAGGGATATATTTTTGTGGTTAAAAATGAAGGAGTTAATATTGAGATTTTTATCAGTATTTTTGTCGTAATGGAGGTATTAAAAATCAGGATTTTTGAGATATTTTGCGGGGGTTATAATTTTTAATCCGACCGTTGGATCGTAGTAATATTTGGATATGTTATACATATATAAGTTGAGTGTATGTCCACAAATTTTAAACCGTTAAAAATGAACGTATGATTTGTTATGAATTTTACGAGATGACAGGTTCAGAAATTATTGAATTTTCGGAGTTAATCATTTTGGTGGAAAATTCTAGAATTGGTGGGCTCCACTTGTGGTTGGTGAAGAAATGTGCTGAATTATATTTCAAATGTGGTGGGTGGGAATAGTAGCAGGTAAAGCCATCAGGTTGCAGGTCAAGCCTACTAAAATTTTCCTATAAATAGAGAGCTAAGTTAGAATTGAAAATCACACCAGAAACATAAGCTTTCTCTCTTTCTCTCTCTATATTATGAAGCATATTTTGTGAGTATTTAGATACTTTGAGAGTTGCTATTCAGTGCAAGTTTCCTTCGGCTTTGCATTCCAGTCAGAAGTATTGCTCTTTTGAGGTAAGAGATAGTAAGGGATAGTAAGGGATAGTAAGGAATTTTAAGGGTTGTTATGTTTTTCAGTTTCGTAATTTTTCTGACCTTCAAAAATTTTGGAAAAATTTGAAATGATATTTTGATGAGTTTTCTTGATTGTGTCCAAAAATGGTGATTTTTGGATGTATAGATTGAGATTTATGAATTTTATGAGAAAAAACTATTTTAAAAGTAACCGCTTATAATTCCTTGTGGTTAACTCCAAAATTGATGAAATTTTTATTGGAAGTATATCTATATAATATCAGTATACTCTGTAAATTTCAGAATTTTTGGACAAAAGTACAATTTTTGATAAATGTCTAAATATTCGGCTGTTTTGGCCATATGAAAAATAGTAAATGACTTTTAAAAATTATGAGAAAAATATATGTTCACTATGGGACTATATTATGCTAAATCCCAGAAAAGAAATATTTTTGGAATTGATTTGGTATTTTTCATGAAAATGGTCTAGTTATGAGTAAATGAATTAAATATGTTTTGTGAAGTAAGAAAATTAGAAAATATGATTTTATGGCTTGAGAATCATATAGGAGTTATATGCAGATTTTTGATGAGGATTTTAGTTATTGGTGATGAAATCTTAAGAGTTAGCATTTTATGATGATTAAATGCATTAATTAGTAAAGTGTAAACAATTTAAATAAATTGTTTATAAGCTTAAGAAATATTATTCTTTCAATATCATTATACCGAAATATTGGTATGGATTTTATTGTGGAATTTCTACCTTTTTCATGTCGAGTTACTATTCATGAATTACTATTCACGAATTACTATTCATGAGTTACTATTCACGAGTTACTATTCACGACAAAATTGGTTTCTTTTTCTGACCAAATTATAGTTGATTTATGAATATTACTCATGAGATTAAATCTATATGTTGATTATATTGATTTTATTATCATATATAACATTTTTATAACCCTGATGTTGAAATTCTCTTTCACTTAAGTGTAAAGATGGGTAGATTGTTGGTATGATCATGACTATGTGTTCTCTTTGGCCAGTAGTGAAAAGTTGAATTATTGACTAGTATGATCATGACCATTGAATTTATAATTGAATATCTTCAGCTTAAGTGCAAAGGTGAATTGATCAACATGGTTATAATTATTGTTTATATAAATTCTGAAATGATTATGTAAGACCCCGAATTTTATGAAATAAAAGTATTCAAATTTTTTTATAATTATAATTCAGTAAATGGTTAAATTGATAAAAAGTTAAAGTTATGGGTGAAATGTGAAAATTTTTCAAAATAAACAAGTGGTTATAAAATAATCATTGTTGTCGGAGAATATTCGTTGGTCGTGGAATACTCTTTCTGTCGGGGAATATTCGTACGACGGCGCAGCTATTTGTGGGCCCCATAACGGAAAACGGTCGGATGAAGATAACGACAAAAATAAGTTATTTATAAATAATGGCGTTGTTGTTACCGTTAATACTGTTGGGATACCTGGTGGTTAAAATACAGTAATACGCGTTGTTGCACAGTAGCACACGGTATAACACCAATTATTAATTTTGACGTAAGAAGACATTACTCAATAATTGTTACAGTAATTACTGTTCAGTATTTTATTTTATTGATTCAATAATTGCTGCGTTGATATTTTATATTACTGTTGTTTTAATAATTGTCACTGCACAGTATTTTCTATTATCGGAGCAATAATTCATATTATCTGAATAATATTATTAGATAACATTATTGGCAATGTCTAGAAAGTTCTGTCTAAGGAGAGGTTTGGTCATCTAATTGCGCGCCAGTAAGGAAAAGATCCTTATTGGAAAGCCCCCTCTTTTCTGGGAACGGCCTGGTTGCCAGTACTGTGATTCTGTAATATTATTTGTGTATAATTAATTATTGATTTATATGATGAGGAAAATATTGATTTTATGTGGATATAGATGGAAAAAAATTTTAATGTGACAATTGTTGAAAATTAATATTTTATCTTTTTCTGATAAAATAATTCATTTAAATATATTATTTTAATAATATATTGATGGTGATATTTTTACAATGAATGTGGGATATATGAGTATATGAGGAGGAAGAATATTTATGTGACATTAAATGATTAACACATATTTTGTGTGTTGGTGGACACAATTCTTGACCGAAAATTTATTATTGACTGTAAAATCGCCCGTTTGTGGATTTCGGTCAATTTCTGTTTGAAATTTGGAAAAACTTTCTTCTGCAAAGTTGTAGAGAATTGAATTTCCTATAAAAACTCGCGAGATTCGAATTTTCTGATCAAATGGCTATTTATTATGAATTATTAAAATTCTGAAGTTCCGAAATAATTGATTTTTGGGAGTTTAAGTTAATTATTTTGAGAAAAACATTTTTTTTGTGAGATGGTGGGGCCCACTGGTTGTTAAAATGTGCAGAATTCAGATCTTCAAAGGTGGGCTTGAAAATTTATATATATATATATATTAATATTATATTAAATTTTCTTCTTTGGTGTTCTAAGCAATTTCCTATAAATAGGGTGCTTAGGTTAGAATTGAAAAACACACCAGAAACTGAAGTTTTCTCTCTATTTCTCTCTCTATATATCGAGTGTATTCTTGTGAGTATTTTGATATCTTGAGTGTTGCTATACGGTGCAAGTTCGTTCAGCGTTATTCCAGTCAGGAGTACTGCTCTTTTGAGGTAAGGGATAATAAGGGATGTTATTTTTTAAAAAAATTATATTATTTCTTTCAATATCATTATACCGGAATATTGATAAGATTTTTCTTGTGAAATTCTTATCTTTTCATGTCGGGGTTACTATTCATGGGTTACTATTCACGAGTTACTATTCATGACAAAATTAATTTTTTTTTCTAACCAAATTATAGTTGATTTATGAATATTACTCTTGAGATTAAAACTATATGTTGATCATATTATTTTTTTATTATCATATATAATATTTTTATAACCCTAATGATGATATTTCTCTTTGACTTGAGTATAAAGATGGGTAGATTTTTGGTACGATCATGACTATGGGTTCTCTTTGGCCAGTAGTGCAAAGTTAAATTTTTGACTGGTATGATCATGACCATTGAATTTATAATTGAATATCTTTATCTTAAGTGCAAAGGTGAAATGATCAACATGGTTATAATTATTGGTTATATAAATTCTGAAATGATTATATATTTCTTTGAGATAATAATATATTTGGCCTGTAGTGCAAATATGAAATATTGAGGAATATCTTTGGTCTGTAGTGCAAAGATGAGTTGTTGATGAATATCTTTGGTCGTAGTGCAAAGATGACTTGTTGTTGAATATCTTTGGCATGTAGTGTAAAGATGAACTGTTGATGAATATCTTTGGCCCGTGGTGCAAAGATGAATTTATTAGTATGATTATGAACAGGAACTGTGATTTGGTATAACCATGATCTTTGATGTTTCAGGTAAAGACAGGTGATAAAAATTATCTTCGTCTTGGATACGAAATTTAGAATCACAATTATGATTATGAATTATTCATATGATTGTGGAAATGAACTGTTGATTGATGTTACAGGGATAAAACATTGTTGGTGGACTTTTAACGTGGAGAAGATAATAGACTTTATAGTCTATTTGACTCTCCTAATGGATTGCTCGTTCCGCTGCAACTATGGTTAAAATTTTTTATCATCTACCATATGTTCTAAATCTCTGATTTAATTCTGTAGAAGACTATTGATAATTTATTTATCTTTAGTCATGATATTCTTTACTGAGCTAGTTGTGCTCACCCTTCTGTTTCACAATTCCTTTCAGGTAATAAGAGTGAAGCTGGGTCGAGCGGGGGTAACAGGAGAATAGAACGGTGGTCATCATTTAGTAGTTATATTTGGTGAATCATCTAGGGTGAGGCGAACCCAACGTTGGAATGGTGTTTTGCCACTATCATACAAGATGTCAAATGATATACAATCTCGTGTCATCATAAGACAGGGATGTGCTCATCCAGTTACTGAGTATATTTACGAGCACTACTTATATAATCTTGATGTTTGTTTGAAGTATAATTCTCAATTAGAGACAGTGGAGATAATGATAAGTCAAGAGAAGACTCACCATTGGGAAGAATATGATAGTAACCTTCTTGTTTTTCTTTGGGGTCTATTGGGTCAACCAAGGATAATTCTGTGGCCATATGATATCTATCATAACCTAGAAGCATGGCCTCCCATGTACGAGGGTTTCCTTAAGCACTTCCCAAAGATTCTAATTTCTAAAACAGTTTTTGACTATACCTTTATGTAAGGTGTCATTGTGACGTGCTATCCAAGGTTGGGACATGAGTCACAGTTGGTATATATTTGTATCCAAACTCATAGCATATGTGTTATTGTATTTTGCACTACAATTGTTGTAATAAAGTTGTAGTTGTTATCTGTACCATGTATTTGGCGACTCAAAATGGGTTGGATGGAATGGACCTATTTTGGGGGCGTTACATTTGGTATCAAATCTTAGGGATATGGTCTCTGGCGGAGATCGGAGAATAGAATTAGGAGGGGAGGGACGAGTAAATCATTCGCTAGTGTGTCCTACCTAAGCTTATTTGTTGGCCAGCCATAATATCGAGATATTATGTGATATGTTAATTTGTTCAATTAACCCTTGTTTTGAAGCTGTATTCTAGAATGATATCTGAAATACAGGAGATGAGCAATGGAGAAATCATGATGACAGGGAAGATAGAATCTGAAATGAAAGTAAGGTATTCTCAACTCTTTGAAATACCAGGTACGTAAATTTCGGGGACGAAATTTCATAAGGAGGGGAGATTGTAAGACCCCAAATTTTATGAAATAAAAGTATTCAAATTTTTTTATAATTACAATTCAGTAAATGGTTAAATTGATAAAAAGTTAAAATTATGGGTGAAATGTGAAAATTTTTCAAAATAAACAAATGGTTATAAAATAATCATTGTTGTCGGAGAATATTCGTTGGTCGTGGAATACTCTTTCTGTCGGGGAATATTCGTACGACGGCGCAGCTATTTGTGGGCCCCATAACGGAAAACGGTCGGATGAAGATAACGACAAAAATAAGTTATTTATAAATAATGGCGTAGCTGTTACCGTTAATACTGTTCGGATACCTGGTGGTTAAAATACAGTAATACGCGTTGTTGCACAGTAGCACACGTTATAACACCAATTATTAATTTTGACGTAAGAAGACATTACTCAATAATTGTTACAGTAATTATTGTTCAGTATTTTATTTTATTGATTCAATAATTGCTGCGTTGATATTTTATATTACTGTTGTTTTAATAATTGTCACTGCACAGTATTTTCTATTATCGGAGCAATAATTCATATTATCTGAATAATATTATTAGATAACATTATTGGCAATGTCTAGAAAGTTCTGTCTAAGGAGAGGTTTGGTCACCTAATTGCGCGCCAGTAAGGAGAAATCCTTATTGGAAATCTGTGACGCCCCCAAAATTAGGTATACATCACCCATCTTGAGTCGCCAGATACATGGTACAGAATTCAAATACAACTTAATAATACAACTATCGTGCACAATACGACAGAACATAAACTGTGAGTTTGAATACAAATATTATCTTCTAGAGAGTATCCATACTCAAAAGGAGTCCTCATTACAATTATTATCACACTATTACATAGAATAGTGAGGACTACTAATGCTATCATCTAGGACCATCACCCTGTTCCCCGACTAGTTCCAGCTACGTTCTCATTTTCTGAAGAGAATAGTGAAAAAAAGGGTGAGCTCAACTAGCCCAGTAAGAAATATTATGACTAAGATAATGCAGAATAAATTATCATTAGTCTTCAACAATGTTAAACTGATAAAATACAATAGACATCAAGTTTAACTGCAGCGGATCAAGCAATCCATTAATTTTTATCATCTACCATATGTTCTAAATCTCTGATTTAATTCTGTAGAAGACTATTGATAATTTATTTATCTTTAGTCGTGATATTCTTTACTGAGCTAGTTGTGCTCACCCTTCTGTTTCACAATTCCTTTCAGGTAATAAGAGTGAAGCTGGGTCGAGCGGGGGTAACAGGAGAATAGAACGGTGGTCATCATTTAGTAGTTATATTTGGTGAATCATCTAGGGTGAGGCGAACCCAACGTTGGAATGGTGTTTTGCCACTATCATACAAGATGTCAAATGATATACAATCTCGTGTCATCATAAGACAGGGATGTGCTCATCCAGTTACTGAGTATATTTACGAGCACTACTTATATAATCTTGATGTTTGTTTGAAGTATAATTCTCAATTAGAGACAGTGGAGATAATGATAAGTCAAGAGAAGACTCACCATTGGGAAGAATATGATAGTAACCTTCTTGTTTTTCTTTGGGGTCTATTGGGTCAACCAAGGATAATTCTGTGGCCATATGATATCTATCATAACCTTGAAGCATGGCCTCCCATGTACGAGGGTTTCCTTAAGCACTTCCCAAAGATTCTAATTTCTAAAACAGTTTTTGACTATACCTTTATGTAAGGTGTCATTGTGACGTGCTATCCAAGGTTGGGACATGAGTCACAGTTGGTATATATTTGTATCCAAACTCATAGCATATGTGTTGTTGTATTTTGCACTACAATTGTTGTAATAAAGTTGTAGTTGTTATCTGTACCATGTATTTGGCGACTCAAAATGGGTTGGATGGAATGGACCTATTTTGGGGGCGTTACATTTGGTATCAAAGCTTAGGGATATGGTCTCTGGCGGAGATCGGGAAATAGAACTTGGAGGGGAGGGACGAGTAAATCCTTCGCTAGTGTGTCCTACCTAAGCTTATTTGTTGGCCAGTCATAATATCGAGATATTATGTGATATGTTAATTTGTTCAATTAACCCTTGTTTTGAAACTGTATTCTAGAATGATATCTGAAATACAGGAGATGAGCAATGGAGAAATCATGATGACAGGGAAGATTGAATCTGAAATGAAAGCAAGGTATTCTCAACTCTTTGAAATACCAGGTACGTAAATTTCGGGGACGAAATTTCATAAGGAGGGGAGATTGTAAGACCCCAAATTTTATGAAATAAAAGTATTCAAATTTTTTTATAATTACAATTCAGTAAATGGTTAAATTGATAAAATGTTAAAGTTATGGGTGAAATGTGAAAATTTTTCAAAATAAACAAGTGGTTATAAAATAATCATTGTTGTCGGAGAATATTCGTTGGTCGTGGAATACTCTTTCTGTCGGGGAATATTCGTACGACGGCGCAACTATTTGTGGGCCCCATAACGAAAAACGGTCGGATGAAGATAACGACAAAAATAAGTTATTTATAAATAATAGCGTAGCTGTTACCGTTAATACTGTTGGGATACCTGGTGGTTAAAATATAGTAATACGCGTTATTACACAGTAGCACACGGTATAACACCAATTATTAATTTTGACGTAAGAAGACATTACTCAATAATTGTTACAGTAATTACTGTTCAGTATTTTATTTTATTGATTCAATAATTGCTGCGTTGATATTTTATATTACTGTTGTTTTAATAATTGTCACTGCACAGTATTTTCTATTATCGGAGCAATAATTCATATTATCTGAATAATATTATTAGATAACATTATTGGCAATGTCTAGAAAGTTCTGTCTAAGGAGAGGTTTGGTCATCTAATTGCGCGCCAGTAAGGAAAAGATCCTTATTGGAAAGCCCCCTCTTTTCTGGGAACGGCCTGGTTGCCAGTACTGTGATTCTGTAATATTATTTGTGTATAATTAATTATTGATTTATATGATGAGGAAAATATTGATTTTATGTGGATATAGATGGAAAAAAATTTTAATGTGACAATTGTTGAAAATTAATATTTTATCTTTTTCTGATAAAATAATTCATTTAAATATATTATTTTAATAATATATTGATGGTGATATTTTTACAATAAATGTGGGATATATGAGTATATGAGGAGGAAGAATATTTATGTGACATTAAATGATTAACACATATTTTGTGTGTTGGTGGACACAATTCTTGACCGAAAATTTATTATTGACTGTAAAATCGCCCGTTTGTGGATTTCGGTCAATTTCTGTTTAAAATTTGGAAAAACTTTCTTCTGCAAATTTGTAGAGAATTGAATTTCCTATAAAAACTTGCAAGATTCAAATTTTCTGATCAAATGGCTATTTATTATGAATTATTAAAATTCCGAAGTTCCGAAATAATTGATTTTTGAGAGTTTAAGTTAATTATTTTGAGAAAAACATTTTTTTTGTGAGATGGTGGGGCCCACTGGTTGTTAAAATGTGCAGAATTCAGATCTTCAAAGGTGGACTTAAAAATTTATATATATATATATTAATATTATATTAAATTTTCTTCTTTGGTGTTATAAGCAATTTCCTATAAATAGGGTGCTTAGGTTAGAATTGAAAAACACACCAGAAACTGAAGTTTTCTCTCTATTTCTCTCTCTATATATCGAGTGTATTCTTGTGAATATTTTGATATCTTGAGTGTTGCTATACGGTGCAAGTTCGTTCAGCGTTATTCCAGTCAGGAGTACTGCTCTTTTGAGGTAAGGGATAATAAGGGATGTTATTTTTTTAAAAAATGATATTATTTCTTTCAATATCATTATACCGGAATATTGATAAGATTTTTCTTGTGAAATTCTTATCTTTTCATGTCGGGGTTACTATTCATGGGTTACTATTCACGAGTTACTATTCATGACAAAATTGATTTCTTTTTCTAACCAAATTATAGTTGATTTATGAATATTACTCTTGAGATTAAAACTATATGTTGATCATATTATTTTTTTATTATCATATATAATATTTTTATAACCCTAATGATGATATTTCTCTTTGACTTGAGTATAAAGATGGGTAGATTTTTGGTACGATCATGACTATGGGTTCTCTTTGGCCAGTAGTGCAAAATTAAATTTTTGACTGGTATGATCATGACCATTGAATTTATAATTGAATATCTTTATCTTAAGTGCAAAGGTGAAATGATCAACATGGTTATAATTATTGGTTATATAAATTCTGAAATGATTATATATTTCTTTGAGATAATAATATATTTGGCCTGTAGTGCAAATATGAAATATTGAGGAATATCTTTGGCCTGTAGTGCAAAGATGAGTTGTTGATGAATATCTTTGGTCGTAGTGCAAAGATGACTTGTTGTTGAATATCTTTGGCATGTAGTGTAAAGATGAACTGTTGATGAATATCTTTGGCCCGTGGTGCAAAGATGAATTTATTAGTATGATTATGAACAGGAACTGTGATTTGGTATAACCATGATCTTTGATGTTTCAGGTAAAGACAGGTGATAAAAATTATCTTCGTCTTGGATACGAAATTTAGAATCACAATTATGATTATGAATTATTCATATGATTGTGGAAATGAACTGTTGGTTGATGTTACAGGGATAAAACATTGTTGGTGGACTTTTAACGTGGAGAAGATAATAGACTTTATAGTCTATTTGACTCTCCTAATGGATTGCTCGTTCCGCTGCAACTATGGTTGAAAATTTTTATCATCTACCATATGTTCTAAATCTCTAATTTAATTCTGTAGAAGACTATTGATAATTTATTTATCTTTAGTCATGATATTCTTTACTGAGCTAGTTGTGCTCACCCTTCTGTTTCACAATTCCTTTCAGGTTATAAGAGTGAAGCTGGGTCGAGCGGGGGTAACAGGAGAATAGAACGGTGGTCATCATTTAGTAGTTATATTTGGTGAATCATCTAGGGTGAGGCGAACCCAACGTTGGAATGGTGTTTTGCCACTATCATACAAGATGTCAAATGATATACAATCTCGTGTCATCATAAGACAGGGATGTGCTCATCCAGTTACTGAGTATATTTACGAGCACTACTTATATAATCTTGATGTTTGTTTGAAGTATAATTCTCAATTAGAGACAGTGGAGATAATGATAAGTCAAGAGAAGACTCACCATTGGGAAGAATATGATAGTAACCTTCTTGTTTTTCTTTGGGGTCTATTGGGTCAACCAAGGATAATTCTGTGGCCATATGATATCTATCATAACCTAGAAGCATGGCCTCCCATGTACGAGGGTTTCCTTAAGCACTTCCCAAAGATTCTAATTTCTAAAACAGTTTTTGACTATACCTTTATGTAAGGTGTCATTGTGACGTGCTATCCAAGGTTGGGACATGAGTCACAGTTGGTATATATTTGTATCCAAACTCATAGCATATGTGTTGTTGTATTTTGCACGACAATTGTTGTAATAAAGTTGTAGTTGTTATTTGTACCATGTATTTGGCGACTCAAAATGGGTTGGATGGAATGGACCTATTTTGGGGTCGTTACAGATTATATATTTCTTTGAGATATGAATATATTTGGCCTGTAGTGCAAATATGAACTGTTGATGAATATCTTTGTCCTGTAGTGCAAAGATGAACTATTGATGAATATCTTTGGCCTATAGTCAAAGATGAATTGTTGATGAATATATCTTTGGCCCGTAGTGCAAAGATGACATGTTATTGAATATCTTTGGCCAGTAGTGCAAAGATGAACAGGTGTTGAGATGAACATGACCAACTGGTGATACAAATGAATATCTTTGGCCGTGGTGCAAAGTTGAAGTTATTAGTATGATTATGAACAGGAAATGTGATTTGGTGTAACCATGATCTTTGATGTTTCAGGTAAAGATAGGTGATGAAAATTATCTTCGTCCGGAATGAGAAGAAAAATTTAGAACTACAGTTATGATTATGAGTTATTCATATGATTGTGGACCAGAATTGTTGATTGATGTTACAGGGATGAAACATTGTTGATGGATTTTTAACATGGAGAAGATAATAGACTTTATAGTTTATTTGACTCTTTTAATGGATTGCTCGTTCCGCTGCAACTATGGTTGAAATTTTTATCATTTACCATATGTTCTAAATCTCTAATTTATTATTGATGAAGGCTATTGATAATTTAATTATCTTTAGTCATGATATTCTTTACTGAGCTAGTTGTGCTCACCCTTTTGCTTCACAATTCCTTTCAGGTAATAAGAGTGTAGCTGGGTCGAGCGGGGGTAACAAGGGAATAGAACGGTGATCATCATTTAGTAGTTATATTTGGTGAAGAAAATAGGGTGAGGCGAACCCAACGTTGGAAGGGTGTTTTGTCACCATCATACAAGATGTCTAATGACATACAACCTCGTGTCATCATAAGACAGGGTTGTGCTCATCCACTTGCTGAGTATATTTATGGGCACTACCTATATAATCTTGGTGTTTGTTTGAAGTATAATTCTCAATTAGAGACAGTAGAGATAATGATATGTCAAGAGAAGACTCACCATTGGGAAGAATATGATAGTAATCTTCTCGTTTTTCTTTGGGGTCTATTGGGTCAACCAAGAATAATTCTGTGGCCATATGATATCTATCATAACCTAGACGCATGGCCTCCTATGTACGAAGGTTTCCTTAAGCACTTCCCAAAGATTCTAATTTTTAAAACAGTTTTTGACTATACCTTTATGTAAGGTGTCATTGTGACGTGCTGTCTACGGTTGGAACATGAGTCACATTTGGTATATATTTGTATCCAAACTCACAGCATATGTGTTGTTGTATTTTGCACGACAATTGTTGTATTAAAGTTACAGTTGTTTTCTGTACCATGTATTTGGCGACTCAGAATAGGTTGGATGAAATGAACCTATTTTGGGGACGTCACAACAAACCTTATATGTAACATTAAAAGTTATGATTATACTAATTCACAATTGCTGGTCATAATCATATCAATCAACAGTCCATCTTTGCACTACGGGCCAAAGATGACTTTCAACACAATATAAGCATGAGGCTGATGATAATGATATAAAGATTCAATCAAGTGAAATAAAGGATAAATATTAGATATTTATAATTCAATTTATACAGAGTTCAAAAATGTCTAAATTGTCAACATGATAACTATTTGTGAATTAAAATTCAAGAATGATATTCACGTATCAAAAATAATTTGGACAGAAAAGAAAATTAAATTCTGTTGTGAATAGTACTCGTGAATAGTATCGTATGAATAGTACCCATGAATAGTACTGTATGAATAGTACCCAGACATGAAAAGTTTAAAATTTAATAAGAAAGTTCAGACCAATATTCCAGTGAAATGATATTAGATGAAGCACAAAACTTAAGGAATTTTCTAATCATTTCAGAAATTATAGAAGCAATACTTACCATAGTAAGTTTAAATTTAGAAATATGAGATGAAATAATATCACTTACATGATATGGAGTATGAAAGAAAATGATATCTCTTACGAGTATGGAAGGAAATAATATCATTTACGAGTATTGAAAGAAAATAATATTCTTTACGAGAAAAATAATATTCTTTACCTTAGTAGGAAAGTAGTTTTAACTAGAACAACGGAGATTACGTTGAGATAATCTTGCACTGCTATCAACACTCAAAATATCCTTATACTCACAAGAAACACTACAAGAAAAAGGTTAACCAGCGACCGCCTATCAGCGACCGTATATAGTCGCAAATAGCCATCAGCGACCGCATGCGGTCGCACAAAATCTGGTCGCTAAGGTGCACATCCGCGACCACTATTAGCGACCGCAATATCTGCGACTGATAAAAGCGACCGAAATGACAAATTCGGTCGCTGAGCTGAGTCAGCATAGACCAAGAACAAAGGTGACGTGGTCCACGTGTCAGCGACTGTTATCCGCGACCGAATGCGGTCGCGGATAGTCTCAAATATAAATTCGGTCGCTAATAAGTATCAGCGACCGCATGCGGTCGCTGCTATGAAAAAAATATAAACAGATTTTCACTGTTTTGCGGAATTCCCAAAAACATGTACCTGTTTTGTACCTGCTTTATCCCAACACACATACACAACAAGATAAACAGCATACACAATAATATAAACATCCATTGTATACCCACCAACACATACACCAAACTAGTTTCAAAACTAGTTTAAATAACATAACTGAATATACAAGTTATGAACATACACATGCAATAATAACATTTCAAAACTTGTTTAAGTAACATACATACATCTAAAGAAAAACTTGTAAAAGTACAAGCTTATACTATAACTACAAAAGTGATATATATATAAAGCAGGTACGTCAAGCATCATCGCCTCCTTGATCACCCTGTAATTAACAAAATAATAAAATAAGTTACAAATATATACTAACTATGTTAATATTGGTATATTACGACAATATATACAACAAATTGATTTTATACCTCGTCGATATCCCCATGCTGTGATGCTGCTGCTGCCACCATTGCTTTAGCTAACTCCTCAGGATCCAGAGCCCCCAGATGCCCGCCCAGTATCGTCAGAAGATTTCGATCTTGACATATAGCTCTAACACAGTCAGCCGGAGTATGAACAGCTGGATGGCTTGATGACTGTGTAGACTGGGTAGAAGAGCAGCCTGAGCCACTGAAGGATGGGCGTCGTCATTGTCCTTGACCTTTAATGCAGTTCTTCTTCACAACAGACGCCCTCTCCCATAACTCTTGATCAATAGACGGACGTGGAGTGCCTTCAGGATAGCGTTTGACTATGAAGCATCTGCTCTTGATAAATCTCCCCATCAACTAATTCGACACGACTACGCGCGGGAGTATGAATTACAACTTGCCAATCTGTAGGCGGTCTATCCCTTTTCCTAACAGGACTAGGAGTGTAGTATACTTGTACTGTTTGAGTTGGTAAAACAAACGGTTCGTTGGAGTACGCAGACCTATGGAGGTCAATATCGACGATTCCATGTCTGTCAACACGTATCCCTTTTTCTGAATCAAACCAACGGCACTTGAACAAGTGAATATGACCCCCGTACGTGCCCTTGTACGACAACTCTACGATTTCCTCCAACTCCCCATAAAAGGCACGACCAAGCTCATTGTAACAATCTCCTTGGACACACACTCCAGAGTTCGTTGTAACATGTATAATTAATATATTTAATTATTTATTATTTATTATATATTAATGACACCACTAAGTCACTAACTCAATAATGGTCCTACTCCTTATCGGACATCTCACATAAAATAATAAGCACATACAAAGAAGAGCTAAACAGACGTAAAGGAACCAAATGGTAAGCAAGAACCACTACTCCATAATGTTTAAATAAACTATAGCTGCCTTCCGACCATCTACCATCATTTCCAACTTTGACTGTGTATCTTCACCCATTAATTGACACTTGTATCACTTCTCTACCAACCTTTATAGTGTTAGGATACCAGAATACCATTAGCATTAAACTTTGAAAAAGAACAAGTTAACCTTTATAGTGTTAGGATAACAGAATACCAACACTTTGACAAAAACTCAACACTTTCCACTAGAGAACAAATGAACTTGTTTTTGTTTTCTTATTCCTAATTTAAGTATATTTTTAGATAGATAATATACTAGATCTTCTACACATTTTCACCCAAAATATTATACAGTCTCCTCTACTAAACTCAAATTTAAACATACTATATAAGATGAACCTGTCCAATTTTTTTCACTTGGACAAAAACGAGGTTGTCATTATTTTTCTAGTTCCTCTGTCAATGACATTAATCAATAATACAAAGAATATTTGGTAAAATAGTGAAAAGTCCATTGAACCCCAATACAGAGAATATGCCAAGAGTCCCACAGGCTTGAGCGATCAAACTTTCACAAATTAGATAACTAATACTGAACAATTTAATCACTCAGTTTTATGACAAATAAGAATTCATGTCCATTTTAATGAAATAGCAAAACTAATACTGAACAAATTTAGTCTAGGTACCCAAAATAGTTAAGCTATCAAATAGTTTGTTGCATATCAAATACTTCACAGTCGTAAATCAGGGGTGCACATATGATTTTGTTACTTGTGCAGGTAGCGGTGGTGTCGGCGGCGGTTGTGGTAATGGTGATGGTGGGTGGCGACGGCGACTGTGGTGGTGGTGGTGGTGATGGTGATGGTGGCAGCAGCGGCTGTGGTGGTGGTGAAGGTGGCGGCGACCGTTTTCCCCTCTTTTCCCTCTTCTCTTATCCCCCTTCTCCCTCTTCTCCCTATTCTTTTCTCCCTCTTTATTTTCTTTTGTCGATCGAGAGTGACGAACTGGAACTGGAACAGATTAATTGGAAGATATCAGCGACCGCATGCGGTCGCTAATTTTAAATGATGTGGAAATATCCGCGACCGCATGCGGTCGCTGATGGTGAGTGGTCGCAAATTACTAAGGCGCCAACATTTCGTGCCAATTTTTTGGAGGTAAAATTGAACCTGCGACCGAATAGCGACCGGGTTCGGTCGCTACCATACTATAGCGACCAAATTAAGGGCGGTCGCGAATAGCGGTCGCTAGTAATACTTTCTGCGACCAAAAGGTGCGGTCGCTGATTGTTTTGGTCGCTGTTAGATCATTTTCTTGTAGTGAAATACGCTCAATATTATAGAGAGAGAATTTTCTGATTATGTGAGTTTCATTGTTTAACTAAGTGTGGGCAAGAAAATCGTACCTTGCTAGGGTTAGGGTTTCGTGTTGGCTGAGAAGGAGAGAAATTCACGAAAAGTACGAAATTGATTGATTGATTAAAGAGGGAAGAAGAACAGATGAGCGATTTCTCCAACGACACGTGACAGTATTCTTGGAATCCAAGAACCTTGTTAGGGTAGCAAGGATTAAGAGAGTCTTCTTGAGTCTTCGGGTTGAGAGAGAATCTCCAAGTCTCCTAGTCTTCCAAAAGGTCCAAGTCCTGAGTCTGAAGAGAAGTCCCCTTCCCAATGGAGTGGAAGGGGTATTTATAGGATTTTTTGGAGGGTAGTCATGTGTTAGACACATGTCCTCGGAAAAATTCTAAATTTACCATTAGTCATCAGAGTAATGTCCAGATCGTCCTGCCCTTTAGCCATCAATCCAATCCCTCTATCAATTCCTAAAATGAGTCGCCTCCACGTGTCTTCTGCCTCGGGACACGTGAAAGATTCTCTCAGGTCTTGCATCTCTATTTTCGGCTCTTCCGTCCTTTCATTTAATCATAATGTGAATCTTAATTTGTGCATTTAATTTAATTAGGACAAATGAACCCTAATTTATACCTGGGCCCATATTTGCCCCCTGCACATGAGTCACACCTTTAGGGTGGCGATCGTGCAAATTACTTCGAGTCTTTGAGTCATGTTTCAAATTTCTAAACAATCCGCTTAGTTTGATCTTGCAGGTCTCAAAAACAGAAAATCGAGAGGCCCCCTAGGAGAGCTCTCCCAAAATATCTTGAAAATCTTTCCCAAATCCTGCTCAATCTTTGTTTCCTTATATATATATATATATATATATATATATATATATATATATATATATATATATATATATATTTTAAACTTAGATATCACGAATTGATATCAGAAGTCATTAATTTTTTTAGCTCCTAATCTGCACAATTTGATGAGCAAATTGGCTTCATTTAAGTATATACAGCAAACACGAAGCAAAAATTAAGCACATCAGTCTATCGGACGGGCATTAATCAATTAATTGAAATACACCAGGTTAATGCTTTTGCCATATAGTGTGCAGTTTCATTGCTTACCAATTATAACACGCCTACAACAAACTCGCTCTAAACTAGGGATAAAAAATTAAACCTTATTTTATTTTGTAAATAAGCTCAAATCATCTTTTATTTGTAAACAAGATCAAATCTTTTTTATTTAGAAATACAATATTTGTTTCCATATATATATATATATATATATATATATATATATATATATATATATATATATATGTCCCATAACAAAGTAATCAAATGTGCAGCCAAGTATAATTAATCTATATGTATACATGATTATATAGGCTAGGTGGCTGCAAGCATGCATATTCAAAGTGAGGGTCGGCTTTATAAAATTGCAACGAAGGAAACAAATCATATCTTTACCAAAACAAATCATGAATATTCATATCTATAAAACCTTTTTCATAAATCACATTTTTTTTTTTGAAAATTCCACACATGCAAAAATGAGATTTCTTGCTATAGAATTGCAACGATTCCAACGGAGGAAACCATTAGTTTCTCATGCATGGACCCAAAACTTAGGGTCGTCTTTCAAGTATTACTGACAAAACAAAGACTTGTAATATACTGCAAGTCAAAGTGAAATTGTATATATATATATATATATGTAATTTTTTTTTTACTCTTTTTTTTTTGAAACTAAATCAAGATAAATTAAATCAAATATGTATTACAAAATAAAATCTTATTTTATTTTGGAAATAAAATCAAATTCTTTCTTATTTTATTTCGGACACAAGATCAAATCTTTTCTTATTTTTAGTCAAAAATAATATTAAATATCCCATATATATATATATATATATATATATATAATATTTTCAATTGAAGATTTGATTACCTGTGAACGTATATTTTATAATATATTTTTCAATTGAAGATTTGATTACCTTTTAGCTTTTATAGGAATTCCTTGTGAAACTTCTTTCAAGGACACTAACAATTGCCTCAAGTTCTTATCCGCTGAATATAATTTTCTCTCTACTTTCTTTCTCCTCCGGCTTCAAGCTCTCATCCTTCAATTATATATATATATATATATATATATATATATATATATATATATATAATTTTATTCCGAGCTCCGGGCTTGAATTCTCCTTCAGAAACGATCAATAATCCGCATGCTTTTGGTACATGTATTGTATCCTTTATTTTCCAATTCTTTGATTCATATGAACTGTTTTGAGAAGCATATACATTTGTATGGAAAAATGGATGTGTCATGATCACTGATTATATATGTAATAAGGGAGGCTGTTTAGGAATCATATATTTGTAAACCCATGGAAACCATATATTATATATAGCTCAATTATAATGAAATGATATACACGGGAAATCATATAGGCTGTTTAGGAATTATATATTTGTAATAGGTATATGTAATCCCATTGAAAACATATACGGTCCGGATCTTAAGCTCACCTTTTATCTAGCTCACCTTATTCACCCCCCTTTAGCGACGGACCGGGCGACGATTCGGTCCGTCGTTATATGTAGAACCGTCGTCTTAGCTTTTAGCGACGGACAACATATAGCGACGGACCGAATCGTCACCCGGTCTGTCGCTAAAGGGGGGTGAGTAAGGTGAGCTAGATATATTCCCAAACCATATATATATATATATATATATATATATATATATATATATATATATATATATATATATATACGGTCCAGATCTTAAGCTCACCCCTTATTCAACTCACTCGAACTCACCCCCCTTTAGCGACGGACCTGACGACGGTTCGGTCATACAACCATCGTCTATACTTTTAGCGACGCTATATGTTGTCCGTCGCTAAAAGTATAGAAGACAGTTGTATGACCGAACTGTCGTCGGGTCCGTCGCTAAAGGGAGTGAGCTCGGGTGAGTTAGATAAGGGGTGAGCTTAAGATTCAGACTCTCTCTCTATATATATATTTAATAACCAAGTCCCCACTTCAGTTCATGGTAAATGGCTAGTAGTCTAGTACAGGCTCAAGTCCCCACTTCAGTTCATGGTAAATGGCTAGTGCAAGCTCATGTTAAAAAAAAATAAGATGTACACATAGCCTTTACTTGTCCCCAGTCCGGATCAAGTGCATACCCCTTATCTTACTTACCTGTGCTCACCCCCCTTTAGGCGACGATTTCGGTCATACAACCGTCGTCTATATTTTTAGCGACGGACAACATATAGCGTCGCTAAAAGTATAGACGACGGTTGTATGACCGAAACCGTCGCCTAAAGGGGGGTGAGCATGCGTGAGTAAGATAAGGGGTATGCACTTGATCCTTGCTCTACTTGTCCCATATTAATAGGTTATGGAATTTCATGAAGCATAAATTGGTGACCCCAAATCATGTGTTAATCTCTGTATAGTCACGGATCAAAATTCCCGATGGCAACATCAATACGTTGTAGTCACGAATCAAAACTCTTTAAGAGTTCAGGCGGCTTGAACTTCATTTTTTTTAATATTTGAATTCTTTCTAATTGCTCCATGGATTTCCTTTCTTTTCAGTTGATCATAGTGTTTCTTTTCCAGGCCATTTCACCTTAACAGGACCTTGGCTCGGATATTCTCAAAAGTAATACTGCAAGGAAGAAACATCTATTCTGGGCCATTTCACCTTAATAAGGATCCTGTCTCGAATATTTTCAAAGAAAAAGCAATACCGCAAGGAGGAAGCGTCCATTCCGAGCCATTTCACCTTAACAAGGTTCTTGGCTCGGATATTTTCAAAGAAAAGAGGCAACACCGTAACGAGAAAAAATTTATTTTGAGCCATTTCACCTTAACAAGGTTCTTGGCTCGGATATTCTCAAAGAAAAGAGGCAACACTACAACGTGGAAGAATTTATTCCGGGCCATTTCACCTTAACAAGGGTCTTGGCTCGGATATTCTCAAAGAAAGGACAACACCGCAAGGAGGAAGAATTTATTTCGGCCCATTTCACCTTAACAAGGATCTTGGCTCGGATATTCCGGTGAAGTAGCATTTATTCCAATCAATTGATTCAACAAGCAAGGAGAAGTTAAATGTAAGAGGGGAGAGCTCCTTAGGTGGCTAAACCCTATGGGCCAACCCCTAGGGGGACCAACCTAATGGCCTCTTCCTTCATATTTTTTCGTTCTTCCTCTGCCTTATTTTTATTTGAATGGCTTTTAATGTTCGTGCTCTTTTTTGCTTTTTCTTTCAGGTGTTTTTAAGCTTAAACCTCAGACTTCCTCCTTTGCTATGATAAGCATTCAAGTTCAAATGTTTTCCTTGCTCTTTAGAGCCCTTATGCTGAATTCTTCTTGCTTGCAGGCCCTCGATCTCCATTGAACATTATGCAGACCCGAAAACCACCAAGGGGGCCCCATTCCTCAGTGATTGGGGAAGGACTTCTTCGTTGTATTCAACTATGCAGGGACTTTCCCGGCCAACAGAACCATGATGCTCTTACCATGTTGTTTTCACTTTGATGCTCTACATGCACATTGGTCACTGCTTGGGAGGAATTCAGTACCCCTAATCTAGAGGATGTCTATACCATCTACTAGTAAGTATTTCCCCCCTGCGCGTGAGTCACGCCTTTGGTGGGATGATCACTAAAAATGTTTCAAGTGTTGAAGTCTTAATTCAAGTTTCTAAACAATTCGTGGAGCTTGATTTTTTTTTTTGCAAGTCTCTAAAACGAAAGTCCTATGAGAGGGAACCTCTAAGGGAAACCCTAGGAGGACGAGCCCTGGAGGAGTTTTCCTTGGATATCTTAAAATCTTCAATCTAATCCTTCTTATTCTCTCTTGAAATTTCTCGCTTCTTCAGAATCAAGAAGTCATCGAGAAGGCCAATGCTGATGAAGAGGATGATGATGTTCCCATTAGGTTCTTTACGAGTAGAGGACTTGAAGCAATTTAGAGATGATGCAGACAACCTTGCAGCCGTGGGTGTTGATATGTCTCCTTTTCGTGCTAGGTTGAATCTTCTCAAGTCAAAATTTTATATTGTTGCACTTCATTTGGAGGTTGCTATACGCAAGTGTGAGGATGGCTGCTTTTCAGTACAACTCTCAGATCTTGACAAAACCACAAGAAAATTGGAGGCCAAGTCTCGGGATCTAGAGTCCAAGCTTCGAGATATTGAGTGCCAACGATGGGACTTATAGTCAACTACCCAAGAGGTTATGGATTTTTGTAATATTTTCCATTTTATGTATTAGAAAACTTATTTACATATATTTCATTTATCAAAATATAGTTTCTTCATCCTTATTGATTGTCTTTAATTTGAATGCTTCCTTAAAACTAAATATTTAACATTGAATCTTAAGTTGTTCAAATTAAGACTCTAAGACAACAATAGGCCTCATAAAATAGTAAACATAAATCCTTTCAAGAAAAAACATGTTTTTTTATTCAAACTAACACTTGAATCTATACTTTTTTTAAAAGAGATCAGAAAAAATATTCAAGCATAAGCGGAAGTTTGACAATTTATTGATAATAAAATTGCTTTTAACGAAAAGTATAACATTTCAAATAATAAATCCTACTTTTGTAGGAGAAAGCATAACGTTCACCACTTTTAGAGATAAGGTGTAACTTTTTTTTTTTAGGTTGAGGGCTTATACTCAGGTGCCTCAATCATTTTTAGAGTTGAAAGTGTAACTTCCAAGGACTTATAGTCAGGTGCCTCGATTGCTTTTAAAGTTGAAAGTATAACTCTTCGGGTCTGAGGACTTATAGTCAGGTGCCTCATTCACTTTTGATGATAAAGTGTAACACTCGGGTGCCTTGTCACTTGGGTCATCCAATTTCTTGGCAAGTGCAGTCTACGAGGACTTGAAATCGGGTGTCTCGTCACTTGGGTCGTTCAATTTCTTGGCAAGTACGGTCTACGAGGACTTAAAATTGGGTGCCTCGTCACTTGGGTGGTCCAATTTCTTAGCAAGTGCGGTCTACGAGGACTTAAAATTGGGTGCCTCTTCACTTGGGTCATCCAATTGCTTGGCAAGTGTTTTTTATAAGGACTTGGCCACCATCTTGGGTGGATTTTTTTTTTTATTCATCAATTCTTGTGCCTCCTCCCTTGGTCATCCAATTACTTGGGAAGGGATACTCCTGAGGACTTGAACCACCATTTTTGGTGGACACCATCTTGGGTGGATTTTTAATTCGTCAATTCTAGTAGCTATAATTCAGAGTTTTTTCGATGGTAAAGCCAGTATTTGGGTTGTCCATCATCTTGACTTTCGGGACTGCACCATGAGTGATAGTGTTGCACGTTTCCTTTTCTAGTTCAATCTCTCCGGCCTCTAGCTTCTCATGGTATATCCTCCGTAAACTGTAACAGTCCATAGTGGAATGTCCTGCGTATTGGTGGTATACACAGAAGTCCGGCCTTCTTTTCATCTCTTTCGTCACAATCAACCGGGGCCTTGGAGGCTTCACCACTCCGTGCTCGACCCATTATTCGTACAGGCCCCTAAATGCCTTCTCACTGCATGTGATAGCCTCCAGAACTGGCATTCTGGAATACTTGTCCCCATGCTTTCCTCTTTTTCGTTCAAATTTCTCATTCTTCTCCCTCTTGCCCCCTTGTGGTTTTGACTGAGATTTCGCCAAAGCCACAGTTGTTGTCCTCTTGTCCTTCCATTAACCATCGCATGGCTGGTGGGTAATGTCATGATTCCTCTCAAGTCTTATGCAAAAGATGAGAGGGTCGCAAATGAATCATAAGCCTTGGTAATGAGGTGGAGCTGAAAGGCGTCTAAAGCACCATTGTTGCATATGCTGACCAAGTTCTTTTCTTTAATTGTCTCTGCACACTTCTGTGCTTGGGCCCTGAACCTGTCCATGTAATCCAACAGCTCCTCGTTTGTCTTCTGCTTGAATCGAATGAGCTCTATAATGGTTACTTGTTTCTGCACATAGAAAAATTTCTTAAAAAATTATAATTTTAGATCATCCCAATCATGGACTGATCCCTTCTCCAAATTGTAGTACCAACTGAAGGCACTATCCGTCAAAGTCTTGTTGAATTCCCTCATCAACAAATTGTGATTGTTCATTTCATCATATCCTAACCATGGGGACATCGACTCCACGAACCTGGCAATATGTTCCCTGGCATTTTCTTTCTCATTGTATTTTGGAAATTACTGGGGATGCTCGATATACCCTGTCGGGTAAGGTTGTCTCCGAATATGTGTCGGATAAGGTGGAGTAAAGTCTAATTCCGAAGTTCGGGATGTCTGCCTATGAAGTTGATTGATCACATCGATCTTATCATCCTTCGTCACGTATTAGCTCGTGGCATCGACTCTTTATGGTGTTATGACGTATTGCTGCATTGGCGGTGTATATGGTAAAGAAATTGGTTGATGCACACTTGCATCATGCAAAGCTTGCATTGGTTATGCTTGTTAGCTCGTTCGTTGAACGTGGCTTGGGATGGTTGGCACCTGCACTTGTGAAAATGTGGGGAGAGTGGTCGTGATAATGTTTGTCTAAGGCTGGCTTGCTTCAAGTCTGGGTTGTGGCATGTCATCAATGTTTTGGGGTTCCAAGTTGATGATTAGAACTGACTGATTCTCAGTTAATGGACGTATAGTTTGATTCTCTCTGTTATTGTTGTTGTTATTGTCCTCCACTCCTGCTCGTTCCTCCTGCGAACTGCTGGGAAACATGGCCTTGAAAGTGGGCATTTGCATCAACTGTTGACGGAAATTCCCCATTTCCTCTTGCTTCCTTTGCATCTCTAGCATCATAACCATCATCATTCCTTGTCCTTCCCGTGCTTCCTTTAATGCCTTAAGCATCTCCAGTTGCACATCTTTTGTCTGCTCTCCACTTGCTTCCTCGTCATGCCTTCCCGTGCCTGTCTGCCTGACATTCATTATTTGTTGATGAGCCATGTATGGTGATGTTGAACTTCCTTCCGACGCATCTTCAGGGACGGGTTGATCGAGATCTAGATTAACGCCTTGGAGAGCTTGATTTGCTTGCCTTGGAACTGGATCCGATGAAGTAATGCTCGTTGTCGGTGACACTCTTCCGGTAGTTCTCCCACTTCGAGTTGTGGACATACCCTTCACAAATCCTACACCTCCCCAGCAGAGTCGCCAAAGAAATGTGGGCAAGGAAATCGTACCTTGCTAGGGTTAAGGTTTCGTGTTGGCTGAGAAGGAGAGAAATCCACGAAAGGTACGAAATTGATTGATTGATTGAAGAGGGGAGAAGAACAGATGAGCGATTACTTCAACGGCACGTGGCAAGTCCTGAGTCTGAAGAAAAGTCTCCTTCCCAATGGAGTGGAAGGGGTATTTATAGGATTTTTTGGAGGGTGGTCATGTGCTAGGCATATGTCCTCGGGGAAATTCCAAATTTACCCTTAGTCATCGGAGTAATGCCCAGATCATTCTGCCCTTCTAATAACCAATCCAATCCCTCAATCAATTCCCAAAATGAGTCGCCTCCACGTGTCTTCTGCCTCGGGACACGTGAAAGATTCTCTCAGGTCTTGCTTCTCTATTTTCGGCTCTTCCGTCCTTTCATTTAATCATAATGTGAATCTTAATTTGTGCATTTAATTTAATTAGGACAAATGAACCCTAATTTGCACCTGGGCCCACACTAAGCAACCTATTTATAGAAAAATGCTAGCACACCACTTCTAACAAATTTACATACGGATGAATTTGCAGCATACTTATTTTGAAAAGAAGAATTCAAAAGCAAACTTCTCACTTCCACCCATTTATTTCACATGTTTATATATATATTATAATAATTTTACTATTTAAACAATTATAAATTATAAATTTATACTATTATAATATATTATAATAATATATTTGAACGAATATTTTATCAGAGAAGATAATTATGGTTCCATAGAAAAATATGTCATATTTTCAATAAATATCTCATGCTAAAACTCCTTCTTTTATATCAAATTAAAGAAATATTTACTTAACATATTTATCAAAAAAAGTTATTTTATTCATCAATTATTTACAAATCTTCAATCTTTCAATAATTATTTCTAATTAATATTATAGATTCACAATACTGACAGCCAGATCGTTCCTAGGAAAGAGGGGGCTTTTCGATAAGAATTTCTCCTTACTGGAGCGCAATTATATAACATAACCCCTTTTCTCGACAGAACTTTCTAGACATTATTAATAATTCTATCCAATAATATTATTTCAATGATATGAGTTACTGTGTCGTGACAATTATTGAATCAATCATGTAAAATACTATTCAATTATCACTGTAGCAATTATTGCATCAATAATATGAAAGACTGTGCAATTTTTACTGTATCAATTATTGAGTGACTTCTTACGTAAGAATCAATAATCAGAGATACTGTGCAATACCGTGTGCTACTGTGCAACCACGCGTATTATTGTACTTTTATCACCGGGTATTTCAACAGTTTAATGGTAAAAGTTTTGCCGTTATTTTTTTATAAAAAGGTTATTTTTGTCGCTTTCTATATCCGACAGTTATTCTGTTATGTGGTCCACCAATGATTGTGCCGTCGTACGGATATTCCCCGACAAAATGAATATTTTATGACAACTTGTTTACTTTACAAAATTTACACATATCACCCATAACTATAGCATTATATCAAATCAACATCTTATTATTCAAAATAATATTTTGAGAAAATTAAATCTTTATTCATAAAAAGTTGGGGTCTTACAATGGTTGTTTGGAAGGAGACCTTAATCTGATTCGGAGAAGGATTCTGTGAAGATGGTGAGAACATTATAAATACAAAGTTCTTCATTAATTCTAAGGTACATACAATTTATTACTTTTTAGCACTAGAGCATTAAGCCTCCATTGTTAACCTTATATCACTCTGTACTTATTCTCATACCGGAGCTATCCCCCGGTGGCCCAAGCCGTCAAGCTTTCGGTGTTTACTCGTTTCTGTGCAGGATTAGACGCGCTTTGGTGATTGGAGCGCGTTGACGGATATTGGCGTTAGAAGGAGGGATTTTCTAGTGTTGCTGGATTTCAATCACACTCATCAACTTCCTGCATCTGTGATCATGGAGAACAGTATGACAGTAACAGGTGCAGGACAGTCGACGGCGAAAAGTTCTTTTCGCCAGAGAGGATCTGTTAAAGATAGACTGGGGCCATCAAATAGCATCCATGATAGATATTTTAGAACATAATATAATTAAACTCACATTTTACATGACCTCATATAAATATAATAAGTCTTTTCTCTTAAAATTAGTAAACTTAACTTAAGTATTATTAAGTAAAATAGATATTAACATTTTATATTCAAATCGTGAACTTTAAATATATTTTATGATACAATTTTTTTATCAGTAAAATATATTTTTCGATGATTCTAAATTTTACAACCCACAATAGCTGAATTCTGAACGTAGGATCCGAGAAAAATTTAAGAAATAAATAGCTGATTGTGATACAACTATGTCATGGCTTACAGCTTACCACGTGCAATGATTGTGTGGTCTTATTTCCCCTTCCTTCTCATTCTTTCGTCTCCCCGTCTTTCTTTTTTCAACCTTAAAATTAACATGTCACTCATTTGATTTTTAAAAAAAAATTATATCATTAATTTTAGAACAGATGGAGTATTATTATATACAATTATAAAGAACTTCTATATTTATTTTATTGTGTACTATTATATAGTGTTGGTATAGATTAGTTTTACAAAGTCAATTTCAAGAAAGAGACAATTCTTTCATAACATATGAAATCTTCATCGTTCTTTTTTCTTTGGATTAATAAAAGAATTTACCATGCCTAGAAGAACGATACTAGTATATATATATATATATATATATATATATATATATATATATATATATATATATATATCACTCTATCACTAAGTCCACGGAAGGGACTGGATTAACTGGGTGAGGAATCAAAGTTCCTCTAGATTGATTACTTGGGCCTGGGGGTCGGCCTGAACCACGAAAACCACCTCTGGAACTCATTTTTTATTACCTGAATTAATGAATTCACAATTTTTTCTTAAATCTAAGTTCTTTCATACACACCCTTCTTACCTAAAGCAGACTCATACCTATGTTCTTGTCTAAACCAAACACTGCTCTACCACGAGACTTACAAAAGGCAACAGACACGGTGAACTAGGTGTTCTACAGTAAGTAAAGTGAGTTCAGAACAAGGAAGAAGAAAGAATTATGAAATGGGAAAAAAAGAATAGATCAAATAGATTTAATAGATACAGCTAAAACAGAACAACATGGCTTTGATACCATTTGAGGGCGGAAGGAGATCATGGATGAGTGGTGCAAATAATCAATCATCAACACAATACAATATAAACAGATAGTTTACTAAAATAATTGTATTAAACTTAAAATATTTACAAATGAAAATTTAAATAAAAACTTACAATGGATTGTAAGCTTCCTTACTTCAACATTATAGAGAGAGAAAGAAGTAGAGAGAATAAGAACCTGAAACTGAAACAAAAAATTGAACCTGCTTAACAACTGACTTAGTTATCCTTTTATAGAATAAGGAAAGAACTATTACAAAAGTAAATTATTACATTTGACTATGAATAGTGAAAATGAATAGCGACTTTTTTACAATTTTGCGCCGAAAGGCAGACAGTACTCCGTAAAATCCAAACGAATCTTTACTTTTGGCAGAAAAGCATATGCGTATTCTGATAATCACGAACTTTATCTTTAGCTGTCTGAAGATTATTTTCGGTGTGAAAGATTAGGACATTTTACTATGTAAATGAGTCCTGAGTATCTTGAAGGTCGATGCTTCCATAGGGGTCGTCATTAAGGTCTTTAATGGCAGAAGACTTCTTGGAGGAAAAGGAAGTTGACTTTTAAATTTGTGGTCAAATTGTAAAAACCACGAATGACTGAAAGACTGATTTTGGTATAAGAAAATCTTATGCCAGGCTTCAATATAATCATAGTAACAAAAATGGTTACTTTGATTGGTTAAAGAACGAATATCAGAAGGACGATTACCCCAATCAGTCATGGAGATAATCTGTTTAATTTAAAGGGAATTGAAAATGACTTTTGATTCATCATTCCTATCGTAAATAGGTTTGATGACAATTGACTCAGTTTGGAGAAGAGTATCATTATAAAACGTAAGAGATTTATAAGGGGCAAGAGGGATGAAATGTCAATCAGTAGGGAAGAACTAGGAAGCAAGCTTAACTGGATCATCTTTGGGTTTCATAGATGATTCAACATGGAAAAGGTTGACTTCATAATTTGGGATAAACTGGGAATTTTGACTAGGTTGAGGAGTGACCTGCTGAGGACAAGAAAATGAATCAACAAGTTTAGGTTTACTGGCCAAAACCGTATTGTATGGTTTTGGGATAGATCCCAAAATTTGGTATCTGTTTACTAAGTCCATAGAAGGGACTGGATTAACTGGGTGAGGAATCAAAGTTCCTCTGGGCTGATTACTTGGGCCTGGGGGTCGGCCTGAACCACGAAAACCACCTCTGGAACTCATTTTTTAACAAGCCATTTTGGAAGGAAAAATTCATTAATGGTTTACCTAATTTGTTTGCTCACAAAGTCAGAGAAGAATTAAGTAAAGACTTAGGTCACATTGATTATGATAATCTTACTTATGGTGATATCATAAGTCAAATTCAAAAAATTGGTCTTAAAATGTGCATTGATTTTAAAATCAGTAAACAAGCCAATAAAGATAAAAAGAAAGCCAAATATGAGTTAGGAACCTTTTGTGAACAATACAGTTTACCTCCTGTTGCTCCCTCCCGAAGGAAACACAGAGGCATAAACATGTTGAAAAACACAAAAATAATAAAGGTCATAAAAAACATAAAAGAAATACTCATAATAGTAAAGATCAAGATAATTATTATAGTAAACCAAAGCCTACTAATAAATCTAAAAATTTTGATAAAAGAAAAATTGTTTGCCATAATTATGGGTAAAAAGGACATTATAAAAATGAATGTAAAATAAAACAAAAATTAAATCAGCTAAATGATTCATCTGAAGACACTGAACAGATTCTAGAACTTATCAGAGTTGAGAATAATAACAATGAATGTTCTGATGAATATTCTGATATTCCTTCTACTTCTGATAATAATACTAGTAATTGTTCAGATGATAGTACGGAAGAAGTCACTATCTGTACGAATAATAGTGTTAACAATTGTTGTGCAAGAGGAGTAAATGTTCTTAACAAAGATGACGAAGAGCAATCTTTGTTAATTGATCTAATTAGTAAAATCAATGACCCTCAGCTAAAAACTTAGTATATGAAACAGTTGATGTAAGATCCCAACTTTTATGAATAAAGATTAATTTTCTCGAAATATTTTTTATGAATATTATGGTGTGGATTTGATATAATGTTATAGTTGTGGGTAATATTTACAAATTTTTGCAAAGTAAGCAAGTTGTTATAAAATATTCGATTGGTCGGGGAATATTCGTTTTATCAGGGAATATTCGTACAACGACATAATCATTGGTGGATGTGACGCCCCCAAAATAGGTATACATCACCCATTCTGAGTTGCCAAATACATGATACAGAAACAAATACAACTTCATTAATACAATTATCGTACAAAATACGACAACACGTATACTGTGAGTTTAAATACAAATATTATCTAATAGACAGTATTCAAACTTAAAAAGAGTCCTCATTATAATTATTATCACACTATTTTATAAAACAGCGAGGACTGCTAACACAACTGACTGAAAATATCACTCCACACTCCTACTAGTTCCCGTTATATTCTCGCCTCCTGAGAAAAAAAATAGAACAAAAAGAAAAAGGGTGAGCTCAACTAGCCAAGTAAAGAATATTATGACTAAGATAATATACAACAAATTATCATTAGTCTTCAACAGGAAAAAATCTGATAGAATATAATAGACAACAAGTTTTAGATCAACAACTGCAGCGGAAACAGCAATCCATTAGAAGAGTCAAGTATAGAATGCATTCTACTATCTTTTATCCATGTAACATCAATCAATATACATCTTGAATCAAATATTCATCTTAGTACTACATGCCAAAGATATTCATTTGTATCACCAGTTGGTCATGTTCATCTCAACACTTGTTCATCTTTCCACTACGGCCCAAAGATATTCATCAGTTAATCATTCATCTTTGCACTACAGGCCAAATATATTCAGTAATATAATCATTTAGGACTGAGGATGATGAAAAATATCTTTAAAAAAATGAATCCAGTGAAACAAATAGATAAATATTAGGGATTCATACTAAAGTTTATCCAAGTTCAAAAATACTCCATAATAATCAATTTTGGACCAGAATTCGAAAATAAAGATCAAAACATGGATACAATCAAATATAGTAATCACAATAGACAACTTGGACAAAGAAAGAAAAATTTATTTTTCTGTGAATAGTGTCGTATTTGTGAATAGTATCGTATACGTAAATAGTAATCTCGACATAAAAAAGTAGAAATTCCACAATAAAATTTATACAAATATTTCGGTATAACTAATGATATTGAAATAATAACATCATTTATGAAGAAAATAGCATCCCTTACCTCAAAAGAACAGTACTTCTGACTGGAATATCGAATGTAATGCCGAAGAAAACTTGCACTGAATAGCAACTCTCAAAGTATTTAAATACTCACAAAAATACGCTCAAAAATATAGAGAGAGAAAACTTATGCTTCTGGTGTAATTTTCAATTCTAACCTAAGCACCTATTAATAGAAAAATGTCAAAACGCCAAAGCAGACTAAAATAATAAAATAATATTATATTTTTTTTCTCTACACATGCCAAGACCAAGACCAGCACTCCACCTTTGAACAAAAATTTTCAGCACATGTTTTCACAAAAAATAAAAGTGGGTCTCACCAATAATTTTAATAAAAATATTTATTTCCAAAACTTTAATAATTCATAATAAATAGCCCTTTTATCAGAAAAATACAAATTTTATGTTCATTCCATAGTAAATTAAATTCTCTACAACTTTATAGATTTAAGTTTTTCCAAATTCAAAACGAAAAATGATTAAAATCCACATACAGACGATTTTCAACACCTCAATTTCGACAAAAATACTGATAAAATACCTCAGTATTAATTCCTAAATTTATATCCACACAAAATAAATATTTCTATATCCATCCACATAGAATAAATATTTCTTTATCATATAAATCAATAATTAATTATTCACAAATAATATTACAGAATCACAATTATGACAACCAGATCGTTCTCAGGAAAGAGGGGGCTTTTCTATAAGGATTTCTCCTTATTGACGCGTAATTAGATGACTAAATCCCTTTCCTTAGATAAAACTTTCTTAGACATTGCCAATAATGATATCTAACAATATTATTCAAATAATATGAATTATTGATCTGATAATAGAGATACTGTGCAGTGACAATTATTGAAACAACAATAATATAAAATATTAACGTAGCAATTATTAAATCAATAAAATAAAATATTGAATAGTAATTACTGTAACAATTATTGAGTAGTGCCTTCTTACGTAAGGATCAATAATTTAACAATAATGTGTAATACCGTGTGCTACTATGCAACCACGCGTATTACTGTATTTTAACCACTAGGTATTCCAACAGTGTTAACGGTAACAACTACGCCGTTATTTGTAAAAACTCAAACTTGTAGTTTTCTTCATCCGATCATTTTTCGTTATGGGGCCCACAAATGGCTGCGCCATCGTACGAATATTCCCCGACAGTAAGAATATTCCACGACCAAACGATTATTCCCCGACAACAATGAATATTTTATATCCACTTACTTATTTTATAAAATTTGCACATTTCACCCATAACCAAAGTATTATATCAAATTAACACCTTATTATTCAAAATAATAATTAGAGGAAATTTGATTTTATTTATAAAAAGTTGGGGTCTTACAACCTCCCCTCCTTATGAAATTTTGTCCTTGAAATTGACGTACGTACCTGGAGTTTCGAAAAGGTGAGGGTACCTCGCTTTCATTTTCGATTCCAACTCCCAGGTCATTTCCTCAATAGCATGGTTCCTCCATAAAACCTTGACTTGTGGTATAACTTTTGTGCGTAGGACGTGTTCTTTCTTATCCAAAATATTGACAGGTGCCTCCTCGTACGTTAAATCTTCGGCTATCTCATCTGGTTCTATCTCAATAATGTAGTTCGGGTCTTTCACATATTTACAAAATATAGATATGTGAATAACATTATGAACACGAGACATGCTTGGAGGTAATGCGAGTCTATAGGCCACATTTTCTATTCGGTCAAGAATCTCAAATGGACTAACAAATCTTGGATTGAGCTTTCTTCTCTTTCCCAAATCTTGTAACTCCCTTCCATAGAGCAATACGTAACAATACATGATCCCCAATATTAAATTCCACGTCCTTTCGATGAAGATCCGCATAACTTTTTTGTCGATCCTGTGTCGTTTGTATACATTGTCGAATAGTTTGGATCTTTTCTATAGTTATGCGTACCAATTCTGGTCCTAACAACGTTGCTTCACCCACCATGTCCCAACATACTGGAGAACGATATTTTCTTTCATACAACGCCTCGAATGGAGCCATGCCTATACTTTCTTGATAACTGTTATTGTAGGAGAATTTCACCAATGGCAAGTACTTATCCAAACTTCCTTTGAAATCTAGGACACAGAGTCTTAATAGATCTTCAAGAGTTTGAATAGTCCTTTCTGATTGCCCGTCCGTTTGAGGATGGTATGCCGAACTGAATCGTAAATCCGTGCCCATAGCCTTCTGCAAACTAACCCAAAATCGTGAAGTGAATCTTGGGTCACGATCCCAAACTATGACTACTGGCATGCCATGCAATCTTACAATCTCATTCACGTATATACGAGCAAGACGTTCAAGGGAATAAGTCTCCCATATAGGCAAGAAATGAGCAGACTTGGTTAATCTATCAACAATAACCTAAATCGCATCTATGCCTTAAGAAACCTTGGGAAGACCCGTAACGAAATCCATGATAATGTGTTCCCACTTCCATTTTGAAATCTCAAGTGTTTGCAATGGACCCTTTAGTAATTGATGCTCCGCCTTTACACGTTGACAAGTTAAACACCTCGAGATAAACTATGCGATCTCTCTCTTCATATTGCTCCACCAAAATGTATATTGAAGATCGTGATACATTTTGGTACTCCTAGAATGGATTACAAATGGTGTGTTGTGTGCCTCCATCATGATTCTATGCTTCAAGTCAGAATCGTTCGGAACACAAAGTCTGGAGTTGACTCGAAGTACTCCTTCTTCATCGATTCTAGCTTCTAGAACAACACCTTCTTGCGCTTTCTTCTTCATACGCATCAGCTCCAGGTCTGTAGTTTGAGCATCTTTAACTTTATCAATTAAAGTCAGTTCTACTCGTATATTTAACATCATCACGTGGGTCCCTGAAGTTTTTAACTCTATCTCCATCCTTTGCAAGTCATACCAAATGGGCCTTTGTGTTAACAACATCACACTCGTACCCGCATATGATCTTCTTCTCAATGCATCAGCTACCACGTTTGCTTTTCTAGGATGGTATTGGATGGTATGATCATAATCTTTCAACAACTCGAGCCAACATCGTTGCCGCATGTTGAGTTCCTTTGGGGTGAAAAAATATTTGAGGCTTGTATGATCCATATAAATCTCCACTTTCTCCCCATACAGGTAGTATCTCCATATTTTCAAAGCGAAAACGACTGCTACCAACTCCAGATCATGAGTAGGATAATTCTTCTCATATTCTTTGAGTTGTCGCGAGGCATAGGCTATGACTTTTCCATGTTGCATGAGAATACATCCTAACCCTTTGTCTGAAGCATCGCTGTAGATAATAAATCCATCCGAACTAGATGGTATTGTCAGAACAGGTGCCAAAATGAGTCTCCTTTTGAGCTCTTAGAAACTCTTGTCGCATTCCTCGCTCCAACTGAATTTTGTATCTTTCTGAGTCAGCTAAGTTAACGGAGTAGCGATTCGAGAAAATCCTTCCACGAATCTCTGATAATAACCAGCTAAGCCTAGAAAACTACGTACTTCGGTCACCGACTTTGGTTGCTCCCAACTTTGTATGGTTTCAATCTTTACCAGGTCAATAGATACTCCACGTGACCAAGGAATGCTACTTCCTCAAGCCATAACTCGCATTTATTCAGCTTGACATATAGCTTGTTATCACGAAGCCTTTGAATGACCAGCTTCAAATGGCGCTCATAATCTTCACGACTTTTGGAATAGATGAGGATGTTATCAATAAAGACAACAACGAACTGATCCAAATACTCTTTGAACACACGGTTCATCATATTCATGAAAGTAGCAGGAGCATTAGTCAATCCAAAAGACATGACTAAGAATTCATAATGCCCATACCGAGTTCTGAAGGTAGTCTTTGGAATTTCATCAGTTTTAATCTTCAGCTGATGATATCCAGAACGAAGATCAATCTTTAAAAAGAATTGTGCTCCTTGCAACTGGTCGAATAAGTCATCAATGCGAGGTAGCGGATACCTATTCTTGATGGTGACATGGTTCAATTCCTGGTAGTCAATACAAAGTCGCATACTCCCATCTTTCTTCTTTACGAATAAAATAGGAGCACCCCAACGAGATGTACTAGGACGAATGAAATCGATGTCCAACAACTCCTGTAGTTGGACCTTTAACTCCTGAAGTTCAATAGGAGCCATTCGATATGAGATTTTAGAAATAGGCTTTGTACCAGGTTCAAGGTAAATAAAAAATTCAACTTCACATTCTGGGGATAGACCGGAAAGTTCTTCAGGAAATACATCAGGAAATTCACTAACAACAGAAATATTATTCAAATCTGACGTGTTTTTGTTCAAGTCCATAATATGGGCTAAGAAAGCTTGACATCCGTTTTTAATAAACGAATGACTTTATGGCTTGATATGATAGTGATTGATTTTAGTGGTTTGGTTGCTTGAATTCGCATGACAGGTTGGTTAGGAATATGAAAACTAACAACCTTACGAAAATAATCAATTTTGGCATGATGAGGAGTTAACCAATCAATCCCTAAAATCACATCAAATGCAAGTATCTTTAAAGAAATAAGATCAACAGGTAATGTGATGGTGCCAACTTGGATCAACCAAAATTTATAAACAGTAGATGTAATAAAAGTTTCTCCTAACAGAGTCTTAACAAATAAGTCAAAGTCTAATTTCTCCAAAGTCAAGTTCAAACATTTAGCACAAGAAGGAGAGATAAAAGACTGGGTAGAACCGGTATCTAGTAAGGTATAAACTTCGTAAGAGTTTATGATTAGCTTACACGTGATCACCTCCTTCGGGTTTTTTGCATTTTGGCCAGTCACAACAAACGCTCTTCCAGGAACCGCTGACTTTGACTTGTCCGAAACAGCCTTCGGAGTCACCATTCCTGCTGGACTTGGTTTCGCTACAAGATAATCTCTAGCTATATGTCCTTCTTTTCCACAGTTATAACACACCTTGGATTGTTGTGGGCAGTTTGGGCTGATGTGTCCCTCTTTCCCACATTTATAACAACCGACTGTTGATCGTTCTCCTCCCCAAGAAACAGTTGATGCTGGTGCTGACGTCTTCACGTTATCATTGTTGTACCTTCTCTTTTTGAAATCTCCCCCCGACTCGCTTCTTCTACTATCATGGCCACGATTACCACCAAAGTGGTTATCACTTTTGTCCGAATGTTTTCCTCCACGCTGGTTATCATTGTTCCGATGACTGCTGTCACCGGTATGACCCTGGTTGTGGTCCCTCGGTTAAACATACTCATTATCTCGCTCTAATAATTGAGCCTTATTTACAACATCTGAATATAAATAAAATTTATGAGAGATAAGATATTGCCGAATTTCAGCTTTTAGACCTCTCAGAAATATTTGCGTCATACATTCCTCATTCTCTACCAAATGAGGTGCAAACTTGGATAACTCTGGGAACTTAGCCTCGTACTGGGACACAATCATGTTGTTCTGTTCCAGTTTAATAAACTCTACCTCCTTCATATGACGAATACTTTCAAGAAAGTACTTGTCATTGATCAATTTTTAAAACGTTTCCCAAGACATATTGAGTGCGGCTGGCTGGGTACACTTCACAGACTCCCACCAGTATTCTGTCTCACCACGGAACATAAAGGTGGCGAATGGAACCTTCTGTTCCCCCGTGCATCCCAAGACATCAAATATCTTGGTAATTTGTTTAACTCACGTTTCCGTCTTGATCGGATCCGGCTTTTCCATAAATTCTGGTGGTCCTAACTCTTTGAACTGCTTGACTGTGACAAGCCGTGCGTTTCTATCATTTCTACCTGTATTTTGTACACGAGTCTCCCTCGTCTGATTTTGCATGAACTGCAAAAATCTTCTAAACATTCCATCATTCATTGTTTGTTCGGTAGTGTTGTTTACAGGAGGAATATTACTTTCCTGTTGCACGTTCCCTTGGTTGGTGATTAAAGGTGTCTCCACGGTCTCATTCACTCCATTGTTAACATTCTCAGCTGTCATTCTCAAATACTGCCATAAAAGAAGGGTTAATTAAAGAAATTGACATACCACATAATACCCCTATATTATGATCGATCAATAAATAAGCTTAGGTAGGACACACTAGAGAAGAATTTACTCATCTCTCCCCTCATAGTTCTATTCTCCGATCTCCGCCAGAGATCATATTTCTAAGCTCTGATACTAACTGTGACGCCCCTAAAATAGGTATACATCACCCATTCTGAGTTGCCAAATACATGGTACAAAAACAAATACAATTTCATTAATACAATTGTCGTGCAAACTCACTAATAGACAGTATTCAAACTCAAAAGGAGTCATCATTACAATTATTATCACACTATTTTATAAAATAATGAGGACTTCTAACACAACTGATTGGAAACATCACTCCACACCTCGACTAGTTCCCGCTATATTCTCGCCTCCTGAGAAGAAAAATAGAACAAAAAGGAAAAGGGTGAGCTCAACTAGCCAAGTAAAGAATATTATGACTAAGATAATATACAACAAATTATCATTAGTCTTCAATAGGGAAAAATCTGATAGAATATAATAGACAACAAGTTTTAGATCAACAACTGCAGTGGAAACATCAATCCATTAGAAGAGTCAAGTAGAGAATGAATTATACTATCTTCTAAGATTTAAAAGTTCATCATCAATATTTTATTCCTGTAACATCAATCAACATACATCTTGAATCAAATATTTATCTTTGCACTACAGGCCACAGATATTCATTTGTATCACCAGTTGGTCATGTTCATCTCAACACCTGTTCATCTTTGCACTACGAGCCAAAGATATTTATCAGTTAATCATTTATTTTTGCACTACAGACCAAAGATATTCAGTAATATCATCATTTAGGACTGAGGATGATGAAAAATATCTTTAAAAAAACGAATTTAGTGAGACAAAAGGATAAATATTAGGTATTCGTACTACAATTTATCCAAGTTTAAAAATACTCCATAATAATCAATTTTGGAGCAGAATTCAAAAATAAAGATCACAACATAGATACAATCAAAGATAGTAACCACAATAGACAACTTGGACAAATAAAGAAAATTTTATTTTTCTGTGAATAGTGCCGTATTCGTGAATAGTGTCGTATACGTGAATAGTAATCCCGACATAAAAAAGGTAGAAATTCTATAATAAAATTCATACAAATATTTTGGTATAATTAATGATATTGAAAGAATAACATAATTTACGAAGAAAATAACATTCCTTACCTCAAAAGAACAGTACTTCTGACTGGAATATCGGATGTAATACCGAAGGAAACTTGCACTGAATAGCAACTCTAAAAGTATTTAAATACTCACAAAAATAAGCTCGATAATATATAGAGAGAAAACTTATGTTTCTGGTGTGATTTTCAATTCTAACTTAAGCACCTATTTATAGAAAAATGTCAGAACGCCAAAGCAGACTAAAATAATAAAATAATATTTTTTTTCTCTACGCATGCCAAGACAAAGACCAGCACTCCACCTTTGAACAAAAATTTTCAGCACATGTTTTCACAAAAAACAAAAGTGGGTCTCACCCATAATTTTAATAAAAATATTTAATTCTGAAACTTCAATAATTCATAATAAATAGCTCTTTTACCAGAAAAATACGAATTTTATGTCCATTCCATAGGAAATTAAAATCTCTACAACTTTGTAAATTTAAGTTTTTCCAAATTTCAAACGAAAAATGACCGAAATCCATATACGGACGATTTTCAACACCTCTATTCCGATAAAAATACTGATAAAATACCTCATCATTAATTCTTTTATTTATATCCACACAAAATAAATATTTTCCTATCCATCCGCATAGATTAAATATTTTCTTATCATATAAATCAATAATTAATTATTCACAAATAATATTACAGAATCGCAATTATGACCAAACCCCTTTCCTTAGACAGAACTTTCTTAGACATTTTCAATAATACTATCTGACAATATTACTCAAATAATATGAATTATTGATCTGATAATGGAGATACTGTGCAGTGACAATTATTGAAACAATAATAATATAAAATATCAACGTAGCAATTATTAAATCAATAAAATAAAATATTGAATAGTAATTACTGTAACAATTATTGAGTAGTGCCTTCTTACGTAAGGATCAATAATTCAACAATACTGTGCAATACCGTGTGCTATTGTGCAACCACGTGTATTACTGTACTTTAACCACCGGGTATTCTAACAGTATTAATGGTAACAACTACGCTGTTATTTGTAAAAATTCAAACTTGTCGTTTTCTTCATCCTACCATTTTTCGTTATGGAACCCACAAATGGCTGCTCCATCGTACGAATATTTTCTGACAGTAAGAATATTCCACGACCAAACGAATATTCCCCGACAATAATGAATATTTTATAACCACTTGCTTATTTTATAAAATTTACACATTTCACCCATATCTAAAGTATTATATCAAATTAACACCTTATTATTCAAAATAATAATTAGAGAAAATTTGATTTTATTTATAAAAAGTTGGGGCCTTACAGTGGACCCCACAACAGAATTATTGTCAGAGTTAGAAAATGACAGAAATAACTTTTTATAAAAATAACGGCAAAAGTCTTACCGTTAAACTATTGAAATATCTGGTGATAAAAGTACAGTAATACGCGTGGTTGCATAGTAGCACATGATATTGTACAGTATCTTTAATTATTGATGCTTACGTGAGAAGTCACTCAGTTTTATTCAATTATTGCCATAGTAATTGATGCATATTGTTTTATATTATTAAATCAATAATTGAGATGATAAATTTATTCATATTATTATTTTTATTATTGACGATATCAAGAAAGTTCTGTCGAGGAAAGGGGTTTGGTCACCTAATTGCGCGCCAATAAGGAGAAATCCTTATCGGAAAGCCCCATTTTTCTTAGGAATGATCTGGTTGTTAATATTGTGAGTTACTCCCTCCGTTCCAGGATAAAAGTTCTTATTACTATTTTGGATAGTCCCATGTTAAATGTCCACTTTCCTTTAATAACCAAACTTTTACACAATTTTTCCTATTATACCTTTAACATTAAATATCTCATATTTTTCTTATTCTAATTCTCTCTCCATATTCAATAAGTATAATTAATTATGTGCTGAAAATATTTTGAATTGAAAAGCTAAAAAGACACTCTCTCACCTACATTATATTGGAAATCTCTCATGCACTTAATTTGTTTCATTGATTTTTTATTCCTACCACATTGGAAATTCTTTTGTTCTCCTATTGATTGTATTTGTATTCATGCACAGATTATTAGAAGTAGTTTTATGATAAATGAATGTGGAGTTTCTCATGGAAAAATGATTATGCCAACTTTTTATGGAAACACAACAATATTTATTGAGTATTATTAAATGATTAATAATATATTATTATGAGCAATTTTGTCATTTCATTCATCTTCTTAATATACGTGCAAAGTCCACCAGGACTTTTATCCTGGGACGGAGGGAGTATAATATTAGTAATGAATGTTATTAAAAATGTGTTTTGAGAAGCTAAGTGAGTTGTGATAAATAGAGAGATTTTTATGAAGTATTAGTTATAAATTTGGTTTATTATATGGACCCCCACTTACTCATTTTTCAAAATTATCGGGAGAAAGTTATCTCAATTTTGTTATATACGTATAATATATATATATATATATATATATATATATATATATATATATATATATATATATATATATTAGTTTTGTTTTTTATAAAAAATAGAATATTTTATATTTTATTATGCATAGTGCGACATAGTGTGTGCATAGTGCAGCATAGTAAAATAAAAAAATTTCCTTTTCCTGTACAGTCCGTGATTTTCTAATTCAAATAGTATCCTTTCATTCTCTTATAAATAAGATACTTAGTTTAGAAATGAAAATCACACCAGAATTAGAGAATTCTTCTTCTATAATATTGAGCGTATTTTTTTCGAGTTTAAGGAAGCTTTGAGTGTAGAAAATAGTATAAGTTTTTTTTTTAAGAATATCCCCGCCCTACCAGTCAGAAATACTCTCCTTTTAAGGTAAGAGATATTATTTTTGTTCAATATTCGTAAGAAATAATATTTTCTTCAATACTCTGTAGTATGTAATTAAGTAATATTATTTCGTTTCAGATTCCGAATTCTACACTTATTTTGGTAAATATTGATTCTATACTCCTTGAAATTAGTAGAATATTCTTAAAATTTACGCTTTATCGAGTATCGTTTCATAAGAATATTTTTCTAAATATTCTTATTAAATTTTGATCTTTTTATGCCGGGGTACTATTCACGAAGTACTATTTATGGGGGTACTATTCACTCGGGCACTATTCACCCGGGGTACTATTCATGACAAAAAAATAATTTCTTTTCTGTTCAAATTATTTTTGATACAATATTCTTCTTGAATTTTACTCCACAAAGCAGTTATCATGTTGACAATTTAGACATTTTTAAACTCTGGATAAATTTAAAGTCTTTAATATTTATCCTTAATTTCATTTGATTGATGCTTATATCATTGTCATCATCCTCATGCTTATATTGTGATGAAAGTCATCTTTGGCCCGTAGTACATAGATGGACTGTTGATGAATATGATTATGACTATGTATCGGTATAATCATGACCTGTAATGTTACAAATGATGCGGTAAAAGTCCTCATTGGCCCGTAATACATTGATGGACAGTTGTTGGCATGATCATGACCACTGGTGATAATAACGAATATCATTGGCCCGTAGCGCATGAATGATTCGTGGATGTAATAATAATAAATATACTTGGCTCGTAGTGCATGGAAAATTCAGTGATGTGGATTATTTATTGAGCTGAGTCTCAGCGATAAAATTGATGATAAACTTTTAAATCATAGAAGATAGTAGATATCATGCTCTACTTGACTCTTTCAATGGATTATTGTTCCGCTGCAGTTAAACTTGTTGTCTATTGCATTCTATCAGTTTAACACTGTTGAGGGCTAACGATAATTTATTCTGCATTATCTTAGTCATAATATTCTTTATTGGGCTAGTTTAGCTCACCCTTTGCTTTCATTGTTCTCTTCAAGAAATGAGAATATAGTTGGGAACTAATCGGGGAATGGAGTGACGGTCCAAATGGTTGCTATAGTAGTCCTCACTATTCTGTGAAATAGTGTTATAATAATTGTAATGAGGACTTTATTTGAGTTTGGATATTGTCTAGAAGATAATATTCGTGTTAAAACTCTCAGCTTATGTGACACGACAGTGGTATAATTAAGTTTGTATTTGTATTCTGTATCATGTATTTAGTGACTTAGAATGGGTTGTGTATACCTATTTTGTGGGCGTCACAGTTGAAGGATTTATTAACCAAAGATAAAACTAATAAACTTTCTAGAGGTAAAGAAAAATCGATATTTAGTCTTAATAAAACGCTTGATAGATTCAAAATACATATCAAATAAATAACCTTACTAGAGTTAAACATGGAAGTAAATAAATTAAAAAATGAAATTTCTAACCTTAAACTAGAAATTCCTAAATTACGTGACGATATCCTTAATTTACAAAACAAAGAAAATTGATGGTTTCAGTGAACAAGAAATACTAAATAAATTAAATCACATGTCCATAGTAGCAAATAGATACATTACGACTTTCAATAATTTAACTCAGTTTAATATTGTTGAATTGCTAGCTAGTGGATTCACTGGTATCCTCAGATCTTGGTGGGAAAAACATCTCAATGAAGATACTAGGTTCCAAGTAATTCATGTTGTCCAGATGGATGATGATGTGTATTTATAACCCATGAAAGTTAAGATTTTGATTAGCAAAACGAATCAATTATGCACCATTATATTAATTGGAACCACAATGGCATTCAATTTTGGGTTATTATATTTAATTGTATCAGAATCATAGCATAAATATATGTGTGTATTTTTATGTACACACATGAGAAATGTATCTTTTTACAAAAAAAAGAGATGGTTAAAACCAGGTGTAAACTGTAAAATGCCCCTAAATATATTTAAACAAAATATTAATCAATGCCACCAGCTACCCTAAAATAGAAGCTAACAACTAATAATAAAATAATTTTCGAATAGGAAAAATCTACCACCAAAAAATTATATTTCCTATAGCCTATATATATAGTCATATTGGCCTTGTTGCTAAACAAATAAAATTTGTTCTGTTGTAAACAATGTTATTATGTAAATAAGCACACCTAGAGGTGGGGAATAAGAGTTTAAGCCAAAAATGATAAACGGTGAAATCTTTTTGAAATTTTCTGCAACAGGTTTAAATTAGACAGTTACGTCTGTCTGCTTTATCTTATGTTCTTCGTTTATTATTATCAGACAGCTAGACATGTCTGCTTTATTGTCTGAATTAGTATATCTTCAAAACAATAAAACAAAATATCCATAAATAAAACAAACAAAAAAGAGAAGTGCAGAATAGTAAAGACACCCAGATTTTTACGTGGTTCAGCCCCTATCTTCTATCTAATGGCCTAATCCACGTCCAATCTCAATTGGGATTGGAGACTTTTTTTATTACGATTTAAACCTCAATTAAATACAAAAATAACTTTCTATTACAAAGAAGCTTCAATTATGATATTGGACACTAATGCCCCCTTTGCACCTCTGTAACTTGAACTCCTCTGCACATATTCTCACCTCTGAGACCTTTAAAGCTTCCTTTGAACAGACCCACTAAACTCTAGAAAACCCAAGCTAACAGTTGCTGATTTTCAGATTACAATGATGATGATTACAATGGAATATCAATTTTCTAGCCTAAGAATAACAAGACACCGATTGCTAGAAAGATTTTTAGAAAGCATAAGAATTAAAAAGAATGAATCACTGCTTTCTAATTGTTGGGTCACTTCTTAACTGAACAAAATGAAGCTTTATATAAGATGAAGACCAACAGCTATGAGCAAATTGTTAGCATGAAATCCTAAAGATATGATTTGAAAGATAACAAGCTGTTAGCATGAAATCCTCAATAACAGCTATAAAGATTCCCACAATATCGGGAGTCATAAATATTAATCTATACCCAGACTTGATTAAAGGAGATTGATAGGATTTGGACTTTTTATGATTTGACTTGATTAAAGGAGATTGATAAGATTTGGACTTTTTTTGATATATCTTCAAGAGTGATGTACTAATATTAGCTTCAAGTCCCTTATCTTGGTTTAGCTGAGAAGGAGAAGTATATATAATCATAGGAACAACGGCTATAAAAAGAGCTGTTAGTATAAAGATTAAGTCCAATTGGAATATCACATATTTCTAGCAGCTTGTTATACCCAACAAAAATAATAGATTCAAAACAAATGGTATATCAGTTAACCGATGCTAACAGATATATATAGAGCCTTAAACCACAATTGATAAATCTCACAACTTTAGCAACTATATTTAACTAACATATATATATATATATATATATATATATATATATATATATATATATATATATATATATATATATATATATACAGAAATGATCAAGTAAGGGATCCCTTACTTTCTTAAAATAAGGGACTTTTTTTTTTTGCTTTTTTTTTGCTTTTTTTTTTAAAAACAACTAAAAAAAAAAGTTTAATATTTTATGGAACTGAAATTTTTCCATAATACAATGTTTTGGGCGTGTTTTAAATACCTATACCAAAAAGTGGTGGTACAGTCTGCCCAGACTGTACATACATGTTTTGTTATGCGTACCCAAATCACACTCAAAACACTGTATTATGAAAAAATTTCAATTCCATAAAATATTAAACTTTTTTTTTTAGTTGTTTTAAAAAAAAAGCAAAAAAAAAGCAAAAAAAAAGAGTCCCTTATTTTAATAAAGTAAGGGATCCCTTACCTGATCCTGACCCTATATATATATATATATATATATATATATATATATATATATATATATATATATATATATATATATTCACTAAATCAGCTATCATGGATATAATAAGAGTCCAATGGATATAAAATATTAGTTTAAAAGATGTGAAGTACCACTCAAATTAAGATAGCTAAAATAAAGGAGAAAGAGTCTAACAGGATTGCTTAATCAAAATAGATTTTAAAAGACTCCTAAACAAATATCATGTCTAACTTTAATTCAAAACAAGATATATATATATTAAGAATATATATACTATCTTTTTATTAACCAGCATACTATTAATTAAATTTGGGCCAACAAAGAAATTAACTTATAATAAATAAAATCAACCCAAACAATAAAAACCATTTGAATAAAATCCATTACAGTACCAACAAATTTGTATGTTTTTTTCCTTTCATTGTGGGGTAACAAATAAATGTCATGACTTGTAAATTAATTTCTACCCGGTGGTTGTTTCAAGCGTATATAGTCATACATGATTCCTATGAAAGGGTCACCACATCTTGGCTGCGTTAGAAAGATTGTATTTTTTCCAATTTGAAGCAGAGATCCTGAAACACCAACTCTATATAACTGGTATAATCCGTGAATCCCATGCCTTGCAATTGCATTATCCCTGCCTATAAGCCCTGTTGTAAAGTGAGGGACTTTGGCATCTTGTTCATTGATCCGAACCTTAGGCACACAAGTTCAAAATTGATCAAGAAAATTAATAATATAATTGCACCATATAGAGCAATATGAAACTCGCATTCATTTTTGCGACAAAAACATGCCAAAGAGTAAACTTAATGACTGACGTGCATGGGTAACTGATTTGTCTACTCGTAACAAAAGAGTCTTATAGTTCTTTATTGCAATATTAATATTTTTTTAAGGCGGTTGATATTGCCAAAGCAAATTTGATGATGAGGGATATTTGCACTTACATTTAGTGATTTATACGATACTGAATGCTTAGACAACATCATTTTTGCTCTGGCAAGATCAACCACATTTTTTAAGTATTTTGTTTTATGAGACTAAATTATTATGTTAAAAAGAAAATGATAGCACTTGAGTTATAGCTAGTTGGTAAATTAATACAAGCAAGAGATTACTAAGTGGATTGAGTTTCATTTAGAGTTAGCAATGGAATATATTCCATACTTGTAATTCAGCTAAATTGGTTGATGCTAATGCCAACCATAACGTATAGTTTCCAGTCTTGTCCAACTCTTTAAGGTCAAATAAAATTTTCCACCTGGTCAGTACATATGTTTTATTTCCTATATTCCTGCAATGTAAGGTTAGGTTATAATTAGCAACTCCACTATTAACAAGTTAAGTTGAAGGCTCAAAATAAAAGCAAATGTAATAAAACACCTGTTAACATGAGCAAAGAACCAGTCTATGTGGTAGTTGCTAACACCAGTGTCATAGACTAGATCTTCATTGGGGTATAAATCGCTATAACGGTCCCATAATCCGTATTGCCTAAACCTGTATATGAAAAGTGTATGGTAAATTATGAGTATAATTTATATATGTAATGAAATTAATTGAAATAGGAAGAAAATAAATAAGTGTTTGTATTGAAAAATGTTTAATTACTTTTCTGCAGTATGTTGGACATATAATCTGTTCATAAGAGTTGGGTTCGTCCCCGGAATGAAGAACTCAGCAGCAGTGCGGTCAGGGTAGCCAATTTCCCAAAGGGTAACGCCATTTCTTGGAGGAACATATACAAGATTACCCAATCCCCTTCTACCTCCTGCATAAATATCAAGCATGTATTTGTATCATTTCATATGTACATAACCCTAATTTCTTGGTTAGAAGTAGAAAAGTTACGACAGATGAGATATGATTATTTGTACTAATTTAACACTTTTAGAGATTATTTTATCGCATCATAGATTGTTTGGTATCATTTCTGAGATCATTTGATTCCTCGAATTAAAGAGGATTAAAGTACATCATAAAGTGTTCTTACAAAACATAATTTATGAAATTAAATAACCGACTAATAATGAGATTAAATAGTTGGTAGTAATAATAAATTAATCCAATTAACCTATCTAAAACTTCAAAAATCATATTTTACTTTTACAAGAAACAAGAAAGCTTTCAAACCTGGTTTGATGGTGACATCAAATTCATATTTGTAATCACCAATAATTCCAGGCACCCAAGCATATAAGTTATAATTCCCAGCACGAACATTTTTAATCAAGAAGTACCCATCAGCATCAGCTTTTGTCCAAAATTGATAACCCTGTAAAAAAATAATAATAAAACAGTAAGAATTTCTCTACAATTAAGATTTGATTGTTTTTATTTTTGATAAATGATAACCTTGTTTTCTGTTTGCCATGATCCTATGTCTCCCGGTGGAGCCAATCCCACATAAGCAAAGTTGCCTATCATTAGACTCGGGTTGCTTGTCATGAGGTACCTGTCGCGGACTAATAACCTTCCACCAACTGTGCCTCGTTGATTGGCATAAGGATAGTCTTCTGAACGTGGGAAATCGTATGGCCATCTTTCGGTTTCTATGATCATTTAATTCAAATTAAAGTGGTTACTTAGAATTAGAGATATGAAACACTAATTATTGTTTGATTACTTGTAAGTAAAAAATGGTTGAAGTTTGAAGGAGCACCCGTTGTTTAGCATCTTGCCATAGGGTAAGGGGACTCTCCCTAGATGAAATAGAGTTTAGATAGATAAAAACAGGGCCAAAGACCTTTTTCCATGGCTCTCCTTCACTAAAATTTAGTCCCAATGACTTACCCACGTAATGAGTACTAAAGAACATCTGAACATGAATAGCCACACATTAGAACAAGGTTTTAGAATATGTTCCACGTCGGATAAATAATGAAATTAGCTAAATTTTGGTATATAGGCATAAGACCTAATTATTTAAACTTTCGTGTCAAGTTAAGTTCCAAACATATGTATATCAATGACTTTGCTGACTTGCTGACTTCTCAGTTCTCTCCCAAAAAGCATCTTTTATTTATGCAACTGGTGAAATTTGAATCATATACACTCTTAAATTTGATGGTATCTTCTTGTGAATAGATTTTGCTCTCAAGCTTGATGGTAAGTGGGCTTAATAAGATTGTAAGTTAAATTATTATGGACTGGGTAATAATTACATTTTGAAAAAGTATTGGTAATACTTACAGAAAGAGTTACTGGGCCAGTGTGAGAGGTAAGGTCCTGCTTCTGAGGTCCACCAACCCGAAACTCGGTACTTGGCGTGATCATCCAAAACCCAGTCGGAGGGTTGGAGCATATCCATCCATGCACCTTGTTGTCCTTATTTTCAGCTGAGTATTGATATTTATCATCCACCTACAAAAATCATAATAACTACTTATATATGAATCCATATATAAATCAGTATAATAAATAATCAATTGTGTTGGTTTACAAATAAATTATTTCTTTTCCCTAATTCCAACGTAAATTAAAGGGAAAAAATGCAACATGTCATTAATTTTACGTGACAATTTATTTTACATTTTACGCTAAGTCATGTAAAGTATTTAATTAGCAAAAAAAAAAGAAGAAAAGTATTTCATCTAAATCATAATGATAAAGATTGTAGCAGGGATCGTAGAAGCCTACCTCTCCTCTAAGAAATGAGCTTGATGTATTTTATAATAGCACAGCTTCTGGGTAGACAAGCGGTTTTCCCTTCTCACGGTCTTCAATTGTTGGCATAATCTTTTGTCGTCGATCGGACACCGCCATGTACCGAAACCTAATCGGCCAACATTTAAATCATCATTAAACTTATTTATTTTTTTAATAAAAAAAGTAAAATAAAATTGTCTTAATCGACGCCCAGATACATTAAAGAAAGGACATTTTATTTAGTACATATACTAAAAATGAAAGATATGGTGCTTTCGTGTTGTTACAATTTTTGTGGAAGTTTGAATGCAATTCTCCCTTCGTATATGATCATGTCACGCCATCCTTCTAGACGCTCAAATATTGCGTACGAGTAGAAACCATGAATGCCTCGAAGAATAATATACCTAATTAAATAAACACAAAATTAATGTTACGACATTCATCATTTTCTTGATTAAAAAAGCACATAAATAAAACTTACACAATACCTAATTAAATAAACACAAATTTAATGTTACGACATTTATCATTTTCTTGATTGAAAAAGCACATAAATAAAACTTACACAATACCTTTTGTCTATATTGAGTGGAGGTCCGGGACTATTACGTGAAGGTGTCCATGGTTTTGTAAATGAAATCTCTACTTGATCTTCATCTTTCATTATAATTTTAAAACGTGTTCCTTCTAGCCTGATTAATTGCAACTTAAGTAGTTTAGTTAATTAAAACCATATTTTAATTTATTCACATAACCCACAAAATAAATTGTCTTCTTATAGATACTACTCTACTGAAATTTTTATTGCAAAAATATTTTTAATTAAGAAAGAATATGAAGAACTTACTAGTCAAAATTGTCTTTAGGATTTTTTAGATTGCTCCAAACGATATCCCAATACCTAAAATTTAAATATTAATTCGATCATTAAACGTAAATAATTCATATGCTGAGTTGGGTGTATTTCAACTAGACACATAATAAATGCACAATATATTGATGATAATATTTTTTGTATCCGGTTATCATGAAGTTTTTTATGGTAAGTTGATCAATTGACCAATACAGTGCTGACACACAGAGAGAAATCACCTCCCGGTCTGCCTGTCGGACACTGTATTAATTAATTGACCAAAATTAATTTCATGTTAACCACTCCCGTATTTTCTATAATTTGACAATTGGTTACTAAAATTTAAAGGATTATTTAATTACCCTCTGTTTGATTCTTCATTTTTGTCTTCCAATATATTATCAATTCCATTGTATTGTATCCCAGTTATCATACCCTCGGGAGTTGAGAAAGTGATTTTGGCCAGTCCATTGTCCACCACAACCTGCGATAAGTTAATTAGGACATTTGCTGACTAAAATAATAGTATAGGATAAAAACTTTGTTCATGTAGTTTTTTACATGATCATCCAATAGATGAAGCTGCACTGGTTTAGATGGAGTGGAATCCCAGAAGTTGTTCTTCGATATCCTTCTGCAATTCGAACAAGAATTTATTTTTTAACAAAAATAAATAAAATAAAATGGCTGCAAAGGAGGGAAGTAATCGGAATTTTTATAATTTTTAATTTTACAAAAATAGCCGATAGTCATGATTAATATTGACATTGCAACTTTATGTGTTCTTAAGGGGTTTCTTCGACTCAATTACAATAACGGAGCTCCACCAACTGAGCTATAGTGCCGAGCCAAACGGTAAGAAAATATAATATATGTGAAAAAACATGATGAGAGAATTATATTGAATAGTTGGTTCTTACTTTAAAAAAATAATACTCCCTCCGTCCCAGGATAAAAGTTCTGGTACACTTTTCACGCATATTAAGAAAATAAATGAAATGACAAAATTATCCATAATAATGTCATTAAATTTAGGGAGAGAATTAGAATAAGAAAAGTATGAGATATTTAATACTACGGGTATAATAGGAAAATATGTGTAAATGTTTGGTTATTAAAAGAAAATGGACATTTAACATGGGACTACCCAAAATAGTAATAAGTACCTTTATTATGGGACGGAGGGAGTAATTGTTTTTATATATAGGAATAATCTAACTTGGGCCCACAGAACTTGATAAATACGTACCTAATATAAAAAATATATCAAATCTTCAACTAATAATAACAATATCTAAAATATTCTATCAATATAAATGAGAGGGCAATATCACAATCTTAAAATACACCAGATCACTAATACTACGTTTAGATTGAAGGAATAAAATAAAAAATGGAATGATTCATTTCATTCTAGTTAGAATGAATTATTCTATATGTTTTCTCTCCCAAGGAATCAAACACAATTTTTTTTATTCTAATCGCAATCAAATATAATTTTTTTCATTTTATATGAATGAATCATTTCATTCTCACCTTCATTACTCCAATCCAAACGTAAAAACTTTTAAATTAGTGTTACAACTCAACTTATGGTAACTATGAGGTTCGAAATCAAATTCTCCCTAACGGTGGTTGTAGGCTAAGCGGGGGGATCAGGGGTAGAATAGGGGGTTATGGGGAATATTAACGGTACCAAAAAAAAGAAAAAAAAAAAGAAGATACACAAGGTCCCATATGTACCCCCACCAATAAGGGAAAGAATCAAGAGAAAAAAGAAAAACCATTCTCAAATTCAATTCTCTTTTCTTTTCACCAAATTTCTTCTTTGGTACGTTTTGGAACTCCGCAAACTTGAGGAAAAAGGAAGGAAGGTAGACTAGGAAATGAAATCTAAGAATCCCCCGTTCGAAATTATAACATTAGTATTGAGTAAGGAACCAAACGGTTAGCAATTAATTCGTTTTCGCTCGATTAAAAGTTATTCGATCTCGACTCGATAAATGATTCAAATATGATTAAATTTTAAAATTTGATAAATTAATCGAGTATTTTCAAATTATAATTTTCTATTGATACTCGGATTATATTCGCTCTAATAGTTCAAATTATTCGGGCTCGATTCGAGATCGTGCTGGATTCGGTAGCTAAACAAACTTCAATCAAACCTTATTTTAAACTCGATATATTTATAAATCAAATCTGAGCAAATCAATATTTGATTCGACTCGGTTCATTTACCCTCATAGTATTGAGTATTGACTTTTGAAAGTTAATTTTATACATTTTTAAACACAAAATTGAGATGATGCATTAAATACTACGGAAAAATAAATTTTGCAATGAGTAATATGTTTGAGATAGTTTTCGATATTCATAATTGTATTGACTAAAATTAAAAAAATTCATGTTAATTTTGAATTTGAAGATATTTTTAGTTAACTTTTTAATATTATATTTTTTAACAGATAGAATAATCGGGACTTTTCATTTCAGAATTACCTTGAATATTGACCCCCATGGCATTTAAAATTTTGGGCAATGATTATAACCCATAAAGACTTGGACTCTGATTTTGGAAAGAAAAATAAGCAAAAATGACTTGGACTCTGATTTTAGAAGAAGAATAAGAAAAAGAACGATCTTAAAAGTTTCCAATAATTTGTTTTCGCACATGTTTTCCAATATTATGGTTGTTAACGCCAAGTTCGTCCGCGCGTCCAATCACAAAATTCACGCGCTGAAACCTGCACAATAACGGATCACACAGAAGCTTGACGGCCGTGCCGTCGGGGGATGGCTCCGGTGTGTGAATAAGTACAGGCCGTTCACAAGGTTTAACAATGGAGGCGTAAGTGTTTAGTGCTCAAAATAAGTATTACCTCTTAATTGTAACCTTGGTCTCGTATTTATATTACCTGGGTCTCCTTCTCCGAATTGGAATAGGACTCCTAAATATGTTAGCTACCATATTTGGGTCCAACACAATCTTTTTAAAAGGTGCAAGTGGAATCCCTCTCCAATACTACCTTTGGAGTTACCTTGTCATCATATGATTAGGGTTAGGACCCTTAATCACGTAAACTCCTTATCACTCCAACTCTGCATGTGGGCTGCTCAAACTTTTAGGCCCAACCTATCAGCCAGACAAAAACACCGGTCTGGGCCCTGTCCCAAAAGACGCGAAGGCCCGACCCCGACCCCCATGGTCATAACCGGGTCCCGGCCTATTGGGCTTTGGTACCCGACCCCATCCTCCTCTATGCTACCGAACACATGAGCCCGACCTCCTCTGACCCGGCCCAAGCCTTCAGCCCAAAAGAGGGTCGGTAAAACACTCCCGAACATTGCCCCCCAGTCTCTTGTTATAAGATATTTATGACATGAGACTTGAAAGGACATGAATTTGGATAGTCACGCCATAATGATGAGTTGTCTCGGGAACCCAAGCGGTTTCTTCACGAAAAACGAGCTGGTACACGCTTTTTCATAACTGGGCCCCATCTACCATAAATAGCCGCCATTGGAAACAGTGCCGGACATGCTATATAAGTCCCCCAACATCCATCACTATCACTTTTTTGAGCCATCTACATTTTGAAAATTTTCTCTAAAGTTTTTCCGGCAAGGGCGATTTTCGGCGAGATACTCATTTCTCCAGATTTCTTCAATCCGTGCCATTTCCCCTCTAAACTCTTGTCTTGTACCTTTCCTCCTTTCAAACCACCACAAATGGCTGATTCCAGCGATCCTCATCCCACAACAGTCACAGCAGTCGGCACTCCCACTCTTACTTCCGGCGACCTTCTCCAAGTCGAGCTGGAGGCTGCTCCGGTCGAAGTCTTCGTGGAGAATGCCGAAACCCGAATTCGCCAACTCTACGCTTCGCTGTCATCAACACCAAATCTTCCATCACCCCCTCTCAACTGTCGGACATCCGAACCTTATTCAACATCCCCAAAGAATATAAGCTTCGGGTTCTCGAGGCCAGCGAGAGGATGTACCACCGACCCGAGGGCGATTGGGTAGCCGTCCACCTGTATGCCCTAAGGTACGGGGTTCGGTTCCCCCTCCACGAATTCATCTCTTCTTTCCTCTACTTGGTAGGGATCGGGTTCTCCCAGCTGGCTCCCAACTCCTACATCCAGCTGATCAGCTTCATCGCCCTCTGCCAGGAGGCTGGCATCACCCCCGGGCTGGACTTCTTCTTCGTCCTGTTCTCGGTTGGTCGGTCAAAAGAGCCCGACCTACGCCATCTGAACCGTGTTCCTGGACGGGACACCTTCGTGAAGACCCCATCCAGTAACAAGGGGTGGCATTCACAATGGTTCTTCATGAGGGGAACTGATCTCAACCTACTCCCCAACTGGGCCGGTCCCGAAGACATCCCCGTGAAGGTCAACAAATTTCTGAAGAGTCGTTCGGTTGCCTTCAAGAAGTTTTACGCCCTTCTGAAGCAGACCAGCTGGGGTCTGGGGATCGTGTCCAACGAATCCTGGCTCTACAAACACGGCTGTAAGTTGTCCTATCCGAACCCGTTTTCTTATTCTCCCGATCCTTTGCTTCGATTTTATTAATGATCCTTTTATTTTGTGTTGTAGTGACCATCTTCAAGCCTAACAATGCTGAAGTGGCTCTGTCCCCACTGTCGATCCTCGTCGAGCCCATCCATCTCCCTGCCACTGATGACTCTCCTTCAGACGAGGCTGTTCTTTTTGCCGAAATGTCTGTCGGTTCGTCAACCGGTCCTTTTCCCGAACCTTCCAAGGCTGATGCTTCCACGAAAAGTGTGTTACAGATGAAGGGGGCCGACAAGATGGCTTTGCTAAAGAAGTCGAAGAAGAGATCTTCTTCTGTTCGAGCTCCCCCCAAGGCCATCGTTGTGGCCCCGCCGAAGCCTGTTCTCAAATCAACTCCCCCACCTCCGACCATAGTGACGGTGGTCGAAGATTCGGAGGATACCGAGGATCAACTTCTGGAACCGGCCTCGAAGAAGCTGCGGTTGATCGAAGGGCCCCCCTAAGCCGAGGAGGTCGTTGCCCCGATCCAAGCTTCCTCCCCGAAGTCCAAAGCTAGCTCTTCCGAAGGATCACCAACTACCTGTTGGCCGAAGAGCCCAGCTGACAAATTTCATTTCCATTTGCTTGATCAATTCAAGCTTTCCGGTGACGATGAGCGGTTCAAGAACTTCTCGTCCGAGGAATTTCTGGTTTCATATATCCGAGCGCAGACTCAGGTATTCTCCGTGACCCTTATATATTAACTTTATTTTGTTCTTTGTTCTGTTTTGTCCGACCAATGTGTCTTTGATATTTAGGCCAACGCCATTCTCGCTCGTGCCATCACTCCACTTGCTCGATCTACTAGGAGAGAGCTTCAGCTGGGGACTGATGTGAGCGTTCTCGAGGGTGAGCTTCGGGCTCGGGATGCCGAGTTGAAGAAGGAAAGAGACCTTTTTGCTGACACCAGAAATAAGGTGACCCGGGCTAACCGCCGAATCGCCGAACTCGAAGACCAACATTCATTACTTCAACAAGAGTTCGTCGGTCTCGATTGTCACGCCAAAAAGTTGGTGCAGGATAAGGAACTTCTGGTCGAAGAGAATAGGACCTTGGTGGGGATCCTTCAGGTCATCGAGGGGAAGTTCGCGGGGGTTCATGCTCAGCTGAGTACCTTGATCCACGCGAACAACACTTTGATGGCCGAACAGGCCATCATTAAGCAGGCTGCCATCAGAGAATACGAAGAATCGCCCGCCCTGATCGATAAGATTATGACCCAGTTTGCAAAGGGTGTCGAAGCTTATCGGGAGAAGGCCCGAGCGAAGCTTGTTGATGCTGGGCTGGATGCCTCGATCCTTGATTCTTCTGACGAGGAGTCCGAGGCCGAAGCCGATGCTGGTTCCCCTTAATTTTCTCTTGAACTTGTTTATACTTGTAGTTTTTTCTTTTCTAAGTTTTGTAATTCAACCTGACCAGAGAGGCCGACGATGTATGTACCCGAAGCCTATCTGATCGGGAACTGTAAAACCTTTAGAATATGAATGAAGACAAAAGATTTCTAAGTAGTTATCTCGATCAGTTTAACTTTACTTTTATCGCACAGTTAGGTCATTTCTGACTGTCTGGTCAATTTATGTCTAAAGCGTACTGTCTCGGATTTGTAACTTTTATCGATCAGTTATACTTGTGGCGTTTTATCAGTCAGTTAAGTTCTTTCGGACTATCTGATCGTTTTACGCTCGAAGCTTATCTGATCGGATGTGTAGCTTTGTCCCTCAGTTGTACTTACGGCGTTCAATAATCAGTTAAATCCTCTCGGGTTGTCTGATCATTTTCGCACGAAGCTTATCTGAATCTATTGGTAATATTTTCTAAGTCTTCCAGCATGCCATGTATTCTTTACTTCCATCCCATCCATTGCTCGAAGCTGGTAAGTCCCTGGCTTCGGCACATCCATTATCTCATAAGGCCCCTCCCAGTTAGGCATTAACTTGCCTGTGTTCTGGGGGGTTGATGCCTCTGCTTCCCGAAGCACTAAATCTCCTACCTCGAACCTCCTCAGCTTAACCTTCTGGTTATAGTGTCGGGCTGTTCTCTGCTGGTAGATGGCCAACCTCAACACAGCGGAATCACGAGCTTCATCTAGCAGATCCAGATTTATTTTCAAACCTTCATCGTTGTATAGCTCTTTGTACTGGCTGACCCGAAGAGTGGGTGACCCGATCTCTACTGGTATGAGTGCATCGGTCCCATAGGCCAGCCGGAAAGGGGAGTCTCCAGTGGTTGTCCTTGGGGTCGTCCGGTATGCCCACAAAACGCTGAGTAGTTCCTCGGGCCACCGACCCTTCAATTCATCCAACCTTCTTTTTATGCCGTTGAGTAAGGTTCGGTTGGTTACCTCTACTTGGCCGTTCGACTGAGGGTGGGCAACCGAGGTCTTTCGGTGTTGAATTCCTAGCTCTTTCAGGAAGCTTTCAAACTTGGATCCCACGAACTGTCTGCCGTTATCCGATACTACTGCCATCGGAATGCCGAACCGATATACTATTCCTTCTTTCAAGAATTTCAGGCATTCTTGTTCGGTGATCTTCTGCAGTGGTTTGGCTTCGACCTACTTCGTCATGTAATCGATAGCCACTATTATGAAACTGATCTGTCCTTTTGCCTTTGGCAGAGGCCCCAGGATGTCGATCCCCCATACTGCGAACGGGATCGGGGATAGAACCGAATAGAGCTCTTCGGGTGGTTGATGTGGGATGTTGCTGTTTAGTTGACACTTGGGACATTTTTTGACAAGTTCCTTGGCTTCTGCGTAGATAGTCGGCCAGTAATACCCCTGCCTTAGAATTTTATGTGCCAGTGACTTAGCTCCCATGTGATCCCCACAGATCTCTTCATGTACCTCCGGCAGTGTGTAGTTTGCCTCTGTCGGTGTTAAACATCTAAGAAGGGGAGAGCTGAAGGCTCTTCGGTACAAATCTCCATCAATCAGTACAAAGTTTGAACTTCGATGCTTGATCTTCCTTGCTAGGATGCGGTCCGACGGTAATGTTCCGTCAGCCAAATAATAGATGTAAGGCGTAAGCCAACAGTTCAGCCGATCAACACATAATACCTCCTCTTTCGGGACACTTGGCTGCTCCAATGTCTCTAGATATACCGAACCGTTGAAGGAGTTGGCTTCGGTTGTCGCCAGTTTGGCCAGGGCATCTGCTACTGTATTGTCGGATCGGTCAACTCCCTGACAGCTGATCGAGTGGAAGTATGTCAGTTTATTCTTTGTTTCGGCTAAGTACTTCGCCATTCTTGCCCCCCGAGCCTCATACTCTCCCGAAATCTGTTTGACGACCAGCTGCGAGTCACTGTAGATGACCAAGTTTTGTACTTCTAGGCTTCGGGCCAATTTTAACCCGGCTAGAATGGCCTCGTATTCTGCTTCGTTATTGGTCGCTCTGAACTTAAATCGAATAGCTTGTTGGACTTTGAATCCTTCGGGACTCGTCAGTATGACCCCTGCACCACTGACGTCTGATGTTGATGAGCCATCGACATATAGTGTCCATGAAGTCTCTAGGTGTTGCGTTTCGGTCACCGATCCCACATCCGGCTCCGAGAACTAACATTCCACTACGAAGTCTGCTAGCGCTTGTCCTTTGATAGCTGTTCGGGGTTGGTATTCCAGCACAAACTGTGTTAGCTCCATTGCCCATGCCGCCAGTCTGCCCGAAACCTCTGGTCGATGTAGAATTTTCTTCAACGGCTGATCGGTGTATACCACCACCACCCGACCCTGGAAATAATACCGAAGTTTTCTGCTTGCAATGATTAAAGCGTAGGCGAATTTTTCCAGGTTCGGGTATCGGAGTTCTGCGTCCCGAAGCACGTGGCTGACGTAGTATACGGGGAACTGATTTTCCCCTTTGTCCCGAACCAATGCTGCTCCCACTGCCATCGAACTCGCTGCCAGATAAAGATATAGGGGTTCCGAAGGGATCGGTTTCATCAGCAGAGGTGCCGAAGAAAGATATTGTTTGATCCCTTGGAAGGCGTCCTCGCATTCTGAAGTCCACTGGAAACTTTTCTCGTTCTTGGGCCCTTTTAAGGTGTCAAAAAATGGAAGGTACCTCTCAGCTGATTTAGAGACGCACCTTCGAAGGGCCGCGATCCGACCCGTTAGTCTCTACACATCCTTGTATGACTTTGGGGATTTCATATCCAGGACTGCCTGGATTTTCTCTGGGTTTGCTTCGATTCCCCTTTTGCTGACCAAATATCCTAGAATTTTTCCCTATCCCAGCCCAAACGTGCACTTGGTCGAGTTTAGCCTTAGCTTGCGTTTTCTGACTGTCTCAAAGCAGTTCTCCAGATCTTCAAGATGATCACGGACTGACATGCTTTTAACGATCATGTCGTCTACGTAGACCTCCATGCTCCTCCCCAATTGTTTCGTGAACACCAAGTTCATCATCCGCTGATAAGTTGCCCCGACATTCAGTAGCCCGAAGGTCATTTTCCTGTATGCGTATATCGCCCGATGTGTGATAAAACTTGTCTTCGGGATGTCTTCCTTACTCATCGAAATCTGGTGGTACCCAGAGAATGCATCCATAAAACTCAACATACCATATCCCGACGTGGCGTCGATCAGTTGTTCTATGTTGGGCAAAGGGTAGAAATCCTTCGGACAAGCCCTGTTCAGATTCGTGTAGTCGATACACAACCTCCATTTCTCGTTTTGTTTCTGGACCAATACCACATTGGCCAACCACTCCGGGTAATCAATCTCGAAGATAAATTCGGCTTCCAGGAGTTTGGCAATCTCTTCGTCGATGATTTTTTGTCTTTCTGGGGAGAAAATCCTTCGCTTCTGTATGACCGGTTTCTTGCCCGGGTCCACGTGCAGTCGATGCAGAGCCACTGATTCACTTACCCCCGGCATATCGCTGGGTTCCCATGCGAAGATATTAGCGTAGACTTGGAGTAATTCTATCAGCCCGGTCCTGAAGGGGTCTGATAACCCTGACCCGATCTTAATTAGTTTTTCTTTCTGCCCCGGTATCAATTCGATGTCCTCCGTTTCTTCGGCAGGCAGAGCTAGTGGTTCGGTGCTGCCTTCAGTGAATGGCTCTATCTCAATGGCCATTGTCTGTCTATGCTTGCTGACCCCGACCCCTGAAGAAATCAGGCTGTTCCGATAACACCTTCGGGCTATATCTAAGTCTCCTTTTACCTCCCCGATCCCGTTCGATGTTGGAAACTTGATTTTGAAGTGAGGTATCGAAGTTACTGCTTGCAAGGCTGCTAGGGTTGGTGTAAGACCCCGAATTTTATGAAATAAAAGTATTCAATTTTTCTTATAATTACAATTCAGTAAATGGTTAAATTGATAAAAGTTTAAAGTTATAGGTGAAATATGAATTTTTTTTCAAAATAAGCAAGTGGTTATAAAATAATCATTGTTGTCGGGGAATATTCGTTTGGTCGTGGAATATTCTTTCTGTCGGAGAATATTCGTACGACGGCGCAGCTATTTGTGGGCCCCATAACGAATAACTGTCGGGTGAAGAAAAACGACAAATTTGAGTTTTTACAAATAACGGCGTAGTTGTTATCGTTAATACTGTTGAAATACCCGGTGGTTAAAATACAGTAATACGCGTTATTGCACAGTAGCACACGGTATTGCATAGTATTTTTGAAATTATTGATTCTTACGGAGGAAGGCACTACTCAATAATTGTTACAGTAATTATTGTTCAATATTTTATTTTATTGATTCAATAATTGCTACGTTGAAATTTTATATTATTGTTGTTCAATAATTGTTGCTGCACAGTATTTTCCATTATCAGATCAATAATTCATATTATTTGAATAGTATTATTAGATAGCATTATTGGCAATGTCTAGAAAGTTCTGTCTAAGGAGAGGTTTGGTCATCTAATTGCGCGCTAGTAAGGAGAAATCCTTATTGGAAAGCCCCCTCTTTCCTGGGAACGGCCTGGTTGTCATAAATGTGATTCTGTAATATTATTTGTGAATAATTAATTATTGATTCATATGATAAGAAAATATTTATTTTATGTGGATATAAATGAGGGATATATTTTTGTGGTTAAAAAATGAAGGAGTTAATGTTGAGATTTTTATCCGTATTTTTGTCGGAATGGAGGTATTAAAAATCAGGGTTTTTGAGATATTTTGCGGGGGTTATAATTTTTAATCCGACCGTTGGATCGTGGTAATTTTTGGATATGTTATACATATATAAGTTTAGTATATGTCCATAAATTTTGAACCGTTAAAAATGAACGTATGATTTATTATGAATTTTACAAGATGACTGGTTCAGAAATTGTTGAATTTTTGGAGTTTATCATTTTGGTGGAAAATTCTAGAATTGGTGGGCCCCACTTGTGGTTGGTGAAGAAATGTGCTGAATTATATTTCAAATGTGGTGGGTGGGAATAGTAGCAGGTAAAGCCATCAGGTTGCAGGTCAAACCTACCAAAATTTTCCTATAAATAGAGGGCTAAGTTAGAATTGAAAATCACACCAGAAACATAAGCTTTCTCTCTTTCTCTCTCTAGATTATTGAGTGTATTTTGTGAGTATTTAAATACTTGGTGAGTTGCTATTCATCAGTGCAAGTTTCCTTCAGCCTTATACCGATCAGAAGTACTGCTCTTTTGAGGTAAGGGATAGTAAGGGATAGTAAGGGATTTTAAGGGTTGTTATGATTTTCAGTTTCGTAATTTTTCTGAACTTCAAAAATTCTGGAAAAATTTGAAATGATATTTTGATGAGTTTTATTGATTGTGTCCAAAAATGGTGATTTTTGGATGTATAGATTGAGAGTTATGAATTTTATGAGAAAAGACTATTTTAAAAGTAACAGCTTATAATTCCTTGTGGTTAATTCCAAAATTGATGAAATTTTTATTGGGAGTACATGTATATGATAGAAGTATACTCTGTAAATTTCAGAATTTTTAGACAAAAGTACAATTTTTGATAAATGTCTAAATATTCGGCTATTTTGGCCATATGAAAAATAGTAAATGACTTTTAAAAATTCTGAGAAAAATATATGTTCACTATGGGACTATATTATGCTAAATCCCAGAAAAGAAATATTTTTGGAACTGATTTGGTATTTTTTATGAAAATGGTCTAGTTATGAGTAAATGAATTAAATATGTTTTGTGAAGAAAGAAAATTAGAAAATAGGATTTTATGGCTTGAGAATCCTATATGAGGTATGTGCAGATTTTTGATGAGGGTTTTGGTTATTGATGATGAAATCTTAAGAGTTGACATTTTATGATGATTAAATGCATTAATTAGTAAAGTGTAAACAATTTAAATAAATTGTTTATAAGCTTAAGAAATGTTATTCTTTCAATATCATTATACCGAAGTATTGGTATGAATTTTATTGTGGAATTTCTACCTTTTTGAGTCGGTGTTACTATTCACGAGTTACTATTCATGAGTTACTATTCACGAGTTACTATTCACGACAAAATTGGTTTCTTTTACTAACCAAATTATAGTTGATTTATGAATATTACTCTTGGGATTAAATCTATATGTTGATTATATTGATTTTATTATCATATATAACATTTTTATAACCCTGATGTTGAATTTCTCTTTCACTGGAGTGTAAAGATGGGTAGATTATTGGTATGATCATGACTAGGGTTCTCTTTGGCCTGTAGTGCAAAGTTGGATTGTGACTGGTATGATCATGACCATTGAATTTATAATTGAATATCTTTAGCTTAAGTGTAAAGATGAATTGATTAACATGGTTATAATTATGGTGTATATAAATTCTGAAATGATTATATATTTCTTTGAGATATGAATATATTTGGCCTGTAGTGCAAATATTAATTGTTGAGGAATATCTTTGGCCTGTAGTGCAAAGATGAATTGTAGATGAATATCTTTGGCCCGTAGTGCAAAGATGACCTGTTGTTGAATATCTTTGGCCAGTAATGCAAAGATGAACGATTGAGGAATATCTTTGGCCTGTAGTGCAAAGATGAATTGTAGATGAATATCTTTGGCCTGTAGTGCAAAGATGGTCTGTTGATGAATATCTTTGGCCCGTAGTGCAAAGATAAACTGTTGTTGAATATCTTTGGTCGTAGTGCAAAGATAGATTTATTAGTATGATTATGAACAGGAACTGTGATTTGGTATAACCATGATCTTTGATGTTTCAGGTAAAGACATGTGATGAAAATATTCTTCGTCCTGGGTGCGAAGAAAAATTTAGAATCACAATTATGATTATGAGTTATTCATATGATTGTGGAAAGGAACTGTTGATTGATGTTACAGGGATAAAACATTGTTGATGGATTTTTAACATGGAGAAGATAATAGACTTTATAGTCTATTTGACTCTTCTAATGGATTGCTCGTTCCGCTGCAACTATGGTTGAAATTTTTATCATTTACCATATGTTCTAAATCTCTGATTTATTATTGATGAAGGCTACTGATAATTTAATTATCTTTAGTCATGATATTCTTTACTGGGCTAGTTGTGCTCACCCTTTTGCTTCACAATTCCTTTCAGGTAATAAGAGTGTAGCTGGGTCGAGCGAGGGTAACGGGAAAATAGAACAGTGGTCTCTAGCTGTGGATGTTCTCCCGAAGCAGTATAGAAAAGTTCATTTAGTAGTTATATTTGGTGAATCCAATAGGGTAAGGTGTACCCAACGTTGGAAGGGTGGTTTGCCACTATCATACAAGATGTCTAACGACATACAACCTCGTGTCATCATAAGACAGGGATGTGCTCATCCACTTGCTGAGTATATATACGAGCACTACCTATATAATCTTGGTGTTTGTTTGAAGTATAATTCTCAATTAGAGACAGTAGAGATAATGATATGTCAAGAGAAGACTCACCATTGGGAAGAATATGATAGTAATCTTCTCGTTTTTCTTTGGGGTCTATTGGGTCAACCAAGGATAATTCTGTGGCCATATGATATCTATCATAACCTAGACGCGTGGCCTCCCATGTACGAAGGTTTCCTTGAGCACTTTTCAAAGATTCTAATTTCTAAAACAGTTTTTGACTGTACCTTTATGTAAGGTACCTTTGTGAGGTGCTGATACATGATGGTGTCCAATGTCACATTTGGTATATATTTGTATCCAAACTCACAGCATATGTGTTGTTGTATTTTGCACGACAATTGTTGTAATAAAGTTGTAGTTATTTTCTGTACCATGTATTTGACGACTCAGAATGGGTTGGATGGAATGGACCTATTTTGGGGACGTTACAGGTGGTATCAGAGCTTAGGGATATGATCTCTGGCGGAGATCGGGGAATACAACTAGGAGGGGAGAGATGAGTAAATCCTTCGCTAGTGTGTCCTACCTAAGCTTATTTGTTGGTCAGTCATAATATCGGGATATTATGTGATATGTTAATTTGTTAAATTAACCCTTGTTTTGAAGCTGTATTCTAGAATGATATTTGAAATACAGGAGATGAGCAATGGAGAAATCATGATGACAGGAAAGATGGAATCTGAAATGAAAGCAAGGTATTCTCAACTCTTTGAAATACCAGGTACGTAAATTTCGGGGACGAAATTTCATAAGGAGGGGAGATTGTAAGACCCCGAATTTTATGAAATAAAAGTATTCAATTTTTCTTATAATTACAATTCAGTAAATGGTTAAATTGATAAAAGTTTAAAGTTATAGGTGAAATATGAATTTTTTTTCAAAATAAGCAAGTGGTTATAAAATAATCATTGTTGTCGGGGAATATTCGTTTGGTCGTGGAATATTCTTTCTGTCGGAGAATATTCGTACGACGGCGCAGCTATTTGTGGGCCCCATAACGAATAACTGTCGGGTGAAGAAAAACGACAAATTTGAGTTTTTACAAATAACGGCGTAGTTGTTATCGTTAATACTGTTGAAATACCCGGTGGTTAAAATACAGTAATACGCGTTATTGCACAGTAGCACACGGTATTGCATAGTATTTTTGAAATTATTGATTCTTACGGAGGAAGGCACTACTCAATAATTGTTACAGTAATTATTGTTCAATATTTTATTTTATTGATTCAATAATTGCTACGTTGAAATTTTATATTATTGTTGTTCAATAATTGTTGCTGCACAGTATTTTCCATTATCAGATCAATAATTCATATTATTTGAATAGTATTATTAGATAGCATTATTGGCAATGTCTAGAAAGTTCTGTCTAAGGAGAGGTTTGGTCATCTAATTGCGCGCTAGTAAGGAGAAATCCTTATTGGAAAGCCCCCTCTTTCCTGGGAACGGCCTGGTTGTCATAAATGTGATTCTGTAATATTATTTGTGAATAATTAATTATTGATTCATATGATAAGAAAATATTTATTTTATGTGGATATAAATGAGGGATATATTTTTGTGGTTAAAAAATGAAGGAGTTAATGTTGAGATTTTTATCCGTATTTTTGTCGGAATGGAGGTATTAAAAATCAGGGTTTTTGAGATATTTTGCGGGGGTTATAATTTTTAATCCGACCGTTGGATCGTGGTAATTTTTGGATATGTTATACATATATAAGTTTAGTATATGTCCATAAATTTTGAACCGTTAAAAATGAACGTATGATTTATTATGAATTTTACAAGATGACTGGTTCAGAAATTGTTGAATTTTTGGAGTTTATCATTTTGGTGGAAAATTCTAAAATTGGTGGGCCCCACTTGTGGTTGGTGAAGAAATGTGCTGAATTATATTTTAAATGTGGTGGGTGGGAATAGTAGCAGGTAAAGCCATCAGGTTGCAGGTCAAACCTACCAAAATTTTCCTATAAATAGAGGGCTAAGTTAGAATTGAAAATCACACCAGAAACATAAGCTTTCTCTCTTTCTCTCTCTAGATTATTGAGTGTATTTTGTGAGTATTTAAATACTTGGTGAGTTGCTATTCATCAGTGCAAGTTTCCTTCAGCCTTATACCGATCAGAAGTACTGCTCTTTTGAGGTAAGGGATAGTAAGGGATAGTAAGGGATTTTAAGGGTTGTTATGATTTTCAGTTTCGTAATTTTTCTGAACTTCAAAAATTCTGGAAAAATTTGAAATGATATTTTGATGAGTTTTATTGATTGTGTCCAAAAATGGTGATTTTTGGATGTATAGATTGAGAGTTATGAATTTTATGAGAAAAGACTATTTTAAAAGTAACAGCTTATAATTCCTTGTGGTTAATTCCAAAATTGATGAAATTTTTATTGGGAGTACATGTATATGATAGAAGTATACTCTGTAAATTTCAGAATTTTTAGACAAAAGTACAATTTTTGATAAATGTCTAAATATTCGGCTATTTTGGCCATATGAAAAATAGTAAATGACTTTTAAAAATTCTGAGAAAAATATATGTTCACTATGGGACTATATTATGCTAAATCCCAGAAAAGAAATATTTTTGGAACTGATTTGGTATTTTTTATGAAAATGGTCTAGTTATGAGTAAATGAATTAAATATGTTTTGTGAAGAAAGAAAATTAGAAAATAGGATTTTATGGCTTGAGAATCCTATATGAGGTATGTGCAGATTTTTGATGAGGGTTTTGGTTATTGATGATGAAATCTTAAGAGTTGACATTTTATGATGATTAAATGCATTAATTAGTAAAGTGTAAACAATTTAAATAAATTGTTTATGAGCTTAAGAAATGTTATTCTTTCAATATCATTATACCGAAGTATTGGTATGAATTTTATTGTGGAATTTCTACCTTTTTGAGTCGGTGTTACTATTCACGAGTTACTATTCATGAGTTACTATTCACGAGTTACTATTCACGACAAAATTGGTTTCTTTTACTAACCAAATTATAGTTGATTTATGAATATTACTCTTGAGATTAAATCTATATGTTGATTATATTGATTTTATTATCATATATAACATTTTTATAACCCTGATGTTGAATTTCTCTTTCACTGGAGTGTAAAGATGGGTAGATTATTGGTATGATCATGACTAGGGTTCTCTTTGGCCTGTAGTGCAAAGTTGGATTGTGACTGGTATGATCATGACCATTGAATTTACAATTGAATATCTTTAGCTTAAGTGTAAAGATGAATTGATTAACATGGTTATAATTATGGTGTATATAAATTCTGAAATGATTATATATTTCTTTGAGATATGAATATATTTGGCCTGTAGTGCAAATATTAATTGTTGAGGAATATCTTTGGCCTGTAGTGCAAAGATGAATTGTAGATGAATATCTTTGGCCCGTAGTGCAAAGATGACCTGTTGTTGAATATCTTTGGCCAGTAATGCAAAGATGAACGATTGAGGAATATCTTTGGCCTGTAGTGCAAAGATGAATTGTAGATGAATATCTTTGGCCTGTAGTGCAAAGATGGTCTGTTGATGAATATCTTTGGCCCGTAGTGCAAAGATAAACTGTTGTTGAATATCTTTGGTCGTAGTGCAAAGATAGATTTATTAGTATGATTATGAACAGGAACTGTGATTTGGTATAACCATGATCTTTGATGTTTCAGGTAAAGACATGTGATGAAAATATTCTTCGTCCTGGGTGCGAGGAAAAATTTAGAATCACAATTATGATTATGAGTTATTCATATGATTGTGGAAAGGAACTGTTGATTGATGTTACAGGGATAAAACATTGTTGATGGATTTTTAACATGGAGAAGATAATAGACTTTATAGTCTATTTGACTCTTCTAATGGATTGCTCGTTCCGCTGCAACTATGGTTGAAATTTTTATCATTTACCATATGTTCTAAATCTCTGATTTATTATTGATGAAGGCTACTGATAATTTAATTATCTTTAATCATGATATTCTTTACTGGGCTAGTTGTGCTCACCCTTTTGCTTCACAATTCCTTTCAGGTAATAAGAGTGTAGCTGGGTCGAGCGAGGGTAACGGGAAAATAGAACAGTGGTCTCTAGCTGTGGATGTTCTCCCGAAGCAGTATAGAAAAGTTCATTTAGTAGTTATATTTGGTGAATCCAATAGGGTAAGGTGTACCCAACGTTGGAAGGGTGGTTTGCCACTATCATACAAGATGTCTAACGACATACAACCTCGTGTCATCATAAGACAGGGATGTGCTCATCCACTTGCTGAGTATATATACGAGCACTACCTATATAATCTTGGTGTTTGTTTGAAGTATAATTCTCAATTAGAGACAGTAGAGATAATGATATGTCAAGAGAAGACTCACCATTGGGAAGAATATGATAGTAATCTTCTCGTTTTTCTTTGGGGTCTATTGGGTCAACCAAGGATAATTCTGTGGCCATATGATATCTATCATAACCTAGACGCGTGGCCTCCCATGTACGAAGGTTTCCTTGAGCACTTTCCAAAGATTCTAATTTCTAAAACAGTTTTTGACTGTACCTTTATGTAAGGTACCTTTGTGAGGTGCTGATACATGATGGTGTCCAATGTCACATTTGGTATATATTTGTATCCAAACTCACAGCATATGTGTTGTTGTATTTTGCACGACAATTGTTGTAATAAAGTTGTAGTTATTTTCTGTACCATGTATTTGACGACTCAGAATGGGTTGGATGGAATGGACCTATTTTGGGGACGTTACAGTTGGTCTTCCGAGGATCGCGTTGTATGCTGAATCTACTTGAACAACAAAAAATCTGACCATTATCTCGACCTGATTGGGTGCTGTGCCGAACTTAACTTGCAGTTCAATGGTGCCCGACACATACACCGGATTTCCACTGAAACCGTACAAGGGTCCTTCCCCTCCTAAATCCATCTTCTTTCCTTGTAGGTCCAGCCTCTGATAGGCATGAATGTATAAGATGTCGACTGAAGACCCGTTGTCTATCATCATTCTCTTCATATCCACTATCCCGACCTGAGCCGTTATTACCAATGCGCCGTCATGCGGCTCGATGAGGTCTGCCGGGTAGTCTTCGTCCGAGAATGATATAGATGTTCCAGGATACGCCCGGTCTTTTCTAGTCGTCGATCCTGTGACCGACAGCACTGTTCCTAGATGTCCGCTCCGCTTCCTCCCCGATACCCGTCCGACAGAACCCCCCGAAATGACATCAACCACGCCTCGAGCGGGAGGGTTCTGGGGAGCCTGAATATCCTGAGCTTGATCTCTAGTCTCTTCCCTGGGTACCACTGCAGTTCCCCGACCTGCTACATATTGTATCAGTTGACCGTTCTGAACATTTTTCTCGATCATGTCCATCAGATTGGTTCACGCTTCGGTCAAGTGTCCAGTGCTCTGATGGTATTCGCAGTACTTGTCTCGACCTCGCCTTCCGGGCTTGGTTCGCCTGGGGCATGGCTCGTAGAATGGTTGGTTTTTCATCTCCTGCAGAATTTTTGACCTATCCGCAGTGAGGGGAGTATAGACCTTGCTGACGTTACGGTTGGGTAGTGGAGGTCGGTTGCTACCTGAACCTCCCCCGTTGTAGCTTTTCTTTTCCGTTCGGTCTGATCTCCACTGGTTGTTGTCCGAACGTTGGTAGGTCGGTTTTTCCCGGTCTTTCGATTTCTCATAAGGTTGGTGGTGTGGTTTGAAATTTTCCAAAGCTTCTTCTATAGCAATGAACCCTTCTGCCCGATGAAAGGCCTCGGTCAAGTCTGCCGGAGGGTTAATCACCAAATCCTTTACCAGCTTCTTAGATCTCCCGATGTCTAAGCCGGTTGTAAAAAATCCCAGGGCTTGTGGGGAATTCAGCTCCGCTACCGATCCCACTGCCTCTCGAAACCGTTTGACGTACTGGCCTAGGGTCTCATCTGATTTCTGCCGTACCTGCATAAGGGACGCCGTGATCTTCCCTCGTCTTCGGTTGCTTCCGAACTGAGCATAGAATTTTTCTCGAAGATCGTTCCATGATCCGATTGATCCTGCTGCCAGGGTCCCCATCCATTCCCTGGCACTCTTCTTCAGGGTTGTAGCGAACATATGACATTTGGCCGCATCCGAATGCCCATAGTATGACATCAGCCGGTCGTACCCATCCGAGTGGTCATAGGGGTCTCCCAATCCTTCATACGTCTCCATCGGGGGCATCTTCTTTTTTGGGTCGGCTGTGACTTGGTTGATATCGAGAGAGAAGGGGGATCCTAGGCATGCCGAAGATGTCCCCGTTGAGTTTTTTGCCCTCAGCAATTTTTCCAACTCAGCTACCCTTCGAACGAGGGGGTCGGATCCTTCATTCCGAGGGGACGATCGACTTCGGTCCCTCCCGTACTCAGGAGACACATCCCTCTTCGTTCGGCCCGACCTCGCTGGGTGATCTGATCTGCATTCAGCCGAACGACTTCTCCTTCTGCTGCTGCCGTCTCGAGAGCGACTTCTGTGCCTGCTCTTTTCTCTTCTCGTCTCTCCCCGTCGGGATGACCGGGATCGGCTCCGGTTCCTATGCCTCCTAGAACAGGCCTCTTGATCTCCGGCCATGTCGGCCATCTGCCTCTCGAGTTCCTCCTGTTGCAGCCGAAGGGCCCACATGGCATCCTTGTTTTGTTCCATTTTCTTCTGCAAGAGAAACTCCCGTTGATCTCGGCTGCCTTCTCTTTTGTCCTCCCTCACGAGGGCCCGCGAGTGGCTCTCGTCGGCCTGACTCGCTTGCTGAGGCGTGTGCTGACTACTGTGGAAGAGCTTTCGCCGAAGACCATGAACTGGTATTTCTTCCACCTCCAGAACTTTAGATCCCAGGCGGTCCTTCACCGACACCCTCACCTGTGTAGTCTGGTGAGACTGCTGGGTCTTTGCCTTTTCTGAGACAACGACGTTATTCTTATTTGCCATAGCCTGCTGCCGGAAAAAAGGTGATTGTGATTGATGAAAAGCAGCCCTCCTTCTAGCGCCAATGTTAACGCCAAGTTCGTCCGCGCGTCCAATCACAGAATTCACGCGCTGAAACCTGCACAATAATGGATCACACAGAAGCTTGACGGCCGTGCCGTCGGGGGATGGCTCCGGTGTGAGAATAAGTACATGCCGTTCACAAGGTTTAACAACGGAGGCGTAAGTGTTTAGTGCTCAAAATAAGTATTACCTCTTAATTGTAACATTGGCCTCGTATTTATATTACCTGGGTCTCCTTCTCCGAATTGGAATAGGACTCCTAAATATGTTAGCTACCATATTTGGGTCCAACACAATCTTTTTAAAAGGTGCAAGTGGAATCCCTCTCCAATACTACCTTTGGAGTTACCTTGTCATCATATGATTAGGGTTAGGACCCTTAATCACGTAAACTCCTTATCACTCCAACTCTGCATGTGGGCTGCTCAAACTTTTAGGCCCAACCTATCAGCCAGACAAAAACACCGGTCTGGGCCCTGTCCCAAAAGACGCGAAGGCCCGACCCCGACCCCCATGGTCACAACCGGGTCCCGGCCTATTGGGCTCGGGTACTCGACCCCATCCTCCTCTATGCTACCGAACACATGAGCCCGACCTCCTCTGACCCGGCCCAAGCCTTCAGCCCAAAAGAGGGTCGGTAAAACACTCCCGAACAATGGTGTATCATCTCCTTCACACCATACTTTTTGCAGCTTAATACCAGTTTACCATAACACGCATTCACAAATCTAGACCTCTCTTTAATGCTCCTGATATTTTGTTCTCATGTATTTTAACATAACTATATATTTCATATATATATATATATATATATATATATATATACACACACACATTATGTACAGGAATATACATACATACATATGTATACAAATATATAGATAAAAGCAAGAAATGGGAAAGAACCTAACTCTCTTCTCACAGTGGATTCAGTAAGCAAGAACAATTGAAACAGGATTCCCAAGAACCCCACAGGCCTAGGGGTGCTCATCGGTAAAAAACCGAACCGGTACCGAAAAAACCGAACCGGTACCGATCCGAAAATACCGAAAAACTAAGAACCGAAACCGGTGCCGAATTACCGGTTTCGGTACCGGTTCGGTACACAATCGGTATCGGTTTTTTCGGTTCGGTTTTCGGTTATACCGCATGGTGATATATATAATTATTAATAAATAATAATAATTAAATATATTTTTTTAATAAGCTACTGTTTATTCTTTATTTTTAATTTTCCTTTTAAACTCATGTTTTGGATTATAATGTTCTTTATTTCTTGTTGAATGTTAATATGGTTATTAGTTGCAACTTGAAACTAGCAGTGTTGATATGGTGCTTTGTTCTTACAGATATGGTTTTACATCAATAGCTAGTGTGTAAAACTTTTGATGCTTCAGCATGTAAAAGTCACAAAATACTATTTAATAATACTTTTACGGTTAGTATTTTAATAGTATTTAATATATTTAAATGACATATTATCTTATAATAATATTTTTGTTCCGATACAATAGGAATAAATAATATCTAGTTGCACCGTTGAATAAAAATATCTCATCTGTAAATTTTATAAATAATAAAATATATTAATTTTCCAAGTATATCTCTTAAAATATTTTAAGAAATAATTAGTTCGCTTGTAATGATATAATAATAGAATTATTCTGATAAATTTTTTATATCATTAATAAATAAAGATGAGATTACTATTTTAGAAAGGTTAAATAAGTTTTGATGTTTTTATACCGGAGATGACTATACTTAATTTTTTTAAAGGGAGAAATAAATGTGGTTGGTTTCACCATTTCAGGTTCAAGAACAAATGACTACTCGGGCTATATGAAACGTACAAGCAAAGTAGTAAATATTGGAGCTGTTAAATCAAGACTGCAATAAGTAATAGTACTATAGTAGTAGTAACTTGCTTTTGACAAAGTGATGACTAACTGACAAAGTAGTAAATATTACTGCTAGTATTCTTTTTAGTAAAATTTTAATCCAAGAAACCATCACAAAAGTCGGCATTGCTAGAACAAAAAAGGACAAAGTTGGTTTTTTTTTCGGTTTTTCGGTTTTACCGAATTCCAAATTCTTATTACCGCTACCGGTACCGAAAAACCGAAACCGAAAAAACCGAAACCGAAGAAAACCGGTACCGCCGGTACCGATTTCAACCGGTTCGGTAAAAAAACCGAAAAACCAAATTTTTTGAGCACCCCTACACAGGCCTTCTCCATTGCTTCTCCCGGCCCACCTTTCCCATTTTCAATGCAAACCTGCAAATAATCATCAATACAAAAAAAATTTAACTTGATTCCTTGGTGTAACTTCATACAAAAGTAAACATAAAGGGTACCCAAAAAAGTAGAAGAAGAAAGGCCAAAAAGGATAAATGAAATCATAAGTAATTGAAGAAGAACAGAGAAGACTAAATGTTAGAACATTCACAAAGTAATACCTCAGGTGCTCTCTGCTTAAACCAATCAACTGGAAGAATGAATTAATTGGGCTGCTGCTGCTGCTGCTGCTTTTGTCCTATTTATAAACATACATGTGCGTGTGTGTATATATATTATTGTGGTGAAGTTTTGGAGAGAGAAAATGAAATGAAGAGGGGGGAGGGGGAGGGGGAGGGGAGAGGGGGGTGGGGGTGGCGGGAGGACAGTAATTACAAATGTAGCTAGTTAGCACAAGGGTGGTTACAAAATCTTGGTTAATTATTATGTTGCGAATGCATGTATTTATAGCTCTTTATGTATTTATGTCTATTAGTTAAAATTGTAGTGATTATATTTGGTTGATTAGTTAAAAAAGATTATGCAGAGTTTTCCGTTTGCATACTGCCAAATTCGCTATTTAATTTCCGATTCTCAATATTCAGGCACAAGAGGACAAAGGGTTGATTTTGAAATGTTGATGCATATACATTTTTTAAAGACAAAAAGGAGTAAAAGAATTAAAGCATGCATTATAAATACTTAAATTAATAATGTTCTTTTATGGTTTAGACTATATTTTATATTATTATTAAATAATAATATTACTAATATAATATAATATTACTTTTGAATTAATATTATATTGAATTATAATATAATAATATTATAATTATAATATAACATTACTTTTGAATTAATTAGAAGAATGAGCAAATAAGTTGTTTCGTTTCATATTAATAATAATATTATATTAATAATAAAGTTACCAAGACAAAAAAAGCAAAAAGCAATTGAAATACAAAATGAAAGCCGCTACAAGATGTAGCGGCATTGAGTCTTTGCGGGTTCCTTGAGCAATAATATAATAATTATCTAATGAATTTTAGTAGATTAGTAAGTGTAATTACTGTCGCTACAACTTGTAGCGACTGAGCTTTTATTTTTTTAAATCTCAACCATTAATGATATTCATCAACGGTGGAGATAATGATTATTGGAATAGTACTCTTATCAACCGGTAGACATGGATTAGAACATATATATATATATATATATATATATATATATATGTGTGTGTGTGTGTGTGTGTGTGTGTGTGTGTGTGTGTGTGTGTGTGTGGTTGCATCCACAGCAAACGGTTGCTGGGAGCAACTCTTTTTTTGGCCCCATGTTGTAGAGGTTGGAGCAAAAAAAAATAAAATTGTAATAAGCCGTTACATGTTGTAGCAGCTGGGCCAAAAAGGAGTTTCTCCCAGCAACCGATTGTTGTGGATGTAACCCTTATATATATATATATATATATATATATATATATATATATATATATATATATATATATATATATATATATATACGGTTCGGATCTTAAGCTTACCCCTTATCTAACATACCTTGCATATTCCCCTTTAGCGACGGACATGGCAACGATTCGGTATGTCGCTATATGTTGTCCGTCACTAAAAATAAAGACGACGGTTCTATATATAGCGACAGACCGAATCGTCGTCCGGTCCGTTGCTAAAGGGGGGGTATGCAAGGTATGTTAGATAAGGGGTAAGTTTACGATCCGGACCGTATATATATACACACACACACACACCCACACACACACACACACACACACACACACACACACACACACACACATATATATATATATATATATATATATAGGGAATTGATTCATACTTAATATTATCAATTTAAGGTTAGTCTTACAACAGATCTAGAGCGTTCATTCAAATATTGGACGATTAATATAACTCTCGTCCTTAGTTTAATTTTCAGTATTTCGCAGTTTAATACTGCGGACGGGACAGATGACCAAAATACACTTCCTTGTAAATGTCCCACGTACGCAGTATTAAACTGCGGACACTAGGTATGACCAACTGGAAAATTTCTCTAAATATCAATCACCTTTTGATCATAGAGTTGTTAGAATTGATCGCAACCATTAAAACTAAAAAAAAAATAAATTTGGCAGCCGCAGTTTAATACTGCTGACGAGACTTATTTAATCCTGTTGGCTATTTGGTCATACCTAGCTTCCACAATTTAATACTACAGATGAAGGACATTTATAAGAAGGGTATTTTGGTCATCTGTCCCATTCGCAGTATTCAACTGTGAAATACAGTAAATTAGACTGCAAACGGGAGTTATATTAATCGTCCTATATTCGGATAGACGCTCCAGATCTGTTGTAAGACTAACCTTAAATTGATAACGTTAGTTATGGATCACTCCCCATAAATAGTTTTAACCATAAATTGATAACACTCCATTATATTAACCATAAATTGATAACACTCCATTATAGAAAGTATCGATAAATAGTTTTAACAATAAAACAATAAGATTTATGTGAAAATTAAGCCTAAAACCATGAATTCCATGTGTTGCAAATGGGTTTTCAGATAATATTACAATTACAAAACATGATCCTACACATAAATCAACAAAAAAATTAAAGAAAAGAAGACATGAACAAGATTTATGTGAAATTAAATTTAACCCAAATGAGAAAAAAATATCACTATACCAAAACATTGAAAATTTAAATTGTGAAGAAAACTATCCCACCTCAAAATCCAAATGCTATCATAATATATAATTACAAACCCAAATAAAATACCAGCCCCATATTGCGGGCCTATTATTGGTATGGTAGGCTTAGGCCGTTCCACTAAAATTTGTTTTTTGCTCTTTTTGTTGTCTGAAAATATTATACGAATCTGAATAAATATTGAATTCTGATAAAAATTTTGAGAAATAATTTTATTTATAAAATAATATGGGTTAAATGCTTTTTATTTAATTGTACTTTAAGTTTGTAAGACCCCAACTTTTATAAATAAAGATGAATTTTCTATAAATATCATTTTTGAATATTATGGAGTTAATTTGATATAATATTATAGTTGTGGGTAATATTTATAAATTTTGCAAAGTATGCAAGTTGTTATATAATATTCGATTGGTCGGGAAATATTCGTTTTAACAGGGAATATTCGTACAACGACACAATCATTGGTGGACCCCACAACGGAATTATTGTCGGATTGAGAAAACGACAAAAATATTTTATTAAAAATAACGGCGGAAGTTTTACCATTGTTACTGTTGAACTACTCGGTAGTAAAAGTACAGTAATACGTGTGGTTGCATAGTAGCACACGGTATTGATTATTAATGCTTATGTGAGAAGTCACTCAGTTTGATTCTATTATTGTCAGTTAATAATATGAATTATTTAGCGATAATGACGTTTTGTTTTATTCGTATTATTAACGTAATAAAACAGAAACATCTTTTTATATAAAACAAAATACTTTATTAAAGTTATTCTATAAATAGAATATATTATATTTTATTTAAAAGATTTTTCTTTAAATATGGACCGTCAGATTAAAGTAATCAATCTGGACCGTTCATGGATTAGTTACTATGCATTCTATTTTTCTATAAATAGCAGCTCATTCCTTCATTATTTCTTACGAATTCACTGAACTCTAGAGAGAGAAACTATAGAGAGAAACTATAGAGAGAGAGAAGAAGAGTATTCTGCTACTTAACTACTTCCTTACTTCAGCTCTTCTTTAAAACGGTAAGGGGTGTTATTCTTTCTTATTCATGAAGAGAACTGTTGTTATTCCATTTCTTATTATTCTGTTGGAATAACCTGTATACGCGGATATACCCTATACTTGGTGACATTTTTCTATTATTCTGTTGGAACATCCTGTTTGTGCGTTTACGCCGGACCTGGTTCCATTATTTATTATTCTGTCGGAATATCCTGTCTGTGCGTTTACGCCGGACCTGGTTCCATTATTTATTATTCTGTCGGAATATCCTGTCTGTGCGTTTACGCCGGACCTGGTTTCATTATTTATTATTCTGTCGGAATATCCTGTCTGTGCTTTTACGCCGGACCTGGTTCCATTATTTATTATTCTGTCGGAATATCCTGTCTGTGTGGTTACGCCGGACCTGGTTCCATTATTATTATTCTGTTAAGAATAACCTGTCTGTGCGGTCTATCACATGCATGGTGATTTCTTTTGTTATTTCATTCTTTATTATACTCAGTTGGTTAAGTTTTGACTTCTATACTCCATGAAATTTGTGGAATATCCTTGACATTTACGCTTCATCTAGTATCTATTCATGAAAATATTCTCCTGATCATTCTTGAATTTTACTCCACAAAGTAGTATCATGTTGACAATTTGGACGTTGTTAATTCTTGGATAAATTAATTCTTGAACTTGTTTTATTGAATTCTTATATCATTGTCATCATCCTCATGTTTATAAAATGTTGAAAGTCATCTGTGGCCTGTAGTGCATAGATGGACTTGGTATGATTATGACCAGGGATTATTCGGTGTAATCATGACCGTAATGTTACGAATGATGTGGTAAAAGTCCTCATTGGCCCGTAGTGCATTGATGGGCAGTTGTTGGCATGATCATGACCATTAATGAATATACGAATATCCTTGGCCGTAGTGCAGGGGTGATTCGATGATGTGGATTATTTTATTAAGCTGAGTCTCAGCGATCACAGTGTTGAAAAATCTTTTAAATCATAAAAGATAGTAGAGTTTATTTTCTACTTGACTCTTTTAATGGATTGCTTGTTCCGCTGCAGTTAAACTTGATGTCTATTATATTTTATCAGTTTAACATTGTTGAAGGCTAATGATAATTTATTCTGCATTATCTTAGTCATAATATTTCTTACTGGGCTAGTTGAGCTCACCCTTTCTTTCACTGTTCTCTTCAGGAAATGAGAACGTAGCTGGGGCAAGTCGGGAAACGGAGTGATGGTCCGAATGATAGTATTAGTTAGTAGTCCTCACTATTCTATGTAATGGTGTGTTAATAAATGTAATGAGGACTCCTTTTGAGTATGAATACTCTCTAGAAGATAATATTTGTATTCAAACTCACAGTTTATGTTTTGTCGTATTGTACACGACAGTTGTATTAGTAAGTTATATTTGTATTTTGTACTATGTATCTGACGACCCAAGATGGGTGATGTATACCTAATTTTGGGGGCGTCACAGTTGGTATCAGAGCTTAGGGATATGATCCCTGGCTAAGATGTGAGAATAGAACTAGGAGGGGAGAGACGGGGAATTCCTTCGCTAGTATGACCTACCTAAGTTTATTTGCATGGTATTTAATTGGTCGGTCATAATATAAGGATAATATATGACATATCAATTAACTTTTATTTTGTGGCAGTATCTGAAAATGGCATCTGAGAATGTTGAGAATAGCAATGGAGCACAGGCGATTATTGATTCACCACATATCAATAATCAGGATAATGTTCATCAGGAAGGTGACAATCCTCATGCAAACAACAACACTGACCAGATGATGAATGATGGAATATTCAGAGGTTTTATGCAATTCATGCAACAACAGGTGAAAGCGGCTCCTGTCCACAACGTAGGTGGAAATACTGGAAACTCTCAGGCGGTCACCGCTAAACAGTTTAAGGAGCTGGGACCACCGGAGTTTAAGGGAGAACCCAAACCACTTGTAGCTGAAACATGGATAAAGCAGATCACCAAGATATTTGATGTCTTGGGTTGCTCCGAGGAGCAAAAGGTTCCCTTTGCCGCCTTTATGTTGCGAGGAGAGGCAGATTACTGGTGGGAATCGATAAAGCGTACTCAACCTGCCGCACTGAAGATGACCTGGGAGAAGTTCCAAGAGCTGTTTAACGACAAATACTTTCCCGAGAGTATTCGTCACATGAAGGAGGTGGAGTTCATCAAATTGGAGCAGAATAATATGACCGTGTCGCAGTACGACGCAAAATTTGCGGAGTTATCCCGGTTTGCGTCCCACCTGGTGGATAATGAAGAAAGAATGACGCGGATGTTTTTAAGAGGTTTGAAGCCAGAGATACGTCAACATCTTGTTTCTCATAAACTGTGTTTGTATTCAGATGTTGTAAATAGGGCTCAGTTGGTGGAGCGCGATAACGAGACAACGCAACCAAAAGAGAGCAGCCGGCAAAATGATAATACCAGTGAGAGCAGTCATCGAAGCGGTGACAACAAGCGTGGAGGAAATCAACAGGCCAGAAATGGTTACCACTTCGGTGGTAATCAGGGCCAAAACAATAAGAATGGGCATTTCAAGAAGAGGAGATTCAACAATGATGAAAAGACGTCAGCACCAGCACCTGTCGTTAAGGAAGGAGAACGACCACCTATCATATGTTTCAAATGCGGAGGGGAGGGGCACATCAGTCCAAACTGCGCGATGCCGTCCAAAGCATGTTATAATTGTGGAAGAGAAGGTCATTTAGCCCGATTTTGTCGTTTATCGAAGACAAATTCAGCTAGGATGGAGGCACCAAAGGCCGTCCCAGAAAAGTCAAAACCGGTTGTGCAAGGGAGAGCGTTTGTTGTGACCTCCCAGAACGCAAGGAACCCGAATGAGGTCATCACGGGTAAGCTTATCATAAACTCTAACGAAGTCTATACTTTATTTGATACCGGTTCTACCCATTCTTTTATTTTTCCTACTTGCGCTCATCGATTAAATTTGATTCCGGAGAAATTAGACTTTGACTTAGCAGTTGAAACTCCATTGGGAGAAACCTTCATTACATCCACGGTTTATAAGTCTTGTTTGGTTCAAGTTGGTACCCACACATTACCTGTCGATCTGATTTCATTAAAAATACTTGCATTTGACGTGATTCTAGGGATTGATTGGTTAACTACTCATCATGCAAAAATTGATTGTTTTCGTAAGGTTGTTAGCTTTCATATTCCTAATCGACCTATTATGCGAATTCAAGCAACCAAACCATTAAAATCAATCGCTGTCATCTCAAGCCATAAAGCTATTCGTTTATTAAAAAATGGATGTCAAGCTTTCTTAGCTCATGTCACAGATCTAAACAAAAATACGTCAGCTTTGAATGATATTTCTGTTGTTAATAAATTTCCTGACGTATTTCCCGAAGAACTTCCTGGCCTACCCCCAGAGCGTGAAATTGAATTTTGTATCGACCTTGAACCCGGTACAAAACCCATTTCCAAAGCCCCATATCGAATGGCTCCTATTGAACTTCAGGAGTTAAAGACTCAACTGCAGGAATTGTTAGACATTGGTTTTATTCGTCCTAGTACTTCTCCTTGGGGTGCTCCTGTTCTGTTCGTGAAGAAGAAAGATGGGAGTATGCGACTTTGTATTGATTATCGGGAGTTGAATCATGTCACCATCAAAAATAGGTACCCATTGCCACGTATTGATGACCTGTTTGACCAGTTGCAAGGAGCACAATTCTTTTCAAAGATCGATCTTCGTTCTGGATATCATCAGCTGAAGGTTAGAACTGAGGATATTCCAAAGACTGCCTTCAGAACTCGGTATGGGCATTATGAATTCTTAGTTATGTCTTTTGGATTGACTAATGCTCCTGCTGCCTTCATGGATATGATGAACAGGGTATTCAAGGAATATTTGGATCACTTTGTGGTCGTCTTTATCGATGACATCCTTGTTTATTCCAAAAGCCGTGAAGATCATGAGCAACACTTGAGGTTGGTACTCCAAAAGCTTCGTGAATACAAACTTTATGCCAAGTTGAAGAAATGCGAGTTCTGGCTGGAAGAGGTAGCATTCCTTGGGCACGTAGTATCAAGTCGTGGAATATCGGTTGACCCGGCAAAGATTGAAGCTATTCAAAGCTGGGAGCAACCTAAATCAGTAACCGAAGTACGTAGCTTTCTCGGTCTAGCTGGTTATTATCGGAGATTCGTGGAAGGATTTTCTCGAATCGCTACTCCATTAACTCAGCTGACTCGAAAAGATACAAAGTTCGGTTGGAGCGAAGAATGTGAGCAGAGTTTTCAAGAACTCAAGAGGAGACTCATTTCAGCACCTGTTCTAACAATACCATCTGGCTCGGAGGGATTTGTCATCTACAGTGATGCTTCGAGCAAAGGGTTGGGATGTGTTCTCATGCAACATGGAAAAGTCATAGCCTATGCATCAAGACAACTCAAGGAATATGAGAGGAATTATCCTACTCATGATCTAGAGTTGGCAGCTGTTGTCTTTGCACTTAAAATTTGGAGGCATTACTTGTATGGGGAGAAGGTGGAGATCTTTACGGATCATAAAAGTCTCAAATATTTCTTCACTCAAAAGGAACTCAACATGCGACAACGACGTTGGCTTGAACTGTTGAAAGATTATGATCATACCATTCAATATCATCCTGGAAAAGCGAACGTGGTAGCTGACGCATTGAGTAGAAGATCATATGCAAGTACGAGTGCGATATTGTCAACACAAAGACCCATTTTGTGTGATTTGCAAAGGATGGAGATAGAGTTAAAGACTCCAGGGACCCATGTGATGATGGCGAATATACGAGTAGAACCGACTTTAATCGATAAAGTTAAAGCTGCTCAAGCTACAGACCTGGAGCTGATGCGTATGAAGAAGAAAGTGCAAGAAGGTGCTATACCGGAAGCAAGAATCGATGAAGAAGGAATACTTCGAGTCAACTCCAGACTTTGTGTTCCTAACAACCCTGATTTAAAGTATGAAATCATGATGGAGGCGCACAACACACCGTTTGCAATTCATCCTGGAAGTACCAAAATGTATCATGATCTTCGTCATACATTTTGGTGGAGCAATATGAAGAGAGAGATAGCGTTGTTTATCTCAAGGTGTCTAACTTGTCAACGAGTCAAAGCGGAGCATCAAGTACCAAAAGGTCCATTGCAACCACTTGAAATTCCAGAATGGAAGTGGGAGCACATTACCATGGATTTCGTTACCGGTCTTCCTAGGGTTTCTCAAGGTATTAATGCGATTTGGGTCATTGTTGATAGATTGACCAAGTCTGCTCATTTCTTACCGATACGAGAAACTTATACACTTGAACGTCTTGCTCGTATGTACATAAACGAGATTGTAAGACTGCATGGTATGCCAGTATCCATAGTTTCTGACCGAGACCCAAGATTCACTTCACGATTTTGGGTTAGTTTACAAAAAGCTATGGGCACGGAGTTACGATTTAGTTCAGCATATCATCCTCAGACGGACGGACAATCAGAGAGGACTATTCAAACTCTAGAAGATTTATTAAGACTCTGTGCCTTTGACTTCAAGGGAAGTTGGGACAAGTTCTTACCATTGGTGGAGTTTTCCTACAACAACAGTTATCAAGCAAGTATTGGCATGGCTCCATTCGAAGCATTGTATGGAAGAAAATGTCGTTCTCCAGTATGCTGGGATGAGGTGGGTGAAGCAACGTTGTTGGGACCGGAGTTGGTACGTATGACTACAGAAAAGATTCAAACGATCCGACAACGTATAAAAACCTCACAAGATCGACAAAAGAGTTATGCTGATCTTCATCGAAAGGACGTGGAATTTGATGTAGGAGATCATGTGTTCTTACGTGTTGCTCCATGGAAAGGAGTTACGAGATTTGGAAAGAGAGGAAAGCTCAATCCTCGATTCATCGGTCCATTTTTAATCCTCGATTGAGTAGGAACTGTGGCTTATAGACTCGCTTTACCGCCAAGTATGTCTCGTGTTCATAACGTTTTTTACATATCCATGTTACGCAAATATGTGGAAGACCCGAACCACATTATTGAGTTAGAACCGGACGAAATAGCGGGGGATTTAACGTATGAAGAAGTTCCTGTTCAAATCTTGGATAAGAAGGAACATATTCTACGCTCTAAGGTTATACCTCAAGTCAAAGTTTTGTGGAGAAACCACGATGTTGAGGAAATGACTTGGGAGTTAGAATCTGAAATGAAATCAAGGTATCCTTATCTCTTCGACATACCAGGTACGTACCCTAATTTCGAGGGCGAAATTTCATAAGAAGGGGAGGTTGTAAGACCCCAACTTTTATAAATAAAGGTGAATTTTCTATAAATATCATTTTTGAATATTATGGAGTTAATTTGATATAATATTATAGTTGTGGGTAATATTTATAAATTTTGCAAAGTACGCAAGTTGTTATATAATATTCGATTGGTCGGGAAATATTCGTTTTAACAGGGAATATTCGTACAACGACACAATCATTGGTGGACCCCACAACGGAATTATTGTCGGATTGAGAAAACGACAAAAATATTTTATTAAAAATAACGGCGGAAGTTTTACCATTGTTACTGTTGAACTACTCGGTAGTAAAAGTACAGTAATACGTGTGGTTGCATAGTAGCACACGGTATTGATTATTAATGCTTATGTGAGAAGTCACTCAGTTTGATTCTATTATTGTCAGTTAATAATATGAATTATTTAGCGATAATGACGTTTTGTTTTATTCGTATTATTAACGTAATAAAACAGAAACATCTTTTTATATAAAACAAAATACTTTATTAAAGTTATTCTATAAATAGAATATATTATATTTTATTTAAAAGATTTTTCTTTAAATATGGACCGTCAGATTAAAGTAATCAATCTGGACCGTTCATGGATTAGTTACTATGCATTCTATTTTTCTATAAATAGCAGCTCATTCCTTCATTATTTCTTACGAATTCACTGAACTCTAGAGAGAGAAACTATAGAGAGAAACTATAGAGAGAGAGAAGAAGAGTATTCTGCTACTTAACTACTTCCTTACTTCAGCTCTTCTTTAAAACGGTAAGGGGTGTTATTCTTTCTTATTCATGAAGAGAACTGTTGTTATTCCATTTCTTATTATTCTGTTGGAATAACCTGTATACGCGGATATTGTGACGCCCCCAAAATAGGTATACAACACCCATTCTGAGTCGCCAAATACATGGTACAGAAAGCAAACTACAACTTCAATAATACAATTGTCGTGCAAAATACGACAACACATACTGTGAGTTTAAATACAAATATTGTCTTCTGGACAATATCCACACTCAAATAAATCCTCATTACAATTATTCAAACACTATTTTACAGAAATAGTGAGGACTGCTAAAACATCTTTCTAGAACCATCACTCCATACCCCGACTAGATCCTGCTATGTTCTCACCTCCTGAGAAGAAAAATGGAATAAAAAGGAAAAGGGTGAGCTCAACTAGCCCAGTAAAGAATATTATGACTAAGATAATATACAACAAATTATCGTTAGTCTTCAACAGGGAAAAATCTGATAAAATATAATCGACAACAAGTTTTAGATCAACAACTGCAGCGGAAACAGCAAACCATTAGAAGAGTCAAGTAGAGAAAGAATTCTACTATCTTCTAAGATTTAAAAGTCCATCATCAATATTTTATCCCTGTAACATCAATTAATAATCATCTTTAACCAAATATTCATCTTTGCACTACAGGCCAAAGATATTCATTTGTATCATCAGTCGGTCATGTTCATCTCAACACCTGTTCATCTTTGCACTACAGGCCAAAGATATTCATCAAGTAATTATACATCTTTGCACTACAGGCCAAAGATATTCAGTAATATCATCATTTAGGACTGAGGATGATGAAAAATATCTTAAAGAGAACGAATCCAATGAGACAGAAGGACAAATAGTAGGGATTCGTATAACAGTTTATCCAAGATCAATAATACTTCATAATAATCAATTGTGAAGCAGAATTCAAAAATAAAGATCAAAACATGGATACAATCAAAGATAGTAACCATAATAGACATCTTGGACAAAAAGAAAAAATTTTATTTTTCGGTGAATAGTGCCGTATACGTGAATAGTGCCGTATACATGAATAGTAACCCCGACACAAAAAGTTCTAAATTTGATAAAAACTCATATCAATATTTCAGCATAATGATATTGAAGAAAATAATATCATTTAAGAAGAAAATAATATCCCTTACCTCAAAATATCAGTACTTCTGGTCGGAATACCGGTATAAGGCTGAAAGAAACTTGCTCTGATGAATAGAAACTCTCAAAGTATCTAAATACTCACAAAATACACTCAATAATCTAGAGAGAGAAAGAGAGAAAACTTGTTTCTGGTGTGATTTTCAATTCTAACTTAGCCCTCTATTTATAGGAAAATTTTGGTAGGTTTGACCTGCAACCTGATGGCTTTACCTGCTACTATTCCCACCCACCACATTTGAAATATAATTCAGCACATTTCTTCACCAACCACAAGTGGGGCCCACCAATTCTAGAATTTTCCACCAAAAATGATTTATAACCTGATTTCCGAATCAGCCACCTCTTAAAATTCATAATAAATCATTCGTTCATTTTTAACGGTTCAAAATTTGTGGACATATACTCAACTTATATATGTATAACATATCCAAAAATTACCACGATCCAACGGTCGGATTAAAAATTATAACCCCCGCAAACTATCTCAAAAACCCTGATTTTTAATACCTCCATTCCGACAAAAATACTGACAAAAACCTCAACATTAACTCCTTCATTTTTAACCACAAAAATATATCCCTCATTTATATCCACATAAAATAAATATTTCCTTATCATATGAATCAATAATTAATTATTCACAAATAATATTACAGAATCACATTTATGACAACCAGGCCGTTCCCAGGAAAGAGGGGGCTTTCCAATAAGGATTTCTCCTTACTGGCGCGCAATTAGATGACCAAACCTCTCCTTAGACAGAACTTTCTAGACATTGCCAATAATGTTATCTAATAATATTATTCAAATAATATGAATTATTGATCTGATAAATGAAAATACTGTGCAGCAACAATTATTGAAACAACAATAATATAAAATATCAACGCAACAATTATTGAATCAATAAAAAAAATATTGAACAATAACTACTGTAACAATTATTGAGTAGTGCCTTCTTACGTAAGAATCAATAATTGGTGCAATACCGTGTGCTACTGTATTTTAACCACCGGGTATTTCAACAGTATTAACGGTAACAACTACGCCGTTATTTATACTTGTCGTTTTCTTCATCCAATCGCTTTCCGTTATGGGGCCCACACAAGGCTGCGCCGTCGTACGAATATTCCCCGACAGCAAGAATATTCCACGACCAAACGAATATTCCCCGACAAAATGAATATTTTATAACCACTTGCTTATTTTGCAAAATTTGCACATTTCACCCATAACCAAAGTATTATATCAAATTAACCCCTTATTATTCACAATAATATTTAGAGAAAATTTGATTTTATTCATTAATAAGTTGGGGTCTTACAACCTCCCCTCCTTATGAAATTTCGTCCTCGAAATTGACGTACGTACCTGATGTTTCAAAAAGGTGAGGATACCTCGCTTTCATTTCTGATTCCAACTCCCAGGTCATTTCTTCAATAGCATGGTTTCTCCACAAAACCTTAACTTGTGGTATAACCTTCGTGCGTAGGACATGCTCTTTCCTATCCAAGATCTTAACAGGTACCTCCTCGTACGTTAAATCTTCAGCTATCTCGTCTGGTTCTAACTCAATAATGTGGTTCGGGTCTTTAACATATTTACGAAGCATAGATATGTGAAAAACATTATGAACACGAGACATGCTTGGAGGTAATGCGAGTCTATATGCCACATTTCCTATTCGCTCAAGAATCTCAAATGGACCAACAAATCTTGGATTGAGCTTTCCTCTCTTCCCAAATCTTGTAACTCCCTTCCATGGTGCAACACGTAACAATACATGATCCCCAATATTAAATTCCACGTCCTTCCGATGAAGATCCGCATAACTCTTTTGTCGATCCTGTGCCGTTTGTATACGTTGTCGAATCGTTTGGATCTTCTCTGTAGTAATGCGTACCAATTCTGGTCCCAACAATGTTGCTTCACCCACCTCGTCCCAGCATACTGGAGAACGACATTTTCTTCCATACAACGCCTCAAATGGAGCCACACCTATGCTCGCCTGATAACTGTTGTTGTAGGAGAATTCCACCAATGGTAGGTACTTATCCCAACTCCCTTTGAGATCTAGGACACAAAGTCTTAATAGATCTTCAAGAGTTTGAATAGTCCTCTCTGATTGTCCGTCCGTTTGAGGATGGTATGCTGAACTGAATCGTAAATCCGTGCCCATAGCTTTCTGCAAGCTAACCCAAAATCGTGAAGTGAATCTTGGGTCACGATCCGAAACTATGGATACTGGCATGCCATGCAATCTCACAATCTCGTTCACGTACATACTAGCAAGACGTTCAAGGGAATAAGTCTCACGTATCGGCAAGAAATGAGCGGACTTGGTTAATCTATCAACAATAACCCAAATCGCATCTATGCCTTGAGAAACCTTGGGAAGACCTGTAACAAAATCCATAGTAATGTGTTCCCACTTCCATTTCGGAATCTCAAGTGGTTGCAATGGACCCTTTGGTACTTGATGCTCCGCTTTTACACGTTGACAAGTTAAACATCTCGAGATAAACTCCGCGATCTCTCTTTTCATATTGCTCCACCAAAATGTATGTCGAAGATCGTGATACATTTTGGTACTCCCAGGATGGATTGCAAACGGTGTGTTGTGTGCCTCCATCATTATTCTATGCTTCAAGTCAAAATCGTTAGGAACACAAAGTCTGGAGTTGACTCGAAGTATTCCTTCTTCATCGATTCTTGCTTCTGGAATAGCACCTTCTTGCACTTTCTTCTTCATACGCATCAGCTCTATATCCGTAGCTTGAGCAGCTTTAACTTTATCGATTAAAGTCGGTTCTACTCGTATATTTGATATCATCATGTGGGTACTTGGAGCCTTCATCTCTATCTCCATCCTTTGCAAGTCATACAAAATGGGCCTTTGTGTTAACAACATTGCACTCGTACCCGCATATGATCTTCTACTCAATGCGTCAGCTACTACGTTTGCTTTTCCAGGATGATATTGGATGGTATGATCGTAATCTTTCAACAGCTCGAGCCAACGTCGCTGCCGCATGTTGAGTTCCTTTTGGGTGAAGAAATATTTGAGGCTTTTATGATCTGTATAGATCTCCACTTTCTCCCCATACAGGTAGTGTCTCCAGATCTTCAACGCAAAAACGACTGCTGCCAACTCCAAATCATGAGTAGGATAATTCCTCTCATATTCTTTGAGTTGTCGTGAGGCATAGGCTATGACTTTCCCATGTTGCATGAGAACACATCCTAACCCTTTGCCTGAAGCATCGCTGTAGATAACAAATCCATCCGAACCAGATGGTATTGTCAGAACAGGTGCCGAAATGAGTCTCCTCTTGAGTTCTTGGAAACTCTTCTCGCATTCCTCACTCCATACGAATTTTGTATCTTTCCGAGTCAGCTGAGTTAACGGAGTAGCGATTCGAGAAAATCCTTCCACAAATCTCCGATAATAACCAGCTAAGCCCAGAAAGCTACGTACTTCGGTTACCGACTTCGGTTGCTCCCAACTTTGTATGGCTTCAATCTTCGCCGGGTCGACAGATACTCCATGTTTTGACACCACGTGCCCAAGGAATGCTACTTCCTCAAGCCAGAACTCGCATTTCTTCAGTTTGGCATATAGCTTGTTTTCACGAAGCCTTTGCAGTACCAGCTTCAAATGGCGCTCATGATCTTCACGGCTTTTGGAATAGATGAGGATGTCATCAATAAAGACAACAACGAACTGATCCAAATATTCTTTGAATACACGGTTCATCATATCCATGAAGGCAGCAGGAGCATTAGTCAATCCAAAAGACATTACTAAGAATTCATAATGCCCGTACCGAGTTCTGAAGGCAGTCTTTGGAATATCCTCAGTTTTAATCTTCAGCTGATGATATCCAGAACGAAGATCGATCTTTGAAAAGAATTGTGCTCCTTGCAACTGGTCAAACAGGTCATCAATGCGAGGTAGCGGATACCTATTCTTGATGGTGACATGGTTCAATTCTCGATAGTCAATACAAAGTCGCATACTCCCGTCTTTCTTCTTTACGAATAAAACAGGAGCACCCCAAGGAGACGTACTAGGACGAATAAAACCGATGTCCAACAACTCCTGTAGTTGGACTTTTAACTCCTGAAGTTCAATAGGAGCCATTCGATATGGGGTTTTAGAAATGGGCTTTGTACCGGGTTCAAGGTCAATAAAGAATTCAATTTCTCGTTCCGGGGGTAGACCGGGAAGTTCTTCAGGAAATACATCGGGAAATTCTCTAACAATAGAAATATTATTCAAATCTGACTTGTCTTTGTTCAAATCCATAACATGGGCTAAGAAAGCTTGACATCCGTTTTTCAATAAACGAATAGCTTTGTGGCTTGATATGACAGTGACTGATTTTAGTGGTTTAGTAGTTTGAATTCGTATGACAGGTTGGTTAGGAATATGAAAACTAACAACCTTACGAAAACAATCAATTTTAGCATGATGAGTGGTTAACCAATCAATTCCTAAAATCACATCAAAAGCAAGTATCTTTAAAGAGATAAGATCAACAGGTAATGTGATAGTGCCAACTTGGATCATGCAAGATTTATAAACTGTAGATGTAACGAAGGTTTCACCCAACGGAGTTTCAACAGATAAGTTAAAGTCCAATTTCTCCGGAGTCAAGTTTAAACGTTGAGCACAAGCAGGAGAGATAAAAGAATGGGTAGAACCGGTATCTAGTAAAGTATAAACTTCGCAAGAATTCAAGATTAGCTTACCCGTGATCACCTCGTTCGGGTTTCTCGCGTTTTGGCCAGTAACGACAAACGCCCTTCCAGGAACCGCTGATTTCGACTTATCCGGGATAACTTTTGGAGTCACCATCCCCGCTGAACTTGGTTTTGCTACAGAACACTCTCGAGCTATATGACCTTCCTTTCCACAGTTATAACATACCTTGGATTGTTGTGGGCAGTTTGGGCTGATATGTCCCTCTTTCCCACATTTGTAACATACGACCGGTGGTCGTTCTCCTCCCCTAGAAACAGTTGATGTTTGTGCTGACGTCTTCACGTTATCATTGTTGTACCTTCTCTTCTTGAAATCTCCTCCCGACTCGCTCCTTCTATTATCACGACCACGATTACCACCAGAGTGGTTACCGCTTTTGTCCGAATGTTTTCCTCCCTGCTGGTTTTCATTGCTTCGATGACTGCCGCCACCGGTATGACCCTGGTTGTGGTCCCTCGGTTGCACATACTCATTATCTCGCTCTAATAATTGAGCCCTGTTTACAACATCTGAATATAAAGAAAATTTATGAGAGATAAGATATTGCCGAATCTCGGGTTTTAGACCTCTCAGAAACATCCTTGTCATTCGTTCCTCATTTTCGACCAAATGAGGTGCAAACCTGGATAACTCTGCAAACTTCGCCTCGTACTGGGACACCGTCATGTTGTTTTGTTCCAGTCTAATAAACTCAACCTCCTTCATATGACGAATACTTTCAGGAAAGTACTTGTCATTGAACAGTTTTTGAAATGTTTCCCAGGACATGTTGAGTGCGTCAGGCTGGGTACGCTTCACAGACTCCCACCAGTAGTCTGCCTCACCGCGGAACATAAATGTGGCGAATGGAACCTTCTGTTCCTCCGTGCATCCCAAGACATCAAATATCTTGGTAATTTGCTTGACCCACGTTTCCGCCATGATCGGATCCGGCTTTCCCTTAAATTCTGGTGGTCCCAATTCTTTGAACTGCTTAGCTGTGACAAACCGCGCGTTGTTATCATTTCCACCCGTATTCTGCACACGAGTCTCCCTCGTCTGATTTTGCATGAACTGCAAAAAGCTCCTAAACATTCCATCATTCATCGTTTGCTCGGTAACGTTGTTTACAGGAGGAATATTGCCTTCCTGTTGCACGTTCCCCTGGGTAGTGATCAAAGGTGTCTCCACGGTCTGATTTACTCCATTATTAACGTTCTCAGCTGCCATTCTTAAATACTGCCATAAAACAAGGGTTAATAGTCATGTCATATATTATCCCTATACTCTGACCGACCAAATAAACACCAAATAAACTTAGTCAGGTCATACTAGCGAAGGAATTCCCCGTCTCTCCCCTCCTAGTTCTTGTCTCACATCTCAGCCAGGGATCATATCCCTAAGCTCTGATACCAACTGTGACGCCCCCAAAATAGGTATACAACACCCATTCTGAGTCGCCAAATACATGGTACAGAAAGCAAACTACAACTTCAATAATACAATTGTCGTGCAAAATACGACAACACATACTGTGAGTTTAAATACAAATATTGTCTTCTAGACAATATCCACACTCAAATAAATCCTCATTACAATTATTCAAACACTATTTTACAGAAATAGTGAGGACTGCTAAAACATCTTTCTAGAACCATCACTCCATACCCCGACTAGATCCTGCTATGTTCTCACCTCCTGAGAAGAAAAATGGAACAAAAAGGAAAAGGGTGAGCTCAACTAGCCCAGTAAAGAATATTATGACTAAGATAATATACAACAAATTATCGTTAGTCTTCAACAGGAAAAAATCTGATAAAATATAATCGACAACAAGTTTTAGATCAACAACTGCAGCGGAAACAGCAAACCATTAGAAGAGTCAAGTAGAGAAAGAATTCTACTATCTTCTAAGATTTAAAAGTCCATCATCAATATTTTATCCCTGTAACATCAATTAATAATCATCTTTAACCAAATATTCATCTTTGCACTACAGGCCAAAGATATTCATTTGTATCATCAGTCGGTCATGTTCATCTCAACACCTGTTCATCTTTGCACTACAGGCCAAAGATATTCATCAAGTAATTATACATCTTTGCACTACAGGCCAAAGATATTCAGTAATATCATCATTTAGGACTGAGGATGATGAAAAATATCTTAAAGAGAACGAATCCAATGAGACAGAAGGACAAATAGTAGGGATTCGTATAACAGTTTATCCAAGATCAATAATACTTCATAATAATCAATTGTGAAGCAGAATTCAAAAATAAAGATCAAAACATGGATACAATCAAAGATACTAACCATAATAGACATCTTGGACAAAAAGGAAAAATTTTATTTTTCGGTGAATAGTGCCGTATACGTGAATAGTGCCGTATACATGAATAGTAACCCCAACACAAAAAGTTCCAAATTTGATAAAAACTCATATCAATATTTCAGCATAATGATATTGAAGAAAATAATATCATTTAAGAAGAAAATAATATCCCTTACCTCAAAATATCAGTACTTCTGGTCGGAATACCGGTATAAGGCTGAAAGAAACTTGCTCTGATGAATAGAAACTCTCAAAGTATCTAAATACTCACAAAATACACTCAATAATCTAGAGAGAGAAAGAGAGAAAACTTGTTTCTGGTGTGATTTTCAATTCTAACTTAGCCCTCTATTTATAGGAAAATTTTGGTAGGTTTGACCTGCAACCTGATGGCTTTACCTGCTACTATTCCCACCCACCACATTTGAAATATAATTCAGCACATTTCTTCACCAACCACAAGTGGGGCCCACCAATTCTAGAATTTTCCACCAAAAATGATTTATAACCTGATTTCCGAATCAGCCACCTCTTAAAATTCATAATAAATCATACGTTCATTTTTAACGGTTCAAAATTTGTGGACATATACTCAACTTATATATGTATAACATATCCAAAAATTACCACGATCCAACGGTCGGATTAAAAATTATAACCCCCACAAACTATCTCAAAAACCCTGATTTTTAATACCTCCATTCCGACAAAAATACTGACAAAAACCTCAACATTAACTCCTTCATTTTTAACCACAAAAATATATCCCTCATTTATATCCACATAAAATAAATATTTCCTTATCATATGAATCAATAATTAATTATTCACAAATAATATTACAGAATCACATTTATGACAACCAGGCCGTTCCCAGGAAAGAGGGGGCTTTCCAATAAGGATTTCTCCTTACTGGCGCGCAATTAGATGACCAAACCTCTCCTTAGACAGAACTTTCTAGACATTGCCAATAATGTTATCTAATAATATTATTCAAATAATATGAATTATTGATCTGATAAATGAAAATACTGTGCAGCAATAATTATTGAAACAACAATAATATAAAATATCAACGCAACAATTATTGAATCAATAAAAAAAATATTGAACAATAACTACTGTAACAATTATTGAGTAGTGTCTTCTTTCGTAAGAATCAATAATTGGTGCAATACCGTGTGCTACTGTATTTTAACCACCGGGTATTTCAACAGTATTAACGGTAACAACTACGCCGTTATTTATACTTGTCGTTTTCTTCATCCAATCGCTTTCCGTTATGGGGCCCACACAAGGCTGCGCCGTCGTACGAATATTCCCCGACAGCCAGAATATTCCACGACCAAACGAATATTCCCCGACAAAATGAATATTTTATAACCACTTGCTTATTTTGTAAAATTTGCACATTTAACCCATAACCAAAGTATTTGTATCAAATTAACCCCTTATTATTCACAATAATATTTAGAGAAAATTTGATTTTATTCATTAATAAGTTGGGGTCTTACAGATATACCCTATACTTGGTGACATTCTTCTATTATTCTGTTGGAACATCCTGTCTGTGCGTTTACGCCGGACCTGGTTCCATTATTTATTATTCTGTCGGAATATCCTGTCTGTGCGTTTACGTCGGACCTGGTTCCATTAATTATTATTCTGTCGGAATATCCTGTCTGTGCTTTTACGCCGGACCTGGTTCCATTATTTATTATTCTGTCAGAATATCCTGTCTGTGCGGTTACGCCGGACCTGGTTCCATTATTATTATTCTGTTAAGAATAACCTGTCTGTGCGGTCTATCGCATGCATGGTGATTTCTTTTGTTATTTCATTCTTTATTATACTCAGTTGGTTAAGTTTTGACTTCTATACTCCATGAAATTTGTGGAATATCCTTGACATTTACGCTTCATCTAGTATCTATTCATGAAAATATTCTCCTGATCATTCTTGAATTTTACTCCACAAAGTAGTATCATGTTGACAATTTGGACGTTGTTAATTCTTGGATAAATTAATTCTTGAACTTATTTTATTGAATTCTTATATCATTGTCATCATCCTCATGTTTATAAAATGTTGAAAGTCATCTGTGGCCTGTAGTGCATAGATGGACTTGGTATGATTATGACCAGGGATTATTCGGTGTAATCATGACCGTAATGTTACGAATGACGTGGTAAAAGTCCTCATTGGCCCGTAGTGCATTGATGGGCAGTTGTTGGCATGATCATGACCATTAATGAATATACGAATATCCTTGGCCGTAGTGCAGGGGTGATTCGATGATGTGGATTATTTTATTATTCTGTTGGAACATCCTGTCTGTGTGTTTTACACCGGACCTGATTCTGTCTTGTTATTATTCTGTTGGAACATCCTGTCTGTGTGTTTTACACCGGACCTGATTCCATTATTTATTATTCTGTCAGAATATCCTGTCTGTGCGTTTACGCCGGACCTGGTTCCATTATTTATTATTCTGTTGGAATAACCTGTCTATGCGGTCTATCGCATGCCGGGTGATTTCTTTTGTTATTCCATTCTTTATTATACTCAGTTAGTTAAGTTTTGACTTCTATACTCTATAAAATTAGTGAAATATCCTTGATAATTACGGTTCATCCAGTATCTTTTCATGAAAATATTCTTCTAAGTATTCTTGAATTTTACTCCACAAAGCAGTATCATGTTGACAATTTGGACGTTGTTAATTCTTGGATAAATTAATTCTTGAACTTATTTTATTGAATTCTTATATCATTGTCATCATCCTCATGTTTATAAAATGTTGAAAGTCATCTGTGGCCTGTAGTGCATAGATGGACTTGGTATGATTATGACCAGAGATTATTCGGTATAATCATGACCGTAATGTTACAAATGATGTGGTAAAAGTCTTCATTGGCCCGTAGTGCATTGATGGACAGTTGTTGGCATGATCATGACCATTAATGAATACACGAATATCCTTGGCCGTAGTGCAGGGGTGATTCGATGATGTGGATTATTTTATTAAGCTGAGTCCCAGCGATCACAATGTTAAAAAACCTTTTAAATCATAAAAGATAGTAGAGTTTATTTTCTACTTGACTCTTTTAATTGATTGCTTGTTCCACTGCAGTTAAACTTGATGTCTATTATATTTTATCAGTTTAACATTGTTGAAGGCTAATGATAATTTATTCTGCATTATCTTAGTCATAATATTTCTTACTGGGCTAGTTGAGCTCACCCTTTCTTTCACTGTTCTCTTCAGGAAATGAGAACGTAGCTGGGACAAGTCGGGAAACGGAGTGATGGTCCGAATGATAGTATTAGTTAGTAGTCCTCACTATTCTATGTAATGGTGTGTTAATAAATGTAACGAGGACTCCTTTTGAGTATGAATACTCTCTAGAAGATAATATTTGTATTCAAACTCACAGTTTATGTTTTGTCGTATTGTACACGACAGTTGTATTAGTAAGTTGTATTTGTATTTTGTACTATGTATCTGACGACCCAAGATAGGTGATGTATACCTAATTTTGGGGGCGTCACAAAGTTAACTTACAAATATCTAACTATACTATTTTTCTTACAGTCAATTAATTAAACTTTAATTCACCAACAAAAATTTCAAATTCCGTTTTAAGGGAACTTTGACGTGACACTTACGTGGCTTAATTTTTTCAATATTAATTGATGACATAGCTCATTGACTAGACCTAAACATGTTTATGTGTAATTAAAAAAATTATTTCACATATTTTTTTATAATTATTAATCATTTAAGAATAAATATGTCAAATCACATTTATCTAACATTAAAATTAACTCAATAAAATTATTTCCTTGTGTTCTATATTCACCCATTCTTCAACTCAGACACCATCTCCGTCCAAATAACAAGCTGCACACACACATAGTGAGAGAAGAAAAAAATATATTGTTTTTCGTCTAAATGGGTTTACTTTTGACTTAATCTTATTGTTTGTAAAGTGACGGTGGCGGTAGTCATTTGGACAGCGCAAATCTAAGTTGTTTGATTACGCGGAGCGACAATCTCAAGTAGATCTTTTCTATCCACGTTTGCTTTTCACAGTGGTGACGATTTTATTTACGGTGATGATGGAGTTCTATTGGTCGTATGTTTATCGGCGATGATGATGTGTTCCGTGGGTGTATTTGTTTGATGGGTATAGGTTTAGGTGGGATGTTTTCTTTTTGTTGGTGATGATGTGGGGCAGGAGTAATGGTGATGGGCCACCGCTATGGATAGGAAAGAGAAGGATGAGGAATAAAAATTGTGACAGGACGGTGGTGGTGCTATGGTAGATATTGATGGGGGCAAATTAATTTAATTGAAAATATTTTCAATAATTTCTTCAATCTTCAATTCAATAAACTAATCGTTCATTTGTGTCTGTGTTTCCATTTGATTATTGATTTTGATCTCATTTTGCACAGAGGCGGAACTAGGGGTGGCGGGGGCTCATCTGCCCCCGGTAGCAGCGGCGCCGCGACGGTCCAGACATAACTAGGGGGCGGGGGGCAAGCGCCGATTGAGACTACAAAAGGGGCAAAAAGCAAGTATCAAGGAAGATACTATAATTACATGAGTGCCAACGACAGTAGATCTTAACTTTTCGTTGATTCTTCAAGTTTTAGGTGTTGTTTGTTTACATCTGATTGCCTCTAATGGACTGTCTCTTATTCTCTAAGAGGCATGGTGCTGTTTGTTTATTTTTTTATTACCTCTGAATGCCTCTTAATCGGTAAGACAGAAAATGAAATCTTAATAATTAAGAGGTACCTCTTAATGAGTTTTTTTTGATAATTTTTTTTATATAAATATATTCAACAATATTACGCACTCATTTTTATTAAATTGAATATTTAAAATTATTAAATAAAATTATACCTTTTAAAATAGTGTCATTAAGAGACAACTTACTTTTTTGTTATCAAACAATTTTTTAGATTCAGACCTCATAACTATTCAGATGATCTAATTTATTAAAACATCATAATCATTCAGATCTTAATTTCTAAATTTATCAAACACAACCTTAGTCAAAGAGCAAATATGGCCGATGCATTATTCCAAGAAGAAGAGGGAAGGGGGAGGTCAACTATTATTGCAAAAGATAGCTAGGCGGTAGCTGTTGAATACTACTAGCGGTAGTAATTATAAACTAGCGGTAGTAATTATAAATTCGTGGGTCCTGCTCTATAAATTCAATCATCTTTCTACTCTCAAGACATCTCATATTTATTTTAGGAAATTATTAAATCTACAATAAGAATGTCGCTATAGATATGATTTTTATCATCGCTATATATCTACAACGATATTTTTATTGTAAAAATAATAAAAAAACGTTGTAGATTTAATAATTTCTTTATTTTATTTTATTTTTGTTTCTTTGTAATAATTTAAATTAATCTTTTGTAATTTTTTCGTTTTCTTATAATAATAAATGTTGAATGCATAAATTTTTTTTATTCAAATAATAAGACCTTTATATGCATGAATGCAGTAGTGAAAAGTCCCAAATGATATACCTCTTTTTCTACTATATATATATATATAATGGGCACAACTATGTAATATTTAAAATATTAATAATTATAAATATTTAAAATATTAATAATTATACATTTATTATTTTCAAAAAAAAATAAATTATGGCAATTCTAAATTTAAAAGTATCTCATGTTAACATTTATATTGGTAGCCAAGGGACGATAGTTTTTTTTATTTATCAAATAGTTCTCTATCTTTCACAAGACTTTTATCTACAGTACTTTTGCAAGAGAAATTTTTTCGGATCGGATTGTATTGTAGCTCGTATCGCCGCCGTCGTGATTTTGCAAGTATATTTTGACACCCCTCTCAAAAGTTTCTGGTTCCGCCACTGATTTTGCATTTGATTGTTCTTTGCTTGATGAAATGTGTGTGTGTGTGTGTGAGAGAGAGAGTTCTAAGATTATCATATGGTTTGACCATTTTACCTTTGGACATTTAATAAATATAAAAATTCATTTGAAATAATATTTAAATCTTACCTAAAAATCATTTTATATTAAAGGTAAAGTTCAAATCACCACTTGGGATTTAGGGTCTTTCCCACTTAACTACCTGTAGTAAGTAAAGTTACATTTAAACTCCCAATTTTTTGAGTTGAAGTGAAAACGTCCATTTTTTCATCTAACTTAACCGTACGTGTAGACGTCAAAAGCGCGTGAGGAGGGGCTGTAACGGTCAAAAACGATTGATAAATGTCTGAAATACCCCCTTCTTCTTCCTCTTTGGCTTTTAAAAAACATTCTAAATCATTTTGTTCTATCCCATTTTCAGCTCCATCGCAGATGTGAAGTAGCAGATGAAATTGAAGGCTACTAGCAGAGGAAGAGTCGGATGAGAAGATTTCCTTTACTTTTCTTTCTATTTATTACTCTCTCGCGAGATCTATAGTTACAGATTGGCAGCACCGGCCCTGGGCTAAAGCCCCAAAATTTTTTAGGGCCCATTTTTCTTATATCCCTTTTTCTTAGGTTTTAAACAAGAGATGTACTCCTTTTACAAATTGTTCCTTTTACTTAGTACATACCTTAGTCGAAGAAACCTCAAAGCCTCAATCTCCTCCTCACCATATCTTATTTTCTTATACTTTTTATAAGTCCTCCATGGCTTAACCCATTTATCAGTTTAATGTTTTCTCCCTGTTATTTTTTGGCAATATTAATGAATACCCTGTAAAATTTCTGAAAACGTCTAAACCATTTATTTCCACAAAACTCATATCTACAACAGCGAAATCCTCAAGTAATTAATGCATCTTAAGAAAACTGGAGTATTATGATTATTATTGTAATTTTTAATATTAATTTTTAAAATCATACCAATTTAAAAATATTATGATGTAATTTGAATTTTTGAATACATTTTTAAAAAATATTATTACATCATCAAATTATAACATATACTGTTATGTATAGATTATTACATCATCAAATTATTTATATTATTTATAACATATACTGTTATGTATAGATTATTACACCATAAAATTTTTATATACTTTAAAAATATTATTTAGTATTATGATTTTAGTAATTTAAAAATTTTATATCAATTAGTATTTAATATTATGATTTTAGTATTTTAATGATGTAATTTGAATTTTTTTTGTTTTGATTAATTAACAAAATAATTTTAATGTTAGTATTTTAGTATTTTTTTAATTTAATTTTTTTAGTATTTGTTTAATTAATATTTTATTATTTTTTTAAATTAGTATTTGATGTAAATATGTTATGTTTTGAATTTTAGTATTTTGATTAAATGATGTAAATATGTTATACAACTTATTTTATTTAATTAGTTGTTTTGATTAGTTAACAAAATAGTTAAAATTTTATTATTTTGATTAAATGATGTAAATATGTTATGATTTTTTTTATTTTGAATTTTAGTATTTTTTGTTTTGATCAAATGATATATATTATTTTATTTAGAATATATTTTATACTTAAGCCTGCTACGTCATCATATTTTAACCCAGTTTCTCTTCTGTTAATGGCAGGGGCACGGGCGACCCAAAAAATACAACGTTAAGGGTACTTTTGAAAAAAAAATTAGTTTAGAGTGCAAGTGAGACATCAGGTAAATATCAGGGATATTTTTGACCCTTTATCCATTTTTTTTTATATTTTGTAAAGGGCCCAATTTTTTTTTGTCGCTATAGGCCCTGGAAAACTCAGGGCCGGCCCTGCATATTGGTTCTACAAGAGGTTGGATTAGGGTCTGGATCATCAATGGCGGAGGAGAATATCAAATCTAGAGGTGTGGTGGTTCGGTTTAACGAGCAGAAGGGTTACGGATTCATAAAACCCGACGACGGCGGCGACGATCTCTTCGTTCATCATACGGAGATCAAAGCTTGTGTGCATACTATAGAACAACTGGGTGGGTTTAATTAGAATTTTATTTGGAGATACGCATTTGGGTGTAACTTGTCAAAGCTTCTCGACTTGGTGTCTTATTAGCAACTGTATATTATTGTACTTGGGCCTCCTTCTTACCCTTGTCTTGTATATTATTGTTGGAGATTCTGGACTGATTAGAACTGCTTCAATTGAAAATGGCCGTGTAAATGAGAAAGAAATTTTGGGATTTGCTGAAAATGTGGAGAAGAAAGAAACCGGTGAAGACGCATCACTGATTGAAACTACTTCAATTGGAAATGGTAGGGGCAAAGAGAGAAAATTTATGGGTTTTGCTGAAAGTGTGAAAAATCAAGAAACTGATAAAGATATAGAACTGATTGAAACTGTTTGTGGAGTTGAAAATGGTTTTGGAAATGAGAAAGGATTAACGGGTTTTGCTGACTATCAAAAAAGTAATGGAAAGAAGATGAAAGGGGTAAAAGGCCAGAACAAGTGTGCAAGAATAACCGAGAATGGAAAGGATTTAACAACAGACATGGTAGAATCTCAATCTGAAAAGGGGTGTGAAAAGAAATATGACAATCCATGAGAAATCAGGGTAATCGGTCCTATTATATGAATTGATTTCTTCCTTTTAGTTGGTACTTTTGAAGAATTCTACTATATTCTGGTTTAGGATATGAATTATACATAGGAATTATACTATATCCTTTTAGTTGCCTTTTCTGGGGGTATGAATTATACATAGGATGGTTTTATGGGTATTTTGTGTGGCGATCCATTCTACTTGTATACATATATTGATAATGATGATGGTTGGTTCGGTTACTCAAGTAACGATGATACGGAGGGTAATTAAGTCTTTAGTTAACTCAAGTAACGAAATTAAGATGGAAATCATTTATTCACTTCAACTCAAAAAGTCGAGAGTTTAAATGTAGCTTTACTGACTACAAGTGATTAAGTGGGAAAGACCCCAAACGCCAGGTGGTGATATGAATTTTACTCTTATATTAATTACAAAAATAAGAATTTTTTTTTACTTTTTCCATGTTTTTTTCTTTAACTTTTAGATTTAATTTTATTTTTAAAAAAATTATTTCATATTCCCCTTAATTTTCTTTTATTTCCACTCAAGAGTAGCTACATCGTACATGAGAGTTTTATATCAGTTTTTTCTCTTTTATGTGGAATCAGATATGACAAACTGTTTAAAGTCAACTTTATTTAACAGATTTTCAAATGTTTTGAAAGTAAATTAAAGTTTATTTAGTTGATTGTAAAAAAAATATATAATTATGTATTTGTAAATTGACATAAAGTACAGTGAGTTAAAAAGTATTAAACCCAAAATAATACTTATGGGGTTAATATTTTAATTTATTATGGTTTGTACAAAGGCAAAACTTTTGGAAGATATATATGTTATTTGGTTCAGTTTTTATTGGGTGAACTTTGATATTCCACATTTCCACTTATTTTTGGAACAATTTGGTTAAAGCTTTCTTTTCTATATCCAATATGGTCAAATGTATTATATACATGAATTCCTTATATTGTTATGTTTTAATTTATTAAACTATGTTTCTTAGATCTCTCTTGTAATTGTTTTACTTATAGTTCTAGAATTAGTGATCCTACTTAGGTTCTATTTTATTCTTTTAAATAATAATACTCAATACCTTTGTTTCTAGGGAATTATATATGAGATAGTTGAAATAAAAGTATATATATTTTAATGTTCAAGTCATTATTTAATTGGTGAACTATACAATACTTGGAGAGGTTAGGATATTATATTTCTAGTCCATAGTTTAAATATAGAACAAAAAATAAGATTAACTATTGCATTATTGATGTAAGAATTACAAGTTAGTATCCAAACAGACTCGACTACGTAAAAACATATACATGCACCACTTCACACAAACAAAAATAAATAAATAAATAAATCAAAATATATGATAAAAAATAATCGTAACTACTGATGGAATTAATTCTTGATTCGTGAATATTGAGAAGGAAAAAAATTCTCAACATCTAAAACATGTGTTTCAATCAAGACAAAGTAGAAACAGTGAAATTACAAGCCAAACAATTATTTAGAAGAAACATATACGAGTCATGTTTCACCAAGAGTAAGTACATGTTGCAACACTATACACAAACCCCACGCAATTGCAGTAGAGCTTTAGAAGATCCGGCTTACATCAATGAACCGGAACTGCTGCTGCTTGTAGTCTGTGTCCGATTCCGATCGCTCTCCGAGTCCCTGACACCGACAGATGATGAGTAGGAAAACCTACACATTTCCATAGGAGGCACAAAATACATAGGCACGGGTAATTTTGATGGAAGCGTAGGCAAGGGAGACTCAAAATTGAGCACATTTATCACTTGCCTTATAGAAGGCCTAAATGTGTGATCAGGGTGGCAACACCGTAACCCTACATCCATCAAACACTCCATTTCTCGCTCATCGAATTCCGCGCTTAATCCCTTATCAGATGCTTCTAGAACTTTTCCTTTTCCACAAAACTCCCATACCCACTCCACAAGCCTAATTTGGCTTGGCTCTCTGCCTTTGGTTCCATAGGTTTTCTCCCAGAAGTTATTTCAAGTGCCACAACACCAAAGCTATACACATCTGACTCTTTACTTGCCTTGCCTGTTTTCACACATTCTGGGCCTAAATATCCCATTGTGTATGCTAGAACTATTGTTTGTGACCCCAACTCAGTGTATACTAATCTGACTAGGCCGAAATCGCCTAGCTTCACGTTGTAATTCGAATCCAACATTACATTGCTCGACTTCATATCGCGATGGACTACACATTTTTCCCATTCCTCGTGTAAATAAAGCAACGCGGATGCCAAGCCGAGGGCTATTTTGTACCTTACTGCCCAGGTTAGCTTTGTGATGCCACCAAAAAAATGTGAATCAAGGATCCGATTAGGCATATACTCATAGACAAGAAGGAATTCGGCTTGCTCGTGGCACCAACCAATTAATTGAACCAAATTTCTATGCCTTAATCGACTTATAATTCGTACTTCAGATGCATACTCTTTTTTGCCTTGTTTTGAACCACTAGATATTTGCTTAACCACCACTTCTGAGCTTGGTTTACTCAATAATCCCTTGTAAACACCTCCAAATCCTCCCTCCCCTAGTTTTCCTTCCTCTACAAAATTGTTGGTAGCTTGACTAAGTTGGCAAAATGTAAATCTTTTCGGCCCCGTCCCTTTCTCAAAATCATCATCCATAGAAGAATCACGAGCCATGTTCTTTGCTCTTTCAATTACCTTTTTCCTCCATAAAATGAACCAAAAAATGCCAACCCCTAAACTCAAAAGCCCTATACCCACAGCTAAACCGACTAGTAACCATTTTTTGTTTTCATCTTCATCAGTCACCAAATTGGAACTAAAACTCCATGAGAGAATGTTGTGTATTTCAATCCAATCACCCGTTGCAGCTGAAAATCCATATCCATAACGAACGCGTTCTGCCAAAACTTTGCTCAAATCAACAACTTGAGAAAGGCTAGAATTTCCACCTAAAACAGGATTATGAGCATAAGAAAAAAAAACACTCATAATTTTGGTACTCGAGTTATAACTCACCCAAGCATTCGCAATTGATCCATTTTTATGCTACTTTTCCACTTAACACTAGCCACAGACTCAATTGAGTTAACATTAATCCCTACATGGTCATCACTAGGATCCCATATATCTTGGTAGCTGTCAAATTCAACCGCAACAATTTGATCATCCACAGAATTTGAACTCGACTTGTTAAATAGGCCAAGGTATCCTGCAAACGAATTATCAGGAATTTCGGCCTGAAAAAGGGCAAGAAAAAAGGAAAGGCCGTCACCATATCGCGATGAATTAAGGGCGTCTATGACAAATGAGAAATGGGTTGTGAAATCTGCCATTTTCCCGGTTCTGGCAACCCAAATGTGCACTGGCTCCGAGTAGGAGGTACGACCAACGCTATTAGTCAGGGCTATGTTTGGCTGATTTTTGGTGACTTGGATTACCCCACTGGCGGCGAAAGCGTCCCCTTGGTAGAATATAGTGTTCAAGTTTGGCTGGAAACGGAGAAGCTGAAGAAAGTTGAATTTACATTATCAGGTAGCAGCAGGAGTAAAATGTAACAGCCATGAAAAAGTAGTGACAAACTCGATGAAAAGAAAATCATGATTTTTGAATTTGTTTAAGAGAATGAAAATGAGAATGAATGTTATTTGTTTACAAGATTAACAACTAGTACTACATTGTTGCTACAAAATTACAAACTTTGGTTTTGCACAAATTAAATGCACAAATTTATATATCGATTAATATATGACGAAATTAAATTGTGATGAAAACATAAAATTTTAAATGATAAGATAAAATAAATTAGAGTTGAGTCATTTTTAATTCCTACCTATATAGTATATATACATAATTTGCTACTTGTTATTGATATAAATTTTTCATCCTTTTGTGAGACTAAGGGGCCTATAAACTTACGACAAGGTAACAATATATATTTATTAGTAGGAACAATTACATATAATAGTACATTTTAATAAAATAATACAAAAAAAGTGCGTGAATAAAATATTTACAAAGTTAATGCAAATGCAATACTTAATTACAAAAAGAGTGTAATCTTATCCCTTTAATTATGCACACGAATTTCTCCCCCATCTTTCCCACAATTTTCTCCCTATCTATCCCACGATTTTCTCCCACTCCATTTATGTTTCCCTTCTTCTCCTCCCTCCTCTCTCCCTCCGCCTCCCCTCCTCCCGCTTCCCCCCTCCCCCTCCTCCCGCCACTCCCTCCCTATCCTCTCATCCCGCCCTTTCTCCTCCCACTGCCACCCCCTCCTCCCTCCCCCTCCCCCTCCCCCTCCATTTGCCTTCCCCCACCTCCCGCCCCCGCCTCCGCCTCACCACCCCCCTCCCTCCGCCTCCGCCTCCCCCTCCCCCTCCCCTTCTCCTCCCCCTCTTCCCACCCCCTTTCTCCTCCACCCTCCTCCCCCCCACGCCCCACGCCCACCCCCTCCTCCTCCCGCCCCTCCCTCTCCTCGATCCCTCCGCCTCCCACCGCCACCGGTCCATTCTTTATTTTCACCGGTAACGAAATCTTCCGATAAGGTAACCAATTCAGTTTTATTAGGTTACTAATTTATTTTAGATGTGATGGAGTTGGTAACCAAATTTCATGTAGTTGGTTACCAAATCATTTGATAAGGTAACCAATTCAGTTTTATTAGCTTACTAATTTATTTTGAATGTGATGCAGTTGGTAACCAAAATTTATGCAGTTGGTTACTAAACCTTCCGATAAGGTAACCAATTTAGTTTTATTAGGTTACTAATTTATTTTGGATGTGATGCAGTTGGTAACCAAATTTCATGTAGTTGGTTACCAAACCATTTGATAAGGTAACCAATTCAGTTTTATTTGATTACCAAATTTATTTTAAATGTGATGCAGTTACTAGTCAAAATTCGTATAAAGGTAACCATTTCAATTTTTGTGGGTAACCAAATCGTCAAAAGAAATTCAGAATAGCAACTCCGGTGGTGGCGGCGGCAGCGGCGGCGGCGGCAGCGGTGTCGGCGAGAGAGGAGGACGATGAACATTAGCTCCTTCATAATTTTTTATTTTTAATTTTCTCATTTTGATTTGAATTTTAAAATATAGATTTGAAATTGTTGTTAGAAACAAAAGATTTGAATTTGAATTATTAATTATGGCAGTTAGTTGTCCTTGATTTTAGGTTTTTTTTTATTAATGTGAATTGTACTATTTTTTTAATATGAGTCTTAATTACAATCTTTTTGTAATTATTTAGTTGAGGCACTTTTCTTGTAATTACTTTCTATTTGTTGTATACTTATGTAAAATACCCTTATTAGTATCCCTCCTTAGGCCCTACCAAAAAAATTTAGAAATAAAAAGCCCCATAACTCAAGTATTAGTTCTATATATGAAGCTAATCCTCCTTGTTTGCAATAAACTTATATGTTTTGCAGAACTTTTTCTTTATTTTGAATGTTATCCAAGTTTCTTTTAAAATTTTTGGTTGAACGGAATAAACGTTATTCAGTTGTTTATAAAGATTGACTTGCTATTTTTAAATACTAGTTAAGTTTCACTAATCAGTGCAAACTCAAAGGTAACATGGTTCTTGTATTTTTCCCTCGAGTCCTACTAGTTCTAAATGTACAAGTTCTTTCTCCTTCCCCTAAAACAAGGGTCGTAAATGATAACCGAAAAATAAAATATTTGTTTGTATTTGTTTTAAGCGGATATTATTCGTATTCGACTTAAACAGATATTATTCGTACTCAATTAGAGATATTCGTAAATAAATAAATATGAATACGGATACATGTATATGTTACGAACGATATATTTGGATATATATATATATATATATATATATATATATATATATTTTTAAAACTTAGGATTGATAGGAACTTATCTAATGTAAATTAAAAAATCATATGTTAATGTTAGTACTTGATACTATGTCCTTAAGACAATTATGCCCTCCTTAGGGGTGAAAAATAGTCTGGGTTACTAGGTATCCGACTCGGATTCGACCCGAAAATACGATCCGAGATTCGAATTCGGTAAACATATATCCGAGCCGAATATAGGCTAAGCTCGTTTTTGGGGTCGTAATATTGAACTCGAATGTGAGCAACACACCGTTCTCTCATTTTAGGGCTCGAGTACGCTGCCTTCATCTGATCCATGTTTGATCCTTACTGGATGATCCTAACTCGTTTAAGGGTTCAATACATACTCGATTCTTAGTCTCTGTTTCTAATTTTTTTAAAGAAGTGGATAGGTTTTTCTATTCATCTCTATCATCTTTGCTAGCCTCGCATCTTTGTTTACTGCAGATTTGTAGGTTCGAGATTTCAGATTTGTTGGGACTTATAACTGAATCATTCCACAAAAGAGGCTAGATACATGAAAAATTATTGATTCAAATTCAGAATCACAAATTCCTGATTTCCCAAAAGACGAAATGTGATGACGAAGAGTAAATGTGCAAGTTTTTTGTGTTTTAGTTCGTTCATATTTCAGATTTGTTGACTTCCTTGTGTGGAATGCATAAAAGCCAGACTTTCCGTAGGGGATGTTGTGAATGACGATGACAAGTTGATAGGTATCAATGTGACATACTATCCAAGTCTTGGATGAGAGTCACAGTTTTGAATGATATTTCTATTTTTAATTAATTTCCTAACGTATTCTTAAAGACTTTTTAGCCTACCCCTAAAGCGTGAAATCGAATTTTGTATTAACCCTAGTACAAAACCCATTTCGAAAACCCTTAAATATTTCTTCAACCAAAATGAACGTATAATGCGCCAAAGACGTTGGCTCAAGCTGTTAAAGATTAAGATCGTACCATTCAATACCATCGTGGGAAAGCGAACGTGGTAGCTGACGCGTTGAATAGAAGATCGTATGCGTTTACGAGTGCGATGTTGTTAACACAAAAACCTATTTTGTATGACTTGCAAAGGATGGAGATAGAGTTAAAGACTCTAGGGACCCATGTGATAATGGCGAACATACGAGTAGAATTGACTTTAATCGATAAAGTTAAATCCGCTCAAGCTACACACCCGAATCTGATGAATGTGAAGAAGAAGGTTCAAGAGGGCGTTATTCTAGAAGCAAGAATTGACGAAGAGAGGAAATCTCAACCCTCGATTTAATTGGCCCATTTGAAATCCTTGATCGAGTAGGAACTGTGGCCTATAGACTCGTTTTACTGCCAAGTTTGTCGCGTGTTCATAACATTTTTTTTCACGTATCGATGTTACGTAAATATGCGGACGACCAGAACCACATTATTGAATTAGAATTGGACGAGATAGTAGAAGATTTAACGTATGGGGAGATACGTGTTAAAATCTTGGATAAGAAGGATTATATTCGACACTCAAAGGTTATACCTTAAGAGTTAAAATTTGAAGTGAAGTCAAGGTATCCTCACCTATTCGGCATACCAGGTACGTATGTAAATTTCGAGGGCAAAATTTTACAAAGAGGGGAGATTGCGAGACCCCAAATTTTATGAATAAAGATTGAATTTTCTCGAAATATTTTTTTTAATATTATGGTGTGGATTTGAGATAGTGTTATAGTTGTGGGTAGTATTTATAAATTTTACAAAGTATGCAAGTTGTTATATAATATTCGTTTGGTCAGGCAATATTCTTTTTGTCGGAGAATATCCGTACGACGGTATAATCATTGGTAGACCCCACAACGGAAGTATTGTCGTAGTAAGAAAACGACAGAATTATCTTTTTATAAAAATAACGGCAAAAGTGTTACCGTTAAAACTGTTGAACTACTCGGTAGTAAAAGTACAGTAATACGCGTGGTTGCATAGTAGCACACGGTATTGATTATTGATGCTTACATAAGAAGTCACTCAGTTATACTCAATTATTGCTACAGTAATTACTGCATCATATCTCTCATATTATTGATTCAATTATTGTCACAGTAGCATCTGTATAATATGTTATGTTATTAAATCAATAATTGAGACGACAAAGTTATTCATATTATTATTTGCAATATTAACGATGTCTAGAAGTTCTGCCAAAGAGAGATTTGGTCACCTAATTGGGCGTCAATAGGGAGAAATCCTTATTGGAAAGCCCCTATTTCTTGGGAATTCATATAAGTTTTGTTTTATTATTATTATAAATGTAATAAAACAGAAAACTTTTTATATAAAACAGAATACTTTTATAAATTTATTTATTTTGTTAGACTATAAATAGAATATATGATATTCTATTATGCATAGTATTTGCATAGTGTTTGCATTGTAAAATCTTTTTATATAAAACAGAATACTTTTATAAAGTTATTTATTTTATTAGACTATAAATAGAATATATAATATTCTATTATGCATAGTATTTGCATAGTGCCTGCATAGTATTTGTATAGTAAAATCTTTTTATATAAAACAGAATACTTTTATAAAGTTATTCGTTTTATTAGATTATAAATAGAATATATTATATTTTATTTAAAAGATTTTGTTTTATTAGAATATTTTATTAATAATGCATAGTAAATCAATATGTACCGTCCGTTTAAAAGTAAATCAATCTGGACCGTTCATGAATTAGTTACTATTCAGTCCATTTTCCTATAAATAGAAACTCATTCTTTCAGTATTTCTTACGAATTCACTAAAACTCTAGAGAGAGAAACTGTAGAGAGAAAGAAGAAAAGTATTCTGCTACTTCACTACTCCTATATCCAGTTTCTTCTAAGGTAATGGGTATTATTCATTTCGTATTCATGAAGAGAACTTCTGTTATTCAATTATTTATTATTATGTTGGAATAACCTGTATACGTGGACTACCCTATACTTGGTGAAATTCTTCTGTTATTCCATTCCTTATTATTATGTTGGAATAACCTGTATATGCGAAGTACCGCATACATGGTGAAATTCTTCTGTTATTCCATTCTTTATTATTATGTTAGAATAACCTGTATATGCGAAGTACCGCATACATGGTGAAATTCTTCTGTTATTTTATTCCTTATTATTTTGTTAGAATAACATGTATATGCAGAGTACCGCATACATGGTGAAATTCTTCTGTTATTCCATTCTTTATTATTCTGTTGGAATATCCTGTCTGTGCGTATTACGCATGACCTGTATCCATTATTTATTATTATGTTAGAATAACCTGTCTGTGCGGTCTATCGCATGCATGGTGAATTCTGTTGTTATTCCATTCTTTATTATTCTGTTGGAATATCCTGTCTGTGCGTTTACGCATGACCTGGTTCTGTTATTTATTATTCTGTTGGAATAACCTGTCTGTGCGGTCTATCGCATGCCTGGTGATTTTTTTTGTTATTCTATTATTTATTGTACTCAGTTGGTTAAAGTTTTGGCTTTTATACTCCATGAAATTAGTGAAATATCCTTGATATTTGAGCTTCATCCAGTATCTTTTTATGGAAATATTCTTCCGAGCATTCTTGAGTTTTACCCCACAAAGCAGTATCATGTTGACAATTTGGACGTTATTGGTTCCTGGATAAATTAATTCTTAAACTTGTTTTATTGAATTCTTATATCATTGTCATCTTCCTCATGTTTATATTATGTTGAAAGTCATCTGTGGCCTGTAGTGCATAGATGGACTTGGTATGATTATGACCAGGGATTATTCGGTATAATCATGACCATAATGTTACAAATGATGTGGTAAAAGTCCTCATTGGTCCGTAGTGCATTGATGGACAGTTGTTGGCATGATCATGATCATTGATAAATACACGAATATCCTTGGCCCGTAGTGCATAGATAATTTATGATTGTGATACTAATGAATATCCTTGACCGTAATACAGGGATGATGTAGATTATTTATTAAGCTGAGTCCCTGCGATAAAAGTGATGAAAAACCTTTTAAATCATAAAAGATAGTAGATTTTATTCTCTACTTGACTATTTTAATGGATTGCTTGTTCTGCTGCAGTTAAACTTGATGTTTGTTATATTGTATCAGTTTAACACTGTTGAAGGCTAACGATAATTTATTCAGTATTATCTTAGTCATAATATTTCTTGCTGGGCTAGTTGAGCTCACCCTTTTGCTTTCATTGTTCTTTTCAGAAAATGAGAACGTAGCAGGGACTAGTCAGGGAATGGAGTTACGGTATAGATGATAGCATTAGTAGTCCTCACTATTCTATGAAATAATATGATAATAAATGTATTGAGAACTTATTTTGAGTTTGAATACTGTCTAGAAGACAATATTTGTATTAAAACTCACAGCTCATGTTGTATATTGAAGATTATATTTGTATTCTGTATCATGTATTTGGCGACTCACAATAGGTGATGAATACCTATTTTGGGGGTGTCACAATTGGTATCAAAGCTTAGGGATATGATCCCTGGCTAAGATGTGAGACAAGAACTAGGAGGGGAGAGACGGAGAATTCCTTCGCTAGTATGACCTACCTAAGTTTATTTGGCATTTAATTGGTCGGTCAGAGTATAGGGATAATATGTGATATGTTAATTAAACTTTATTTTGTGGCAGTGTTTGTAAATGGCAGCTGAATATGTTAACAATGGAGTGAATGAGACCATTGAGACACTTTTAATCACCAACCAAGTTAATGTGATGTCAGACAAAGAAAAAATTAGAGATATCTACGTGGTGAGTGAAGAACTAATAGTTGCACCCGAGCTAGTCGCAGAGGTAGCAGCTGAGAGTGAGGAAGAAGAGGAACCTGAGGAGAATTTATTAGAAGAATTTTATGATCAAAATTTAGAATTATAAAATCGTATTCATGAGTTAGAAGAACAGGCTGAAGAACGGCAGGCGGTCATGGAGCAAAAGGATGCAACAATTCAAGCTTGTGTTACCCGATATGTGATGCTTAAACAGAAACACTCTTTGGCAGAGTATAAGATGATAAAGCTAGAATCTGAGCTGAAAGAAGAAACAACTGAATGAGTGAGAATGAGTGATGCATGGGTAAAAGCCGCACGACGCGTTGATATTGTGGAAAAAGATGTCCGATCTAAGAAGGCTAAAATAGATTATATGTATTTCTCTTTTTGGACAGTAATTGAGAGAACCCAACATCGAGTTTTGAATTACCATGTACAGAGCGGTCAATCTCAATTCGATATGGATCGAAGATTAATGATTCAGATCATGAAACAGGAGTACGACGAAGCAGTTGAGGGTGGAATATGCCCTATAGAAAAGTCAATTCCAACGGTAGTGATGGCACTAAATACTGTCCCAGACATGTCAAAGCCGGGTAGTTCAAGGGAGAGCGGTTGTCATGACTTCTCGAAAAGCGAGTGACCCGAACGAAGTTAGCACGTGTTAGTTAATTATAAATTCTTACGAAGTCTATACCTTATTAGATACTGGTTCTAGCCATTCTTTTATCTCTCTTGATTGCGCTCAACGTTTAAATTTGACTCCGGAGAAGTTAGACTTTGACTTATTGGATTAAACTTCGTTAGCAGAAGCCTTCGTTACCTCCACTGTTTATAAATCTTGTTGATTCAAATCGATACTTTCACGTTACCTGCCGATCTTATCTCTTTGAAAATACTTACTTTTGATGTGATTTTAGGAATCGATTGGTTAACTACTCATCAATCTTTTTGTAAGGTGGTTAGCTTTCATATTCCTAACCAACATGTTATGCGAATTTAAGCAACTAAACCACTAAAATCAGTCATTGTCATATCAAGCCATAAGTAAAGAGCCCCGGTCCTTTCGTTGTTGACTTCCTTGTGTGGAATGCACAGAAGCTAGACTTTCCTTAGGGGATGTTGTGAATGACGATGACAGGTTGATAGGTATCAATGTGACGTACTATCCAAGTCTTGGATGAGAGTCACAGTTTTGAATGATATTTTTATTGTTAATAAATTTCCTAACGTATTCTTGAAGACTTCTTAGCCTACCCCTATAGAGTGTGAAATCGAATTTTGTATTGACCCTAGTACAAAACCCATTTCTATAACCCTTAAATATTTCTTCAACCAAAATGAACGTATAATGCGCCAAAGACGTTGGCTCGAGCTGTTAAAGATTACGATCGTACCATTCAATACCATCGTGGGAAAGCGAACGTGGTAGCTGACGCGTTGAGTAGAAGATCGTATGCGTTTACGAGTGCGATGTTGTTAACACAAAAATCCATTTTGTATGACTTACAAAGGATGGAGATAGAGTTAAAGACTCCAGGGACCCATGTGATAATGGCGAACATACGAGTAGAATTGACTTTAATCGATAAAGTTAAAGCCGCTCATGCTACACACCCGAATCTGATGAATGTGAAGAAGAAGGTTTAAGAGGGCGTTATTCTAGAAGCAAGAATCGACGAAGAGAGGAAATCTCAACCCTCGATTTAATTAGCCCATTTGAAATCCTCGATCGACTAGGAACTGTGGCCTATAGACTCGTTTTACTGTCAAGTTTGTCGCATGTTCATAATGTTCTTTTTCATGTATCGATATTACGTAAATATGTGGACGACCCGAACCACATTATTGAATTGAAATTGGACGAGATAGCAGAAGATTTAACGTATGAGGAGATACGTATTAAAATCTTGGATAAGAAGGATTATATTTGAGACTCAAAGGTTATACCTCAAGAGTTAGAATTTGAAGTGAAGTCAAGGTATCCTCACATATTCGGCATACCAGGTACGTACGTAAATTTCGAGGGCGAAATCTCATAAGGAGGGGAGATTGTGAGACTCCAAAATTTATGAATAAAGATTTAATTTTCTCGAAATATTTTTTTTAATATTATGGTGTGGATTTGAGATAGTGTTATAATTGTGGGTAGTATTTATAAATTTTACAAAGTATGCAAGTTGTTATATAATATTCGTTTGGTCGGGGAATATTCTTTGTGTCGGGGAATATCCGTACGACGGCATAATCATTGGTGGACCTCACAACGGAAGTATTGTCGTAGTAAGAAAATGACAGAATTATCTTTTTATAAAAATAACCGCGAAAGTATTACCGTTAAAACTGTTGAACTGCTCGGTAGTAAAAGTACAGTAATACACGTGGTTACATAGTAGCACACGGTATTGATTATTGATGTTTACGTAAGAAGTCACTCAGTTATACTCAATTATTGCTACAGTAATTGCTGCATCATATCTCTCATATTATTGATTCAATTATTGTCACAGTAGCATCTGTATAATATGTTATGTTATTAAATCAATAATTGAGACGACAAAGTTATTCATATTATTATTTGCAATATTAACGATGTCTAGAAGTTCTTCCAAGGAGAGGTTTGGTCACCTAATTGCGCGCCAATAGAGAGAAATTCTTATTGTAAAGCCATTATTTCCTGGGAACGACCTGGTCGATTAATATTGTGAATTATAATAAAGGTGATAAGTTTTATTTTATTATTATTATAAATGTAACAAAACAGAAAACTTTTTATATAAAACAGAATACTTTTATAAAGTTATTTATTTTATTAGACTATAAATAGAATATATGATATTCTATTATGCATAGTTTTTACATAGTATTTGTATAGTAAAATCTTTTTATATAAAGAAGAATATTTTTATAAAGTTATTTCTTTTATTAGACTATAAAAAGAATATATAATATTATATTATGCATAGTATTTGCATAGTGCATGCATAGTATTTGTATAGTAAAATCTTTTTATATAAAACAGAATACATTTATAAAGTTATTCGTTTTATTAAATTATAAATAGAATATATTATATTTTATTTAAAAGATTTTATTTTATTAGAATATTTTATTAATACTGCATAGTAAATCAATATGGACCGTCCGTTTAAAAGTAAATCAATTTGGACCATTCATGAATTAGTTACTATTCAGTCCATTATCCTATAAATAGAAACTCATTCCTTCATTATTTCTTACGAATTCACTGAAACTCTAGAGAGAGAAACTATAGAGAGAAAGAAGAAAAGTATTCTGCTACTTCACTACTCCTATATCCAGTTTCTTCTAAGGTAAGGGGTATTATTTATTTCGTATTCATGAAGAGAACTTCTGTTATTCCATTATTTATTATTATGTTGGAATAACCTGTATACGTGGACTACCCTATACTTGGTGAAATTCTTTTGTTATTCCATTTCTGTTATTTCATTCCTTATTATTGTGTTGGAATAACATATACATGCGAAGTACCACATACATGGTGAAATTATTCTGTTAATCCATTCTTTATTATTATATTGGAATAACCTGTATATGCGAAGTACCGCATATATGGTGAAATTCTTCTGTTATTCCATTCCTTATTATTTTGTTAGAATAATCTGTATATGCGGAGTACCGCATACATGGTGAAATTCTTCTGTTATTGCATTCTTTATTATTCTGTTAGAATATCTTGTCTGTGCGTATTACGCATAACCTGGTTCCATTATTTATTATTATGTTGGAATAACCTGTCTGTGCGGTCTACCGCATGCATGATGAATTCTGTTGTTATTCCATTCTTTATTATTCTATTGGAATATCCTGTCTGCGTGTTTACGCATGACCTGGTTCTCTTATTTATTATTCTGTTGGAATAACCTGTCTGTGCGGTCTATCGCATGCCTGGTGATTTCTTTTGTTATTCCATTATTTATTGTACTCAGTTGGTTAAAGTTTTGACTTTTATACTCCATGAAATTAGTGAAATATCCTTAATATTTGCGCTTCATCCAGTATATTTTCATAGAAATATTCTTCCGAGCATTCTTGAGTTTTACCCCACAAAGTAGTATCATGTTGACAATTTGGACGTTACTGGTTCCTGGATAAATTAATTCTTGAACTTGTTTTATTGAATTCTTATATCATTGTCATCATCCTCATGTTTATATTATGTTGAAAGTCATCTGTGGCCTGTAGTGCATAGATGGACTTGGTATGATTATGACCAGGAATTATTCGGTATAATCATGACCGTAATGTTACAAATGATGTGGTAAAAGCCTTCATTGGCCCGTAGTGCATTGATGGACAGTTGTTGGCACGATCATGACCATTGATGAATACACGAATATCCTTGGCCCGTAGTGCATAGATAATTTATGGTTGTGATACTAATGAATATCTTTGGTCGTAGTGCAGGGATGATGTAAATTATTTATTAAGTTGAGTCCCAGCAATAAAAGTGATGAAAAATATTTTAAATCATAAAAGATAGTAGATTTTATTCTCTACTTGACTATTTTAATGGATTGCTTGTTCCGCTGCAGTTAAACTTGATGTTTGTTATATTGTATCAGCTTAACACTATTGAAGGCTAACGATAATTTATTCTGCATTATCTTAGTCATAATATTTCTTACTGGGCTAGTTGAGCTCACCATTTTATTTTCATTGTTCTCTTCAGGAAATGAGAACGTAGCAAGGACTAGTCGGGGAACGGAGTGACGGTCCAGATGATAACATTAGTAGTCCTCACTATTCTATGAAATAATATGATAATAAATGTATTGAGGACTTATTTTGAGTTTGAATACTGTCTAGAAGACAATATTTGTATTAAAACTCACAGCTCATGTTGTATATTTAAGATTGTATTTGTATTCTGTACCATGTATTTGGCGATTCAGAATAGGTTATGTATACCTATTTTGGGGGCGTCACATGATACGTAATTCAAATACAAATTTCATTTATACAACTATCGTGCAAAATACGACAACACATAAGATAAGAGTTTTAATACAAATATTATCTTGTAGACAATATCCAAACTCAAATAAAGTCCTTATTACAATTACTGTCACATTATTTTATAAAATAGGGAGGACTGCTATAATAACTATTATGGACCATTACTCCACTCCCCGACTAGTCCCAGCTACATTCTCGCCTCCTGAGAAGAACAATGAAACCAAAAGGAAAAGAGTAAGCTCAACTAGCTCAGTAAAGAGTATTATGACTATGATAATATAAAATAAATTATCCATAGTCCTCAACAGGAAAAAATCTGATAGAATATAATAGACAACAAGTTTTAGATCAACAACTGCAGCGGAAATAACAATCCATTAGAAGAGTCAAGTAGAGCATGAAGTTTACTATCTTCTATGATTTAAAAGTACATCATCAATATTTTATCCCTGTAACACCAATCAATGATCATTTCCAATCAATGAATTATCTATGCACTACGGGCCAAAGATAATCTTTTGTATCACTAGTGGTCATGATCATGTCAAACAACTGTCCATCTATTCACTACGAGCCAAAGAGGACTTTCACCACAAACGTTTGTCTGTAACATTACAGGTCATGATTATACCAATACACAATTCCTGGTCATAATCATACCAATCAACAGTCCATCTATGCACTATGGGCCAAGGATGACTTTCATCACAATATAAGTATGAAGATGATGACAATGATATAAAGAATCAATCAAGTGAGATCAAGGATAAATATTAGAGATTTGTAATTCAAACTTTTCTGAGTTCAAGAATGTCCAAATTATCAACATGATCACTAATTGTGGAGTAAAATTCAAGAATAATATTCATGTATCAAAAATAATTTGGACAGAAAAGAAATCAATTTTGTCGTGAATAATATCCCGTGAATAGTGCTCCGAATGAATAGTACTCGAATGAAAAGTACCCTAAATAAATAGTACCCCGATATAAATAGTATCCCGTCAATCAATAAGAAAATTCAGACCAATAGTGGAATAATACTAGATGAAACACACACTATTAAGAATATTTCACTAATTTCAAGGGTTTTCACCATTTAATAATAAGGTTATGGAAACAAACAATAAATTCATACCATAAATAGAAAAATATGAAAGAAAACGATATCCCTTGATGAGTACAAAAGAAATGATATCTCATACGAGTATAAAAGAATATACGAAACTGCAAATGGATTTTCACCTGTCATGCGGTCATTGAACAGCTCTTGGAACTTCTCCCAAGACATCTTGAGTACATCAGGCTGGGTACATTTTACAGATTCCCACTAGTAATCTGCCTCTTCACGCAACATAAAGGTGGAAAAGGGAACCTTTTGCTCCTCTGAGCATCCCAAAACATCAAATATCTTGGTGATCTGCTTTAACCATGTCTCTGCCTTAAGTGGTTCTGGCTTTCTCAAAAACTCTGGTGGTCCCAGCTCCTTGAACTTCTTAGCGGTGACCAACTGTGGGTTGTCATTATTTTTACCTGCATTATGAATAGGAGCCGCCTTCGCCTGATGTTACATGAATTTAAAAAAATTCCTAAACGTACCGTCGTTCGTCAATTGATCAGTGTTGTTGTTTACAGGAGGATTATCATCATCCTGTTGCACATTGTCCTGATTATTGATCTGTGGAGACTCAACGGTCTCCTGTGCTCCATTGCTTATCTCAACATTTTCAGATGCCATTTTCAAATATTGCCACAAAACAAGGGTTAATTAACATATCACATATTATCTCTATACTCTGACTGACCAATTAAATAACAAGTAAACTTAGGTAGGTCATACTAGCGAAGGAATTTCCCGTCTCTCCCCTCCTAGTTCTTATCTCACATCTCAGCCAGGGATCATATCCCTAAGCTCTGATACCAACTATGACGCCCCCAAAAATAGGTATACATCACCCATTTTGGGTCGCCAGATACATGGTACAGAATACAAATACAAACTAATTATACAACAATCGTGTAAAATACGACAAAACATATGCTATGAGTTTTAATACAAATATTGTCATCTAGACAATATCCACACTCAATGGAGTACTCATTACATTTATTATTACACTATTTCACAGAATAATGAGAACTACTAATGCACCATCTAGGACCATCACTCTGTTTCCCGACTAGCCCCAGCTACGTTCTCATTTCTTGAAGAGAACAATGAAAGAAAGGGTGAGCTCAACTAGCCCAGTAAGAAATATTATGACTAAGATAATGCAGAATAAATTATCGTTAGCCTTCAACAGTGTTAAACTGATACAATATAACAAACATCAAGTTTAACTGCAGCGGAACAAACAATCCATTAGAAGAGTCAAGTAGAGAATAAAATCTACTATCTTATATGATTTAAAAGGTTTTTCATTACTTTTATCGCTGAGACTCAGCTCAATAAATAATCCACATCATTAAATCATCCCTGCACTACAGGCCAATGATATTTTTTAGTATCATGACCACGAATTATCCACGCACTACGGGCCAAAGATAATCGTGTTTTCATCAACGGTCCTGATCATGCCACAAAACAATTCATCTTTCCACCCTTGGCCGAAGAGAATTCATAGCCATAATCATACCAAAAACTGTCAATCAATGCATTACGGGTCAATAAGAACTTTTTTCACATCATTTGTAATATTACGGTCATGATTATACCGAATAATCCCTGGTCATAATCATATCATACCAAGTCCATCTATGCACTATAGGCCACAGATGACTTTCAACATAATATAAACATGAGGATGATGACAATGACATAATAATTCAATAAAACAAGTTCAAGAATTAAAATATCCAGGAACCAATAACGTTCAAATTGTCAACATGATATTTCTTTGTAGAGTAAAATTCAAGAATGCTCAGAAGAATAATTTCATGAAAAGATACTGGATGAAGCGCAAATATCAAGGATATTCCACTAATTTCATGGAGTATAGAAGCCAAAACTTTAACCAACTGAGTATAATAGAATATATAAAACTATAAATGGATTTTCACCGCCATGCAGTAATCCACTTAGACTGATCATGTTCACAATTTAATAAGGAATGAATACAAAGGATCTTTCACCATGCATGTGGTAATCCACATAGACAGGTTATTCCAACAGAATAATAAAGAATGGAATAACCGAAGGATTCACCATGCGTGCGATAGACTGCACAGACAGGTTATTCCTAACAGAATAATAAAGAATGGAACCAGGTCATGCGTAAACGCACAGACAGGATATTCTGACAGAATAATAAAGAACAGAAGCAGGTCAGGTAAAATTTGTACCGACATGATATTCCAACAAAATATTAAAGAATGGAATAACAACAGAAATCATCAAGTATAGGGTAGCCCGCGTAGACAGGTTATTCTAACAGAATAATAAATAATGGAATAACAGAAGTTCTCTTCATGAATACAAAAGAAATAATACCCCTTACGAGTACAACAAATAATATCCCTTACCTTAGAAAGAAAAGTACTGGATATAGGAGTAGTGAAGTAGCAGAACACTTTTCTTCTTTCTCTCTATAGTTTCTCTCTCTAAAGTTTCAGTGAATTCGTAAGAAATAATGAAGGAATGAGATTCTATTTATAGAAGAATGGACTGCATAGTAACTAATTTATGAACAGTCCAGATTGATTTACTTTTAATCGGACGGTCCATATTTAAAGTAAAATCTTTTAAATAAAATATAATATATTCTATTTATAATCTAATAAAACGAATAACTTTATAAAAGTATTCTGTTTTATATAAAAAGATTTTACTATGCAAAATACTATGCAGACACTATGCAACACTATGCATAATAAAATATAATATATTCTATTTATAGAATAACTTTATAAAAGTATTCTGTTTTATATAAAAAGTTTTTCTGTTTTATTACATTAATAATATCAATAAAACAAAACTGAGTGACTTATCACTTAAGCATCAATAATCAATACCGTGTGCTACTATGCAACCACGCGTATTACTATACTTTTAACACCGAGTGTTTCAACAGTTAACGGTAAAACTTCTGCCGTTATTTTCATAAAATATTTTTATCGTTTTTTCAATCCTACAATACTTCCGTTACGGGGTCCACCAATGATTGTGCCGTTGTACGAATATTCCCTAATAAAATAAATATTCCCCGACCAATCGAATATAATATGACCACTTACATACTTTACAAAATTTATAAATACTACCCACAACTATAACATTATATCAAATCCACACCATAATATTAAAAAAAAATTATTTCGAGAAAATTAAATCTTATTCGTAAAATTTGGGGTTATACAGAAGGGGCTTTCCGATAAGAATTTCTTCTTATTGGCGTACAATTAAATAACCTAACCCCTTTCCTCGACAGAGCTTTATAGACATTGTCAATAATACAAATAATAATATCAATAATTGTGTCGTCTCAATTATTGATTTAATAATATAAAATATTGTGCAGGTTGTAAGACCCCAAATTATTAATAAATAAAATTTAAATTCCCTCTATTTATTATTTTGAAATAGTAAGTGTTAAATTGATTAATGAGGTTAGTTATGGGTAAAATGCGTAAATATTTCAAATAAGCAGGTGGTTATAAAATATTCATTGTTGTCGGAGAATATTCGTTTGGTCGTGGAATATTCTTCCTGTCGGGGAATATTCGTACGACGGCGCAGTCTTTTGTGGGCCCCATAACGGAAAGCGATTGGATGAAGAAAACGACAAGTATATGTTTTTTATTAATAACGGCGTAGTTGTTACCGTTAATACTGTTGGAATACCCGGTGGTTAAAACACAGTAATACGCGTTGTTACACAGTAGCACACTGTATTGCACCAATTATTGATTCTTACGTAAGAAGGCACTACTCAATAATGGTTACAGTAATTACTGTTCAGTATTTTATTTTATTGATTCAATAATTGCTGCGTTGATATTTTATATTACTGTTGTTTCAATAATTGTCATTACACAGTATTTCCCATTATCAGATCAATAATTCATATTATTTGAATAATATTATTAGATAACATTATTGGCAATGTCTAGAAAGTTCTGTCTAAGGAGAGGTTTGGTCATCTAATTGCGCGCCAGTAAGGAGAAATCCTTATTAGAAAGCCCCCTCTTTCCTGGGAACGGCCTGGTTGTCATAAATGTGATTCTGTAATATTATTTGTGAATAATTAATTATTGATTCATATGATAAGGAAATATTTATTTTTGTGGATATAAATGAGGGATATATTTTTGTGGTTAAAAATGAAGGAGTTAATGTTGAGGTTTTTATCAGTATTTTTGTCGGAATAGAGGTATTAAAAATCAGGGTTTTTGAGATATTTTGCGGGGGTTATAATTTTTAATCCGACCGTTGGATCGTGGTAATTTTTGGATATGTTATACATATATAAGTTGAGTATATGTCCACAAATTTTGAACCGTTAAAAATGAACGTATGATTTATTATGAATTTTACGAGATGACTGGTTCAGAAATTGTTGAATTTTCGGAGTTAATCATTTTGGTAGAAAATTCTAGAATTGGTGGGCCCCACTCTTGGTTGGTGAAGAAATGTGCTGAGATTTTTATTCAAATGTGGTGGGTAGAAATAGTAGCAGGTAAAGCCATCAGGTTGCAGGTTAAGTCTGCTTCGGCGTGCTAACATTTTCCTATAAATAGAGGGCTAAGTTAGAATTGAAAATCACACCATAAACAAGTTTTCTCTCTTTCTCACTCTAGATTATTGAGTGTATTTTGTGAGTATTTAGATACTTTGAGAGTTTCTATTCATCAGAGCAAGTGTCTTTCAGCCTTATACCGGTATTCCGACCAGAAGTACTGTCTTTACGAGGTAAGGGATGTTATTTTATTCAAAAATGATATTATTTCTTCAATATCATTATGCCGAAATATTGGTTGGAAATTTTTATCAAATTTGGAACTTTTCACGTCGGGGTTACTATTCATGAGTTACTATTCACGAGTTACTATTCATCGAAATATAAAATTTTCTTCTTTTCATCCAAAATATCTATTCTGGGTACTAGCTTTGATTGTATCCATGTTTTGATCATTCTTGAATTCTACTTCACTATGAATAATTATAAGGTATTTTTGGACATGGATAAATCGAAATACGAATCCTTAATATTTGTTATTTTGTTTCACTGGATTCGTTTTCTTTAAGATATTTTTCATCATCCTCAGTCCTAAATGATGATATTACTAAATATCTTTGGCCCGTAGTGCAAAGATGAATGATTAACTGATGAATATCTTTGGCCCGTAGTGCAAAGATGAACAGGTGTTGAGATGAACATGACCGGCTGGTGATACAAATGAATATCTTTGGCCTGTAGTGCAAAGATAAATATTTGATTAAAGATGGTTATTGATTGTTGTTACAGGGATAAAATATTGATGATGGACTTTTAAATCTTAGAAGATAGTAGAACTCATTCTCTACTTGACTCTTCTAATGGTTTGTTGTTTCTGCTGCAGTTATTGATTTAAAACTTGTTGTCTATTGTATTCTATTAGATTTTTCCCTGTTGAAGACTAACGATAATTTGTTCTGTATTATCTTAGTCATAATGTTCTTTACTGGGCTAGTTGAGCTCACCCTTTTCCTTTTTGTTCTATTTTTCTCAGGAGGCGAGAATGTAGCGAGTACTAGTCGGGGTATGGAATGATGGTTCTAGAAGTTACTTTAGTAGTCCTCACCATTTTTGTGAAATAATGTATCAATAATTATAATGAGGACTTATTTGAGTGTGGATATTGTCTAAATGACAATATTTGTATTTAAACTCACAGTTCTTGTGTTGTAATAATAAAGATGTAGTTGTTTCTGTACCATGTATTTTGGCGACTCAGAATGGGTGTTGTATACCTATTTTGGGGGCGTCACAGTTGGTATCAGAGCTTAGGGATATGATATCTGGCGGAGATCGGAGAATAGAACTAGGAGGGGAGATACGAATAAATCCTTCGCTAGTGTGTCCTACCTAAGCTTAATTATTGGTCAGTCATAATATAGGGGTATTATGTGATTTGTTAATTTATTTAATTAACCCTTGTTTTATGGCAGTATTTGAGAATGTCGACTGAGAATATTAACAGTGGAGTAAATGAGACCGTGGAGACACCGGTGCTTACCAACGAGGAGAACGTGCAACAGGCTGGCAATGTTCCTCCTGTGAACAACACCAATGAGCAGATGATGAACGATGGAATGTTTAGAAGTTTTTTGCAATTCATGCAAAACCAGACAAGGGAGACTCGTGTTCAAAATACAGGAGGAAATGATAGCAATTCACGGTTTGTCACAGCCAAACAGTTCAAAGAATTGGGACCACCAGAATTTAAGGGAAAGCCGGATCCGATCATGGCGGAAACGTGGGTCAAGCAAATTACCAAGATATTTGATGTCTTGGGATGCACGGAGGAACAGAAGGTTCCATTCGCCACCTTTATGTTCCGTGGCGAGGCAGATTACTGGTGGGAGCCTGTGAAGCGTACCCATCCAACCGCACTCAGCATGTCTTGGGGGACATTTCAGAAACTGTTCAATGACAAATACTTTCCTGAAAGTATTCGTCATATGAAGGAGGTAGAGTTTATTAGACTGGAGCAGAATAACATGACGGTGTCTCAGTACGAGGCGAGGTTTGCAGAGTTGTCCAGGTTTGCACCTCATTTGGTGGAGAATGAGGAACGTATGACGAGGATGTTTTTGAGAGGTTTGAAACCTGGCATACGTCAATATCTCATTTCTCATAAATTTTCTCTCTATTCAGATGTTGTCAACAGGGCTCAATTATTAGAGCGAGATAATGAGTACGGTCAACTGAGGGACCACAACCAGGATCATATCGGTGACAGCAGTCATCAGAACAATGATAACCAGCGGAGAAAGAAAAATACAGACAAGAACGGCAACCACTCTGGTGGTAATCATGGCTATGAAAATAGAAGAAGCGAGTCAGGAGGAGATTTTAAAAAGAGGATATTCAACAATGACAATACGAAGACGTCAGTACCAGCAGTAACTGGTTCCAAGGGAGGAGAACGACCACCGATTATATGCTATAAGTGCGGAAAAGAAGGACATATCAGCCCAAACTGCCCACAACAGTTTAAGGTATGTTATAATTGTGGAAAGGAAGGACATATCGCTCGAGATTGCACTATAGCAAAACCAAGTCCAGCGGGGATGGTGACTCAAAAAGCTGTCCCAGAAAAGATAAAGTCAACGGTTCCTGGAAGAGCGTTTGTCGTGACTGGTCAACATGCGAGGAACCCAAACGAGGTGATCACGGGTAAGCTAATCATAAATTTATGCGAAGTTTATACCTTATTAGATACCGGTTCTACCCATTCTTTTATCTCTCCTGCTTGTGCTCAACGTTTAAACTTGACTCCGGAGAAGTTAGACTTTAATTTATCTGTGGAGACTCCGTTAGGAGAAACTTTCATCACATCCACTGTTTATAAATCTTGTGTGATCCAAGTTGGCACCATCACCTTACCTGTTGACCTTATCTCTTTAAAGATACTTACTTTTGATGTGATTTTAGGGATTGATTGGCTAACTACTCATCATGCCAAAATTGATTGTTTTCGTAAGGTTGTTAGTTTTTATATTCCTAACCAACCTGTTGTACGAATTCAAACAACTAAGCCATTAAAATCAATCACTGTTATATCAAGCCATAAAGCCATTCGTTTATTAAAAAATGGATGTCAAGCTTTCTTAGCCCATGTTATGGATTTGAATAAAGACACGTCAAATTTGAATAATATTCCTGTTGTTATTGACTTTCCTGACGTATTTCCTGAAGAACTTCCCGGTCTACCCCCGGAACGAGAAATTGAATTCTTTATTGATCTTGAACCTGGTACAAAGCCCATTTCTAAAATCCCATATCGAATGGCTCCTATTGAACTTCAGGAGTTAAAGGTCCAACTACAAGAGTTGTTGGACATCGGTTTCATTCGTCCTAGTACATCTCCTTGGGGTGCTCCTGTTTTATTTGTAAAGAAGAAAGACGGGAGTATGCGACTTTGTATTGATTACCGAGAATTAAACCATGTCACTATTAAGAATAGGTATCCGCTACCTCGTATTGATGACCTGTTTGACCAGTTACAAGGAGCACAATTCTTTTCAAAGATCAATCTTCGTTCTGGATATCATCAGCTGAAGGTTAAAACTGAGGATATTCCAAAGACTGCCTTCAGAACTCGATACGGGCATTATGAATTCCTAGTCATGTCTTTTGGATTGACTAATGCTCCTGCGGCTTTCATGGATATGATGAACCGAGTATTCAAGGATTATTTGGATCAGTTCGTTGTTGTCATTATTGATGACATCCTCATATATTCCAAAAGTCGTGAAGTTCATGAGCATCATTTGAAGCTGGTACTCCAAAGGCTGCGTGAAAACAAGTTATATGCTAAGTTGAAGAAATGCGAGTTCTGGCTTGAGGAAGTAGCTTTCCTAGGGCACGTGGTGTCAAAACATGGAGTATCTGTTGACCCGACGAAGATTGAAGCAATACAAAGTTGGGAGCAACCAAAGACGGTGACCGAAGTACGTAGCTTTCTAGGCTTAGCTGGTTATTATCGAAGATTCGTGGAAGGGTTTTCTCGAATCGCTACCCCGTTAACTCAGCCGACTCGGAAAGATATCAAATTCGTATGGAGCGAGGAATGCGAGAAGAGTTTTCAAGAGCTTAAGAGGAGACTCATTTCGGCACCTGTTCTGACAATACCATCTGGTTCGGATGGATTTGTTATCTACAGTGATGCTTCAGGCAAAGGGTTAGGATGTGTTCTCATGCAACATGAGAAAGTCATAGCCTATGCCTCGCGATAACTCAAAGAATATGAGAGGAATTATCCTACTCATGATTTGGAGTTGGCAGCAGTAGTTTTCGCGTTGAAGATCTGGAGACACTACCTGTATGGGGAGAAAGTGGAGATCTATACAGATCATAAAAGCCTCAAATATTTCTTCACCCAAAAGGAACTCAACATGCGGCAGTGACGTTGGCTCGAGCTGTTGAAAGATTATGATCATACCATCCAATATCATCCTGGAAAAGCAAACGTAGTAGCTGACGCATTGAGTAGAAGATCATATGCGGGTACGAGTGCAATGTTGTTAACACAAAGGCCCATTTTGTATGACCTGCAAAGGATGGAGATAGAGATGAAGGCTCCAAGTACCCACATGATGATATCAAATATACGAGTAGAACCGACTTTAATCAATAAAGTTAAAGCTGCTCAAGCTACGGACATAGAGCTGATGCGTATGAAGAAGAAAGTGCAAGAAGGTTCTATTCCAGAAGCAAAAATCGATGAAGAAGGAATACTTCGAGTCCACTCTAGACTCTGTGTTCCTAACAATTCTGATTTGAAGTACAATATCATGATAGAAGCACACAATACACCATTTGCAATCCATCCTGGAAGTACCAAAATGTATCGTGATCTACGACATACATTTTGGTAGAATAATATGAAGAGAGAGATTGTAAAGTTTATCTCGAGGTGTTTAACTTGTCAACGTGTAAAGGCGGAACATCAAGTACCAAAGGGTCCATTGCAACCACTTGAGATTCTGAAATGGAAGTGGGAACACATTACCATAGATTTCGTTACGGGTCTTTCCACGGTTTCTCAAGGCATAAATGCTATTTGGGTTATTGTTGATAGATTAACCAAGTCTGCTCATTTCTTGCCGATACGGGAGACTTATTCCCTTGAACGTCTTGCTTGTATATACGTAGATGAGATTGTGAGACTGCATGGCATGCCAGTATCCATAGTTTCGGATCGTGACCCAAGATTCACTTCAAGATTTTGGGTTAGCTTGCAAAAAGCTATAGGCACAGATTTACGATTTAGTTCGGCATACCATCCTCAAACGGACGGACAATCAGAGAGGACTATTCAAACTCTTGAAGATCTATTAAGATTTTGTGTCCTAGATTTCAAAGGGAGTTGGGATAAGTACCTACCATTGGTGGAATTCTCTTACAATAACAGTTATCAGGCAAGTATAGGTGTGGCCCCATTTGAAGCATTATATGGACGAAACTGTCGCTCTCCAGTATGCTGGGACGAGGTGGGTGAAGCAACATTGTTGGGACCAGAGTTGGTACGCATGACTACAGAGAAGATCCAAACGATTCGACAACGTATACAAACGGCACAGGATCGACAAAAGAGTTATGCGGATCTTCATCGAAAGGACGTGGAATTTGACATTGGGGATCATGTATTGTTGTGTGTGGCTCCATGGAAAGGAGTTACAAGATTTGGGAAGAGAGGAAAGCTCAATCCACGATTTATTGGTCCATTTCAGATTCTTGACCGAGTAGGAAATGTGGCCTATAGACTCGCGTTACCTCCAAGTATGTCTCGTGTTCATAATGTTTTTCATATATCTGTGTTACGTAAATATGTGAAAGACCCAGACCACGTTATTGAGTTAGAACCGGACGAGATAGCTGAAGACTTAACGTACGAAGAGGTACCTGTCAAGATCTTGGATAGAAAGGAGCATGTCCTACGCACGAAGGTCATACCACAAGTTAAAGTTTTGTGGAGAAACTATGCTATTGAGGAAATGACCTGGGAGTTGGAAACGGAAATGAAAGCGAGGTATCCTCATCTTTTCGAAACACCAGGTACGTACGTCAATTTCGAGGACGAAATTTCATAAGAAGGGGAGGTTGTAAGACCCCAAATTATTAATAAATGAAATTTAAATTCCCTCTATTTATTATTTTGAAATAGTAAGTGTTAAATTGATTAATGAGGTTAGTTATGGGTAAAATGCGCAAATATTTCAAATAAGCAGGTGGTTATAAAATATTCATTGTTGTCGGAGAATATTCGTTTGGTCGTGGAATATTCTTCCTGTCGGGGAATATTCGTACGACGGCGCAGTCTTTTGTGGGCCCCATAACGGAAAGCGATTGGATGAAGAAAACGACAAGTATATGTTTTTTATTAATAACGGCGTAGTTGTTACCGTTAATACTGTTGGAATACCCGGTGGTTAAAACACAGTAATACGCGTTGTTACACAGTAGCACACTGTATTGCACCAATTATTGATTCTTACGTAAGAAGGCACTACTCAATAATGGTTACAGTAATTACTGTTCAGTATTTTATTTTATTGATTCAATAATTGCTGCGTTGATATTTTATATTACTGTTGTTTCAATAATTGTCATTACACAGTATTTCTCATTATCAGATCAATAATTCATATTATTTGAATAATATTATTAGATAACATTATTGGCAATGTCTAGAAAGTTCTGTCTAAGGAGAGGTTTGGTCATCTAATTGCACGCCAGTAAGGAGAAATCCTTATTGGAAAGCCCCCTCTTTCCTGGGAACGGCCTGGTTGTCATAAATGTGATTCTGTAATATTATTTGGGAATAATTAATTATTGATTCATATGATAAGGAAATATTTATTTTTATGGATATAAATGAGGGATATATTTTTGTGGTTAAAAATGAAGGAGTTAATGTTAAGATTTTTATCAGTATTTTTGTCAGAATAGAGGTATTAAAAATCAGGGTTTTTGAGATATTTTGCGGGGGTTATAATTTTTAATCCGACCGTTGAATCGTGGTAATTTTTGGATATGTTATACATATATAAGTTGAGTATATGTCCACAAATTTTGAACCGTTAAAAATGAACGTATGATTTATTATGAATTTTACGAGATGACTGGTTCAGAAATTATTGAATTTTCGAAGTTAATCATTTTGGTAGAAAATTCTAGAATTGGTGGGCCCCACTCTTGGTTGGTGAAGAAATGTGCTGAGATTTTTATTCAAATGTGGTGGGTGGGAATAGTAGCAGGTAAAGCCATCAGGTTGCAGGTTAAGTCTGCTTCGGCGTGCTAACATTTTCCTATAAATAGAGGGCTAAGTTAGAATTGAAAATCACACCAGAAACAAGTTTTCTCTCTTTCTCTCTCTAGATTATTGAGTGTATTTTGTGAGTATTTAGATACTTTGAGAGTTTCTATTCATCAGAGCAAGTGTCTTTCAGCCTTATACCGGTATTCCGACCAGAAGTACTGTCTTTACGAGGTAAGGGATGTTATTTTATTCAAAAATGATATTATTTCTTCAATATCATTATGCCGAAATATTGGTTGGAAATTTTTATCAAATTTGAAACTTTTCACGTCGGAGTTACTATTCACGAGTTACTATTCACGAGTTACTATTCACCGAAAAATAAAATTTTCTTCTTTTCGTCCAAAATATCTATTCTGGGTACTAACTTTGATTGTATCCATGTTTTGATCATTCTTGAATTCTACTTCACTATGAATAATTATAAGGTATTTTTGGACATGGATAAATCGAAATACGAATCCTTAATATTTGTTATTTTGTTTCACTGGATTCGTTTTCTTTAAGATATTTTTCATCATCCTCAGTCCTAAATGATGATATTACTGAATATCTTTGACCCGTAGTGCAAAGATGAATGATTAACTGACGAATATCTTTGGCCCGTAGTGCAAAGATGAACAGGTGTTGAGATGAACATGACCGACTGGTGATACAAATGAATATCTTTGGCATGTAGTGCAAAGATGAATATTTGATTAAAGATGGTTATTGATTGTTGTTACAGGGATAAAATATTGATGATGGACTTTTAAATCTTAGAAGATAGTAGAACTCATTCTCTACTTGACTCTTCTAATGATTTGTTGTTTCCGCTGCAGTTATTGATTTAAAACTTGTTGTCTATTGTATTCTATTAGATTTTTCCCTGTTGAAGACTAACGATAATTTGTTCTGTATTATCTTAGTCATAATGTTCTTTACTGGGCTAGTTGAGCTCACCCTTTTCCTTTTTGTTCCATTTTTCTCAGGAGGCGAGAATGTAGCGAGTACTAGTCGGGGTATGGAATGATGGTTCTAGAAGTTACTTTAGTAGTCCTCACCATTTTTGTGAAATAATGTATCAATAATTATAATGAGGACTTATTTGAGTGTGGATATTGTCTAAATGACAATATTTGTATTTAAACTCACAGTTCTTGTGTTGTAATAATAAAGATGTAGTTGTTTCTGTACCATGTATTTTGGCGACTCAGAATGGGTGTTGTATACCTATTTTGGGGGCGTCACACAGATGATATTATGACAATAATAGAATCAATAATATGAGATACTATGCAGAAACTACTATGATAATTATTGAATAAAATTGAGTTACTTCTTACGTAAGCATCAATAATCAGAGATACTGTGCAATACTGTGTGCTACTGTGCAACAACGCGTATTACTGTACTTTTATCACCGAATATTTCAACAGTTTAACGATAAAAGTTTTGTCGTTATTTTTATAAAATGTTATTTCTGTCACTTTGTATATCCGACAGTTATTCCATTGTGGGGTGCACAATTGATTGCGTCGTTGTACGAATATTCCGTGATAAAAAGAATATTCCCCGACCAAACGAATATTTCTCGACACAAAACTATAATGCACCATAAGTGCTTTATGAAATTTTACAAAGATAAAAAATAAACAAAATTGATGATACAATTCATGATTCCAGTTAGCGAAAACAAATCAAACTCATCCAAGAGTATGATTAACCCTGAGATGCTAAGTGGATGAGATTGTTAAACAGAGCAAAATTAACTGTTGTATTCTTATTCTTTTTTTTTATTGCTTCTGTTCGTATATATGTTGCAGAGAAGAATTGCTACTAACTTTATTAATTTTTTGTGTTATTTCATTTTTTAAATCCGTTGTGTTCATAACTGTTGTAGGTGGTTGAGGAAAAATGAAGCCTAGATTTTCTTTCCATTTCCATCCACATAAGGAAGATGTTTCTTGGGTTGTTAATGAGACTTGTATGTCATCCAAGGCTATGTCATTGCTTGAAGAATCTGAGTCCATTGAGCATAGAATAGTAGAACATCTCTTGCAAATACCGTTGGAAATAAAGAGAGGGGGATGTGTATGTATGAGGTTAGATAAATGTAATGATGTTGCTAGAAATTGTATCATAATATAATTAATATTATAAATTTATCATTGTAATTTTTGTAACATATGTATTTTTATATATAAATGAAATTAAAGTTTTTCTAAGTTTTCATTTTTATGTCTGATTTTGGTGTTCACCATCTCAGACTCGAATAGAAAGGCTCACAAATTACTTGTTGTGAAAACGAGTCGAGTAATTCCGAGCCGAGTAATATCGAGTAATTCATCGACTCAAACTTGAGCAGCCTTAGAAATTATTAGTTCGAATTCGAGTCGAACCTGAACACAAATTTTCTAATCCGAGTCGAGCTTGAGCATTAGGGTGCTCAAATCGACTCAAGATCATTTTCACCCCTAGCCCTCCTTTACGGTGCTTAGATTTATCAGCATTTGTCTCCCAGGATACAACGACAACGTGTGTTATAACAATAGAGGTGTAAACGAGTCGAACCGAAGCGAACCGATAGGCACTCAAAATGTTAAATTTATACTCGAATTCGACTCAAATTCGAATTTTATTTGAAATTTTTTACTCAGATTCAACTTGACTCGAATATTTATTACTCGAATTCGATTCGACTCGGATCAAATTATATTCAAAATACTCGCAAGCTTCAAAATCAACCTCGAATTCGAGTCTTCACATAATAACTAGCTTTATAATAAATATAATTATAAATTGAATTTGTTATTTTACTTAGAAATGATAAATTATATTTACTATTACACTTTACAAATATAAAATCACAATAAAAATTAAAAGCACAACAAAATAATAATAATTAATTATCCTAATTTGATTTAATTCTGTATATATTATAAGAGAATGTATCGAGTATCTAATTGAATCTGTATCAATTGAGTATTTATCGAATCATAATCGAGAATTCAAGTAGTTTGAATCTTAAACGAGTCGAGTATAACCTTACTCAGATTGTAGTCATATTTTTATTCGAACTATTTTTTATACTCAGATTTGGATCATATTATTAACGAAGTCTCGTTCGTATTTTTTCGAGTCGATGCCGAATTGAGCCCGAACTGTTTGACTCGTTTATAACCCTATATATCAACACTACAAATAAAAACATGACGAACCAAAAAATAATGCTCTGAACTCCCTCAAATATACTATGAATATGACTAAAGAAATGATGAAGAATTGAATTACTCAAATGAATGAATTCATCTGCTATTTATAGGAGGATTAGTGACCTATCATTAATGAACATGACCTTGGTGAACCGAATGGACACTTATGAAAAAGCATGGCTAAACAGGTGTGAAACAAGATAAGATAAATAAGATAAAATTGGAATTAAGTAAAATAAAATTGACTTTTGTGAACCGAATGGACACTTATGACGGTTTACGACACAGTTTTCTTTCTTCTACTGATAATAAATAAGACATAATTGGAACTAAATAAAACAAAAATTATGAAAAAATTTGCACACAAAAAATATTTAAACCAAGTATTGGCTAGGTCCTCTCCTCTCTCCAAAAGTGGCATATCGCTTGAGGCCCAAACCCAAGAGTAATCTAATTGTATATATACACATCCTATGTTTAATTCTCAATCGATTTGGAACTTTTGTTTCCCACAAGTATTATTATCATATTCAAATGGTGATCTCTAGGAGTAAATTTCTTATTCAACATCCAGGGCCTAATAAGAAAAATAATTTCTTATTAGGATTATTATACTCTTACATTTATAGGGGGGAAAGGTGGAAAGGGGGAAGGGGGGAAGGGGGGAGGGGGAGGGGGAATGATTACTGTAATAATTAAATAATTTTGAGTTTAACAAGTTTGTAATGTTTATCTTTGATTTGTATAATTCAATGTCATATCATCTGTTTATAAAGCCATTATAATTGAGTGAGTTTCTCATCCAAACAGATGAGGAACTATAATTAAGTACACTTTAAATTGATATGATTTGATTTTGGAGAGGAGTGGGCTGTGGGTATGGCATTTGGTTGGTAGGATATTGACAATGTTGATAGAATACGGGACATGTGATCAATTGTTCTATTCTTAACTAGTGCGAGAGTTTCAATTCCAATTGCTAATATACGTACTCTTATCCTAAGAAAATATTTATATAAAAATTCATTTATTAAAATTTCATTCTGATTTTCTGAAATCAATTAGAGTTGTCATTTTTAAATTCAAAATTTATATTAATTTATTTATTTTTAATGTATAAAATTATGAATATTTTAAACGTATTAAGCAAGTCTTAGTAATTGCAAGCAAGATTTGTTAGTTTGTAAATATAAATAAATTATATAACAAAAAAAATCTAAATGGATGATCACATTAGTTTTGAATTCGTGCAGAGGAAGAAGTTTTATTATTGTTAATAAGGGAATATTTGAAATAATATACCACTTTTTAATATACATTTTTAATAAAAAAAATGAATACTTTTGAAAGCACAAATTATTAATCTCTCTCTATATATATGACTCCTAATTAAATTAATTAGGTCCAAGAGAATATGAATTTTCTTTTGGTATTAGGGGCAGGATCTTTTTCAATTATTTTCAAGGCGACGTCATCAACAGTTGCAATCGAATCAACTATATATCTAATAGTATAAGATTAAAGTATTCATTAGTTGTGTCACCACATCACTAGCTAGAACAATCGGATCTACTAAATATCTCATTAGATTATTATATATTCGATCGTTCGGGAGGATGTTCGTCCGTCCCGATAGATATTATTAGTCATGACAAACATTAAATGATAAATATTTGATCGTTTGGGAGGATGTTAGTTCGTCCCGAAGGATGTGATCCGTTCTGGAGGACGTCGGTCCGTCCCGAAGGATGTTGTCTGTTCGGGAGGACGATGGTTCGTTCTGAAGGAAATGATCCGTTCGAGAAGATGATGGTCCATCCCGAAGGATGTGATCTGTTCGAGAGGACGTCGGTCCATCCCGAAGGTTGATGTCTGTTCGGGAGGATGATTGTCTGTCCCGAAGGATGTTGACCGTTCGGTAGGACGATGGTACGTCCCAAAGGAAGTGATCCATTCGGGAGGACGGGGGTCCGTCCCGAAGAAAGTGATCCGTCCGGGAGGATGATGATCCGTCCCGAAAGATGTGATCCGTTCGAGAGGACGTCGGTCCGTCCCGAAGGATGTTGTCTGTTCGGGAGGACGATGTTCTGTCCTGAAGGATGCAATCCGTTCGGGAGGACGATGGTGTGTCCCGAAGGATGCAATCCGTTCAGGAGGACGATGGTTCGTCTAGAAGGAAACGATCTATTCGGGAGGACGATGTCACATCCCGAAGGATGTAGTCTTTGTTCATATCCTAATAGCCTTCCCGACCACTGTGGGAAGCTCATAACGTCATTCAGTCTTATTCCATCAACCATGGACAAAATTTATCTTTTGGCAAAATTGAATGCTCATTCCCATTAATAACTTGAACAAATTTTAGTCATAAAAGAAAACATGTGAGACCCCGAATTTTATGAAATAAAAGTATTCAATTTTTCTATTTTGGTAAATAGTTAAATTGATAAAAGTTTAAAGTTAAGGGTAATATGTGATTTTTTTTTTGCAAAGTAAGCAAGTTGATATAAAATATTCGTTGTGTCGGGGAATATTCGATTAGTCGGGGAATATTCTTTTTGTCAGAAAATATTCGTACAACGGTACAATCATTGGTGGACTCCACAACGGATTTATTGTCAGATTGAGAAAACGACAAAAATATTTTTATGAAAATAACGGCGGAAGCTTTACTGTTAACTGTTGAAACACCCGGTGTTAAAAGTACAGTAATACGCGTGATTGCATAGTAGCACACGGTATTGATTATTGATGCTTACGTAAGAAGTCACTCAGTTTTATTTTATTAGTATTATTAATGTAATAAAACAGACAAACTTTTTATATAAAACAGAATACTTTTATAAAGTTATTCGTTTTATTAAGCTAATAGTAAAAAATTTTTATATAAAACAGAATAATTTTATAAAGTTATCTGTTTTATTAGACAATAATTAGAATATATTATATTTTATTATGCATAGTATTTGCATAGTAAAATCTTTTATAAAGTTATTCGTTTTATTATATTATAAATAGAATATATTATATTTTATTTAAAAGATTTTGCTTTAAATATGGACCGTCAGATTAAAGTAAATCAATCCAGACCGTTCATGAGTTAGTTACTATGCAGTTCATTTTCTATAAATAGAAGCTCATTCCTTCATTATTTCTTACGAATTCACTGAAACTCTAGAGAGAGAAATTATAGAGAGAGAGAAGAAAAGTATTCTGCTACTTCACTACTCCGATATCAAGTTTCTTTTACAGTAAGAGATATTATTTGTTGCACTCGTAAAGGGTATTTTTTCCTTTCTTATCCATGAAGAGAACTTCTGTTATTCCATTCTTTATTATTCTGTTGGAATAACCTGTATACGCGGGCTACCCTACACTTGGTGAAATTCTTCTGTTATTACATTTTTATTATTCTGTTGGAATATCATGTCTGTGCTTTACGCCGGACCTGGTTCCATTATTTATTATTCTGTCGGAATATCCTGTCTGTGCTTTACGTCGGACCTGGTTCCATTATTTATTATTCTGTCGAAATATCTTGTCTGTGCGTTTACGCCGGACCTGGTTCCATTATTTATTATCCTGTCGGTGCATTTATGCACGACCTGGTTCCACTATTTATTTTTCTGTTGGAATAACTTGTCTTTGCGGTCTATCGCATGCCTGGTGATTTCTTTTGTTATTCCATTCTTTATTATACTCAGTTAATTAAAGTTTTGGCTTTTATACTCCATGAAATTAGTGGAATATCCTTGATATTTGCGCTTCATCCAGTATCTTTTCATGAAATTATTCTTCTGAGCATTCTTGAATTTTACTCTACAAAGAAATATCATGTTGACAATTTGGACGTTATTGGTTCCTGGATAAATTAATTCTTGAACTTGTTTTATTGAATTATTATATCATTGTCATCATCCTCATGTTTATATTATGTTGAAAGTCATCTGTGGCCTGTAGTGCATAGATGGACTTGGTATGATTATGACCAGGGATTATTCAGTATAATCATGACCGTAATGTTACAAATGATGTGAAAAAGTCCTCATTGGCCCGTAGTGCATTGATGGACAGTTTTTGGTATGATTATGGCTATGGATTCTCTTCGGCCAAGGGTGCAAAGATGAATTATTTTATGGCATGATTAGGACCGTTGATGAAAACACGATTATCTTTGACCCGTAGTGCATGGATATTTCGTGGTCGTGATACTAATGAATATCCTTGGCCTGTAGTGCAGGTATGATTCGATGATGTGGATTAATTATTGAGCTGAGTCTCAGCGATGAAATATTAATTCATGGATGTGATAATAATGAATATCTTTGGCCGTAGTGCATGGTAATTCATGGATGTGATACTAACGAATATCCTTGGCCGTAGTGCATGGATAATTCGATGATGTGGATTATTTATTAAGTTGAGTCTCAGTGATAAAATGTTGGTTATACACTTTTAATTTGTAGAAGATAGTAGACATCATGCTCTACTTGACTATTCTAAAATACAGTTGTATGTCTTTGGCCGTAGTGCAAAGATAAATTTATTAGTATGATTATGAACAAGAATTGTGATTTGGTATAACCATAATTTTTGATGTTTCAGGTGAATATAGGTGATAAAAATTATCTTCGTCCTGGGTGCGAAGAGGAATTTAGAATCACAATTATGATTATGAGTTATTCATATGATTGTGGACAGGAATTATTGATTGATGTTACAGGGATAAAACATTATTGGTGGACTTTTAACATGGAGAAGATAATAGACCTAATGGTCTATTTGACTCTTCTAATGGATTGCTCGTTCCGCTGCAACTATGGTTAAAAAGTTTTATCAGCTACCATATGTTCTAAATCTCTGATTTATTAATGATGAAGGCTATTGATGATGTAAATTAGCTTTAATTATGATATTCTTTACTGGGCTAGTTGAGTTCACTCTTTTACTTTCATTGTTCTCTTCAGGAAGTGAGAACGCAGTAGGGACTAGTCGGAGAACGGAGTAACGGTCTAGATGATATCATTAGTAGTCCTCACTATTCTATAAAATAGTGTGATAGCTGTGGAGGTTCTCCCTAAACAGTATAGAAAAGTGTGTTGTATTCTATACATCATTTAGTAGTTATATTTGGTGAATCAAATAGGGTGAGGCGAACCCAATTTTGGAAGGATATTTTGCCACTATCATACAAGATGTCTAATGACATACAACCTCGTGTTCTCATATGATATGGTTGTGCACATCCACTTGCTGAATATATCTACGAGCACTATCTATATGATCTTGGAGTTTATTTGAAGTATAATTTTCACTTGGAGACAACGGAGATATTTATATGTCAAGAGAAGACTCACCATTAGAAAGAAGATGATAGTAATCTTCTTGTTTTTATTTGGAGACTTTTGGGTCAACCAAGGATAATTCTGTAGACATATGATATCTATCATAACCTAGACGCATGGCCTCCCATGTACGAAGGTTTCCTTGAGCACTTCCCAAATATTTTAATTTCTAAAATAGTTTTTGACTATACTTTTATGTAAAGTATCATTGTAAGGTTATGGTCGAGGTACCATGAGAGTTACATACATTTATATTAAAACTCATAGTTAACTGTAGTCGTATTCTATACGACAGCTCAACAGTTGTATAAATGAAGTTGTATTTAAATTTTGTACCATGTATCTGGCGACTCAAAATGGGTGATGTATACCTAATTTTGGGGGCGTCACAAAACAACATGATAATTCTCCCTAAGCCTCCCAGCACGTCAAATGTCTTTGACTTTGGCATTATTCATTACTCGAAGTCGAAAAATTTCCTGGCCTCAACGTTTCAATTTTGAACCTCCTTTGTTTGATCCTTTTGCTTGCTGACAAATTCTCCCGAAGAGACTAAAGCATTCCGATAACATTTTCTTGTTAAGTCAACATCCCCAACGTTCACCGACGCCATTTTTAGTGAGGAACTTTATTTTAAAATGAGGTATGGAAGTCATCTCCTGTAGAGCCATCAGTGTCGGTCTCCCGAGTATGGCGTTGTACGACGAATCCATATGTACCACAAAAAACCTGCAGATCACTTCCACTTGTCGAGGAGCTGTCCCAAAGATGACTGGTAGTTCGATGACACCTGTTACTCGAACTGGGTCGTTGCTGAATCCGTATAAAGGGGGCTCATGCCCAATCTCCAACTTCTTTCCCTCCAAATCCATCCTTTGGTATGCATGAGCGTACAATATATCGACCTATGATCCGTTATCAATCATGATCCTCTTCATGTCCATCGATCCAACTTGTGCTCTGATCACCAGCGCTCCATTATGCGGTCCAATAGATTCCGATGGATAATCCTCATCCAAAAAAGAGATAATCGTGCCAAGGTACTGGCGACTCCTCCTAGCAGGTTGTTTCGACATTGTGAGTATAGAATCCAACACCCCATGCTTTTTCCTCCTGATCACCTTCCCGACCGAACCACCTGTTATCACGTCCACTACCCGCCGAACTATTTTCTCTGGTTGTGGCTGAGGGTTCTGCAGCTGATTGATATTACTCGGTCCCCTTCCTGATCCTTTTTGGCCCGCGACGTACTGAACTAATTCCCCACTCTGAACATTATTCTCAATTAGGTCCTTCAAATCTCTGCAGTCTTTTGTAGAATGTCCAGATGTCTGGTGATAATTATAGTATATGTTATGTTTTTCTCGCATCGAACGAGTGTTGTTAAGGAAAGGCTCAAAATAAGGCTTATCCTTCATTTCCTCTAATATTTCAGCTTGGTCCGTGTTGTGTGGAGTATAAATTTTGTCAACCTTACTGTTCGGGAAGGACGATCGGCCTCCTCCCAAACCCCTGTTATTGAAGTTCTTCGTCTGATTGTCGAAACTGTTGTTATTGTCACCTTTAGTGTAGCTGTTCTTCTCATGGTCCTTCGGTTTCTCTGACACACTTTGCTTTGGGCTTCTCATCGCCTCTTCCACCATAATAAACCCTTCGGCTTTGTCAAACGCTTCAGCCAGGCTCTTCGGATGGTTAAACATTAGCTCTTTCACTAACTTTTTCAACTTTATCAGGTCCAAGCCATTTTGAAAAAGATCCACCGATTGAAGATCGTTCAAATCCGATACCTAACCCATAGCCTCTCAGAATCGTTTGACATACTGATCCATGGTTTCATTCACATACTACCTAATTTGTGATAGTGAACCGATCGGTTTCCCTCTCCTTTTATTACTACCAAACCAAACATGGAACTTATCACAGAATCCTCTCCAAGATGAAATTGAATTCGGGGCTAGTGTCACCATCCACTACCGAGCGTCTTTCCTTAATGTAGTCATGAACACCTGGCACTTTGCGGCGTCCGAGTAGTCATAATAGTCCATTAGCCGATCATAGGCCTGATTATGCTCATAAGGATCCCCCGAACCATCATAACTCTCCATGTGAGGGGGTTTCTTGTTCAGATATGCCTTTTCCTACATGATCTCTGAAGAGAAGGGTGACGAGGACTTGACCGGAGTCACACTGTTTGGATTTTCCCTTTCTTGCTTGACTTCTGCTAGTTGTTTCTTCAGTTTGGCCAACTCTTCTGTTCCGCTTCTTCAGGGTAAAGGATTCCTTCAGCCCCTCTTTTCATTGGGAGATGCAGCACGCCTCGAACGAGCCACATGTTGTCTACTTTCAGAACTTGCTGCCCTTGATCAGCTTCGTCTCCTGCTTCTAATGTACCGATGGCCATCCGGACGATGAGTCCTGGAGTGGTCCCCGGGCAAATGACCTTTCGATCGACTCCTCTGACTGCTTCTATCCCGAGAACGACTCCGAAGCCTGCCCTTGGTCTGTCTGACATTGTCCAGACGATGAGTCCTGGACTGAACCTCCGGTGATCGACCAAGCCATCTGCTGTGACTGGAGGCACCATCCTCGTTTCCAGTGATCAGAAGTTCCATCTGCTGATTGATCTCCTTCCGTTGCACGAGCAAAGCCCTTAAAGCATCATCAGTTTCCTGGGCTTTTCTAGATAAGATTTATCTCCTTTTATCGTTGCCCTCCGGGTGGGTACGCGTTCGGGACTGTAAGTCCTCGACGCGACCCCCATGTCCATCGTTTCTACTGGCCGTAGAGAACAGTCTCCGCCTGACATCTCCCCTGTCTAAATCATCGTACCCCATCGAACGACCTTTGTGACGCCCCCAAAATAGGTATGCATCATTCATTCTGAGTCGCCAAATACATGGTACATAAAACAACTACACCTTCATTATTACAATTGTCGTGCAAAATACGACAACACTTATACTGTGAGTTTAAATATAAACATTGTCTAATAGACTGTATTCAAACTCAAAAGGAGTACTCATTACAATTATTATCACACTATTTTATAAAATAGTGAGGACTGCCAAAACAACTGTCTGGACCCATCACTCTACACCCCGACTAGTTTCCGCTATATTCTCGCTTCCTGAGAAAAAAAATGGAACGAAAAAGAAAAGGGTGAGCTCAACTAGCCCAGTAAAGAATATTATGACTAAGATAATGTAGAACAAATTATCGTTAGCCTTCAATAATTTAGATAAAATATATTGAACAACATGTTTTAAATCAATATTCGCAGCGAAAATAACAATTCATTAGAAGAGTTAAGTAGAGAACGAAATCTACTATCTTCTATGATTTAAAAGTTCATCATCAATATTTTATCCATGTAACATCAATCAATATACATTTTGAACAAAATATTTATCTTTGCACTACGGGCCAAAGATATTTATTTGTATCACTAGTTGGTCATGTTCATCTCAACACCTGTTCTTCTTTGCACTATAGGCCAAAGATATCCATCATGTAATCATTCATCTTTGCACTACAGTCCAAAGATATTCAGTTATATCATCATTTAGGACTGATAATGATGAAAAATATCTTAAAGAGAACGAATCCAGTGAGATAAAAGGACAAAGATTAGGGATTCATACTTCAGTTTATCCAAGTTCAAAAATACTCCATAATAAACCATATTGGAGTAAAATTTAAGAATGAAGATCAAAACATAGATACAATCAAAGATAGTAACCATAATAGACAACTTGGACAAAGAAGAGAAAATTTTATTTTTCTGTGAATAGTACCGTATACGTGAATAGTAATCCCGGCACAAAAAGGTAGAAATTCTATAAGAAAAATCATACTTCGTGAATAGTACTCGTGAATAATACCGTATTCGTGAATAGTGTCGTATACGTGAATAGTACCCTCAACGTGAAAAGGTAAAAATTTCACAATAGAATTCATACCAATATTTCGACATAATGATATTGAACGAAATAACATCATTTATGAAAAAAATAATATCCCTTATCTCAAAAGAACAGTACTTCTAATTGAAATATCGGATATAATGCTGAAGGAACTTGCACTGAATAGAAACTCTCAAAGTATATAAATACTCATAAAATACGCTCGATAATATAGAGAGAGAAATCTTATGATTCTGGTGTGATTTTTAATTCTAACTAAGCACCCTATTTATAGGAAAATACTTAGAACGCCAAAGCAGACTAAATTTAATAAAATAATATTTTATACAAAATTTTTAATCACGCCTCTTTTGATCAAATTTTAACATACCACAGTGAGGCCCACCAAAAATTAGATTTTTCCACAACAACCAAAAGTGGGGCCCACATATTTTCAATAAAAATATTTATTTTTGAAACTTCAATAATTCATAAAAAATAGCTCTTTTATCAGAAAAATATGAATTCTTTGTCCTTTGCGTAGGAAGTTTAATTCTCTACAACTTTGTAGAAGAAAATTTTTCCAAGTTTCAATCAGAAAATGTTCAAAATCCACATACGGATGATTTTCATTTATATCCACATAAAATAAATATTTTCTTATCATATAAATTAATAATTAATTATTCACAAATAATATTACATAATCACAATTATGACAACCAGGTCGTTCCTAGAAAAGAGGGAACTTTTCGATAAGAATTTCTCCTTACTGGCACGTAATTAGGTAACAAAACTTCTTTCCTAGACAGAACTTCCTTAGACATTATCAATAATGTTATCTAATAATATTATTCAAATAATATGAATTATTGATCTGATAATGAAAAATACTGTGTAGTGACAATTATTGAAATAACAATAATATAAAGGCTTAAATATGAATTATTACTCAAAACTATAGGTCATATTCCACTTCGGGAATCAAAGTTTCAATTTTTTCAATTAAGTGATTGAACTATCAGTTTTTTTTTAATTGCATCAAATTGAGCTGCCACATCAGAAATTGCTGACATGGCCCTCGAAGTGGAGTCATCACCAGCTGATGTGTAAATAAAAAAAATTATTTTAATATCTATTTACACATTTATTATACATTAAGGGTAAATTCGTCAAATCACTTATATTAATCATTTAAACTAAATAAAAACAACAAAACTATCTAAAATCTATACCATCGCAGATCAAAAACAACAAAAAATCTAAACATAACAAAATCTAAAATCATCAAAAACTATTCAATAGCCAAATATTGAAGGAAACCCCCCACATGAGCAACCAACAATTACCCACAAAGAACAGGACACTTGGGACAGTGTAACAAAACAGGGGCCAACACGTGGTATGGGCAAAACCCGCCGACGAAGGACAACCAGAAAATCATACCATAGCAACAAAGGTCCACTAATCAGCTAGAGAACCACCATGAATGCCGGCCAACAGAAACTACTCACAACCAGATAAAAAGGAAACAACAGTCCATAGCAGTTGCGTACCAGAATCTGGCCAATCAAACCATTCAAACGGAAATCAAATCTTGTAATCAACAAAATCAAATCGGTAATAACAGAAAATTCATTTGAACTAAATCAAAAGAAAGAAATCAAACTCCAGGACCAATTTTGGCCAAACAAAACACAATCAAACCCAGCCTAGAAAAAATCAAAAAATGAGCTAGGAAAGAAAGCACTCAAGCTGACAGCAGCCAAAAACTGAACCATCAATGAAAAAACAGAGATCCCAAATCAGAACTTAAAAAGAAAAACAAACAAAACAAGAAGCCCAAATCGAAACAAATGCGAAGGAAAGAGAATGTCGGAGGAAAAAACACATTCTCTCTTTCGGAGATCCAAAAGTTGGATACGAATAGTATTATCTTTGTAAGCATTTTGATTTTTCCAATTGCCTTGGTTTCTTTGATTGCATTTGAGTTTTAGCCTACAGGTTTTCTGGTTTAAGCAATTTTCAAGACTTTCAATATTTGGCTATTGGAGTTTTTGATGATTTTAGATTTTGTTATTTTAGATTTTTTTGTTGTTTTTTATTTGAGATGGTATAGATTTTAGATAGTTTTGTTGTTTTTATTTAGTTTAAATGATTAATATAAGTGATTTGACGAATTTGCCCTTAATGTATAATAAATGTGTAAATAGATATTAAAATAAATTTTTTTATTTACACATCAGCTGATGATGGCTCCACTTCGAGGGTCACGTCAGCAATTTCTGACGTGGCGACTCAATTTGTTGTAATTAAAAAAAATTGATAGGTCAATCACCTAATTGAAAAAATTGAAACTTTGATCCTCGAAATGGAATATGGTCTATAGTTTAGGGTAGTAATTCATATTTAAGCCTAATATAAAATATCAACGTAGCAATTATTGAATCAATAAAATAAAATATTGAACAGTAATTACTGTAATAATTATTGAGTAGTGCCTTCTTACGTAAGAATCAATAATTCAAAAATACTGTGCAATACCGTGTGCTACTGTGCAACCACGCGTATTACTGTATTTTAACCACCGGATATTCTAACAGTGTTAACGGTAACAGTTACACCATTATTTATAAAAACTCAAACTTATCGTTTACTTCATCCGACCATTTTCGGTTATGGGCCCACAAATGGTTGCGCCATCGTACGAATATTCCCTGACAGTAAAAATATTCCACGACCAAATGAATATTCCCCGACAACAATGAATATTTTATAACCACTTGCTTATTTTGCAAAATTTACACATTTCACCCATAACCAAATCATTATAACAAATTAACATCTTATTATTCAAAATAATAATTAGAGAAAATTCAATTTTATTTATAAAAAGTTGGAGTCTTACAACCTTGGGACCCCAACCTGTTATGGATGCTCTTGGACGGTCCCAATCTGTCTTTAACTAATATTCTTTGCCGAGTGGATCCATCCGCTGTGGATTTTCTAATTCCTGAAACTGTATTGTTGTTCGACATGGATCCATCTGGCAAATTCTCAATGAAGATTGAAAATCTACACTAGCAGGCCCTCCTTCTAGCGCCAAGATTCGTCCATGCGCCCCAATCACCAAAAGCGCGTCTAATCCTGCACAGAAATAGTAAGCACACCAAAAGCTTGACAGCTTGTGCCACCGGGGATAGCTCAGGTGTGAGAATGAGTACAGGTTGAACAAGGTCTAACAATGGACGCAAAAAACTCTAGTGCTGAATAATAATAATGAGTTGTGTGTGTACCTTAGAATCAGGGTAAAGACTTGTATTTATAGTGATCTCACCACCTCCATAGAGTCATTCCCCGTATTGGATTAGAATTCCTCATTAGTTATAATTCCTTAATGGGATTGTATAAGATCTCTTAATCCTTTTATAAATGAAAACCAAATATAATTAGGAATCCAAGATTCCTTAAAATACTCCAACTGCCAAAACAAAATCCCACATGGGTAAAAATATCTCCACGCGGACTCTGGCCCACCATAATAGTTGGGCCAAATATTCATATCCCAACACGAACCATTTATATATATTATACTATTTATACTCAAACTAAAATGCAAACATCATATACAACAATTTTATATTATAATATCGATACTAACTCATGCAAACATAAATAAGGAAGACATAAATACAGATCCTATGGATGTTGAAAGCAGAAATTGGAAAAAGTTGGAGAAGATTTAGAAACAAAGTGAATATATAAAGGCAAAGAAATTAAAAAAGGAATAAGACGAGGATGAGGATGAGGATGAGAAAGAGGAAGATGAAACGTCCTTTCTATTACTGATTTCGATTTCTAAATTAAAAAAGGAATAAGAAGTTTTTTTGCTGTGAGTTGATGGATTAAATAGATAAATCAACGTAAGGGAAAAGAAAGGATTTGTTGAGTTTCTTTTCCTCTTCCTTTTTCCTTTTTTCTCTGATTTTAGATGGTGTTGAATATAGAAGTATTGGTTCCAAATAAGGAGAAACCAAATGATTGAAAAAGGAAGCTGAAGAGCTGGGAGAAGAGACGGAAAACGAATTTGGGAACATGTCCACCAATAATGAAGTGAAGAAATGACTTTGGATGAATGTAACTTATATTTTATGTTTATGTGTATTGATTTGGATGAATGCTTGTGTAATAGCATGAATTTCCTGAGGATAATAGGCAACGAGTTTAGGCTTATTACTTCCCGTTAAAACTTTTGGCCCACAAGACTTTTGCTTATTCGATGAAAATTTTATTAATTTTTTTTGTAGTTACATTATTTATTTGGTTTTATAATTGTTTCAAGCTGCGTAATTGAATTTTAGTCATCTTGCATGCCTTTGAGCTTGTGGCATGTAAGAATTCGTGCAGCTTATAGTGGGTTCAGGATGTTACATCTCAACTCTTAGTTATATCATTTAACAAAACTATTAGCATATCAAAAAAAACAAATGAAATCTTAAAATTAATATGTTGTTGTTTGATTTCAAAAAACAAATTATATCATTAATTTGAGAACATATGGAGTATTATTATATACAATTATAAAGAACTTCTGTATTATTTTTATTGTGTACTATTATATAGTGTTGGTATAGATTAGTTTTACAAAGTCAATTTCAAGAAAGAGACAATTCTTTCATAACATATGAAATCTTTCTCGTTCTTTTTTCTTTGGATTAATAAAAGAATTTACCATGCGTAGAAGAATGATATATATATATATATATATATATATATATATATATATATATATATATATATATATATATATATATATATATATAACCCATGAAAGTTAAGATTTTGATCAGCAAAACGAATCAACTTTGCACCATAATATTAATTGAAACCAAAATGGCATTCAATTTTGGGTTATTATATTTAATTGTATAAGAATCATTGCATAAATATATATGTCTGTATTTTTATGCACACACATGAGAAATGTATCTTTTTACAAAAAAAAATAGGGTCAAACCCAGGTATAAACTGTAAAATGCCCCTAAATATATCTAAACAAAATATTAATCAACGCCACCTAAAATAGAAGCTAATAACTAATAATAAAATAATTTTCCAATAGGAAAAATCTACCACCAGAAAAATATATTTCCTATAGCCTATATATATATATATATATATATATATACATAGTCACATATTGGTCTTGCTGCTAAACAAATAAAATTTTGTTATGCTGCAAAACAATTTGTATGCTTTTTTCCTTTCATTGTGGGTAACAAATAAATGTCATGACCTATAAATTAATTTCTACCCGGTGGATGTTCCAAACGTATATAGTCATACATGATTCCTATGAAAGGGTCACCGCGTCTTGGCTGCGTTAGAAAGATTGTATTTTTCCCAATTTGAAGCAGAGATCCTGAAACACCAACACTGTATAAATGGTATAACCCGTGAATCCCATGCCTTGCAATTGCATTATCCCTGCCTATAAGCCCTGTTGTAAAGTGAGGGACTTTGGCATCTTGGTCATTGATCCGAACCTTAGGCACACAAATTCAAAATTGATCAAGAAAAATAATAATATAATTGCACCATATAGAGCTATATGAAACTCGTATTCATTTTTGCGACAAAAACATGCCAAAGAGTAAACTTAAGGACTGACGTGCATGGGTAACTGATTTGTCTACTCGTAACAAAAGAGTCTTACAGTTCTTTGTTGTAATTTTAATATTTTTTTAAGGCGTTTGATATTGCCAAAGCAAATTTGATGATGACGGATATTGACACTTATATTTACTGATTTATACGATATTAAATGCTCAGACAACATCATTTTTTCTCTGGCAAGATCAACCACATTTTTTAAGTATTTTGTTTTATGAGACTAAATTATTATGTTAAAAAGAAAATGATAGCACTTGAGTTATAACTAGTTGGTAAATTAATACAAGTAAGAAATTACTAAGTGGATTGGGTTTCATTTAGAGTTGACAATGGAATATATTCCTTACTTGTAATTCAGCTAAATTGGTTGATGCTAATGCCAACCATAACGTATAATTTCCAGTCTTGTCCAACTCTTTAAGGTCAAATAAAATTTTCCACGTGGTCGGTACATATGTTTTATTTCCTAAATTCCTGCAATGTAAGGTTAGGTTATAATAAGTAACTCCACTATTAACAAGTTAAACCGAAGGCTCAAAATAAAAGCAACTGTAATAAACACCTGTTAACATGAGCAAAGAACCAGTCTATGCGATAGTTGCTAACACCAGTGTCATAGACTAGATCTTCCTTAGGGTATAAATCACTATAACGGTCCCATAAACCATATTGCCTAAACCTGTATATGAAAAGTATATGGTAAATTATGAGTATGATTTATATATGTAATGAAATTAATTGAAATAGGAGGAGAGCAAATAAGTGCTTATATTGAAAAATGTTTAATTACTTTTCTGCAGTATGTTGGACATATAATCTGTTCATAAGAGTTGGGTTCGGCCCGGGAATGAAGAACTCAGCAGCAGTGCGGTCAGGGTAGCCAATTTCCCAAAGGGTAGCGCCATTTCTTGGAGGAACATATACAAGATTACCCAATCCCCTTCTACTTCCTGCATAAATATCAAGCATGTATTTGTATCATTTCATATGTACATAACCCTAATTTCTTGGTTAGAAGTAAAAAAGTTACGACAGATGAGATATGATTATTTGTACTAATTTAACACTTTTAGAGATTATTTTTTCGCATCATAGATTGTTTGGTATCATTTCTGAGATCATTTAATTCCTCGAATTAAAGAGGATTAAAATCCATCATAAAATGTTCTTACAAATCATAATTTATGAAATTAAATAACCGATTAATAATGAGATTAAATAGTTGGTAGTAATAAAAAATTAATCCAATTGACCTATCTAAAACTTCAAAATCATATTCTACTTTTACAAGAAACAAGAAAGTTTTCAAACCTGGTTCGATGGTGACATTAAATTCATATTTGTAATCACCAATAATTCCAGGCACCCAAGCATATAAGTTATAGTTCCCGGCACGAACATTTTTAATCAAGAAGTACCCATCAACGTCAGCTTTTGTCCAAAACTGATAACCCTGTAAAAAATAATAATAAAACAGTAAGAATTTATCTACAATTAAGATTTGATTGTTTTTATTTTTAACAAATGATAACCTTGTTTTCTGTTTGCCATGATCCTACGTCTCCCGGTGGAGCCAATCCCACATAAGCAAAGTTGCCTGTCATTAGACTCGGGTTGCCTGTCATGAGGTACCTATCGCGGACTAATAACCTTCCACCAACTGTGCCTCGTTGATTGACATAAGGATAGTCTTCTGAACGTGGGAAATCATATGGCCATCTTTTGGTTTCTATGATCATCTAATTCAAATTAAAGTGGTTAATTAGAATAACAGATATGAAACACTGATTATTGTTTGATTACTTGTAAGTAAAAAATGGTTGAAGTTTGAAGGAGTACTCGTTGTTTAGCATCTTGCCATAGGGTAAGGGGACTCTTCCCAGATGAAACAGAGTTTAGATAGATAAAAACAGGGCCAAGAACCTTTTTCCATGGCTCTCCTTCACTAAAATTTAGTCCCAATGAGTTGCCCGCGTAATGAGTACTAAAGAACATCTGAACATGAATGGCCACACATTAGAACGAGTTTTTAGAATATGTTCCACACCGGATAATGAAATTAGTTAAAATTTGATATATAGGCATAAGACCTATTATTTAAATTTTCGTGTCAAGTTAAGTTCCAAACATGTGTATCAATGGGATTCGGTTAGCATGAAGTGAACTTCATGGTAACCAATACAGTGCTGACACGTAAACGGAGAGATCACCCTCCCGCCTGTGTGTTAGCACTGTATTGGGCATGAAGTGAACTTACCATGAAATTTACTTCATGCTAACCACTCCCGTATCAATGTCTCTGCTGACTTGCGGACTTCTCAGTTCTCTCCCAAAAACATCTTTTATTTATGCAACTAGTGAAATTTGAATCATATACTCTTTTAAATTTGATGGTATCTTTTTGTGAATAGAATTTGCTCTCAATCTTGATGGTAAAGGCTTAATTAGATTTTAAGTTAAATTCTTATGGGCTGGGTAATAATTACATTTTGGAAAAGTATTGGTAATACTTACAGAAAGAGTTACTGGGCCAGCGTGAGAGGTAAGGTCCTGCTTCTGAGGTCCACCAACCCTGAACTCGGTACTTGGCGTGATCATCCAAAACCCAGTCGGAGGGTTGGAGCATATCCATCCATGCACCTTGTTGTCCTTATTTTCAGCGGAGTATTGATATTTATCATCCACCTACAAAAATCACAATAACTACTTATATATGAATCCATATATAAATCAGTATAATAAATAATCAATTGTGTTGGTTTAGAAATAAATTACTTCGTTTCCCTAATTCCAACATAAATTAAAGGGTAAAAAATGCAGCATGTCATTAATTTTATGTGACATTTTATTTCACATTTTAAGCTAAGGTGGTGTTTGATAAAATTGATTAATTAAGATCTGAATGATTATGACATCTTAATAAATTAGATCATCTGAATGAAATTGCATATAAACTTATAAAGTTGTTTGGTAATTGAAATTGCTAAAACATCTGAATAATAGTAATTTACGATTTTAACCTTGTAATATACACAATCAAATTATTAGATTTACTCAAAATATTTAATTATATAATTAAATATTAAATATAATTTTAAAAATATGAATGAACTTCACACAAAAAAATATTAACAAATAATTATATTTACATATATGAAATAAATTATACTTTCAAAATTATCTGATTTTAACAATACAATTCATAATATAACTCAATTAAGTACATAATTTTACTTCATTTTACATAAATAATTATAATTACGTAAGCAGAGATAGAGAAAGGGGGGTTACGGACTTCCGAATGTCTCATTGGCCATACAGAGGAAAGAGAGACCTATATGGAATATTATATATCGATCCTGAGAGAAACAAAGCTTCGATTTAGCCTCGGCCGACAACTTCTCCAAAATTCGGCGAGCTACGGAGCCGGTATTTCCACTCACGGCGTTGAATTCCGTCAGAACCGTCGTTCCCCTCACCACCATGGTGTACAAGATCGTGATGGACATAATTTATTCCGACGGTGGTTCTGTGAGGAGGGTTTTGTAGATAGAGAAAGAGGGGTTTATTGTCACTGGGAAGTCCAGGCCGTATCTTTCATCAGAACAGAAGAGAGAAGAAGAAACAACAAAGAGCTTGTGAGGATATTCCTGTAAAAAAGAGTTCAGATGTTCCTCTCCCCGATCCATACTTAGTTCCATCTCTCAACGAAATAGACGCTTACAGAGGCAACCGATTTTTTACCAAACAAGTATTTGGGTCTATGCGAAACAGAGGGAGTGGTTTGCAGAGACATTCAGAGGTAATCAAACACTACCCAAGTCATGCAAAGTATTTATTTAGCAAAAAAAAAAGTATTTCATCTAAATCATACTGATAAAGATTGTAGCAGGGATTGTAGAAGCCTACCTGTCCTCTAAGAAATGAACTTGATGTATTTGATAATAGCACAGCTTCTGGGTAGGCAAGCGTTTTTCCCTTCTCACGGTCTTTAAACGTTGGCATAATCCTTTGTCGTCGATCGGACACCGCCATGTACCGAAACCTAATCGACCAACATTTAAATCATCATTAAACTTATTTTTTATATATATATATATATTTTTAATAAAAAAAAAAGTGAAATAAAATTGTCTTAATCGACGCCCAAATACATTAAAGAAATGACAGTTTATTTAGTACATATACTAAAAATGAAAGATATGGTGCTTTCGTGTTATTACAAATTTTGTTGAAGTTTGAATGCAATTCTCCCTTCGTATATGATCATGTCACGCCATCCTTCTAGACGCTCAAATATTGCGTACGAGTAGAAACCAGAAATGCCTCGAAGAATAATATACCTAATTAAATAAACACAAAATTAATGTTACGACATTTATCATTTTCTTGATTGAAAAAGCACATAAATAAAACTTACACAATACCTTTTGTCTATATTGAGTGGAGGTCCGGGGCTATTTCGTGAAGGTGTCCATGTTTTTGTAAATGAAATCTCTACTTGATCTTCATCTTTCATTATAACTTTAAAACGTGTTCCTTCTAGCCTGATTAATAGCAATTTAAGTAGTTTAGTTAATTAAAACCATATTTTAATTTATTCACACATAATAATTTGTGTTCTTTTAGATACTACTCTACTGAAATTTTTATTGCGAAAATATTTTTAATTAAGAAAGAATATGAAGAACTTACTTGTCAAAATTGTCTTTAGGATTTTCTAGATTGCTCCAAACTATATCCCAATACCTAAAATTTAAATGTTAATTTGATCATTAAACGTAAATAATTCATATGCTGAGTTGGGTGTATTTCAACTAGGCACATATAATAAATGCACAAGATATTGATGATAATATTTTCTATATCCGGTTACCATGAAGTTTTTCATGGTACGCTGGTCAATTAACCAATACAGTATTGACACGCAGAGAGAGATCATCTCCCAATCTGTCTATTGACGTTGTATTGGTCAATTGATCAAAGTTAACTACATGCTAACCACCCCCATATTTTCTATAATTTGACAATTGCTTACTAAAATTTAAAGGATTAATTAATTACCCTCTGTTTGATTCTTCATTTTTGTCTTCCAATATATTGTCAATTCCATTGTATCGTATCCCAGTTATCATACCCTCAGGAGTTGAGAAAGTGATTTTGGCCAGTCCATTGTCCACCACAACCTGCGATAAATTAATTAGGACATTTGCTGACTAAAATAATAGTATAGGATAAAAACTTTGTTCATGTAGTTTTTTTACATGATCATCCAATAGATGAAGCTGCACTGGTTTAGATGGAGTGGAATCCCAGAAGTTGTTCTTCGATATCCTTCTGCAATTCGAACAAGATTTTTTTTTAACAAAAATGAATTAAATAAAATGGCTGCAAAGGAGGGAAGTAATCGGAATTTTTATAATTTTTAATTTTAAAAAAATAGCCGTTAGTCATGATTAATATTGACATTGCAACTTTATTGTGTTCTTAAGGGGTTTCTTCGACTCAATTACAAGAACGGAGCTCCACCAACTGAGCTATATTGCCGAGTCAAATGGTAAGAAAATATAATATATGTGAAAAAACATGAAGAGAAAATTATATTGACAAATACATAGCTAATATAAAAAAAATATCAAATCTTCAACTAATAATAATAATAATATCTAAAATATTCTGGCAATATAAATGACTAATTAAAATTCCTATTATATTTCCAAGAGTGTGAGAACGTATTAGCAAGAAATTATTAACTTTCTTGTGTTGATTAGTTTAAGGAGCAAAAGTCGTTTAATGGAATATAGAGAACTTTCTATGAGAGGACAATATCACAGTCTTAAAATACACCAGATCTCTAATGTTATATTTGGATTGATGGAATGGAATGAAAAGTGAAATGATTCATTTCATTTTAGTTGGAATAAGTTATTCTATATATTTTCGCTTCCCTAACGAACTAAATACAATTTTTTTCATTCTAATCGCAATCAAACATAATTTTTTTCATTACATATGAATGAGTCATTTCATTCCCACTTTCATCACTTTAATCTAAACATAAAAACTTTTAAATTAATGGTACTACTCAACTTACGGTAACTATGAGATTCGGAATCAAATTCTCCCTAACGTGGGTAGTAGGCTAAGTGGGGGATCAGGGGTAGAATAGGGGTTTATGGGGAATATTAACGGTACCAAAAAAAAAAAAAAAAGAAGATACACAAGGTCCCATATGTACCCCACCAAAAAGGGAAAGAATCAAGAGAAAAAAGAAAAACCATTCTCAAATTCAATTTTCTTTAATTTTCACCAAATTTCTTCTATGGTACGTTCGAAATTATAACATTAGCATTGAGGAAGTCGGTAAAATGAATCAAACAATTCGCAATTAATATGTATTCATTTGATTAAAAGTTATTTGAGTTTGACTCGATAAATAATTTAAATATAATTAAATTTTAAAATTTCAAAAATTAGTCGAGTATTTTTAAATTATAATTTTTTGTTGATACTCGGATCATATTCGTTCTAATAGTTCAAATTGTTCGAGCTCGATTCGAGATCGTGCTGGACTCGGTAGCTAAACTAACCTTAGTCAAGTATTATTTCAAACTCGATAAATTTATGAACCAAATCTGAGCAACTCAATATTTGGCTTGACTCGGTTCATTTACACTCATAATATTGAGTATTGACTTTTTAAAGTTAATTTTATAAAATTTTAAACTCAAAATTGAGATGATGTATTAAATACTACGAAAAAATAAATTTTACAATGAGTAATACGTTTGAGATAGTTTACGATATTCATAATTGTATTGACTAAAATTAGAAAAATTCATGTCAATTTTAAATTTGAAGATGTTTTTAGTTGACTTTAAAAAGTCAATAATATTATATTTTAGAACAGATAGAATAATTTATTGCAGGTTATTTAGCCATTTATTGCATTATATTTTAATATTGTTATTGATATTAGATTTTGTAGAAATATAGATAACTAGATTTCTTTTCATTAAGATAGTCTCTTTTTTTAATTAATTTTTTTTTTCCCAATTTCCTTCCGTGTTTTCTAAGTGCCAAACACAACCTTAATTCTATGTTAACAAATTTTCCATTGGAGACAGATACAGGGCACTCTGCTCATCACTAATTTTCTTTTCTTACGTATGTACATAATTTTCTTCACCTAATATGCCATGACATGGTCGCTAACCCATAATCAGGACTTTTCATTTCAGAATTACCCTGAATATTCACCCCATGGCATTTAAAATTTTGGGCAATGATTATAACCCATAAAGACTTGGACTCTGAATTTGGAAAGAAGAATAAGAAAAAGAACGATCTTAAAATTTTCCAATAATTTGTTTTCACGCATGTTTTCCAATATTATGGTGTATCATCTCCTTCACACCTTACTTTTTGCAGCTTAATACCATTTTACCATAACACGCATTCACAAATCTAGACCTCTCTTTAATGTTCCTGATATTTCGTTCCCATGTATTTTAACATAACTATATATTTCATATATATATATATATATACACACACAGATACATATATATATATATATATATATATATAGATGAAAGCAAGAAATGGGAAAGAACCTAACTCTCTTCTCACAGTGGATTCAGTAAGCAAGAACAATTGAAACAGGATTCCCAAGAACCCCACAGGCCTTCTCCATTGCTTCTCCCGGCCCACCTTTCCCATTTTCAATGATAACCTGCAAATAATAATCGATACAAAAAAAAATTAACTTGATTCCTTGGTGTAACTTCATACAAAAGTAAACATAAAGGGCACCCAAAAAAGTAGAAAAAGAAAGGCCAAAAAGGATAAATGAAATCATAAGTAATTGAAGAAGAACAGAGAAGACTAAATGTTAGAACATTCACAAAGTAATACCTCAGGTGCTCTCTGCTTAAAACAATCAACTGGAAGAATGAATTAATTGGGCTGCTGCTGCTGCTGCTTTTGTCCTATTTTTAAACATACATGTGCGTGTGTGTATATATATTATTGTGGTGAAGTTTTGGAAAGAGAAAATGAAATGAAGAGGGGGGAGGGGGAGGGGGGTAGGGGGTGGGCGGAGGACAGTAATTGCAAATGTAGCTAGTTAGCACAAGGGTGGTTACAAAATCTTGGTTAATTATTATGTTGCGAATGCATGTATTTATAGCTCTTTATGTAATTATATTTGGTTGATTATGTTTGACTTGGGACATGTATTCGGGTTGAAGCGCATAAAACGGAGGATTCGTGCTTCACGGCGTTGTATTTAGAGGGGTTTCTTTGATTCATATTGATATATAGTCAAGTAAACTTGCATTGAAATTTTTTGACTTTAAGGGAAGGTATTACTCCCTTTTGTTCAAAATAAAATAAGGTATATTTAATTTCATCCTACAACTTAATTTACAAAATTTTAAGGTAAGGTATTACTCCCTATGTTCAAAAAAACAAGAAGAAAGAAGAAGGCATATTTAATTTTCATCTTAGTTAATTTACGAAATTTTAAATTATGATTTAAGTTTTTAAAATTAATAAATTTATATTCAAAAATATTTTTTAAATAGTTTACAACGTTGACTATCACAATAATCAAAATTATATAAATTTACATTAATTTTAAATTTTAAATTTGAGTTAAAAAAAATTCAAATACAACTCTTGGATAATTCTCATTTAATACTGTTAACTCAATCTATATTATTTACGTCAGTTTCTGTTCCATTTTAAGGAAAGGGTTTCATTTAAAGTAAAATGAGATTTTGATTTTGATTTTGGATTTTGTCAGATGGGCCAGTATTATAGTACTATTTTAATTCCACAAAAGGACTTTTGTTTTGACTTTTGACATTATGTTGTGATATTTTTAAATTTTAAAATAAATATTAATTTTTAATTATAAAAAATATAGTACTTAATATTATAAATTATTTAAAAGGTCCTATAGAGTTTACTAATTAGATTATAGAGATAGAAACTAAATATCTATATATTCTATTTCTATTTCAGAATTATGTGGTTATATATAATCATTGTTTTGTATTCAATAACACAAAAAGGGCAAAATTACTTGTGTTGAAGAGATATGAGCAACAATAATAAAGTTAATTTTCATTTCCTTCAATTATTTCTGTGATTTAGGGAGCTTTCACAGGTTTTGGCATTTGGGTATTAGATTTTAGAATTTAGAAATTTAGACAGGGAAATGCAATCCAACCATTTTTTTAAAATTAAAATAAAAGAAAAACAAGCGAATTAAAAATAAAGTAAGAGTGGAGTTGGGACGGTTGACCAAAAATGTTAAGAATTGGACGGTTGGCCTAAAACTTTGAGAACTACTTTCGAATTACGTTACGACATGTGGCACGTGTCACAACATTTATAAGTACAAAGTGTAAATTATGTATGTAAATCATTAACGAATCTGTATAGTAATAAATATGATGCATGGAAATTTTTATGACCATCCTGGTATTATTATTTTTTTTTGAGAATTTACGCTTTTGTAATGTAATAAATCTAAATATATATTTCAATTCTAGTGACTTAAAAAGTAGCTTGAAGAAGGGTTGAAGAGGAGAACTAAAAATAATACTATGCGCATAAGTAGGACCCATATATTGCATATCAATAAATATGTTTAAAACATCTATTAATAGGTATCACTTCATATTTTTTTTTCTTTTTTATGCTGTTTGTGCATAAATTTTTGTATACAATTTGTGTCCATAGTTTTACTCATTGCATATATACCAATGAAAATATGTGAAATGTCTAATAATAGGTCTCGTTTCCTCCATTTTTTTCTTCTTTTTTTGGTACTGTTAATGCACGATTATTTGTGTATAGTTTATGCTCATAACATTACTCCCTTGTTAAATTTGCTCATCGGATAAAGTAGATCAAGTATTAAGTTAAAATCTCAATCTTATAATACTTATCACATAATCTAGAAAAAATAGATCATAATATCTCTCTACATTAATTGTACTTATTATATATTTTTGATTTTCATATTTATCGTGCACATTTACTGTACTTATTATTATTTTTGTTCCTATTTATTATTTATTTTATCTCAAAGTATACAAGGTTGGGTATCTACTGATTTGGATATCGGTTTGGTTATCTCTATTTTCTCTTGATAATGTATATCGCACTAATTAAGAAAATAAGTTAATTTTTAAAAATTAGGAATCTAATTTGTGAAAATATATATTATATGGTAAAAGCCAAAGGTAGAATTGCAAAGTTGTACATATTACTGGAAAAGATGTCTAATATATATTCCGCTAGATCGAATTAAAGTAATTATTTATTTTATGACACAATATAAAACTCAAAGAATCGATTTTGAGCAAGTCTTTGGAGAAAGGAGACATCCAAATGACAATATTCCAATATTTAATACTCCCTCCGTCTATTATAAAAATTTTTATTACTATTTTGAGTAGTCCTATGTTAAATGTCTACTTTCCTTTAATATCCAAATTTTTACATATTTTTTCCTATTATGTCAGTATCATTAAATATATTATACTTTTCTTATTTTAATTCTCTCTCCATATTTAATAAATATGGAGAGAGAATATTTTGAATTGAATAGTTAGAAAGTCACTCTCTCACCTACATTAAAAATAATTAATGACATATTATTATGGGTAATTTTGTCATTTCATTCCTCTTTTTAATATGTATTAAAAGTCCAGAATTTTTATCCTAGAACGAGGGAGTAATAAACAATTTTTTTTTAAATAAGTAGAGAATCAAATAACTTGATAAATAAGTTAAATGCCACGTACCACGGTACCATCGCATTTGAAAGTAAGATAAGAAAAAGAAACGGGCGTTTGTGTGTGTTAGGTTAATTACTTCATGTTTATGTTTGTCTTGTTTTTGAAAATTATCTATGTTACGTTTGGATTGAAGGAATGAAATAGAGAGTAAAATAATTCATTATATTTTAGTTGTCGGTTGGAATGGGTTATTTCATACTCTCCCTCTCAAAAATAAAATTCATAAATTTATGAGGAATAAGATTGATTCAATCCATTTTAATCACAACCAAACACAATTTTTTTTATTCTATTCTCATATTTATTATTCTAATTCAAACATAGCATTAAGGTATAAATAAATTAAACCTCCACTTTCTATCCTTTTTTCTACCTTTTTACGGTGAAGTCAAAAAAATGAAATTGTACTTTTGTAACCCCATATTAGGATGAGTAACGACGTCTTAATTTGGCTTAACTGTTTTTGGGAATTTTGGTCCTAAAATGGAATCTTTGAGATGAGAGCAGATCTTTTGTCCCTATTTTTCTTGTCCTATTATATCTCTTTGAAATTCAGATAAGGCACACTTAGAAGGGGGGGTTGAATAAGTGTGGATACAAACTATGACCAATTAAAAACTTTAAATTCAATTGCGGAATGTAGTCAACTATATTTGTGAAAACAGCTTGCTGAATGAATATGGTCTACCGAATTAAACTTTTGTTTATGAAAATATCTTGGTGTTTTTGTAAGCTAAATAAAATATTTTGTGAAAACAGATAATTAAATTTAAGCAAACTAATTAACTTGAGAGATATAAAAATAGAGCAAGAAAAAAAAAATAACACCAAGATTTTTACGTGGTTCGGTTATTACCCTCTATATAATAACCTACTCCACGTCTAATACCAACTAGTATTGGAGACTCACTTTTATTTCTTTAAAAATGACCCTTGTTACAATACAGATTCTATCAAATTGAATTACAATAATTCACTTGAGCACACTTGCTCCTTGTGCACCAATGCACCCCTTAAGCACCTATGCTTCCTTGAACCTGTTTGTAAACAAACCTTAATCCACCTGGATTAAAACCTTTAGACAACACTTAGTCTAAAAATATAAGATTACAATTTATAGAGGTCTAATGATCAAAGCAAATAAATAATTTGACAATGCAAGGCTCAACTAAATGTATGCAATGATCAATTAATAATAGTAAGATATTACCGATTTATAGCCCACGGAAATATGTTGAAAATAATCAGAATTGTAATAGCACAGCAGCTGGAAATTTTGCACAGAAGATAAAATTGCTTTTCAAGTATATGAGTGCAATAATTGATTCAAGTGTTGTAATTTTTCACTGATATCAGATTTCTTTTATAGCCCAAATTATATTACCGTTGCTTCATAAATATATATACGTTAGAGAATAACAATTGCAACGTTCCAAAGATATTCCGTTGAAAACTATCATAACAAATCCAATAATCTTTAGGAAGTGAAATAGGTGTTGGACTCTATCAAAATAATCTAGAAAGAAATCAAGTCAAATAGGATTAGACTTTTCAAACACTATAGCAATTATGATTCCGTAAAGTCTGTCGCCACTTAATATAGCAACTAAAGCAATGAATTAAAAGTTAAGAAAGAGATATGAATCATCTATTTAAGATAATGATTATCTTTCTTTTTCAAGATATACATGTAACTCAACTTTTGAGATAAATCATATCTTTACCAACATACTCCAACAACTTTTAATTTTACAACACATAAATTCTTTCACACATGTAAAACTCAATTAATTCGGTCAATACTCTTTACACATGCATGCTAACAAAATAAAATCAGTTCACTTAATAATAGTTAGCAATAAATAATATATTTTAGTCATACAAAATATTGAATCATTTTAATGTACACATATATAAAATGTCCTAGAGCCTTGTATCGAAAAATTTAAATATTTGCAATGATCTTACATATTTTTCTTAGGACTCAAATCTTCAAAGTCTTTCATCAATGATCTTTTATCAACTTCCTGAAATTTCACAATAGATAAATTAGTCTATAAAATTAAGTCATCATCAAAACAAAAAGATTAAAATATTAACAAACCAACATTCTCCCCCTTTTTGATGATGACAACACCAAAAATTATAACTCCCCCTGAATTTATGCATATTAACTCATTTCAGGAAAAAATCTTCGTCCAAATCTTCGTCCAACCTGCATATGTTAGTATCATACCTAATAATAATGTAATTCAACACATATCATAATATTAAACAATCAGTCTTAACATGCATGCAGTCATGCCTATCAAAAACCAAATAAAACCATAGTTTTCAAAAATAGTCTCAGAAACAGATCAAAATAATTCTCCCCCTTTGTCATCAGGCAAAAAGAATAAAAGGCAGGCATAGTCAGTCAATGTCTTCAAGATTAGCCTTCTGTTCATCACGGGTAGTAAAATAAAGACGATGGCGAATGCGATGAAGGCGTTCCTCTAAAGAATAATCAGCTGCAAATCGAGGAGGTCGTGGTATAACAATTGAAGGAGGAAGTGCCATGTCAAGAAAATCACCCTTGTATTCTGCCATCCAATTGCACATTGGCCATTCTGGGATTGTGGAATATATTGTCTGAAAATGTAACTTCTTTCCCACATCATTGAATCTTGTTGCCATGAAATCTGCAAGCTCCCCGAGTTGATAACTAATAAACTTAACCTCTTGACTTAACTGACATGTGTTCCTATTGAATTTTCGTTGGAGGGCCTCAACCATTGCCAGTGTTTGAATCTCAAAGCCCGCTTGAAGATCAATGAATTCATCTTCGACACGATGATATAGCTTATTAATTTCCGGAGCATCCATCGGTAGTTTTCCTTTTTCAAGAATCACAAGACGATTTCTGATATCGTCCAAATCAGTTTTCACATATTTTTGATTTTGCAGAATCTCATTAAGAACATTCATAATGTCAAGCCCATGAGAATTTGGCAGAGAAGATGAAGATGAGTCTTGATTAGGAAAAATAGGAGGGGAATCAGGAAGAAGACGAACAAACTCACCAGCAAGAAAAGTAATATGAGATTTTGTCAAATTAGCAGTATCGATAAGCTCATGATTTGTGACAGAAATTTCATCATCAAAAGATATTTTGAAATGTTGGAAAAATTTTGTTAAAAACTTGCTATAAGGAAGACACTTCTTGGTTTGACGAATGCAACTTTGCATATGAGACAACATCATTTGAGAAAAATTGAAAACCGTTCCTTTGAGAATCATAGCGATAACAACCAAATCTTGGTAAGTAAAATCAGCTCCCCCACCAAGGCGTGGAAACAGATTATATCTAACCAACTTATGTAACACACAGGCAGTAGGACACACATTCACAGTTTTTGGAAGAAACAGAGTTGTTAGAGAATAATCATTCATAACAACATGAAGCTGTTCCAATGGAGGAAAGGGAATGGTCGCTCCTTTGAGAGTGAAAGGACATGGTCCAGTATAAGAAACACCCAGAATACTTCCAAAATTAATACTTGTAAAAAATAAAGATTTACCCTTGACAAATGTGGTAAAACAGTCTCCATTACACTCAAGATTGGTGTAAAATTGTTGGACCAACCGAGGATAGGCAACAGTAGGAGGAACCAGCATAGAAAAAATGTTGCACTTGGTGAAAAGTTTTTCAAAAACAGAGTGTTTGAGATAAAAGAGGTCCAAAGATTTTTCATAAACAAATTGTTTTGTAGCAATGGAGTTTTTAAAACGTGTTTCGAAACTAGGTCCTCTAAAGAAATTTTCTTGCAAATCAAAGGAGGATGAGAATGGGTTTACTAGATTCGAGGGAGACTCTGGCTGTGAGAAGAATTGCTCTTCATCTACTGGTTGCTTCAATTTTCCCTGAGGAGACAGATCGACTTCGGAGGTTTTCATGAAAGACAAACTGGAATCTGAGTTATCGGACAGAGTTGTAGCATCAGATAACACTTGCACAGAGGATTTCTTCTGTACGTGCTTGGACTTCATCTTTGTTCTTGAAACGTTCTGTAAAGATGGACCTTCATCAGTTGATTTTCTAGCAGATCGTTTACTTGCTCTGGTTTTCATGGTGTGATGGATGTTGTGAGTGAAACAGATGGTGATGAAGACGATAGATCTGAATAATGATGAAGTCTGAAGATATAAAATAAAGACTATTCAAGAGTCCATCACCGAAAAACGTGTGTCTTTTCAAATTTCGAAGAAGTCTGTTCGGCTGCTATTCCGTATTTTGAGGTGAAGATCTCTACGTTTCCCAATTGATATCCGGCGACATTAATAGAAACGCGCATGGTTTAAATAGATAAGGCATGTCAAACAGATATACTTTATCGAATATCATGCAGAAAAATAAATGATACATATAATCTGCACAAAAGATTTTAAATACGTGATCACATTAAACCATGCACATTCCAAGTTCTCTTGTTAACATGCAGAACCTTTCTTCACTTAAGGGTTTAGTAAAAATGTCAGCTAACTGTTTTTCTGTTGGAATAAAAATTAATTTAATTAATCCTTTTGAAACATTATCCCTTAGAAAATGATGTCTGACTTCTATATGCTTCGTACGTGAATGTAACACAGGATTTTTAGAAATATCTATTGCACTAGAATTATCACAGTATATAGGCACATTATCACATAAAATATCAAAGTCACATAGAGTTTGTTTTAACCATAAAATTTGAGAGCAACAACTCCCTGCAGCTAGATATTCACCCTCGGTGGTTGATAAAGCAACTGAAGTTTGCTTTTTACTATGCCACGTAACAAGACTGTGTCCTAAAAATGTGCAAGCACCACTGATACTTTTTCTATCAATTTGACACCCTGCATAGTCAGCATCTGAATATCCCATTAGTTCAAAATGATTGCAGATTGGATAAAATAATCCCAAATTTATTGTACCACTTAAATATTTAAAAATCCTTTTAACAGCTTGTAAATGAGATTCTTTAGGTTTTGCTTGAAAACGTGCACATAAACAAACACTATACATAATATCCGGTCTAGATGCGGTTAAATATAATAAACAACCAATCATGCATCGATATTTAGTTACCTCCACATCTATACCTTTTTCGTCAGATATAAGCTTTATTGAAGTGCTCATTGGTGTAGCCTTTGAATTAGATCCTTCAAAACCAAACCTTTTGAGAAGTTCTTTTGTATATTTGGTTTGATGAATGTACATACCGTTCTTTGTTTGTTTGATTTGGAGTCCCAAAAAGTAATTAAGTTCTCCCATTAGACTCATATCGAACTCCCTGTGCATGCACTTAGAAAACCACTCACAAAGAAAATTATTAGTAGCACCAAAAATTATGTCATCTACATATATTTGTACAATAATAATATCTTTATTTTCATGCTTAATAAATAATGTAGAATCAATTTTTCCTCTAATAAATCCATTTGAAAGCAAATACTTACTCAACCTTTCATACCAAGCCCTTGGAGCTTGTTTTAGCCCATAGAGAGCTTTCTTTAGCTTGTAGACATGGTTTGGATATCTCTCATGTTCAAATTCAGGAGGCTGTTTTACATACACCTCTTCATTGATGTATCCGTTGAGAAAAGCGCTTTTTACGTCCATTTGATAAAGTGTGAACTTCTTGTAACATGCAAATGCTAACAAGATGCGGATGGACTCTAGTCTAGCGACTGGAGCGTAAGTTTCTTCATAGTCTATCCCTTCTTGTTGATTGTATCCTTGAGCTACTAGCCGTGCTTTGTTACGAGTGATAGTTCCATGCTCATCAAGCTTGTTCTTGAATACCCACTTTGTTCCAATGATAGAAACATCTTTAGGAGGAGGCATAAGTTCCCAAACCTGGCATCGTTCAAATTGTTGAAGTTCTTCTTGCATTGCCATTAGCCAGCTTTCATCTAGGATAGCTTCCTTAGCATTCTTTGGCTCAACTTGGGATAAAAATGCTGAAAAAGCACATTGATTTTGCAATCCTCTTCTTGTAGTGATTCCTTTGTTTATATCTCCAATGATGTTTTCTGGTGGATGGTTCTTGAGATATCTTGCAATTTTTGGCATTTGTATATCATGTATCACTTCTTCTTGTTGAGGAAAATCTGCCTCAAGCTCTTGTGTTGTTTCTTGTTCTATTCCAGGCGAATTTTCCAATTCAGTTTGCTGGATTTGTATATTCGGCTTGCTGAATATATTCTTTTGGTTTGCTGGATTTACTAAGATCTCCAATGTACCTGCATCCTCATCTCTTTCTTTTGGAAGATCATTGTGAGTTTCATTAAATCGAATATGAACAGATTCTTCAATACTCAACTTGTTAATGTTAAATACACGATATGCTTTACTGTTCTGTGAATACCCAATGAAAATTCCTTCATAAGATTTAGCATCAAACTTTCCTAAGTTATCACTAGTATTTAGAATAAAACATTTAGATCCAAAAACTTTGAAATAACTAATATTAGGAATCTTATTATTTAACAGTTCATAAGGAGTTTTCAAAATAATTGGACGAATAAGTACTCTATTCAAAACATAACAAGATGTGTTTACAGCTTCGGCCCAAAACTTTTTAGGAAGATTACTTTCTTGTAATAAAGTTCTAGCTGTTTCTTGTAATGTCCTATTCTTTCTTTCTACAACTCCATTCTGTTGAGGGGTTCTAGGAGCAGAAAATTCATGACTAACACCCTTTTGATCACAAAATATTATAAAGTCTTTTAGAAACTCAGTACCATGATCACTTCTTATCCTTACAAGTTTTAGACTATATTTTGTTTCCAAGTTTCTGATCAATTTTTCAAATTCTTTAAATGCTTCATCTTTAGTTCTCAAAAATAATACCCATGTATATCTAGAGAAATCATCTACTATTACAAAAGCATACAACTTACCATTTATACTAGGATGTCTTTCTGGTCCAAATAAATCAAGATGGAGTAGTTGTAAAGGAGAAGAGGTTGATACCATGTTCTTTGCCGTAAATGAAGTTCTTACTTGTTTTCCGAGTTGACAAGGAACACAAATTCCCTTCTTTTCATATTTTATTTTCGGCAATCCTTTAACAAGATTCTTTGAGGATAATTTCTTGATTAAGTCCATGTGAACATGTCCCATCCTCTTGTGCCACAAATTAGCCTCGTCTTGTACAGATGCTAGACATAACTCTTCATCCTGTTGCTCAAAATCAATAGTATATATATTTCCTTCTCTTTGTGCAACTAGAGTAACATTGTTAGTACCATGAGAAATAATGCATTTTTCTTTATCAAAACTAACTTGATGACCATTATCCATTAATTGACTGATACTAATAAGTTTAAACTCAAGTCCATTAACAAGATGTACATTATCAATATTTACCTTACCATTTCCTATTTTACCTTTTCCGATTATTTCGCAGGTTCGATTATCTCCAAATGTAACTGTACCATTTTTCTTCTTGATTTTTAGCTCCACGAACTTTGTTTTGTCACCAGTCATGTGACGTGAGCATCCACTATCAAGAATCCATTTTTGAGAAGGAACCTTTGCCTTGAGACATGCCTGTCAATAAAAAATAATTCATCCTTTTGGTACCCACATCTTTTTGGGTCCTTTAATGTTAGTCGCATATAAATCATCCTTTTTAACCCAAACCTTTTTAATCTTATTTTTCTTAAAGCAGTTTATGTCCAAATGACCTTTAATGCCACAATTTTTACATGTTGTGAAAGGAGAACAATGATTTATTCTAAAACATGATTTTGTTTTTAACATTTTCATATTACCCTTTTTATGCATAGAATTATAACCAATTCCTTGTCTTTCAAAACTCGGTCTTTGTTTTCCTAATATGACATTTAAATTTTCTTCACCTTGAACGAATTTAGCAAGAGATGATTTTAGTGAATCGATTTCTTTTTGAAGTTCATTATTAGGAAGAGTTTTAACAGGTGATTTATCACTAAATGCATCAATACATACATCTCGCATTTTCAATTCATTTGACAGTTTTTCAACTTCATTGTTCAAGTAATTCACTTTGTTAAAAAGAACTTTGTTATAATTCTCAAGAAAATTATTTTTAGCAATCAAAACTTTTTCTTCTCTACATGTAGATTCCTTTTCAATATCTTTCTTTTCATCTATTAAAGAGTCTACTTCGCCCATTAATGTATTTACCAAATCTTTCAAATATGCATTCTTTTCTTTCAATTTATCATTTTCTTGTTTCAATGAATTTAACTCAAAATTAAATACCTCGTTTGATTCACCTTCTATTCCCATGAAGCATACTTGAGCTATCTCATCCTTGGCGTCGACCTCAATTTCAGATTCTTCTTCATCACTCCAAGTGACTAGTGCTTTGTTTCTCTTATTATCCTTGAAGCCTGTTTTTCCTTTATTCTTTAGTTGAAAACAGTCTTTCTTGAAGTGCCCTGGACGACCACATTCAAAACATGTCTCCTCAGTTTGCTTTCCTTTGCCTTTATTTGGGTTGAAGATATTCTTTCGTTTATTCTTTCTTTGAAGAAGTCCTTTGAGTTTCCTTGTCATTAAGGCTATCTCTTCATCAGAATCATCATCAAGTTCTTCTTCATTTCCTGCATTAAGAGCTAAAACCTTTCTTCGAGGAATTTCATCCTCATTGTCATACCTTTTTAACTGATGTTCATATTCCTCAAGTTCACCAAAAAGAGTTAGTGTGTCCATAGTGGATATAGTAGAGGAATCTTGAAGAGTAGTGATTTTAGAGGCAAACCTTTTGGGCATAGCCCGAAGCAACTTACGGTTGATCTCACTTTGAGGAATAGTCTTGTCTAGTAATTTCAAAGAGTTTATAAGAACTAGAAATCTTGTTTGAGCTAGTTTGATGGTTTCATCTTTTTCAAGCTTGAACATTTCATAATCGTGCATGAGCATGCTTAGCTTGACTTCTCGTACTTTTGAAGTTCCTTCATGACTTACTACTAAAGTATCCCACATCTCTTTAGCTGTGTTGCATGAGGAGACTTTATCTATCTCGGATTGTACCATGCCGCTGAGAAGTGTGTTCATTGCTTTTGAATTATATGATACCATGTAGATTTCGTTTAGATCCATTTCTAGAAGAATCTTTGGTGTCCCATCCTCTCTTCGTGGAATAACTGGTCCGTTCTCCACAACCCACCATTCCCAAGGATCTCTTTGAAGATAGATCCTCATTCGGAATTTCCAAAAGTTGTAATTTTCTGTTCCATACAGCAAAGGAGGTCTATTGGTTGATTGACCTTCTTGATTGTTGTTCCCGAACTGTGCCATGTCAGAATCTTTCCCTACAAGTCACCTTTAAGACCAAGTAAGTAGAGCCTTGCTCTGATACCAAATGAAATTCAGATAAGGCACACTTAGAAGGGGGGTTGAATAAGTGTGGATACAAACTATGACCAATTAAAAACTTTAAATCCAATTGCGGAATGTTGTCAACTATATTTGTGAAAACAGCTTGCTGAATGAATATGGTCTACCGAATTAAACTTTTGTTTATGAAAATATCTTGGTGTTTTTGTAAGCTAAATAAAATATTTTGTGAAAACAGATAATTAAATTTAAGCAAACTAATTAACTTGAGAGATATAAAAATAGAGCAAGAAAAAAAAATAACACCAAGATTTTTACGTGGTTCGGTTATTACCCTCTATATAATAACCTACTCCACGTCCAATACCAACTAGTATTGGAGACTCACTTTTATTTCTTTAAAAATGACCCTTGTTACAATACAGATTCTATCAAATTGAATTACAATAATTCACTTGAGCACACTTGCTCCTTGTGCACCAATGCACCCCTTAAGCACCTATGCTTCCTTGAACCTGTTTGTAAACAAACCTTAATCCACCTGGATTAAAACCTTTAGACAACACTTAGTCTAAAAATATAAGATTACAATTTATAGAGGTCTAATGATCAAAGCAAATAAATAATTTGACAATGCAAGGCTCAACTAAATGTATGCAATGATCAATTAATAATAGTAAGATATTACCGATTTATAGCCCACGGAAATATGCTGAAAATAATCAGAATTGTAATAGCACAACAGCTGGAAATTTTGCACAGAAGATAAAATTGCTTTTCAAGTATATGAGTGCAATAATTGATTCAAGTGTTGTAATTTTTCACTGATATCAGATTTCTTTTATAGCCCAAATTATATTACCGTTGCTTCATAAATATATATACGTTAGAGAATAACAATTGCAACGTTCCAAAGATATTCCGTTGAAAACTATCATAACAAATCCAATAATCTTTAGGAAGTGAAATAGGTGTTGGACTCTATCAAAATAATCTAGAAAGAAATCAAGTCAAATAGGATTAGACTTTTCAAACACTATAGCAATTATGATTCCGTAAAGTCTGTCGCCACTTAATATAGCAACTAAAGCAATGAATTAAAAGTTAAGAAAGAGATATGAATCATCTATTTAAGTTAATGATTATCTTTCTTTTCCAAGATATACATGTAACTCAACTTTTGAGATAAATCATATCTTTACCAACATACTCCAACAACTTTTAATTTTCCAACACATAAATTCTTTCACACATGTAAAACTCAATTAATTCGGTCAATACTCTTTACACATGCATGCTAACAAAATAAAATCAGTTCACTTAATAATAGTTAGCAATAAATAATATATTTTAGTCATACAAAATATTGAATCATTTTAATGTACACATATATAAAATGTCCTAGAGCCTTGTATCGAAAAATTTAAATATTTGCAATGATCTTACATATTTTTCTTAGGACTCAAATCTTCAAAGTCTTTCATCAATGATCTTTTATCAACTTCCTGAAATTTCACAATAGACAAATTAGTCTATAAAATTAAGTCATCATCAAAACAAAAAGATTAAAATATTAACAAACCAACACTCTTTACTTAAATTTTGATATTTAATATTTTTTTTAATATCAATTAATTTTAAAATTAAATAAAAGACCAGATGTCAAAATTTAAGCGAGAAGCATTGAGAAAATAGAGACAAAAGATCTATTTTCCTTGGAGATACCGGATACGTACAACATGGAGACAATTTTGTCATTATTCCATCCACACACCGAGGGACTTTCCTGATTGAGAAAGTTGTCGCTTTCCTAGATTAAATTCTCAATGTACTAATTCTAGGTTTTTTTTTTCCTTATTAGAAAGAGAAGGATTTTTATATCTGGAGTATATTATTAAGAGGGAAAAAAAATTAACTATCTTCTTGAAGTTTTGTTTCTATTTTATTCTTATTTTTGTTCTTTTACACTCTCATAACCTAATCTTCTTTGACTCTTTTTTTTGTAGTGTGTGCATGTCAGATGACTAGTAGTAATAGTACACTTTATCTCTGAAAAAGAGATTCAGCCAAATAATTACTCAGAATATTAATACAGGAACAAGTTTTTTTTCCAATCTCAAGGCTAGCCTGAACAGCAATCCTCTGTGCCCATTTTTTATGTCTTTCTTGTGTTTTTTATTTAAATTTTAACACATAATTTTTTATTTAATTTTAAAATTAATTTGTATTAAGTAAGAAGTCAAGTATCAAAATTTAAATGAAAAACATAAGAGGACATGAAAAATGGGGATAAAAATCTGAGGCCTTGTCAACTATATTTTGCCAAAACAATCTTTACTTTTTATCTCAAAACAAGATGAAGACTGAAGATTTGTATATATTAGATATTTACATAAGAAAAAAAAATGATAATTTCACAAGATATCACTTTAATAATTAAATATTAAATAGATCTCATATTTTAAAAAAAAAATTATTGTGAAAATATCAAATTTTATTTATAAAAATATCAATTCTCATATTATATAGTTATAATTAATTTTAGTCAAGTTATTATTGAATAAAAGCCCAACAAAATTTGGTAACAGCAATGCTTCCCTATATGATGTTGAATAAATTTTTATTATAACCGTGTAACCCATCGCTATTCGCTCTAGTGTTAATTGCTCTTACATTTCTTTATTTTGGGATGAGATCGATGAGTTGTTAGAGAGCAGGTTTAATTCAACAAACTAGTAGAATTAGATGCCAGTTCTTTAGAATAATGCAAGTCAATTTAACAAAAAAAAAAAAGAAAAGAATAATATATGCAAGTCAAACGTAAACTTGCATAGGTGCGGTCCGTCGCTATATATATGTTGTCCGTCGTTAAAAGTTAAGACGACGGTTCTATATATAGTGACGGATCGAATCGTCATCCGGTCCGTCACTAAAGATATGCAAGTCAGATGTAAACTTGCATAGGTGCGGTCCGTCGCTATATATATGTTATCCGTGGCTAAAAGCTAAAACGACGGTTCTATATATAGCGACGGACTGAATCGTAGTCCGATCCGTCACAAAAGGGGGTATGCAAGGTATGTTAGATAAGGAGTAAGTTTAATATCCGGACCGTATATATATATATATATATATATATATATATATATATAGATTTTCTCTTATAAGGACTTAAAATAAGGACTCAAAGTAAAGACTGCATTTTTTTTTGTTTTTTTTTGTTTTTTTTTTAAAACAACTAAAAAAAATATTCAATATTTTATGGAACTGAAATTTTTTCATAATACAATGTTTTGGGCGTGTTTTGGATACCTATACCAAAAAATGGTGGCACAGTCTGCACAGACTGTACATACATGTTTTTGTTATACGTACCCAAATCACACCCAAAACACTTTTTTTTAAAAACTTTCAGTTCCATAAAATATTAAATATTTTTTTTAGTTGTTTTAAAAAAAATAAAAAAAAATACAGTGTAAGACCCCAACTTTTATAAATAAAGATGAATTTTTTATAAATATCATTTTTGAATATTATGGAGTTAATTTGATATAATGTTATAGTTGTGGGTAATATTTATAAATTTTGCAAAGTAAGCAAGTTGTTTTAAAATATTCGTTTGGTCGGGGAATATTCTTTTTGTCGGAAAATATTCGTACGACGGCACAATCATCGGTGGACCCCACAACAGAAGTATAGTCGTAGTTAGAAAACGACAAAATTATCTTTCTATAAAAATAACGGCTGAGGTGTTACCGTTAAAACCGTTAAAACTGTTGAACTACCCGGTAGTAAAAGTACAATAATACGCGTGGTTGCATAGTAGCACACGGTATTGATTATTGATGCTTACGTGAGAAGTCACTCAGCTATACTCAATTATTGCTACAGTAATTGCTGCATCATATCTCTTAAATTATTGTCATAGTATCATCTGTATAATATGTTATATTATTAAATCAATAATTGAGACGTGGTGGTAAGTTTAGTTATTTTTTATGGGGGGGGCCCATATGTCATCATTTAAGAGTCTCTTCGTCAATAGTAATTACCGTCGTCAATAGTATTTACCTTGGTCAATAGTAATTACTTTCGTCAATAGTATTTACCTTGGTCAATAGTATTTACCTTGGTCAATAGTAATTACCTTCGTCAATAGTATTTACCTTGATCAATAGTAATTACTTTCGTCAATAGTAGTTGTCCCTTCAATATTACCAAGAGTCATTTGACCCTTCGTTAAGACCAAGAGTCATTTGACCCTTCGTTAAGACCAAGAGCCACCTTCAGTTTTTCTATAAATAGAGGTCTAGGGCTTCATTATTTTTCACGAATTCATTCAAGCTATAGAGAGAGAAAGTATAGAGAGAATAAGAGAGAGAGAATAAAAGTATTCTGCTACTTCACTTTTCCAATATCCAGTTCTTTTAAGGTAAGTGGTGTTATTCTTTCTTATTCATGAAGAGAACTGTTGTTATTCCATTTCTTATTATTCTGTTGGAATAACCTGTATACGTGGTCTACCCTATACTTGGTGACATTCTTCTATTATTCTGTTAGAACATCCTGTCTGTGTGTTTTACACCGGACCTGGTTCCGTTTTTATTATTATTCTGTTGGAACATCCTGTCTGTGTGTTTTACACCGGACCTGGTTCCGTCTTGTTATTATTCTGTTGGAACATCCTGTCTGTGTGTTTTACACCGGACCTGGTTCCATTATTTATTATTCTGTTGGAATATCCTGTCTGTGCGTTTACGCCGGACCTGGTTCTATTATTTATTATTCTGTTGGAATAACCTGTCTGTGCGGTCTATCGCATGCATGGTGATTTCTTTTGTTATTCCATTCTTTATTATACTCAGTTGGTTAAGTTTTGACTTCTATACTCCATGAAATTTGTGGAATATCCTTGACATTTGCGCTTTATCTAGTATCTATTCATGAAAATATTCTCCTGATCATTCTTGAATTTTATTCCACAAAGTAGTATCATGTTGACAATTTGGACGTTGTTAATTCTTGGATAAATTAATTCTTGAACTTGTTTTATTGAATTCTTATATCATTGTCATCATCCTCATGTCTATATTCTGTTGAAAGTCATCTGTGGCCTGTAGTGCATAGATGGACTTGGTATGATTATGACCAGGGATTATTCGGTGTAATCATGACCGTAATGTTACAAATGATGTGGTAAAAGTCCTCATTGGCCCGTAGTGCATTGATGGACAGTTGTTGGCATGATCATGACCATTAATGAATATACGAATATCCTTGGCCGTAGTGCAGGGGTGATTCGATGATGTGGATTATTTTATTAAGCTGAGTCCCAGCAATCACAGTGTTGGAAAATCTTTTAAATCATAAAAGATAATAGAGTTTATTTTCTACTTGACTCTTTTAATGGATTGCTTGTTCCGCTACAGTTAAACTTGATGTCTATTATATTTTATCAGTTTAACATTGTTGAAGGCTAATGATAATTTATTCTGCATTATCTTAGTCATAATATTTCTTGCTGGGCTAGTTGAGCTCACCCTTTCTTTCACTGTTCTCTTCAGGAAATGAAAACGTAGCTGGGGCAAGTCGGGGAACGGAGTGATGGTCCGAATGATAGTATTAGTTAGTAGTCATCACTATTCTATGTAATGGTGTGTTAATAAATGTAATGAGGACTCCTTTTGAGTATGAATACTCTCTAGAAGATAATATTTGTATTCAAACTCACAGTTTATGTTTTGTCGTATTGTACACGACAGTTGTATTAGTAAGTTGTATTTGTATTCTGTACTATGTATTTGACAACCCAAGATGGGTGATGTATACCTAATTTTGGGGGCGTCACATGCAGTCATTATTTTGAGTCCTTATAAGAGAAAACCTATATATATATATATATATATATATATATATATATATATATATATAGCAAGGATCTTAAGCTCACCCTTATTGAGCTCACCCCGAGCTCATCTGCCTTTTTTTTTAAAAAAAAAAACATAACTAATAAAAAATGTATAATAATTTTTGGAATTGAAAGTTTTTTTCAAAAAAGTGTTTTGGGTGTGATTTGGGTACATATAGCAAAACAGTGTCATACAGACCCAAAACACTTTTTTAAAAAAAACTTTCAATTCCAAAAATTATTATACATTTTTTATTAGTTATGTTTTTTTTTTAAAAAAAAGGCAGGTGAGCTCGGGGTGAGCTCAATAAGGGTGAGCTTAAGAAATGGACTATATATATATATATATATATATATATATATATATATATATACGGTCCGTCTCTAATGCGAACCTTAAAGAGTGAACCAAAGACGAACCGTCGTCTTTGGTGTCTATGGCGACGGTTCGATCCGTCGCCATATGTGACGCGCCCAAAATTAAGTATACATCACCCATTTTGGGTTGCCAGATACATGGTTCAGAATTCAAATACAACTTACTAATACAACTGTCGTGTACAATACGACAAAACATAAACTGTGAGTTTGAATACAAATATTATCTACTAGAGAGTATACAAACTCAAAAGGAGTCCACATTGCAATTATTTTCACACTATTTAACAGAATAGTGAGGACTACTAATACTATCATCTGGTCCATCACTCCGCTCCCCGACTCGTCCCAGCTATATTCTCATTTCCTGAAGAGAACAATGAAAGAAAGGGTGAGCTCAACTAGCCCAGTAAGAAATATTATGACTAAGATAATGCAGAATAAATTATCATTAGCCTTCAACAGTGTTAAACTGATAAAATATACTAAACATCAAGTTTAACTGCAGCGGAACAAGCAATCCATTAGAAGAGTCAAGTAGAGAATAAAATCTACTATCTTTTATGATTTAAAAGGTTTTTCATGACTTTTATCGGTGGGACTCAGCTTAATAAATAATTCACATTATCCATGCACTACGACCAAGGATATTCTTTAGTATCACGACCACAATTATCCATGCACTACAGGCCAAGAATATTTGTGTATCCATTAATGGTCATGATCATGCCAACCACTGTCCATCAATGCACTACGGGCCAATGAGGACTTTTACCACATCATTTGTAACATTACGGTCATTATTATACCGAATAATCCCTGGTCATAATCATACCAAGTCCATCTATGCACTATAGGCCACAGATGATTTTCAACATAATATAAACATGAGGATGATGACAATGATATAAGAATTCAATAAAATAAGTTCAAGAATTAATTTATCCAGGAACCAATAACGTCCAAATTGTCAACATGATACTGCTTTGTGGAGTAAAATTCAAGAACGCTCAGAAGAATATTTCCATAAAAAGATACTGGATGAAGCGCAAATATCAAGGATATTTCACTAATTTCATAGAGTATAGAAGTTAAAGTTTTAACCAACTGAGTGTAATAAAGAATGGAATAACAAAAGAAATCACCATGCATGCGATAGACCGCACAGACAGGATATTCTAACAGAATAATAAAGAATGGAACCAGGTCGACAGAATAATAAAGAATGGAACCAGGTCCGGCGTAAACGCACAGACAGGATATTTCGACAGAATAATAAATAATAGAACCAGGTCCGACGTAAACGCACAGACAGGATATTCCGACAGAATAATAAAGAATGGAACCAGGTCCGGCGTAAACGTACAGACAGGATATTCCGACAGAATAATAAATAATAGAACCAGGTCCGGCGTAAAGTACAGACATGATGTTCTAACAGAATAATAAAAATGTAATAACAGAAGAATTTCACCAAGTATAGGGTAGCCCGCGTATACAGGTTATTCCAACAGAATAATAAAGAATGGAATAACAGAAGTTCTCTTCATGAATAAGAAAGAATAACACCCCTTACGAGTACAACAAATAATATCCCTTACCGTTTTAAAGAAGAACTGAAATAAAGAAGTAGTTAAGTAGCATAATACTTTTCTTCTTTCTCTCTATAGTTTCTCTCACTGGAGTTCTGTGAATTCGTAAGAAAATAATGAAGGAATGAGCTTCTATTTATAGGAAAATGGAATGCATAGTAACTAATCCATGAACGGTCCAGATTGATTTACTTTAATCTGACATATTTAAAGAAAAATCTTTTAAATAAAATATAATATATTCTATTTATATAAAAAGATTTTTACTATGCAAACACTATGCAAAATACTATGCAACACTATACATAATAAAATATAATATATTCTATTTATACAATAACTTTAATAAAGTATTCTGTTTTATATAAAAAGATGTTTCTGTTTTATTACGTTAATAATACGAATAAAACAAAACTTCATTATCGCTAAATAATTCATATTATTAATTGACAATAATTGAATCAAACTGAATGACTTCTCACATAAGCATTAATAATCAATACCGCGTGCTACTATGCAACCACACGTATTACTGTACTTTTACTACCGAGTAGTTCAACAGTATCAACGTTAAAACTTTCGCCGTTATTTTTAATAAAATATTTTTGTCGTTTTCTCAATCCGACAATAATTCCGTTGTGGGGTCCACCAATGATTGTACCGTCGTACGGATATTTCCTTACAAAAAGAATATTCCCCGACTAAACGAATATTTTATAACAACTTGCTTACTTTGTAAAATTTATAAATATTACCCCCAACTATAACATTATATCAATTTTACTCCATAATATTCAAAAATAATATTTATAGAAAATTCATCTTTATTCAAAAAGTTGGGGTTTTACAATCTCCCCTTCTTATGAAATTTCACCCTCGAAATTAGGATACGTACCTGGTATGTCGAAGAGGTAAGGATACCTTGATTTCATTTCAGATTCTAACTCCCAAGTCATTTCCTCAACATCGTGGTTTCTCCACAAAACTTTGACTTGAGGTATAACCTTTGAGTGTTGAATACATTCCAGGATTTTAACAGGTACATCTTCATACGTTAAATTATCCGCTATCTCGTCCGGTTCTAAATCAATAATGTGGTTCGGATCGTTCACATATTTACGTAACGTCGATACGTTAAAGACGTTATGAACATGCGACATACTTAGCGGTAAAACGAGTCTATAAGTCACAGTTCCTACTCGATCGAGGATTTCAAATGGGTCAATTAAATCGAGGGTTGAGATTTCCTCTCTTCATCGATTCTTGCTTATAGAATAACGCCCTCTTGAACCTTCTTCTTAGTATTCATCAGTTCTGGGTCCGTAGCTTGCACGGGTTTAACTTTATCGATTAAAGTCGATTCTAATCGTATATTCGTTATCTTCACGTGGGTCCCTAGAGTCTTTAACTCTATCTTCATCATTTGTAAGTTATACGAAATGGGTCTTTGTGTTAACAACATCTCACTCGCATACGATCTTCTACTCAATGCGTCAGCTACCACGTTCGCACTTCCACGATGATATTGAATGGTACGATCGTAATCTTCAGCAGCTCAAACCAACGTCTTTGGCGCATAATACGTTCGTTTTAGTTGAAAAAAAATATTTGAGGGTTTAAGAAATGGGATTTGTATTGGGGTCAATACAAAATTCGATTTCACGCTCTGGGATAGGCCAAGAAGTCTTCAAGAATACGTCAGGAACTTTATTAACGATAGAAATATCATTCAAAACTGTGACCCTCATCCAAGACTTGGATAGCACGTCACATTGATACCTATCAACTTGTCATCGTCATTCACGATATCGCCTACAGAAAGTTTGGCTTCGGTGTATTCTACACAAGGAAGTTAACAACGAAAGGATCAAGCACTTTACTTATGGCTTGATATGACAATGATTGACTTTAGTGACTTGGTTACTTTGAATTCGCATAACAGGTTGGTTAAGAGTATGAAAGCTAACAACTTTACAAAAAAAATGATGAGTTGTTAACCAATCGATTCCTAAAATCACATCAAAGGCAAGTATTTTCGAAGAGATACGATCGACAGGTAACGTGAAAGTGTTGATTTGAACAAGATTTATAAAAAGTGGAGGTAACGAAGGTTTCTCCCAACTGAGTTTAAATAGATATATCAAAGTCTAACTTCTCCGGAGTTAACTTCAAACATTGAACACAACTAGGTGAAATAAAAGAGTGAGTAGAACCGGTATCTAACACGGTATAGACTTCACAAGAGTTTATGACTAACATACCCGTGATAATTTTATTCAGGTTCCTCGTCACGAAAAAAAAAATGCTCTCTCTTAAACTACCGGCTTTGGCTTGTCTGAGATATCCTTTGGCATCACTATCCCAGCTGGACTTGACTTCACCATACGACAAAATCAAGCTAGGTGACCTTCTCTTTCGCAATTAAAACACGCTTTGGATTGCTGCGTACAGTTTGGACGGATGTGTCCCTCCTGTCCGCATTTGAAACATACGACCGGTGGTCGTTCTTTTTTCTTTGAAACGGGTGCTGGTACCGACGTCTTCACGTTATTGTTGAACCTTCTCTTCTTAAAATGTCCATTCTTATTGTTTTGGCCATGATTACCACCGAAGTGGTTACCATTTCTGGCATGTTGATTCCCTCCATGCTTATTGTCACCGCTTTGATGACTGTTATCACTAGTATTATCATTTTGTCGGCTGCTCTCTTTTAGTTGGGTTGACTCATTATCGCGCTCCAATAACTAAGCCCTATTAACAACATCTGAATACAAACACAGTTTATGAGAAATAAGATATTGCCGTATCTCCGGTTTCAAACCTCTTAAAAATATCCGCGTCATTCTCTCTTCATTATCAACCAAGTGGGACGCAAATCGGGACAACTCGGCAAACTTGACTTCGTACTGCGACACGGTCATGTTGTTTTGCTCCAACTTGATAAATTCCACCTCCTTCATGTGATGAATGCTTTTAGGAAAGTACTTGTCATTGAACAGCTCTTGGAACTTCTCGCAAGACATCTTGAGTGCGTCAGGCTGGGTACGTTTTACAGATTCCCACCAGTGATCTGCCTCTTCACGCAACATAAATGTGGCAAAGAAAACCTTTTGCTCCTCGGAGCATCCCAATACATCAAATATTTTGGTGATCTGCTTTAACCACGTCTCCGCCTTAAGTGGTTCTGACTTTCTCAAAAACTCCGGTGGTCCCAGCTCCTTGAATTGCTTAGCGGTGACCAACCGTGGGTTGCCATTATTTTCTCCTGCATTATGAACAGGAGTCACCTTCGCCTGATGTTGCATGAATTCTAAAAAACTCCTAAACGTACCGTCGTTCGTCAATTGATCAGTGTTGTTGTTTACAGGAGGATTATCGTCATCCTGTTGCACATTATCCTGATTATTGATCTGTGGAGACTCAATGGTCCCCTGTGCTCCATTGCTTATCTCAACATTTTCAGATGTCATTTTGAAATACTGCAACAAAACAAGGGTTAATTAACATATCACATATTATCTCTATACTCTGACCGACCAATTAAATACCAAATAAACTTAGGTAGGTCATACTAGCGAAGGAATTTCCTGTCTCTCCCCTCCTAGTTCTTGTCTCACATCTCAGCCAGGGATCATATCCCTAAGCTTTGATACCAACTGTGTCGCCCCCAAAATTAGGTATACATCACCCATCTTGGGTCGCCAGATACATGGTACAGAATTCAAATACAACTTACTAATACAACTGTTGTGTACAATACGACAAAACATAAACTGTGAGTTTGAATACAAATATTATCTACTAGAGAGTATACAAACTCAAAAGGAGTTCTCATTACAATTATTGTCACACTATTTAACAGAATAGTGAGGACTACTAATACTATCATCTGGTCCATCACTCCGTTCCCCGACTCGTCCCAGCTATATTCTCATTTCATGAAGAGAACAGTGAAAGAAAGGGTGAGCTCAACTAGCCCAGTAAGAAATATTATGACTAAGATAATGCAGAATAAATTATCATTAGCCTTCAACAGTGTTAAACTGATAAAATATAATAAACATCAAGTTTAACTGCAGCGGAACAAGCAATCCATTAGAAGAGTCAAGTAGAGAATAAAATATACTATCTTTTATGATTTAAAAGGTTTTTCATGACTTTTATCGGTGGGACTCAGCTTAATAAATAATTCACATCATCCATGCACTACGGCCAAGGATATTCTTTAGTATCACGACCATAATTATCTATGCACTACAGGCCAAGAATATTTGTGTATTCATTAATGGTCATGATCATGACAACCACTGTCCATCAATGCACTACGGGTCAATGTGGACTTTTACCACATCATTTGTAACATTACGGTCATTATTATACCGAATAATCACTGGTCATAATCATACCAAGTCCATCTATGCAGTACAGGCCACAGATGACTTTCAACAGAATATAAACATGAGGATGATGCCAATGATATAAAAATTCAATAAAACAAGTTCAAAAATTAATTTATCCAGGAACCAATAACGTTCAAATTGTCAACATGATACTACTTTGTGGAGTAAAATTCAAGAACGCTCAGAAGAATATTTTCATAAAAAGATACTGGATGAAGCGCAAATATCAAGGATATTTCACTAATTTCATAGAGTATAGAAGTCAAAGTTTTAACCAACTGAGTGTAATAAAGAATGAAATAACAAAAGAAATCACCATGCATGCGATAGACCGCACAGACAGGATATTCCAACAGAATAATAAAGAATGGAACCAGGTCCGGCGTAAAACGCACAGACAGGATATTCCGACAGAATAATAAAGAATGGAACCAGGTCCGGCGTAAATGCGCAGACAGGATATTCCGACATAATAATAAATAATAGAACCAGGTCCGGCGTAAAGCACAGACAGGATGTTCTAACAAAATAATAAAAATGTAATAACAGAAGAATTTCACCAAGTATAGGGTAGCCCGCGTATGTAGGTTATTCCAACAGAATAATAAAGAATGGAATAACAGAAGTTCTCTTCATAAATAAGAAAGAATAACACCCCTTACGAGTACAACAAATAATATCCCTTACCGTTTTAAAGAAGAACTGAAATAAAGAAGTAGTTAAGTAGCAGAATACTTTTCTTCTTTCTCTCTATAGTTTCTCTCTCTGGAGTTCTGTGAATTCGTAAGAAAATAATGAAGGAATGAGCTTCTATTTATAGAAAAATGGAATGCATAGTAAGTAATCCATGAACGATCCAGATTGATTTACTTTAATCTGATGGTCCATATTTAAAGAATTTTTTTTTAAATATAATATAATATATTCTATTTATATAAAAAAAAATTTAATATGCAAACACTATGCAAAACACTATGCAACACTATACATAATAAAATATAATATATTTTATTTATTGAATAACTTTAATAAAATATTCTGTTTTATATAAAAAGATGTTTCTGTTTTATTACGTTAATAATACGAATAAAACAAAACTTCATTATCGCTAAATAATTCATATTATTAATTGACAATAATTGAATCAAACTGAGTGACTTCTCACATAAGTATTAATAATCAATACTGTGTGCTACTATGCAACCACACGTATTACTGTACTTTTACTATCGAGTAGTTCAACAGTATCAGCGGTAAAACTTCCGCCTCTATTTTTAATAAAATATTTTTGTTATTTTTTCAATCCGACAATAATTTCGTTGTGAGGTCCACCAATGATTGTACCGTCGTACGGATATTTCCTGTCAAAAAGAATATTTCACGACCAAACGAATATTTTATAACAACTTGCTTACTTTGTAAAATTTATAAATATTACCCCCAACTATAATATTATATCAATTTTACTCCATAATATTCAAAAATAATATTTATAAAAAATTCATCTTTATTCAAAAAGTTGGGGTTTTACACCATAGCCATGTAGTCTTTGGCGACGGGTCGAACCGTCGCCATAGACACCAAAGACGACGGTTCGTATTTGGTTCGCTTTAGAGAGATATCTCCGTATATATATATATATATATATATATATATATATATATATATATATATATATATATATATATATATATATGGGATTGATTCATACTTAATGTTGTCAATTTAAGGTTAGTCTTACAACAGATCTAGAGCGTTCATCCAAATATTGGATGATTAATATAGCTCTCGTCCTTAGTTTAATTTTCAGTATTTCGTAGTTTAATACTGCGGACGGGACAAATGACCAAAATACACCTCATTGTAAATGTCCCCTGTACGCAGTATTAAACTGCGGACTCTAGGTATGACCAACTGAAAAATTTCTCTGAATATCAGTCACCTTTTAATCGTAGAGTTGTTAGAATTGATCGCATCCATTAAAACTAAAAAAATTGAATTTTGCATCCGCAATTTAATACTGCGGACGAGACTTATTTAATTCAGTTGACTATTTGCCCATACCTAGCGTCCACAACTTAATAATGCAGATGGAGAACATTTATAAGAAGAGTATTTTGGTTATTTGTCATGTTCGTAGTATTAAACTGCGAAATAAAGTAAATTAAACTACAAACGAGAGCTATATTAATTGTCTGATATTCGGATGGACACTTTAGATCTATTGTAAGAGACTAACCTTAAATTGATAACATTAATTATGAATTAATCCCTATAAAAAATTTTAACTGTAAATTGATAACGCTCCTTTATAGAAAGTAGAATAGAATCTCATAAAAATTTCAATCAAGCTTCATGTTATAAAGAGTTTTAACCGTTAATTAAGACTTTATTACTACTTTTACTTTTTATTGATCGAGTAATATAATGTCACCACTGCTACATGTTTTATTCAATATTACAGATAGGAGATTAAAAAATAATTTTTTTCTTTAAAAGTAATTGTTTTAAAATTTTTTTGAAACAAATACAAAGGGAGAATGTGTATGTATGGACAACTTAAATATGACAAGCACAACTAACATGGTTGTAGCAAAGTACTAAACTAAAGGTAATCTTTTCAATTGGTTAATTTCATTAATATTGCAAGAAGCTGGCTTGCCAAGCAATGAGGTATTTGATAAAAATTGAATGAATTTAAATCTGAATTTGAATAAAAAAAAGCTGTTTGATAATTGATATGTCTGAAACATTTAAATGATAAAACTTTATTATTTTACCCCTCTGAAAAAATTCAAAATTATTATAAATTTATTTAATATTACTTAATATAATAGTTAATATTAATTTATTTTTTAATTTTTTTTACTTCATTCAGCTGCTCTTCCAGCCATTCAGCTCGTCCATCTTACCGATTCAGCCATTCAGACCAAAACAAATGCACTGACCGATTCAACCATTCAACTTCATTCAACTCTAAACAAAGAACAAATAAGTCTGGTTTCCACCGACTTATCTCTCCGCATATAGTTTTGCTTTTGGAAGTTTTAAGGTGACAAATTAACACTAATAGGGTATATATGGAAATTGAGCTCTAATTAAGAATCCTCAATAACTTGGAATAATACACAAGCTAGCTAGCTAGATCAGAAAGTAGTGGATTAAATTTTTATTATTCTCTTGATTGATATATATATTATCTGTTTGGCATGCAGGGAAAAGTAAAGGCTGATTATTCTCGACTTAACTTGGCCAATAAACCTAACCACCCCAACTAGAGGTCTGTGTGGAATTCACCTCTATATATTTTCCTTAACAGTTATATATTCAAGACTTTTCACGTCAAAGTTGTTCTTAGACTTTAAGTAAGACTTCTAATTTATACTGAGCTAACTTTTTGTGCCAAATTAATACTCCGTTTGAATTGAAATAATAAAGGTGGTATTATAATAACTCATTTTTATAGAACCATTATTTATTTTTTTTGCTATTTTCGATTGAAATTTAATATTCTTGCCTAAGATTTCATTCCCAAAGCTTTATGAGTAATTTTTTTTTATCATTGAGCCATGAGGGTCTTGGAGGAGGGAGAGCATGTAATAACTCATTTCAATTAAAATGGAATGAATCATTCCAATCTCCATTACATTTTTTCAATTCAAACGTAACATTAAATATATGGATTAATTTAGAGAGGAATTAACTAATATCGACGGAGCTATATAACCTTGTGACAAAATTGGACACGCAGCAAAACCAAATTGACAGGACAATCCCCAGTTAGTTGGCACCTTCTTTTTATGACAAAATTAAGAGATCTACATCAAGAACATAAAATTCTTTGACATTGATATTTTAAGATTTTCTTCATTTCAAATGAATTGGAGAGTCGTCAAAATTTAAAATGTATTGAAATGTGACACCATGATGATGAAGGAGATAGATGATGATGAAGAATATACAAAGAATGAAGATTTTCTATTTCATTTAAAATGAAGAGGATCTTAATCCGTCCAATTACATATAGCTAGCATGTTATCCATTTGAAGCCAATTGCTATCTACCAATACTAAACGACCAATATGAATTCCATGTGTTGCAATTGAGTTTTGACATAATATTACAACAAAACATGGTCATACGCAGAAATCAAAAAAAAAAAATTAAGACAATAAATCAATAAGATTTATGTGAAAATTAAACCAAAATTAGGGTGAAAAAAAATTACGGAAAAGAGAGAAAAATATCAATATATAAGAATATAAAAATATAATTTGTGAAGAAAACTCACACCTTAAAACCCGAATGCTATGATAATATATATAGATATACTAAAAATACAACAAACCCAAATAAAACAACTGGCCCATACCACTACCACCATGAAATCTCTCTCTCTCTCTCTTTCTTTTAGTCCCCGGAAAATATTATATGAATGAGTTAAAAAATTATTTTACATTTAATAATATAGTAAATTATTATCTAGACCGTCCGGGGTTAGAGAGATTGTTTTTATTACTTAATATATAGGAGTACTATATAGTATTAATTACTAATTTTATCTGTTTGGCAGCCAAAAGTGAATAAAAGCTGATTATTCTTAACTTAACTTGGCCAATAAACCACCCCAACTAGATAGACTCCTATAGATTTTCCTTGTATATATATATATATATATATATATATATATATATATATATATATATATATATATTCAAGTCACTTTTGATGTCAAAGTTGTTGTTAGACTTTAAAGAGGACTTCTAATTACCGAGCTAATTTTTTATGCAAAAGTCTTGCTATGGAGTTAAAGAGGAACAAATAACCACGGAGCTGACTTGCGACAAAATTGGACACGCAGCAAATCCAAATTGACAGGACAATCCCTGTTAATTGGCCCCTTTTTTTAAAGACAAAACTAAGAGACATCAATTAAGAACACAAAATTCCTTGGCATTGACAAACCCTTATTACAAAGATAGTGTTTCTCGTTTGCTAGCTAACGACCAGAATAATTAAAACCATGAATTCCATGTGTTGCAAATGAGTTTTCAGATAATATTACAATTACAAAATATGATCCTACGCATAAATCACATAAATCAACAAAAAAAAATTAAAGAAAAGAAGACATGTACAAGATTTATGTGAAATTAAATTTTACCCAAATGAGAAAAAAAATATCACTATACCAAAACATTGAAAATATAAATTGTGAAGAAAACTATCCCACCTCACTGTCCAAATGCTATCATAATATATATAACAAACCCAAATAAAATAGGGTAAATTACATATTCTATTACATTTTTAAAAATAATTACAACAATAGTGTATTCGTATAATATTTACACAACTAATACACTTTCATATTTATTTATAATACTAGTGCAATTAGGATTCCCATCACCCATGACTTCTTCTCTCTTTCCTCATCTATAACAACTGCAGTTAGCCGTCACCCTTCTTCTTCATTCAACGTATTCTTTTCTTGTCATTGAGACTGTGACATTGATGAAGTGGGTGTTCTCTTTGGAGATTCGATCAGCAATGATCTCCCTGTACCTTTGGAACACCCTCTCTATTATAGCTTCTCCAAATTGACTAACAAGTAATGGTTCAGCCACTGCTCTCATACACTTTGCCACATTGTATCCACCATCATCGGATGTGCATAATCCGCTGTCGCAGGCATTCCAAATTAATTAGTATTATATATATATATATATATAGGAATACTTGATAGTACAAAATAAATTGAGATCTCAAATCTGTGAATCCAAAATGGAAAACTCCTCACTGGAAAAGAAGTCACTGAACTCGCTGACGAGGGGCATGATGGGGGATTTGTCCAGAGCCTTCAAGAGCTTCGACGCTAACGATTCCGTGCAAGTAGTGATTCTCTCCGGGTCGGGTTCATCGTTTTGCTCCGTCTTCTTATGATGGTCGGCCGGAATAATCAATCGCTTCTTCGACGTCCTCCTCACCCCCATCCACGACAAACCTTCAATTTTTTTATATTACAGTGGGTTCCAAGGTAACTAATTCAGTTTTATTAAGTTACCAATTATTTTGAATGTGCTACAGTTGGTAGCCAAACCTTCATTCAGTTGGTTGCCAAACTTTCAGACCAAAGTAACCAATTTATACGGCACACCTTCAATTTTTTCACCTTTACACCTTCAATTTTTTCATATTGCAGTGGGTATCCAAGGTAACTAATTAAGTTTTATTAAGTTACCAGTTATTTTGAATGTGATTCAGTTGGTAGCCAAACCTTCATTCAGTTGGTTGCCAAACTTTCAGAACAAGGTAACCAATTCAATTTTATTAAGTTACCAATTTCGTTTAAATGTGATGCAATTGGTAGCCAACCATTCATACAAAGGTAACCATTTTATTATTTATGAGTAACAAAATAGTTATAAAAAAAATTCAGAACATTATTAGTTAAATCTATTTATTTTTAAACTTTTTGTAGGACGAATCTTCTTATTCTCATTGGCGTTTTGGACAACGGAGATTCGCGGCGGTGTAACGACGGAGTTTGTGAGGTGTAGCGGCGGACTATTATTTCAAAGTGTATAAAGTGTATGTGAGGGAGATGAAGATTTAAATTTGAATATTTAAATTTGAATTATTATTTTGAATTTGAATTTATTTTTGTTGTTAGATCCAAATGTTTGAATTTGAATCATTAATTATGACAGTTATTTGTCCTTGATTTTAGGTTTCCTTATTAATGTGAATTGTACTATTTTTGTAATATGAGTTCTCTTTTTGTAATTATTTGGTTGATGCACTTTTCTTATAATTACTTTCTATTTATTGTATACTTATGTAAAGAACCCAATAAAATACCAGCCCCATATTGCGGGCCTATTAGTGTTATGGTAGGCTTAAGCCGCTCCACTAAAATTTCTTTTTTGCTCTTTTAGTCGTCGGGGGATATTATACGAATCTAAACAAATTTTGAATTCTGATAAAAAAATCGAGAAATAATTTTATTTATAAAATAATACGGGTTAAATGCTTTTTATTTAATTGTACTTTAAGTTAACTTACAAATATCTAACTATTTTTCTTACCGTCAACTAATTAAACTTTAATTACCAACAAAAATTTCAAATTCCGTTTTAAGGGAACTTTGACGTGACACTTACGTGACTTAATTTTTTCAACATTAATTGATGACATAGCTCGCTGACTAGACCTAAACATGCTTATGTGTAATTAAAAAAATTATTTCAAATATTTTTTCACAATTATTAATCATTTTAGGATAAATATGTCAAATCACATTTATCTAACATTAAAATTAACTCAATAAAATTATTTGCTTGTGTTCTATATTCACCCATTGTTCAACTCGGACACCATCTCCGTCCAAATAACAAGCTGCACCATTTTCATTATAGGTAACCAACAATGAAAACAAAACATCAAAAATTTCAGCATGCTTTAAACATGTGTGCGCGCTAAAGTGACGGTGGCGGTAGTCATTTGTCCAGCGCAAATTTGAGTTGTTTGATGACGCGGAGCGACAATCTCAAGTAGATTTTTTCTATCCACGTTTGCTTTCCACAGTGATGACGATTTTATTGACGGTGAATCGGTGATGATGGAGTTCTATTGGTCATATGTTTATCGGTGATGATGGTGTGTTCCGTGCGTGTATTTGGTTGATGGGTATGGGTTTTGGTGGGATGTTTTCTTTTTGTTGGTGATGATGGTGGGCAGGAGTAATGGTGATGGGTCAGTGTTATGGATAGGAAAAAGAAGGATGATGAGGAATAAAAATTGTGACAAGACGGTGCAATGGTAGATATTGATGGAGACAAGTTAATTTAATTGAAAATATTTTCAATAATTTCTTCAATATTCAATTCAATAAACTAATCGTTGATTTGTGTCTGTGTTTGCATTTGATTATTGATTTTGATCTCATTTTGCATTTGATTGTTCTTTGCTTGATGAAATGAGAGAGAGAGAGAGAGAGAAGTGTTCTATGGCTATCAAATGATTTGACCATTTTACCTTTGGACATTTAATAAATGTAAAAAAATCATTTGAAATAATATTTAAACCTTACCTAAAAAATCATTTTTTATTAATTACAAAAAAAAAAGATTTTTTTTTATTTTTTCCATGTTTTTTTCTTAAACTTTTTGATTTTATTTTATTTTTAAAAAAATTATTTCATATTCCCCTTAATTTTCTTTCATTTCCACTCAAGAGTAGCTACATCATACATGAGAGTTATATATCAGCTTTCACTTTTTTATGTGGAATCAGATGTGACAAACCGTTTAAAGTCAACTTTATTTAACAGATTTTCAAACATTTTGAAAGTAAATTAAAGTTTATTTAGTTGACTGTAAAAAAAATATAATTATGCATTTGTAAATTGACCTAAATTACAGTGAGTTAAAAATCATTTAACCCAAAATAATACTTATGGGGTTAATATTTAATTTATTATGGTTTGTACAATGTAATTGGTTTAATATGCTGAGAAATATAAAATATTTTGTTTTTTTCTTTTTGAGGGAGGAGGAGCCGAGGAAGCAAAACTTTTGGAAGATATATGTGTTATTTAGTTCAGTTTTTGTTGGGTGAACTTTGATATTCCACATTTCCACTTAATTTTGGAACAATTTGGTTAAAGCTTTCTTTTCTATATCCAATATGGTCAAATGTATTATATACATGAATTCCTTATATTGTTATGCTTTAATTTATTAAACTATGTTTCTTAGATCTCTCTTGTAATTGTTTTACTTATAGTTCTAGAATTAGTGATCCTATTTAGGTTCTATTTTATTCTTTTAAATAATAATACTCAATACCTTTGTTTATAGGGAATTATATATGAGGTAGTTGAAATAAAAGTATATATATTTTAATGTTCAAGTCATTATTTAATTGGTGGACTATACAATACTTGGAGAGGTTAGGATATTATATTTCTAGTCCATAGTTTAAATATAGAACAAAAAATAAGATTAACTATTGCATTATTGATGTAAGAATTACAAGTTAGTAGTCAAACAGACTCGGCTACATGCACCACTTCACACAAACATAAATAAATAAATCAAAATATATGATCAAAAATAATCGTAAATACTGACCGAATTAATTCTTGATTCGTGAATATTGAGAAGAAAAAAAATTCTCAACAACTAAAACATGTGTTCCCATTAATATAAAGTAGAAACAGTGAAATGCTAAACAATTATTTAGAAGAAACATATGAGTCCTGTTTCACCAAGAGTAAGTACATGTTGCAACACTATACACGACCCCCATGCAATTGCAGTAGAGCTTTAGAAGATCCGGCCGACATCGATGAACCGGAACTGCTGCTGCTTGTAGTCTGTGTCCGATTCCGATCGCTCACGGAGTCCGTGACACCGACAGATGATGACTACGAAAACCTACACATTTCCATAGGAGGCGCAAAATACATAGGTACAAGTAATTTTGATGGAAGCATAGGCAAGGGAGCCTCAAAATTGAGCACATTTATGGCTTGCCTTATACTCCCTCCGTCCCTTAATATAAGACTTTTTAGAGTTGTGCACAAGTATTAAGAAAATGATTGTATAACATTAAATGTAATATTAAATGTCTATATTACCTTTGTATTGGAAAAAGAGATTGTTATTTATTCAGCAAAAAATAATGAGAGAACTAAAATTATATTTAACACTTGAGGTAATATTGGAAACTAAGCAATTAATGTTTACTTGGAATTCTAAAACGTCATATATAATGGAAAATTTTTTTTAAAACGTTTTATATTAAGGGACGGAGGGAGTAAAAGGCCTAAATGTGTGATCAGGGTGGCAACACCATAACCCTACAACCATCAAACACTCCATTTCTCGCTCATCCAATTCCGCACTTAATCTCTTGTCAGATGCTTCTAGAACTTTCCCTTTTCCGTAAAGCTCCCAAACCCACTCCACAAGCCTAATTTGGCTTTGCTCTGCCTTTGGTTCCACAGGTTTTCTCCCACAAGTTATTTCAAGTGCCACAACACCAAAGCTATACACATTTGTGGTTTTAAAAATTAAAATAAATTTACATTAGAATTTTAATTTTAGAATTTTACAAATTTACTATGATGAAATTTAAATGGGTGGACGAAATGAATATTATATTCTAAAGATTCAGACAACATGTTTTTTTAGCCAAGTACTTGTAAGAATATAAGGTCCTGTATGAAATCTTAGTATTTTAATCTTAATTATGCAGTCAGACATGAAGTGTGGACAGTGGACCTGTACTTAGTTCATGGTTATGAATTAGATGCATGTGAGGGTAGAAAATGGGAATGGACGGAGTAGAGAGAGTTTGTGAGCAATGGGTCGGGTACAATCATGATTTTGAGTTCAAGTTTTGGAGTTTGAAAAATATTGATTTATATATCGATTAATATATGACAAAATTAAATTGTGATAAACATAAAATTTTAAATGATAAGATAAAATAAATTAGAGTTGAGTCATTTTTAATTCCTACCTATAACGTATATATATACATAATTTGCTACTTGTTATCGATATAAATATTTCTTCCTTTTGTGAGATTAAGGGGCCTATAAACTTACGGCAAGGTAACAGTATATATTTATTAGTATCCCTCCTTATGCCCTACCAAAAAAATTGAGAAATAAAAAGCCCCATAATTCAAGTATTAGTTCTATATATGAAGTTAATCCTCCTTGTTTGCAATAAGCTTATATGTTTTGCAAAACTTTTTCTTTATTTTGAATGTTATCCAAGTTTCTTTTGAAATTTTTGGTTGAACGGAATAAATGTTATTCACTTGTTTATAAAGATTGACATGCTATTTTTAAATACTAGTTAAGTTTCAATAATCAGTGCAAAATCACAACTAGCCTGGTTCTTGTATTTTACCCTCGAGTCCCATTAGTTATAAATGCACAAGTTCTTTCTCCTTCCTCTAAAACTATAGTCATAAATGATAACCGAAAAATAAAATATTTGTTTGTATTTGTTTTAAGCGGATATTATTCGTATTCGACTTAAACGGATATTATTCGTATTCAATTAGAGATATTCGTAAATAAATAAATATGAATACGGATACATGTATATGTTACGAACGATATATTTGGATATATATTTGCAACTTATGATTGATAGGAACTTATCCGATGTAAATCAGAAAATCATATGTAAATGTTAATACTTTATACTATGTCATTAAGATAATTATGCCCTTCTTAGGGGTGGAAAACGGTTTGGGTTACTCGGTACCCGACTCGAATTCGACCCGAAAATATGATCCGAGAGTCGGACTTGGTAGGCATCCGAGCCAAATATAGACCAAGCTCATTTTTGGGGTCGTAATACTAAACTCGAATGTGAGCAACACACCGTTAGCTCGTTTTAAAGTTCGAGTACGCTGTCTTCATCTGATCCATGTTCGATCCTTATTGGATGATCCCAACTCGTTTAAGGGTTCAATACATATTCGATTCTTAGTCTTTATTTCTGATTTTTATAAAGAAGTGGAAAGGTTTTCCTATTCATCTCTATCATCTTTTCTAGCCTCGCCTCTTCGTTTACTGCAGATTTGTAGGCTCGAGATTTTAGATTTGTTGGGACTTATGACTGAATCATCCCACAAAAGAGGCTAAATACATGAAAAATTATTAATTCAAATTCAGAATCACAAATTCCTGATTTCCCAAAAGAAGAACTGTGATGTCGAAGCGTAAATGTCTAAGCTTTTTGTGTTTTAGTTCGTTCATATTTCTTTTTCAGTTCTTCTCTTTCACTTAAGTAATCTGTATATACGTATAAATTTAATATTTCAGACAACTTCTACTATACCAAAAATTCCCAATCAAAAAATTTAAAGCCCTAAATTCTACCTTTCAATTTCAATATTATTTTGCTTTCATACATGTTTCAATAATCAACAAGAACTTCAGCTTGCACTTTTGAATAACAACACTAAGCAAAACCTTTTAATGACGGGGTATGTAGTGTTAATTCTTATTTGTTTGTAGTCCTCCATTCATTTTCTGGTTTTCTTATTAGTGGAAGTAAGAAAAGATTGCGATGAGTTGTTGTGTTTGTGGTTTAAAGTTTTCATACAGAAGTAAATTGATATTTCTGTTTTAAATGACCATGAACTCATGTGTAGTAATTTGAATCTTATAAGAATTTACATATGAAAGACTATTAAATGGAAGTCATTTTAGGGATAAATCCAAATGATGGTCATACGATACCCTTATTTGGCTCAAACGCATTCATTCGATTGCAGTCATGCTTGATTACAGTTGATGGATGCCACTTTTATGATTGGCTATTACCAACAATAATGTCACATTAAGTTGATTTCATTGTACCAGTTTGGTTGGGTTTATAATACATGTCCTGCTTCTCCTATAATTAGACATTCTCCTGATATTTCTTGCAGATTTTCGATTTATTAGATGTGAATTAGAATGGACATATTGACTTTGGAGAATTTGTGAGTATATTTCATCTAAAAACTCTTGAAGCTAAAAAAGTTTCATGTAAGAAATGATATCTTCATTGAAGAATTCTATTTTTTACTTTAATTTAAATATATACACACATGACTAGATGATGGAAAGAAAATTGTGTTGATTACTTCATGTAGGAAAGAACTTCTGGGCTGAACTTGATTCACACATGCTATACCCTTAGATTTATGGAAGTAATTTATGTAAAATCCTAAAATTACTTAAGCTTATGTCATTTTGCTATGTTATTGCAGATCTATCACATCCAAGAACTTCCTTACAGCAGTTAGAACTTAGAAGCTATCTTGAAGAGCAACATCCGTCATCATAATTGTTGAGTGAAATGGTTACATGCAGAAGAGATAATACACTTAAATAAGTCATTATGAAGCTTGATTCCGTGAAGATCCATCGGATTGCTGTAGATTGAGGTCAGTATTTTAAATTTTTGTGTAAAAAAATTATAATTGCTACAAAATGCATTTATTACTTCTTATTACTGCCTCTGTAAAAAACATGGCTCAATAGTAGGAATTGAATTTAGAGATTCATGGTGAACTTCGATAACCTCAGTCCATTATAATTGTTTTGTACTACTTAATTTCGATTGATAAGCTAGGAATGCAGCACCATAACTAACTAAAGACTGTGATTATCATCGTTCAAAATAATCAACTACATGGTGAAAAGCTTAATTGAGCATGCCACTAACTTGAGGTGAAATCTCCAATCAAGTTTTAAGTATGCCAAATCTCCTTTGAACATGCATAGAAGTCGCCAAGGTCGAACTAAACAAGTTCAATTGGTTTTCTTCAAGCTTGATTCAAATGGGTCAACACTCATTCCTACGACACAAACCAAAATCAACCTCTTAATTGAGCTACCTGGACATTTGTCTTGAATAGAAATTCAGCAATTACTAGCGGGCCAAATTTAGCATTTAATTTGCATCACATGAAATCTCACTAGATTTTTATCATATCTCGTGACATTTATACTTTGTTCATAGTAGCTTCTCTTAACTCCTATGTTAAAGTTCCTAATAGCTTAAAGGTATCTTTGATACCAACTCAAGGTCATGCCAAATATATGAATTCAAAACTATAATGCACCATAAGAGCTTTATGAAATTTTTAGAAAGATAAAAAATAAACAAAATTGATGATACAATTCATGATTCCAGTTAGCGAAAAAAAATCAAACTCATCCAAGAGTATGATTAACCCTGAGATGCTAAGTGGATGAGATTGTTAGACAGAGCAAAATCAACTGTTGTATTCTTATTCTTTTTTTATTATTGCTTCTGTTCATATATATGTTGCAGAGAAGAATTGCTACTCACTTTATTAATTTTTTGTGTTATTTCATTCTTTAAATCCATTGTGTTCTTAGCTGTTGTAGGTGGTTGAGGAAAAACGAAGCCTAGATTTTCTTTCCATTTCCAGTCACATAAGGAAGATGTTTCTTGGGTTGGTAATGAGACTTGTATGTCATCCAAGGCTATGTCATTGCTTGAAGAATCTTAGTCCATTGAGCATAGAATAATAGAACAACTCTTGCAAATACCGTTGGAAATAGAGGGGGATGTGTATATACGAGATTGGATAAATGTAATGATATTACTAGAAATTGTATCATAATATAATTAATATTATAAATTTATCATTGTAATTTTTGTAACACGTGTATTTTTATATATAAATAAAATTAAATTTTTTCTAAGTTTTCATTTTTATGTCTCATTTTGGTGTGCACAATCTCATACCCGAGTAGAAAGGCTCACGAATTACTCGTTGTGAAAACGAGTCGAGTAATTCCGAGCCTAGTAGTATCGAATAATTCATAGAGTCGAACTTGCGCAGCCTTAGAAATTATTAGTTCGAATTTGAATCGAACCTGGACACAAATTTTCTGATCTGAGTCGAGCTTGAGCATTTGGGTGTTCGGAACGACTCAAGATCATTTTCACCCCTAGCCCTCCTTCACGGTGCTTAGATTTATCAGCATCTGTCTCTCAGGATACAACGACAACGTGTGTTATAGCAATAGAGGTGTAAACGAGTCGAACCAAAGCAAACCGAGAGCTACTCAAATTCGACTCGAAATATTAAATTCATACTCGAATTCGACTCAAATTCGAATTGTATTTAAAATTTTTTGCTCAGATTCAACTCGACTCGAATATTTATTACTCGAATTCAATTCGACTCGGATCAAATTATATTCAAACTATTCGCAAGCTTCAAAATCAACCTCGAATTCGAGTTTTCACATAATAACTAGCTTTATAATAAATATAATTGTAAATTAAATTTGTTATTTTACTTATAAATGATAAATTATATTTACTATTATACTTTAAAAATATAAAATCACAATAAAAATTAAAAACATAACAAAATAATAATAAGTAAGTATCCTAATTTGATTTAATTCTGTATATATTATAAGAGAATGTATCGAGTATCTAATCGAATTTGTATTAATCGAGTATTTATCGAATCATAATCGAGAATTCGAGTAGTTTGAATCTTAAACGAGTCAAGTATAACATTATTCAAATTGTACTCATATTTTTATTCGAACTATTTTTTATACTCAGATTTGGATCATATTATTAACAAAGTCTCGTTCATATTTTTTCTACTCGAGACCGAATCGAGCCCGAAATGTTTGACTCGTTTATAACCCTATATATCAACACTACAAATAAACACACGACGAACAAAAAAATAATGCTCTGAACTCCCTCAAATATACTATGAATATTGTAAGACCCCAAATTTTATGAAATAAAAGTATTCAATTTTTCTTATAATTACTATTTAGTAAATGGTTAAATTGATAAATGTTAAAGTTAAGGGTGATATATGAAATTTTTTCGAAATACACAAGTGGTTATAAAATATTCATTGTTGTCGGGGAATATTCGCTTGGTCGTGGAATATTCTTACTGTCGGAGAATATGCGTACGACGGCGCAGTCTTTTGTGGGCCCCATAACGGAAAGCGATTGGATGAAGAAAACGATAAGAGTAAGTTGTTTATAAATAACGGCGTAGTTGTTACCGTTAACACTGTTGGAATACCCGGTGGTTAAAACACAGTAATACACGGTATTGCACCAATTATTGATTCTTACGTAAGAAGGCACTACTCAATAATGGTTACAGTAATTACTGTTCAATATTTTATTTTATTGATTCAATAATTGCTGCGTTGATATTTTATATTACTGTTGTTTTAATAATTGTCACTACACAGTATTTTCTATTATCGGAACAATAATTCATATTATCTGAATAATATTATTAGATAACATTATTGGCAATGTCTAGGAAGTTCTGTCTAAGGATAGGTTTGGTCATCTAATTGCGCGCCAGTAAGGAAGAAATCCTTATTGGAAAGCACCCTCTTTCCTGGGAACGGCCTGGTTGCCAGTATTGTGATTCTGTAATATTATTTGTGTATAATTAATTATTGATTTATATGATGAGGAAAATATTGATTTTATACGGATATAGATGGAGAAAAAATTTAATGTGACAATTGTTGAAAATTAATATTTTATCTTTTTCTGATAAAATAATTCATTTAAATATATTATTTTAATAATATATTGATGATGGTATTTTTACAATAAATGTGGGATATATGAGTATATGAGGAGGAAGAGTATTTTTGTGGCATTAAATGATTAACACATGTTTTGTGTGTTGGTGGACATAATTCTTGACCGAAAATTTATTATTGACGGTAAAATCGTCCGTTTGTGGATTTCGGTCAATTTCTGTTTGAAATTTGGAAAAACTTTCTTCTGCAAAGTTGTAGAGAATTGAATTTCCTATAAAAACTCGCAAGATTCGAATTTTCTGATCAAATGACTATTTATTATGAATTATTGAAGTTCCGAAGTTCCGAAATAATTGATTTTTGGAAGTTTTAATTATTTATTTTAACAAAAACGTTTTTTGTGATTTTGGTGGGTTGGTGGCTGATTTGTTGACCAAAAAAAAAGTGTGCTAAGGAAAATTTATATAAATATATTAATATTATATTAATTTTTCTGCTTTGGTGTTCTAAGCAATTTCCTATAAATAGGGTGCTTAAGTTAGAATTGAAAATCACACCAGAAACTGAAGTTTTCTCTCTATTTCTCTCTCTATATTATCGAGTGTATTCTTGTGAGTATTTTGATATCTTGAGTGTTGCTATACGGTGCAAGTTCGTTCAGCGTTATTCCAGTCAGGAGTACTACTCTTTTGAGGTAAGGGATTGTAAGGGATAATAAGGGATGTATTTTTTTTAAAATGATATTATTTCTTTCAATATCATTATACCGGAATATTGGTAAGATTTTTCTTGTGAAATTCTTATCTTTTCATGTCGGGGTTACTATTCATAAGTTACTATTCACGAGTTACTATTTACGAGTTACTATTCATAAGTTACTATTCATGAGTTACTATTCACGAGTTATTATTCATGAGTTAGTATTCACTAGTTACTATTCACGAGTTACTATTCATGAGTTACTATTCACGAGTTACTATTCATGGGTTACTATTCACGAGTTACTATTCATGACAAAATTGGTTTCTTTTTCTAACCAAATTATAGTTGATTTATGAATATTACTCTGGAGATTAAAACTATGTATTGATTATATTGATTTTATTATAATATATAACATTTTTATAACCCTGATGTTGAAATTCTCTTTCACTGGAGTGTAAAGATGGGTAGATTATTGGTATGATCATGACTAGGGTTCTCTTTGTCCAGTAGTGAAAAGTTGAATTGTGACTGGTATGATCATGACCATTGAATTTATAATTGAATATCTTTAGCTTAAGAGCAAAGGTGAAATGATCAACATGGTTATAATTATTGGTTATATAAATTCTGAAATGATTATATATTTCTTTGAGATAATAATATATTTGGCCTGTAGTGCAAATATGAACTATTGAGGAATATCTTTGGCCTGTAGTGCAAAGATGAGTTGTTGATGAATATATTTGGCCCGTAATGCAAAGATGACTTATTGTTGAATATCTTTGGCATGTAGTGTAAAGATGAATTGTTGATGAATATCTTTGGCCCGTGGTGCAAAGATGAATTTATTAGTATGATTATGAACAGGAACTGTAATTTGGTATAACCATGATATTTGATGTTTCAGGTAAAGACAGGTGATGAAAATTATCTTCGTCTTGGATGTGAAATTTAGAATCACAATTATGATTATGAATTATTCATATGATTGTGGAAAGGAACTGTTGATTGATGTTACAGGGATAAAACATTGTTGGTGGACTTTTAACGTGGAGAAGATAATAGACTTTATAGTCTATTTGACTCTTCTAATGGATTGCTCGTTCCGCTGCAACTATGGTTGAAAAATTTTATCATCTACCATATGTTCTAAATCTCTGATTTATTACTGTTGAAGACTATTGATAATTTATCTTTAGTCATGATATTCTTTACTGAGCTAGTTGTGCTCACCCTTTTGCTTCACAATTCCTTTCAGGTAATAAAAGTGTAGCTGGGTCGAGCGAGAGATAACAAGGGAATAGAACGGTGGTCTATAGATATTGAGGGTGAGGTGAATTTAACTTGGAAGGGTGTTTTGCCACTATCTTACAGGATGTATAATGACATACAACCTCGTGTCATCATAAGACAAGGTTGTGCTCATCCACTTGCTGAGTATATTTACGAGCACTACCTATATAATCTTGGTATTTGTTTGAAGTATAATTCTCAATTAGAGACAGTGGAGATAATGATAAGTCAAGAGAAGACTCACCATTGGGAAGAATATGATAGTAACCTTCTTGTTTTTCTTTGGGGTCTATTGGGTCAACCAATGATAATTCTGTGGCCATATGATATCTATCATAACTTAGAAGCATGGTCTCCCATGTACGAGGGTTTCCTTGAACACTTCCCAAAGATTCTAATTTCTAAAACAGTTTTTGACTATACCTTTATGTAATGTGTCATTGTGACGTGCTATCCAAGGTTGGGACATGAGTCACAGTTGGTATATATTTGTATTTAAACTCATAGCATATGTGTTGTTGTATTTTGCACGACAATTGTTGTAATAAAGTTGTAGTTGTTATCTGTACCATGTATTTGGCGACTCAGAACAGGTTGGGTGGAATGGACCTATTTTGGGGGCGTTACAAATATGACTGAAGAAATGATGAAGAATTGAATTACTCAAATGAATGAATTCATCAGCTATTTATAGGAGGATTAATGACCTATCTTTAATGGACATGACCTTGGTGAACCGAATGGACACTTATGAAAAAGCATGGCTAAACAGGTGCGAAACAAGATAAGATAAATAAAATAAAATTAGAATTAAGTAAGATAAAATTGACCTTTGTGAACCGAATGGACACTTATGACTGTTTACGGCACAGTTCTCTTTCTTCTACTGATAATAAATAAGACGTAATTGGAACTAAATAAAATAAAAATTATTTAACATTTTGCCCAAAAAAAGATATATCTAAACCAAGTGTTGGCTAGGTCATCTCCCCTCTCCATAAGTGACATACCACTTGAGGCCCAAACCTAAGAGCAATCTAATTGTATATATACACATCATATTTTTAGTTCTCAATTGATTTGGGACTCTTGTTTCTCACAAGTATTATTATCATATTCAAATGGTGATCTTTGGGAGTAAATATCTGATTCATTATCCCATGAATTTGAACTTTCTAGTACTTGATTTTAATCTACTCATGGAGTAGAACACATTTATATGTGGATTCATTTCAAATGATTAATAGAATCCACTTAAATTTAATCTCAAATTCTAATAGTATATTCATATTCGTTTAACATCCGTCCGCCAACATATTTATCGAATCAGATATGTGGTATCATAATCCCCAGAAAAGAACGGGTCCTATTATAAAATTATAATATTTTTTAATATCTTCCGTAAAGATATTTTATTAAATAATATTTTTTTTTCTTCTAAATATTATAATTTAATAATATGGTTGATGATTGTGTTATATTATATTAATATCATAATAGTAATTTTGTAAATATTTATTTAATAATCTTATTTAATTATGCTAATGAATTCAGATAGTTATTCCTAAATAAATAATATTTGAATTCGAATAGTTTTTTTTGAATATCGAATTTGAATGGTATCTTAAGAAATTCGTCGAATATCAAATACAAATATGGATAAAATATTTTTTTCCCAGGATACGAATACGGATATCATTTTATTTGGATTCAAATATGTCCGACATAACTTAAAGTAGAGTATGAGATAATGAATCGGTCAGTTTTCCTCTCCTTTTATTACTACCGAACCGAGCATAGAACTTGTCACAGAATCCTCTCCAAGATGAAATTGAGTTCTGGGCTAGTGTCACCATCCACTACCGAGTGTCTTTCCTTAATGTAGTCATGAACACCTGGCACTTTGCAGCGTCTGAGTAGTCATAGTAGTCCATCAGTAGATCATAGGCCTGACTATGCTCATAAGAATACCTCGAACAATCATAACTCTCCATGTGAGGGGGTTTCTTGTTCGGATCTGCCTTTTCCTACATGATCTCTGGAGAGAAGGGTGACGAGGACTTGACCGAAGTCACATTGTTTGGATTTTCCCTTTCCTGCTTGACTTCGGCTAGCTGTTTCTCTAGTTCGGCCAACTTCTTGGCCAACTCTTCTATTCCGCTTATTCGGGGTGAAGGATTCCTTCGGCCCCTCCTTTCATTGGGAGATGCATCTCGCCTCAGACGAGCCACCTGTTGTCTACTTTCAGAATTCGTTGCCCTGGATCAGCTCCGTCTCCAGCATGTACCTAGGGCCATCCGAACGATGAGTCCTGGAGTGGTCCCCCGGCGAACGACCTTTCGATCGACTCCTTTGACTGTTTCTATCCAGAAAGCAACTCTGAAGCCTGCCCTTGGTCTGTCTGACATTGTCCGGATGATGAGTCCTGAACTGAACCTCCGGTGACCGCCCCAGCCTTCGGCTGTGACAGGAGACATCATCCTCGTTTCCAGTGATCAGAAGTTTCATCTGCTGATCGATGTCCTTCCGTTGCGCGAGCAAAGCCCTTAAAGCATCATCGGTTTCCTAGTCTTTTCTAGACAAGATATGTCTCCTTTCATCGTTGCCCTCCGGGTGGGTACGCGTTCGAGATTGTAAGTCCTCGACGCGGCCCCCATGTCCATCGTTTCTACTGCCCGTAGAGAACAGTCTCTGTCTAACGTCTCCCTTGTCCAAATCATCGTGTCCCATCGAACGACCTTGGGACCCCAACCTATCATGGATGTTTTTGGACTGTCCCAATCTGTCTTTAATTGATCCTCTTTGCCGAATGGATCCACCCGCTGTGGATTTTCCAATTCCTGAAACTGTCTTGCTGTTCGCCATTGATCCACCTGGCAAATTCTCAATGATGATTGAAAATCAACACTAGCAGGACCTTCTTCTAGCGCCAATGTTAACGTCAAGATTCATCCATACGCCTCAATCACCAAAAGTGCGTCCAATCCTGCACAGAAACAGTAAGCACACCAAAAGCTTGACGGCTATGCCATCGGGGGATAGCTCCGGTGTGAGAATAAGTATAGGCTGAACAAGGTTTACCAACGGAGGCAAAAAACTTAGTGCTGAATAATAATAATAAGTTGTGTGTGTACCTTAGAATCAAGGTAAAACCTTGTTTTTATAATGATCTCACCACCTCCATAGAGTCCTTCCCCGTATTGGATTAGAATTTCTCATTAGGTATAATTCCTTAAAGGGATTGTATAAGATTTCCTAATCCTTTTATAAATGAAAACCAAATAAAATTAGGAATCCAAGATTCCTTAAAATACTTTAACTGCCAAAACAGAATCCCACATGGGTAAAAATATCTCCACGCGGACTTTGGCCCACCATAATAGTTGGGCCCAAATATTTATGTCCCAACACGTACCATTTATATATTATACTATTTATACTCAAACTATAATGCAAACATCATATACAACAATTTTATATTATAATATTGATACTAACTCATGCAGACATAAATAAGGAAGACATATGTACAGATCCTATGGATGTTGAAAGCAGAAATTGGAAAAAGGTGGAGAAGATTCAGAAACAAAGTGAATATATAATGTCAAAGAAATTAAAAAAAGGATGAGGAAGAAGAAGAGGAAGATGAAACGTCCCTTCTATTACTGATTTCAATTTCTATATTATTGGGCACACGAAGTTTTCTTGCTGTGAGTTGATAGATTAAATAGAGGGATCGACGTAAGGGAGGAGAAGAGATTTGTTGAGTTTCTTTTCTTCTTCCTTTCTTCTTTTTTCTCTAATTTTAGATGGTGTTGAATATAGAAGTATTGGTTTAAAATAAGGAGAAACCAAATGATTGAAAAAGGAAACTGAAGACCACGGAGAAGAGATGGAAAACGAATTTGGGAACATGTCCACCAATAATGAAATGAAGAAATGACTTTGAATGAATGTAACTTATATTTTATGTTGATGTCTATTGATTTGGATGAATGCTTGTGTAATAGCATGAATTTTCTGAGGATAGTAGACAACAAGTTTAGGCTAATTACTTCCCATTAAAACTTTTGGCCCACAAGACTTTTGCTCATTCGATGAAAATTTTATTAAATTTTTTTTATAGTTACATTATTTATTTGGTTTTATAATTGTTTCGAGCTGCGCAATTGAATTTTAGTCATCTTGCATGCCTTTGTGCTTGTGGCGTGTAACAATTCGGGCCACTTATAATGGGTTCGGGATGTTACATCTCAATTAATTTTAATTATATCATTTAACAAAACTATTAGCATATCAAAAAAACAAATGAAATCTTAAAATTAATATGTGGTTATTTGATTTCAAAAGACAAATTATATCATTAATTTTAGAACAGATGGAGTATTGTTATTTACAATTATAAAGAACTTATGTATTTATTTTATTGTGTACTGTTATATAGTGTTGGTATAGATTAGTTTTACAAAATCAATTTCAAGAAAGAGACAATTCTTCATAACATATGAAATCTTTCTCGTTCTTTTTTCTTTGTATTAATAAAACAATTTACCATGCATAGAAGAATGATATTAGTATATATTCAATTGTGGGTTATTATATTTAATTGTATAAGAATAATTGCAAAAATATATATGTTTGTATTTTTATGTACACACATGAGAAATGTATCTTTTTACAAAAAAAAAGGTCAAAATCAGGTGTAAACTGTAAAATGCCCCTAAATATATCTAAACAAAATATTAATCAATGCCACCAGCTAGCCTAAAATAAAAGCTAACAACTAATAATAAAATAATTTTCCAATAGGAAAAATCTACCATCAGAGAAATATATTTCCTATAGCCTATATATATAGTCACATATTGGCCTTGTTGCTAGACAAATAAAATTTTATTTATCTGTAAACAATTTGTATGCTTTTTTCCTTTCATTGTGGGGTAACAAATAAATGTCATGACCTATAAATTAATATCTACCCGGTGGCTGTTCCAAACGTATATAGTCATACATGATTCCTATGAATGGGTCACCGCGTCTTGACTGCGTTAGAAAGATTGTATTTTTCCCAATTTGAAGTAGAGATCCTGAAACACCAACATTGTATAACCGGTATAACCCGTGAATCCCATGCCTTGCAATTGCATTATCCCTGCCTATAAGCCCTGTTTTAAAGTGAGGGACTTTGGCATCTTGGTCATTGATCCGAACCTTAGGCACAAAAGTTCAAATTTGATCAAGAAAAATAATAATATAATTGCACCATATAGAGCTATATGAAACTCGCATTCATTTTTGCGACAAAAACATGCCAAAGAGTAAACTTAATGACTGATGTGCATGGGTAACTGATTTGTCTACTCGTAACAAATGAGTCTTACCATTCTTTGTTGCAATATTAATATTTTTTTAAGGTGGTTGATATTGCCAAAGCAAATTTGATGATGACGGATATTAACACTTATATTTAGTGATTTATACGATACTGAATGCTCAAACAACATCATTTTTGCTACGGCAAGATCAGCCACATTTTTTAAGTATTTTGTTTTATGAGACTAAATTATTATGTTAAAAAGAAAATGAAAGCACTTGAGTTATAGCTAGTAGGTAAATTAATACAAGCAAGAGATTACTAAGTGGATTGGGTTTCATTTAGAGTTAACAATGGAATATATTCCTTACTTGTAATTCAGCTAAAGTGGTTGATGCTAATGCCAACCATAACGTATAATTTCCAGTCTTGTCCAACTCTTTAAGGTCAAATAAAATTTTCCACGTGGTCGGTACATATGTTTTATTTCCTATATTCCTGCAATGTAAGGTTAGGTTATAATCAGCAACTCCACTATTAACAAGTTAAACTGAAGGCTCAAAATAAAAGCAAGTGTAATAAAACACCTGTTAACATGAGCAAAGAACCAGTCTATGCGGTAGTTGCTAACACCAGTGTCGTAGACTAGATCTTCCTTGGGGTATAAATCGCTATAACGGTCCCATAATCCGTATTGCCTAAACCTGTAGATGAAAAGTATATGGTAAATTATGAGTATGATTTATATATGTGATGAAATAATTGAAATAGGAGGAGAGCAAATATGTGCTTGTATTGAAAAATGTTTAATTACTTTTCTGCAGTATTGTGGACATATAATCTGTTTATAAGATTTGGGTTCGGCCCCGGGATGAAGAACTCAGCAGCAGTGCGGTCAGGGTAGCCAATTTCCCAAAGGGTAGCACCATTTCTTGGAGGAACATATACAAGATTACCCAATCCCCTTCTACCTCCTGCATAAATATCAAGTATGTATTTGTATCATTTCGTATGTACATAACCCTAATTTCTTGGTTAGAAGTAGAAAAGTTATGACAGATGAGATATGCTTATTTGTACTAATTTAACACTTTTAGAGATTATTTTATCGCATCATAGATTGTATGGTAACATTTCTGAGATCATTTGATTCCTCGAAGTAAAGAGGAGTAAAATCCATCATAAAATGTTCTTACAAAACATAATTTATGAAATTAAATAACCGACTAATAATGAGATTAAATAGTTGGTAGTAATAATAAATTAATCCAATTGACATATCTAAAACTTCAAAATCATATTATACTTTTACAAGAAACAAGAAAGCTTTCAAACCTGGTTTGACGGTGACATCAAATTCATATTTGTAATCACCAATAATTCCAGGCACCCAAGCATATAAGTTATAGTTCCCGGCACGAACATTTTTAATCAAGAAGTACCCATCAGCATTAGCTTTTGTCCAAAACTGATAACCCTGTAAAAAATAATAATAAAACAGTAATAATTTCTCTACATTTAAGATTTGATTGTTTTAATTTTTGACAAATGATAACCTTATATTCTGTTTGCCATGATCCTACGTCTCCCGGTGGAGCCAATCCCACATAAGCAAAGTTGCCTGTCATTAGACTCGGGTTGCCTGTCATGAGGTACCTGTCGCGGACTAATAACCTTCCACCAACTGTGCCTCGTTGATTGGCATAAGGATAGTCTTTTGAACGTGGGAAATCGTATGGCCATCTTTCGGTTTCTATGATCATCTAATTCAAATTAAAGTGGTTAATTAGAATTAAAGATATAAAGCACTGATTATTGTTTGATTACTTGTAAGTATAAAATGGTTGAAGTTTGAAGGAGTACCTGTTGTTTAGCATCTTTCCATAGGGTATGGGGACTCTCCCCATATGAAACAGAGTTTAGATAGATAAAAACAGGGCCAAGAACCTTTTTCCATGGCTCTCCTTCACTAAAATTTAGTCCCAATGACTCGCTCGAGTAATGAGTACTAAAGAACATCTGAACATGAATGGCCACACATTAGAACGAGGTATTAGAATATGTTCCACATTGGATAAATAATGAAATTAGCTAAAATTTGATATATAAGCATAAGACCTAATTATTTAAACTTTCGTGTTAAGTTCCAAACATGTGTATCAATGGGATCCAGTTAGCATGAAGTGAACTTCACGGTAAGTTCACTTCATGACTAATACAGTGCTGACATGCAAACGGAGATATCATCCTCCTGCATGTGTGTCAGCACTGCATTGGACATGAAGTGAACTTACCATGAAGTTCACTTCATGCTAACCACTCACATATCAATGTCTTTGCTGACTTGCGGACTTCTCAATTCTCTCCCCAAAAGCATCTTTTATTTATGCAACTAGTGAAAATTGAATCATATACTATCTTAAATTTGATGGTATCTTTTTGTGAATAGATTTGTTTTATGGTAAGTGGGCTTAATAAGATTGTAAGTTAAAGGATAAATTACATATAGTAGTACATTTTGAAAAAGTATTGGTAATACTTACAGAAAGAGTTACTGGGCCAGCGTGAGAGGTAAGGTCCTGCTTCTGAGGTCCACCAACTCGGAACTCGGTACTTGGCGTGATCATCCAAAACCCAGTCGGAGGGTTGGAGCATATCCATCCATGCACCTTGTTGTCCTTATTTTCAGCTGAATATTGATATTTATCATCCACCTATAAAAATCATAATAACTACTTACATATGAATCCATATATAAATCAGTATAATAAATAATCAATTGTGTTGGTTTACAAATAAATTACTTCTTTTCCCTAATTCCAACTTAAATTAAATGGGAAAAAATGCAGCATGTCATTAATTTTACGTGATATTTTATTTCACATTTTATACCTAGTCATGCAAAGTATTTATTTAGCAAAAAAAGAAAAGAAAAGTACTTCATCTAAATCATACTGATAAAGATGATTGTAGCGGGGATCGTAGAAGCCTACCTCTCCTCTAAAATATTTACTTGATGTATTTGATAATAGCACAGCTTCTGGGTAGGCAAGCGGTGTTCCCTTCTTACGGTCTTCAAACGTTGGCATAATCCTTTGTCGTCGATTGGACACCGCCATGTACCGAAACCTAATCGGTCAACATTTAAATCATCATTAAACTTATTTATTTTTCATACATTTTTTTTAATAAAAAAAGTAAAATAAAATTGTCTTAATCGACGCCCAAATACATTAAAGAAAGGACATTTTATTTAGTACATATACTAAAAATGAAAGATATGGTGCTAGTTCGTGTTATTACAATTTTTGTTGAAGTTTGAATGCAATTCTCCCTTCGTATATGATCATGCCACGCCATCCTTCTAGACGCTCAAATATTGCGTACGAGTAGAAACCAGGAATACCTCGAAGAATAATATACCTAATTAAATAAACACAAAATTAATGTTACGGCATTTATCATTTTCTTGATTAAAAAAGCACATAAATAAAACTTAAACAATACCTTTTGTCTATATTGAGTGGGGGTCCGTGGCTATGACGTGAAGGTGTCCATGTTTTTGTAAATGAAATCTCTACTTGATCTTCATCTTTCATTATAACTTTAAAACGTGTTCCTACTAGCCTGATTAATAGCAACTTAAGTAGTTTAGTTAATTAAAACCATATTTTAATTTATTCACACATAACCCCCAAAATAAATTGTGTTCTTTTAGATACTACTCTACTGAAATTTTAATTGCAAAAATATTTTTAATTAAGAAAGAATATGAAGAACTTACTTGTCAAAATTGTCTTTAGGATTTTCTAGATTGCTCCAAACTATTTCCCAATACCTAAAATTTAAATTTTAATTCGATCATTAAACGTAAATAATTCATATGCCGAGTTGGGTGTATTTCAACTAGGCACATATAATAAATGCACAAGATATTGATGATAATATTTTCTGTATCCGGTTACCATGAAGTTTTTCATGGTAAGTTGATCAATTGACCAATACAGTGCTGACACGCAGATAGAGATTACCTCCCGGTCTGCTTGTCGATCGACACTATATTGGTCAATTCACCAAAGTTAACTTCATGCTAATCACTCTCATATTTTTTATAATTTGACAATTGGTTACTAAAATTTAAAGGATTAATTAATTACCCTCTGTTTGATTCTTCATTTTTGTCTTTCAATATATTGTCAATTCCATTGTATCGTATCCCAGTTATCATACCCTCAGGAGTTGAGAAAGTGATTTTGGCCAGTCCATTGTCCACCACAACCTGCGATAAATTAATTAGGATATTTGCTGACAAAAATAATAGTATAGGATAAAATGTTCATGTAGTTTTTTTACATGATCATCCAATAGATGAAGCTGCACTGGTTTAGATGGAGTGGAATCCCAGAAGTTGTTCTTCGATATCCTTCTGCAATTCGAACAAGAGTTTTTTTTTAACAAAAATAAATTAAATAAAATGGCTGCAAAGGAGGGATGTAATCGGAATTTTTATAATTTTTAATTTTACAAAAATAGCCGGTAGTCATGAGTAATATTGACATTGCAATTGAGCTATATTGACGAGCCAAATGGTAAGAAAATATAAGATATGTGAAAAAATATGAATAGAGAATTATATTGAATAGTCGGTTCTTACTTAAAAAAAATAATAATTGTTTTTATATATAGGAATGATCTAACTTGGGCCCACAGAACTTGATAAATACACACCTAATATAAAAAAAATATCAAATCTTCAACTAATAATAATAATAATATCTAAAATATTCTGGCAATATAAATGACTAATTAAAATTCCTATTATATTTCCAAGAGTGTGAGAACATATTAGCAAGAAATTATTAACTTTCTTGTGTTGATTAGTTTAAGGAGCAAAAGTCATGTAATGGAATATAGAGAACTTTCTATGAGAGGACAATATCACAATCTTAAAATACACCAGATCTCTAATGTTATGTTTGGATTAAAGTAATGAAATGAAAAGTGAAATGGTTCATTTTATTCTAGTTGAAATGAGTTATTCTATATGTTTTCCCAACCCCAATGAACCAAACACAATTTTTTTCATTCTAATCGCAATCAAACACAATTTTTTTCATTCCATATGGATAAATCATTTCATTCCAACTTTCATTACTCCAATTCAAACGTAAATATTACATTACAATGACTTGTGAGGGTTTTCACCAAATTTCTTGGATCCGGATCCTCTGTAAGAATTTCTCTGTGAAGATCTTGTGAGGGTTTTACTGTGGCATTGACAACACATTAAAAAAGAGATCCAATGGCTCACAATTCTTTTTTTGTCTGTGTATCAAAACGACGTCGTTTTAATAGAATTTTTTTTACAAGTTGATAGAAAATTGGAAGCCACCAAACGCCGTTTATTTTTACCAAACAAATGAAGTAAAGTAAAAAGAGTACATTTAAAATAATATTTGAGTTGTGATGGTGATTGTCTCCGTTGAGCAGTGAATTAAGAGAAGTAAAATAAAACGATTATTAATAATAATAAAATATATAAAGGAATATGTAAATAATAATAATTGATAGGTCTAGAATATTTTCTTGGTTGACCCAGACGGCCCAATGGTTAGAGTAAATACTAATAATATTTTCAATGGTGAGAGTAAACTCTTTTTATGGAACAGATAAATACAAATAATAATAATAATAATAATAAATAATAATATAAATAAACAAACAAAAACAATAATAAACGAAAAATAACTAAAGCCACATTGAAAATATTAACGATAATTATAACTAATATATTTATTCATTTTTTTGAGCCAAGTTTGTAGTTATCCTAATATTAATAACAAGCTAAGTTATTAAATATAAAAAAAATCATATACAGAATAATCAAAAAAATTAAAATAATTATATGTAAAAATAAACGGCGTTTTGTGATTTCTAATTTTTTGTCAACTTGTAAAAAAATTCCTATCAAAACAATGTCATTTTGATACACAAACAAAAAAAAGAGTTGTGAGCCATTGAATTTCTTTTTTAATGTGTTGTCAACCCCACATCAAAACCCTCACAAGATCCTCACAGAGAAATTCTCATAGAGGATCCGGATCCAAATTTCTTCTATGTACATTTTGGAACTATGCAAACTTGAGGAAAAAGGAAGGTGAATAAGGAAATGAAATCTAAGAATCACCCGATTCAAAATTATAACATTGACTTAAATATAAATTACTATCTTAAATTATGGATCATATTCAACTTCGGTGATCCCCATTTCAATTTTGTCAATTAGATGATTGAACTATTAATTTTTTTCACTTCTATTCAATTGGGTCTGCCACGTCAGAAATTGCTGACGTGACCGTTTGGATGGGTCATAGTTGAGCTGATGTGTAACAAAAAAAGAGTATTTTAATTTTTGATTAAACATTTATTATACATTAAGGGGCACAATTGTCAAATCACTTTATATTAAACAAACAAAGAAACAAAGATACTAACAGTGGAAGCAAGAAACGGGAAAGAACCTAACTCTCTTCTCACAGTGGATTCAGTAAGCAAGAAATGGGAAAGAACCTAACTCTCTTCTCACAGTGGATTCTGTAAGCAAGAACAATTGAAACAGGATTCCCAAGAACCCCACACGCCTTCTCCATTGCTTCTCCCGGCCCACCTTTCCCATTTTCAATGCAAACCTGCAAATAATCATCAATACAAAAAAAAAATTAATTGCACTTTTGATTCCTTGGTGTAACTTCACACTAAAGAAAACATAAAGGGTACCCAAAAAAAGAAGAAAAAGAAAGGCCAAAAAGGATAAATGAAATCATAAGTAATTGAAGAAGAACAGAGAAGACTAAATGTTAGATCATTCACAAAGTAATACCTCAGGTGCTCTCTGCATAAAACAATCAACACTGGAAGAATGAATTAATTGGGCTGCTGCTGCTGCTTTTGTCCTATTTATAAACATATATGTGTGTGTATAATATTGTGGTGAAGTTTTGGAAAGAGAAAATGAAATGAAGAGGGGGGGAGGGGGGGAGGGGGGGAGAGGGGAGGACAGTAATTGCAAATGTAGCTAGTTAGCACAAGGGTGGTCACAAAATCTTGGTTAATTATTATGTTGCGAATGCATGTATTTATAGCTCTTTATGTATTTATGTCTATTAGTTAAAATTGTAGTAATTATATTTGGTTGATTATGTTTGACTTGGGACATGTATTCGGGTTGAAGCGCATAAAACGGAGGATTCGTGCTTCACGGCGTTGTATTTAGTGGAGTTTCTTTGATTCATATTGATATATAGTCAAGTAAACTTGCATTGAAATTTTTTGACTTTAAGGGAAGGTATTACTCCCTTTTTGTTCAAAATAAAATAAGGTATATTTAATTTCATCCTACTTAATTTACAAAATTTTAAGGTAAGGTATTACGCCCTATGGTTCAAAAAACCAAGAAGAAAGAAGAAGGCATATTTAATTTTCATCTTAGTTAATTTACGAAATTTTAAATTATGATTTAAGTTTTTAAAATTAATAAATTTGTATTTAAAAATATTTTTTAAATAGTTTACAATGTTAACTATCACAATAATCAAAATTATATAAATTTACATTAATTTTAAAATTCAAATTTGAGTTAAAAAAAAATTCAAATACAACTCTTGGATAATTCTCATTTAATACTGTTAACTCAATCAATATTATTTACGTCAGCTTCTATTCCATTTTAAGGAAAGGGTTTCATTTAAAGGAAAATGAGATTTTGATTTTGATTTTGTCAGATGGGCCAGTATTATAGTACTACTTTAATTGTAGAAAAGGACTTTTGTTTTGACTTTGACATTAAGTTGTGATATTTTTAAATTTTAAAATAAATATTAATTTTTAATTATAAATAATATAATACTGTATATTATAAATTATTTAAAAGGTACTATACATTTTATTAATTAGATTATAGAGATAGAAATTAAATATCGATATATTTTATTTCTATGTCAGAATTATGTGGTTATATATAATCATTGTTTTGCATTCAATAACATAAAAAGGGCAAAATTACTTGTGTTGAAGAGATATGGGCAACAATAATAAAGTTATTTTTCATTTTCTTCAATTATTTCTGTGATTTAGGGAGCTTTCACAGGTTTTGGCATTTGGGTATTAGAATTTAGATTTTAGATTTTAGATTTTAGAATTTAGAATTTAGACAGGGAAATGCAATCCAACCATTTTTTTAAAAATTAAAAAAAAACAAGCGAATTAAATATAAATAAAGTAAGAGTGGAGTTGGGACGGTTGACCAAAAACGTTAAAAATCGGACGATTGGCCTAAAACTTTGAGAACTACTTTTGAATTACGTTACGACATGTGACATGTGTCATAACATTATAGGTACAAAGTGTAAATTATGTATGTAAATCATTAACGAATTTGTATAGTAATGAATATGATCCTGTTTTTTTTTTTTTTTTTTTTGAGAATCTACGCTTTTATAATGTAATAAATCTAAAGATATATTTCAATTCAAGTGACCTAAAAAGTTGTTTGAAGAAGGGGTGAAGAGGAGAACTAAGAATAATACTATGTCATAAACAGTGGATAGGTATCACTTCAAATTTTATTTTTATTTTATACTGTTTGTGCATAAATTTTTGTATACATTTTGTATCTATAGATTTACTCATTGCATATATACCAATAAAAATATGTAAAATATCTAATAATAGGTCTCGTTTCCTCCATGTTCTTCTTCTTTTTTTGGTACTGTTAATACACAATTATTTGTGTATAGTTTATGTTCATAACATTACTCACTTGATATATTTGCTCATCGGATTTGGATATCACATAATCTAGAAAAAATAGATCATAATATCTCTCCACATTAATTGTACTTGATATATTTTTGTTCATATTTATTATTTATTTTATATAAAAGTATACAAGGTTGGGTATCTACTAATTTGGATATCGGTTTGGTTATCTCTATTTTCTCTTGATAATGTATATCACACTAATTAAGAAAATAAGTTAATTTTTAAAAATTAGGAATCTAATTTGTGAAAATATATATTATATGGTAAAAGCCAAAGGTAGAATTACAAAGTTGTACATATTACTGGAAAAGATGACTAATATATATTCCGCTAGATCGAATAAAAGTAATTATTTATTTTATGACACAATATAAAACTCAAAGAATCGATTTTGATTTTTGAGCAAGTCTTTGGAGAAACGAGACATCCAAATGACAATATTCCAATATTTAATAATAAACCATTTTTATTTTTTTTAAAATAAGTAGAGAATCAAATAACTTGATAAATAAGTTAAATGCCACGTACCACCGCATTTGAAAGTAAGATAAGAAAAAAAAAACGGGCCGTTCGTGTGTTAGGTTAATTACTTCATGTTTAGATATTTACACACACATAAAGATAATTTCACAATATATCTTTTAAATAATTAAATATTAAATATATCTCATATTTATAGAAAAGATATTGTGAAAATATCAAATTTTACTTATAAAAATATCAATTCTCATATTATATAGTTATAATTAATTTTAGTCAAGTTATTATTGAATAAAAGCCCAACAAAATTTGGTAACAGCAATGCTTCCCTATATGATGTTGAATAAATTTTTATTATAACCGTGTAACCCATCGCTATTCGCTCTAGTGTTAATTGCTCTTACATTTCTTTATTTTGGGATGAGATCGATGAGTTGTTAGAGAGCAGGTTTAATTCAACTAACTAGTAGAAGTTACTCCCCCCCGTCCCTCAGTATAAGATATTTTAAAGATGTTATTTTGTCTTTTTAATATATGACGTTTTAAAATTCTAAATAAGTATTAATTTTTAATTTTCAATATTATCTCAAGTATTAAATATAATTTTAGTTTTCTCACTATTTTTTGCCAAATAAATAATAATATTTTTTTTCAATATAAAGACAATATAGACATTTGATATTATATTTAATATTATATAATTATTATTTTAATGCTTGTGCACAATTCTAAAAAATCTTATAGACGGAGGGTGTAGATGCCAGTTCTTTAGAATAATACAAGTCAATTTAGCAAAAAAAAAACATAATAATATATGCAAGTCCGATGTAATATATATATATATATATCCATGGAGTAAAAGTATATATCCAAATATATATTGGACTTATAGCTCTCGTCCTTAGTTTAATTTTCAGTATTTCGTAATTTAATATTGCGAACGTGATAGATGATCAAAATACACCTCCTTGTAAATGTCCCCCATAAACAGTATTAAACTGCGGACGTTAGGTATGACCAACTAGAAAATTTCTCTAAATATCAGTCACCTTTTAATCGTAGAGTTGTTAGAATTGATCGCAGCTATTAAAACTAAAAAAAAATTAAATTTGGTATCCACAGTTTAATACTGTGGACTAGACTTATTTAATTAAGTTGACCATTTAATTTGGCCATACCTAGCTTCCACAATTTAATATAAGAAGGATATTTTGGTCATCTATCTTGTTCGCAGTATTAAATTGCGAAATACAGTGAATTAAACTGCAAATGGGAGTTATATTAATCGTCCGATATTCGAATGAACGCTTCAGATCTGTTGTAAGGCTAATCTTAAATTAATAACGTTAATTATGGATTAGTCCCCATAAAGAGTTTTAACCGTAAATTGATAACGCTCCATTATAGAAAGTACAATAGAATCTCATAAAATATCAATCAAGCTTCATGTTATAAAGAGTTTTAACCGTTAGATTAAGACTTTATTACTACTTTTATTTTTTATTGATCGAGTAATATAATGTCATCACTACTACATGTTTATTCAATATTAGAGATAGGAGAGATTAAAAAATAATTTTTTTTCTTTAAAAGTAATTGTTTTAAAAAAATTTGAAACAAATACAAAGGGAGAATGTGTATGTATGGATAACTTAATTATGACAAGCACAACTAACACGGTTGTAGCAAAATACTAAACTAAAGGTAATCTTTTCAATTGGTTAATTTCATTAATATTGCAAGAAGCTGGCTTGCCAAGTCTGGTTTCCACAAACTTATCTCTCAACGTAGAGTTTTGTTTTTGGAAGTTATAAGGTGACAAATTAACACTAATAGGATATTATACAGTAGAACTATGACGACGGTTTTTTAGACTATAGCGACTATTTCACTCTAATTATTTTGGACTATAGCGACAGATGAACCGTCGCGATAGTCCAAAAAATCAGTCGTCATAGCCTTACTGTGTAATACACAGCTGTATATATATATATATACATATATCCCATATATATAGGATCCAGATCCAATATGAGAATTTCTCTGTGAGGATCTTGTGAGAGTTTTGCTGTGGGGTTGACAACACATTAAAAAGGAGATTCAATGGCTCAGAACTCTTTTTTTTTTATCAAAACGACGTCGTTTTGATAGGAATTTTTTTTTACAAGTTACAAAAAATTAGAAGCCACCAAACGCCGTTTATTTTTACATATAATTATTTTAAATTTCTTGATTATTCTGTATATGATTTTTTTTATATTTAATAACTTAGCTTGCTATTAATATTAAGATAACTATAAACTTGGCTCAAAAAAATAAATAAATATATCGGTTATAATTATCGTTAATATTTTCAATGTGACTTTAGTTATTTTTCGTTTTTAATTATTTTGTTTGTTTATTTATATTATTATTTATTATTATTATTATAATTTATATTTATCTGTTCCATAAAAAGAGTTTACTTTCACCATTGAAAATATTATTATTATTATTTACTCTAACCATTGGACCGTTTGGGTCAATCAAAAAAATATTCTAGGCCTATCAATTATTATTATTTACATATTTCTTTATATCTTTTTTTATTATTAATAATCGTTTTACTTTTTCTCTCTTAATCTACTGCTCAACGGAGACAATCACCATCACAACTCAAATACTATTTTAAATGTACTTTTTTTACTTTACTTCGTTTGTTTAGTAAAAATAAACAACGTTTGGTGGCTTCTAATTTTCTGTCAACTTGTAAAAAAAAATTCTTATCAAAACAACGTCGTTTTGATACACAGACAAGGAAAATAGTTGTGAGCCATTGGATCTTCTTTTTAATGTGTTATCAACCCCACAGCAAAACCCTCATAAGATCCTCACAGAAAAATTCTCATAAAGGATCCGGATCCATATATATATATATATATTATCTGTTTGGCATGCAGGGAAAAGTAAAGGCTGATTATTCTTGGCTTAACTTGGCCAAAAAACTTAACCACCCCAACTAGAGGCCTATGTGGAATTCACCTCTATATATTTTCCTTAACATTTATATATTCAAGACTTTTTACGTCAAAGTTGTTCTTAATTAAACTTTAAAGAGGGTGTATTTAATAAAAATTTTTAAATATTTATTTTAAGTGATAGACTTTTATAGAGTTTGTAGATTTTAATGACTTTTAAAGACTCCATAAAATAAGTGACATACTTTTATAGACTTTTTATCAAAACTTTGACAGATTTTTGTATACTTCTAATATATATTGCAGGTTATATTAATTGTTAAAAAATCAACAAAGATCTTATACTTTAGATGAAATTAGTACGATATTAAATAATATTAAATGTAAGACCCCAACTTATTAATGAATAAAATCAAATTTTCTCTAAATATTATTGTGAATAATAAGGGGTTAATTTGATATAATACTTTGGTTATGGGTGAAATGTGCAAATTTTGCAAAATAAGCAAGTGGTTATAAAATATTTATTTTGGTCGGTGAATATTCGGTTGGTCGTGGAATATTCTTGCTGTCGGGAAATATTCGTACGACGACGCAGCCTTGTGTGGGCCCCATAACGGAAAGCGATTGGATGAAGAAAACGACAAGTATAAGTTATTTATAAATAATGACGTAGTTGTTACCGTTAATACTGTTGGAATACCCGGTGGTTAAAATACAGTAGCACACGGTATTGCACAAATTATTGATTCTTACGTAAGAAGGCACTACTCAATAATTGTTACAGTAGTTATTATTCAATATTTTATTTTATTGATTCAATAATTGCTGCGTTGATATTTTATATTATTGTTGTTTCAATAATTGTTGCTGCACAGTATTTTCATTTATCAGATCAATAATTCATATTATTTAATATTATTAGATAACATTATTGGCAATGTCTAGAAAGTTCTGTCTAAGGAGAGGTTTGGTCATCTAATTGCGCGCCAGTAAGGAGAAATCCTTATTGGAAAACCCCCTCTTTCTTGGGAACGGCCTGGTTGTCATAAATGTGATTCTGTAATATTATTTGTGAATAATTAATTATTGATTCATATGATAAGGAAATATTTATTTTATGTGGATATAAATGAGGGATATATTTTTGTGGTTAAAAATGAAGGAGTTAATGTTGAGGTTTTTGTCAGTATTTTTGTCGGAATTGAGGTATTAAAAATCAGGATTTTTGAGATAATTTGCGGGGGTTATAATTTTTAATCCGACCGTTGGATCGTGGTAATTTTTGGATATGTTATACATATATAAGTTGAGTATATGTCCACAAATTTTGAACCGTTAAAAATGAACGTATGATTTATTACGAATTTTACAAGATGACTGGTTCAGAAATTGTTGAATTTTCGGAGTTTATCATTTTGGTGGAAAATTCTAGAATTGGTGGGCCCCACTTGTGGTTGGTGAAGAAATGTGCTGAATTATATTTTAAATGTGGTGGGTGGGAATAGTAGCAGGTAAAGCCATCAGGTTGCAGGTCAAACCTACCAAAATTTTCCTATAAATAGAGGGCTAAGTTAGAATTGAAAATCACACCAGAAACAAGTTTTCTCTCTTTCTCTCTCTAGATTATTGAGTGTATTTTGTGAGTATTTAGATACTTTGAGAGTTTCTATTCATCAGAGCAAGTTTCTTTCAGCCTTATACCGGTATTCCGACCAGAAGTACTGATATTTTGAGGTAAGGGATATTATTTTCTTCTTAATGATATTATTTTCTTCAATATCATTATGCTGAAATATTGATATTATTTTCGTAAGGTTGTTAGTTTTCATATTCCTAACCAACCTGTCATACGAATTCAAACTACTAAACCACTAAAATCAGTCACTGTCATATCAAGCCACAAAGCTATTCGTTTATTGAAAAACGGATGTCAAGCTTTCTTAGCCCATGTTATGGATTTGAACAAAGACAAGTCAGATTTGAATAATATTTCTATTGTTAGAGAATTTTCCGATGTATTTCCTGAAGAACTTCCCGGTCTACCCCCAGAACGAGAAATTAAATTCTTTATTGACCTTGAACCCGGTACAAAGCCCATTTCTAAAACTCCATATCGAATGGCTCCTATTGAACTTCAGGAGTTAAAAGTCCAACTACAGGAGTTGTTGGACATCGGTTTTATTCGTCCTAGTACGTCTCCTTGGGGTGCTCCTGTTTTATTCGTAAAGAAGAAAGACGGGAGTATGCGACTTTGTATTGACTATCGAGAATTGAACCATGTCACCATCAAGAATAGGTATCCGCTACCTCGCATTGATGACCTGTTTGACCAGTTGCAAGGAGCACAATTCTTTTCAAAGATCGATCTTCGTTCTGGATATCATCAGCTGAAGATTAAAACTGAGGATATTCCAAAGACTGCCTTCAGAACTCGGTACGGGCATTATGAATTCTTAGTAATGTCTTTTGGATTGACTAATGCTCCTGCTGCCTTCATGGATATGATGAACCGTGTATTCAAAGAATATTTGGATCAGTTCGTTGTTGTCTTTATTGATGACATCCTCATCTATTCCAAAAGCCGTGAAGATCATGAGCGCCATTTGAAGCTGGTACTGCAAAGGCTTCGTGAAAACAAGCTATATACCAAACTGAAGAAATGCGAGTTCTGGCTTGAGGAAGTAGCATTCCTTGGGCACGTGGTGTCAAAACATGGAGTATCTGTCGACCCGGCGAAGATTGAAGCCATACAAAGTTGGGAGCAACCGAAGTCGGTAACCGAAGTACGTAGCTTTCTGGGCTTAGCTGGTTATTATCGGAGATTTGTGGAAGGATTTTCTCGAATCGCTACTCCGTTAACTCAGCTGACTCGGAAAGATACAAAATTCGTATGGAGTGAGGAATGCGAGAAGAGTTTCCAAGAACTCAAGAGGAGACTCATTTCGGCACCTGTTTTGACAATACCATCTGGTTCGGATGGATTTGTTATCTACAGCGATGCTTCAGGCAAAGGGTTAGGATGTGTTCTCATGCAACATGGGAAAGTCATAGCCTATGCCTCACGACAACTCAAAGAATATGAGAGGAATTATCCTACTCATGATTTGGAGTTGGCAGCAGTCGTTTTTGCGTTGAAGATCTGGAGACACTACCTGTATGGGGAGAAAGTGGAGATCTATACAGATCATAAAAGCCTCAAATATTTCTTCACCCAAAAGGAACTCAACATGCGGCAACGACGTTAGCTTGAGCTGTTGAAAGATTACGATCATACCATCCAATACCATCCTGGAAAAGCAAACGTAGTAGCTGACGCATTGAGTAGAAGATCATATGCGGGTACGAGTGCAATGTTTTTAACACAAAGGCCCATTTTGTATGACTTGCAAAGGATGGAGATAGAGATGAAGGCTCCAAGTACCCACATGATGATATCAAATATACGAGTAGAACCGACTTTAATCGATAAAGTTAAAGCTGCTCAAGCTACGGATATAGAGCTGATGCGTGTGAAGAAGAAAGTGCAAGAAGGTGCTATTCCAGAAGCAAGAATCGATGAAGAAGGAATACTTCGAGTCAACTCCAGACTTTGTGTTCCTAACGATTTTGACTTGAAGCATAGAATAATGATGGAGGCACACAACACACCGTTTGCAATCCATCCTGGGAGTACCAAAATGTATCACGATCTTCGATGTAAGACCCCGAATTTTATGAAATAAAAGTATTCAATTTTTCTTATAATTACTATTCAGTAAATGGTTAAATTGATAAAAGTTTAAAGTTATGAATGAAATATGATTTTTTTTTCAAAATAAGCAAGTGGTTATAAAATAATCATTGTTGTCGGGGAATATTCGTTTGGTCGTGGAATATTCTTTCTGTCGGGGAATATTCGTACGACGGCGCAGCCATTTGTGGGCCCCATAACAGAATAACTGTCGGATGAAGATAACGACAAAAATAGAGTTTTTATAATTAACGGCGTAGTTGTTACCGTTAACACTGTTGGAATACCCGGTGGTTAAAATACAGTAATACGCGTTATTGCACAGTAGCACACGGTATTGCACAGTATTTTTGAAATTATTGATTCTTACGTAAGAAGGCACTACTCAATAATTATTACAGTAGTTACTGTTCAATATTTTATTTTATTGATTCAATAATTGTTGTGTTGATATTTTATATTATTGTTGTTTCAATAATTGTTGCTGCACAGTATTTTTCTTTATCAGATCAATAATTCATATTATTTGAATAATATTATTAGATAACATTATTGTCAATGTCTAGAAAGTTCTGTCTAAGGAGAGGTTTGGTCATCTAATTGCGCGCCAGTAAGGAAAAATTCTTATTGGAAAGCCCCCTCTTTCCTGGGAACGGCCTGGTTGTCATAAATGTGATTCTGTAATATTATTTGTGAATAATTAATTATTGATTCATATGATAAGGAAATATTTATTTTATGTGGATATGAATGAGGGATATATTTTTGTGGTTAAAAAAATGAAGGAGTTAATGTTGAGGTTTTTATCCGTATTTTTGTCGGAATGGAGGTATTAAAAACCAGGGTTTTTGAGATATTTTGCGGAGATTATAATTTTTAATCCGACCGTTGGATCGTGATAATTTTTGGATATGTTATACATATATAAGTTGAGTATATGTCCACAAATTTTGAACCGTTAAAAATGAACGTATGATTTATTATGAATTTTACAAGATGACTGGTTCAGAAATTATTGAATTTTTGGAGTTTATCATTTTGGTGGAAAATTCTAGAATTGGTGGGCCCCACTTGTGGTTGGTGAAGAAATGTGCTGAATTATATTTCAAATGTGGTAGGTGGGAATAGTAGCAGGTAAAGCCATCAGGTTGCAGGTCAAACCTACCAAAATTTTCCTATAAATAGAGGGCTAAGTTAGAATTAAAAATCACACCAGAAACATAAGCTTTCTCTCTTTCTCTCTCTATATTATGAAGCATATTTTGTGAGTTTTTAGATACTTGGTGAGTTGCTATTCATCAGTGCAAGTTTTCTTCAGCATCATATCCGATATCCAGTCAGAAGTACTGCTCTTTTGAGGTAAGGGATAGTAAGGGATAGTAAGGGATTTTAAGAGTTGTTATGTTTTTCAGTTTCGTAATTTTTCTGAACTTCAAAAAATTCTGGAAAAATTTGAAATGATATTTTGATGAGTTTTATTGATTGCGTCCAAAAATGGTGATTTTTGGATGTATAGATTGAGAGTTATGAATTTTATGAGAAAAAACTATTTTAAAAGTAACTGCTTATAATTCCTTGTGGTTAACTCCAAAATTGATGAAATTTTTATTGGGAGTACATGTATATGATAGAAGTATACTCTGTAAATTTCAGAATTTTTAGACAAAAGTATAATTTTTGATAAATGTCTAAATATTCGGCTATTTTGGCCATATGAAAAATAGTAAATGACTTTTAAAAATTCTGAGAAAAATATATGTTCACTATGGGACTATATTATGCTAAATTTCAGAAAAGAAATATTTTTGGAACGGATTTGGTATTTTTCATGAAAATAGTCTAGTTATGAGAAAATGAATTAAATATGTTATGTGAAGTAAGAAAATTGGAAAATAGGATTTTATGGCTTGAGAATCCTATATATGAGGTATATGCAGATTTTTGATGAGGGTTTTGGTTATTGATGATGAAATCTTAAGAGTTGGCATTTTATGATGATTAAATGCATTAATTAGTAAAGTGTAAACAATTTAAATAAATTGTTTATAAGCTTAAGAAATGTTATTCTTTCAATATCATTATACCGAAGTATTGGTATGAATTTTATTGTGGAATTTCTACCTTTTTGAGTCGGTGTTACTATTCACGAGTTACTATTCATGAGTTACTATTCACGAGTTACTATTCACGAAAAAAATGGTTTCTTTTACTAACCAAATTATAGTTGATTTATGAATATTACTCTTGAGATTAAATCTATATGTTGATTATATTGATTTTATTATCATATATAACATTTTTATAACCCTGATGTTAAAATTCTCTTTCACTGGAGTGTAAAGATGGGTAGATTATTGGTATGATCATGACTAGGGTTCTCTTTGGCCTGTAGTGCAAAGTTGAATTGTGACTGGTATGATCATGACCATTGAATTTATAATTGAATATCTTTAGCTTAAGTGTAAAGATGAATTGATTAACATGGTTATAATTATGGTGTATATAAATTCTGAAATGATTATATATTTCTTTGAGATATGAATATATTTGGCCTGTAGTGCAAATATGAATTGTTGAGGAATATCTTTGGCCTGTAGTGCAAAGATGAATTGTAGATGAATATCTTTGGCCAGTAATGCAAAGATGAACTGTGGATGAATATCTTTGGTCTGTAGTGCAAAGATGACTTGTTGATGAATATCTTTGGCCCGTAGTGCAAAGATGAAGTTATTAGTATGATTATGAACAGGAACTGTGATTTGGTATAACCATGATGTTTGATGTTTCAGGTGATGAAAATTATCTTCGTCCTAGATGAGAAGAGGAATTTAGAACTACAGTTATGATTATGAGTTATTCATATGATTGTGGACCAGAATTGTTGATTGATGTTACAGGGATAAAACATTGTTGGTGGATTTTTAACATGGAGAAAATAATAGACTTTATAGTCTATTTGACTCTTCTAATGGATTGCTCGTTCCGCTGCAACTATGGTTGAAATTTTTATCATTTACCATATGTTCTAAATCTCTGATTTAATATTGATGAAGGCTATTGATAATTTAATTATCTTTAGTCATGCTATTCTTTACTGAGCTAGTTGTGCTCACCCTTTTGCTTCACAATTCCTTTCAGGTAATAAGAGTGTAGCTGGATCGAGCGAGGGTAACGGGGAAATAGAACGGTGGTCTCTAGCTGTGGATGTTCTCCCGAAGCAGTATAGAAAAGTTCATTTATTAGTTATATTTGGTGAATCCAATAGGGTGAGGCGAACCTAACGTTGGAAGGGTGTTTTGCCACTGTCATACAAGATGTCTAATGACATACAACCTCGTGTCATCATAAGACAGGGTTGTGCTCATCCACTTGCTGAGTATATCTATGGGCACTACCTATATATTCTTGGTGTTTGTTTGAAGTATAATTCTCAATTAGAGACAGTGGAGATAATGATAAGTCAAGAGAAGACTCACCATTGGGAAGAATATGATAGTAATCTCCTCGTTTTTCTTTGGGGTCTATTAGGTAAACCAAGGATAATTCTGTGGCCATATGATATCTATCACAACCTAGAAGCATGGCCTCCCATGTACGAAGGTTTCCTTAAGCACTTTCCAAAGATTCTAATTTCCAAAACAGTTTTTGGCTATACCTTTATGTAAGGTGTCATTGTGAGGTGATGTCCACGGTTGGAACATGAGTCACATTTGGTATATATTTGTATCCAAACTCACAGCATATGTGTTGTTGTATTTTGCACAACAATTGTTGTAATAAAGTTATAGTTATTTTCTGTACCATGTATTTGGCGACTCAGAATAGGTTGGATGGAATGGACCTATTTTGGGGTCGTTACATTCGACATACATTTTGGTGGAGCAATATGAAAAGAGAGATCGCGGAGTTTATCTCGAGATGTTTAACTTGTCAACGTGTAAAAGCGGAGCATCAAGTACCAAAGGGTCCATTGCAACCACTTGAGATTCCGAAATGGAAGTGGGAACACATTACTATGGATTTTGTTACAGGTCTTCCCAAGGTTTCTCAAGGCATAGATGCGATTTGGGTTATTGTTGATAGATTAACCAAGTCCGCTCATTTCTTGCCGATACGTGAGACTTATTCCCTTGAACGTCTTGCTAGTATGTACGTGAACGAGATTGTGAGATTGCATGGCATGCCAGTATCCATAGTTTCGGATCGTGACCCAAGATTCACTTCACAATTTTGGGTTAGCTTGCAGAAAGCTATGGGCACGGATTTACGATTCAGTTCAGCATACCATCCTCAAACGGACGGACAATCAGAGAGGACTATTCAAACTCTTGAAGATCTATTAAGACTTTGTGTCTTAGATCTCAAAGGGAGTTGGGATAAGTACCTACCATTGGTGGAATTCTCCTACAACAACAGTTATCAGGCGAGCATAGGTATGGCTCTATTTGAGGCGTTGTATGGAAGAAAATGTCGTTCTCCAGTATGCTGGGACGAGGTGGGTGAAGCAACATTGTTGGGACCAGAATTGGTACGCATTACTACAGAGAAGATCCAAACGATTCGACAACGTATACAAACGGCACAGGATCGACAAAAGAGTTATGCGGATCTTCATCGGAAGGACGTAGAATTTAATATTGGGGATCATGTATTGTTACGTGTTGCACCATGGAAGGGAGTTACAAGATTTGGGAAGAGAGGAAAGCTCAATCCAAGATTTGTTGGTCCATTTGAGATTCTTGAGCGAATAGGAAATGTGGCATATAGACTCGCATTACCTCCAAGCATGTCTCGTGTTCATAATGTTTTTCACATATCTATGCTTCGTAAATATGTTAAAGACCCGAACCACATTATTGAGTTAGAACCAGACGAGATAGCTGAAGATTTAACGTACGAGGAGGTACCTGTTAAGATCTTGGATAGGAAAGAGCATGTCCTACGCACGAAGGTTATACCACAAGTTAAGGTTTTGTGGAGAAACTATGCTATTGAAGAAATGACCTGGGAGTTGGAATCAGAAATGAAAGCGAGGTATCCTCACCTTTTTGAACAATCAGGTACGTACGTCAATTTCGAGGACGAAATTTCATAAGGAGGGGAGGTTGTAAGACCCCAACTTATTAATGAATAAAATCAAATTTTCTCTAAATATTATTGTGAATAATAAGGGGTTAATTTGATATAATACTTTGGTTATGGGTGAAATGTACAAATTTTGCAAAATAAGCAAGTGGTTATAAAATATTTATTTTTGGTCGGTGAATATTCGGTTGGTCGTGGAATATTCTTGCTGTCGGGGAATATTCGTACGACGACGCAGCCTTGTGTGCGCCCCATAACGGAAAGCGATTGGATGAAGAAAACGACAAGTATAAGTTGTTTATAAATAACGGCGTAGTTGTTACCGTTAATACTGTTGGAATACCCGGTGGTTAAAATACAGTAGCACACGGTATTGCACCAATTATTGATTCTTACGTAAGAAGGCACTACTCAATAATTATTACAGTAGTTATTATTCAATATTTTATTTTATTGATTCAATAATTGCTGCGTTGATATTTTATATTATTGTTGTTTCAATAATTGTTGCTGCACAGTATTTTCATTTATCAGATTAATAATTCATATTATTTGAATAATATTATTAGATAACATTATTGGCAATGTCTAGAAAGTTCTATCTAAGGAGAGGTTTGGTCATCTAATTGCGCGCCAGTAAGGAGAAATCCTTATTGGAAAGCCCCCTCTTTCTTGGGAACGGCCTGGTTGTCATAAATGTGATTCTGTAATATTATTTGTGAATAATTAATTATTGATTAATATGATAAGGAAATATTTATTTTATGTGGATATAAATGAGGGATATATTTTTGTGGTTAAAAATGAAGGAGTTAATGTTGAGGTTTTTGTCAGTATTTTTGTCGGAATGGAGGTATTAAAAATCAGGGTTTTTGAGATAGTTTGCGGGGGTTATAATTTTTAATCCGACCGTTGGATCGTGGTAATTTTTGGATATGTTATACATATATAAGTTGAGTATATGTCCACAAATTTTGAACCGTTAAAAATGAACGTATGATTTATTATGAATTTTACGAGATGACTGGTTCAGAAATTGTTGAATTTTCGGAGTTTATCATTTTGATGGAAAATTCTAGAATTGGTGGGCCCCACTTGTGGTTGGTGAAGAAATGTGCTGAATTATATTTCAAATGTGGTGGGTGGGAATAGTAGCAGGTAAAGCCATCAGGTTGCAGGTCAAACCTACCAAAATTTTCCTATAAATAGAGGGCTAAGTTAGAATTGAAAATCACACCAGAAACAAGTTTTCTCTCTTTCTCTCTCTAGATTATTGAGTGTATTTTGTGAGTATTTAGATACTTTGAGAGTTTCTATTCATCAGAGCAAGTTTCTTTCAGCCTTATACCGGTATTCCGACCAGAAGTACTGATATTTTGAGGTAAGGGATATTATTTTCTTCTTAATGATATTATTTTCTTCAATATCATTATGCTGAAATATTGATATGAGTTTTTATCAAATTTGGAACTTTTTGTGTCGGGGATTACTATTCACGTATACGGCACTATTCACGTATACGGCACTATTCACGAATACGGCACTATTCACCGAAAAATAAAATTTTTCCTTTTTATCCAAGATGTCTATTATGGTTACTATCTTTGATTGTATCCATGTTTTGATCTTTATTTTTGAATTCTACTTCACAATTGATTATTATGAAGTATTATTGATCTTGGATAAACTGTTATACGAATCCCTACTATTTGTCCTTCTGTCTCATTGGATTCGTTCTCTTTAAGATATTTTTCATCATCCTCAGTCCTAAATGATGATATTACTGAATATCTTTGGCCTGTAGTGCAAAGATGTATAATTACTTGATGAATATCTTTGGCCTGTAGTGCAAAGATGAACAGGTGTTGAGATGAACATGACCGACTGATGATACAAATGAATATCTTTGGCCTGTAGTGCAAAGATGAATATTTGGTTAAAGATGATTATTAATTGATGTTACAGGGATAAAATATTGATGATGGACTTTTAAATCTTAGAAGATAGTAGAATTCTTTCTCTACTTGACTCTTCTAATGGTTTGCTGTTTCCGCTGCAGTTGTTGATCTAAAACTTGTTGTCGATTATATTTTATCAGATTTTTCCCTGTTGAAGACTAACGATAATTTGTTGTATATTATCTTAGTCATAATATTGTTTACTGGGCTAGTTGAGCTCACCCTTTTCCTTTTTGTTCCATTTTTCTTCTCAGGAGTTGAGAACATAGCAGGATCTAGTCGGGGTATAGAGTGATGGTTCTAGAAAGATGTATTAGCAGTCCTCACTATTTCTGTAAAATAGTATTTGAATAATTGTAATGAGGATTTATTTGAGTGTGAATATTGTCTAGAAGACAATATTTGTATTTAAACTCACAGTATGTGTTGTCGTATTTTGCACGACAATTGTATTATTGAAGTTGTAGTTTGCTTTCTGTACCATGTATTTGGCGACTCAGAATGGGTGTTGTATACCTATTCTGGGGGCGTCACATTAAAATATATTGACCATGTCACAACCTAATTTGAAATAAATGGTATTGTTGAAGTTGAATTATTATATCATACCCCGTCTATTACAAGAAAATGTCATATTTATAATTTTTATATTTCACAAAAAAATTCATTTTCTACTAACAATAATATAAAATAATAATTTCGATTTAAAAAAAATTTCATTGTCATTTTCCTATCAAGTCATTATTACTAAACTAACAATTTATATTTTTTAACAAATAACAAAATAAACAAATTTATTACTTTTAATTTATAAATATAATAAATGAGATTTTTTTTATGAAAGATAAGAAATATAAAATGATATTAAAATATTTCTTATCTCTATTTATACCATTAGTTATATTTGAAACCCTTAACGCTATTCTCTCTTTTTAACCATTTCTCCTTTTTCTCTCCTCTTATTTGCTATAATATTAACTCCTTTCTTTTGGAATTTTTACTTTGAGAGGAATAAGATAGAGAGTGAGAGAAAGTGATATATATATATATATATATATATATATATATATATATATATATATATATATTGTTTGATTTCCTCTATCTCTTTCTCCTGTGTTCATCTTCTTCCTTTCTCAAATATTTTGAAATTTTTGAAAGTCTTTAGAGATGAGGTCAAACTTTAGATATGAGTATCTCTTCTTCTAAAATCTGTCAAACTCTACCATTTGATAAAAATCTAAAAAATATATGACTTTTTGATTACAAAACTATTTTTATAGACTTTGTAAAAGTCTCAAATAAATACCACCTAACTTTTAAAGATATTACAAAAGTTATAATTGAATACCAATAAATTTTTATAAACTCTTTAAATGTCTTGATTGAATACAACCAAACTTTTAAAGTATTTAAAAGTCTTTAAAAATCTTAACTGAATATACCCTCCTAAATAAAACTTCTAATTTATACTGAGCTAACTTTTTGTGTCAAATTAATGCTACGTTTGGATTGAAGAAAATTATGTTTAGTTGCGATTGGAATGGATTGAACCATTATTATTATTTTTTTTGAACTGAAATTTAACATTCTTGCCCAAAATTTTATTCCCAAAGTCTTACGAGTACTTTTTTTTATCATCGAACCATGAGGGTCTTGAGACAATGAGAGAAGGTATGGGTGATATAGAAAAATAAATATTTTATTCTCCTAGAAAGTTGTAAACGATAAATAAATTGAAAAGATTTTTTTTTTCTAAAACGACAATCTTTTAAAAAAGGAGAGAGCACTTGTGAACAACTTTAAAAAGAGTTATATCAAGGGACGGATCCGGAGGGAGTATCGTTTTAGAAAAGTGTTTTTATCGTTTGAAAATTTTAAGTAAGTATTAATTGCACAGTTTTCAATATTATCTCAAATATTAAATATAATTTTAGTTTTCTCACTATTTTTTGTCCAATAAATAACACTTTTTTTTTATTATAAAAACAAATAATATTAATAATTAATATTATATAATTATTTTTTTAATATTTATATATAATTTTAATACGATATATATTAATGGAAGGAGGGAGTATACTATTATTGTTGTTTTAATTATTGGAGCCGGCATTTACTTATGCAAACTAAGTACATGCCACCAAACATTTATAATAAGGCGTTATAATTAATACTATAATAATCTAATGAGATATATAGCGGATGCCATTACAACTGTTGATGACTTCGCCTTGAAAATAATTGAAAAAGACCCTGCCCCTAATACCAAAAGCATATTCATATTCTCTTGGACCTAATTAATTTAATTAGGAGTCATATATAAAGAGAGATTAATAATTTGTGCTTTCAAAAGTATTCATATTTTATTATTAAAAAAGTATATTAAAAAGTGGTATTTTATTTCAAATAGTCCCTTATATAACAATAATAAAACTTCTTCCTCTGCACGAATTAAAAAATAATGTGATCATCCATTTAGATTCTTTTTGTTATATAATTTATTTATATTTACAAAATAACATATCTTGCTTGTAATTACTAAGACTTGATTAATACGTTTAAAATATTCATAATTTTATACATTAAAAAGAAATAAATTAATATAAATTTTGAATTTAAAAATGATAACTCTAATTGATTTCAGAAAATCAGAATGAAATTTTAATAATTGAAATTTTATATAAATATTTTCTTAGGATAAGAGTACATATATAAGTAATTGGAATTGAAACTCTCCCACCAGTTAATAATAGAACATCAATATTGTGGAGACAATCGATCACATGTCCCCCATTCCATCAACTTTGTCAATATCCTACAATCCAAATGCCATATTCACTATCCGGATCCGGTTAACATTAAGTTTATTTTTTGGCAACTTAGTTAATTGGTCAATAGAGTACTGACACACATAGAGTTTCGCATGTGAGTCAGCACTCTATTGGCCAATTGACCAACTTACCCAAAAATAAACTTTATGTTAACCACTGCCCCCAGTCCCACTGCCCACTCCTCTCCAAAATAAAATCATATCAATTTAAACTGTACTTAATTATAGTTCCTCATCTATTTGGATGAGAAACTCACTCAATTATAATGGCTTTTGTAAGACCCCAACTTTTATAAATAAAGATGAATTTTCTATAAATTTCATTTTTGAATATTATGGAGTTAATTTGATATAATGTTATAGTTGTGGGTAATATTTATAAATTTTGCAAAGTACGCAAGTTGTTATATAATATTCGATTGGTCGGGGAATATTCGTTTTAACAGGGAATATTCGTACAACGACACAATCATTGGTGGACCACACAACAGAATTATTGTCGGATTGAGAAAACGACAAAAATATTTTATTAAAAATAACGGCCGAAGTTTTACCATTGTTACTGTTGAACTACTCGGTAGTAAAAGTACAGTAATACGTGTGGTTGCATAGTAGCACACGGTATTGATTATTAATGCTTATGGGAGAAGTCACTCAGTTTGATTCTATTATTGTCAGTTAATAATATGAATTATTTAGCGATAATGACGTTTTGTTTTATTCGTATTATTAACGTAATAAAACAGAAACATCTTTTTATATAAAACAAAATACTTTATTAAAGTTATTCTATAAATAGAATATATTATATTTTATTTAAAAGATTTTTCTTTAAATATGGACCGTCAGATTAAAGTAATCAATCTGGACCGTTCATGGATTAGTTACTATGCATTCTATTTTTCTATAAATAGCAGCTCATTCCTTCATTATTTCTTACGAATTCACTGAACTCTAGAGAGAGAAACTATAGAGAGAAACTATAGAGAGAGAGAAGAAGAGTATTCTACTACTTAATTACTTCCTTACTTCAGCTCTTCTTTAAAACGGTAAGGGGTGTTATTCTTTCTTATTCATGAAGAGAACTGTTGTTACTCCATTTATTATTATTCTGTTGGAATAACCTGTATACGCGGTCTACCCTATACTTGGTGACATTCTTCTATTATTCTGTTGGAACATCCTGTCTGCGTGTTTTACACCGGACCTGGTTCCGTTTTTATTATTATTCTGTTGGAACATCCTGTCTGTGTATTTTACACCGGACCTGGTTCCGTTTTTATTATTATTCTGTCGGAATATCCTGTCTGTGCGTTTACGCCGGACCTGGTTCCATTATTTATTATTCTGTCAGAATATCCTTTCTGTGCGTTTACGCCGGACCTGGTTCCATTATTTATTATTCTGTTGGAATAACCTGTCTGTGCGGTCTATCGCATGCATGGTGATTTCTTTTGTTATTCCATTCTTTATTATACTCAGTTGGTTAAGTTTTGACTTCTATACTCCATGAAATTTGTGGAATATCCTTGACATTTGCGCTTCATCTAGTATCTATTCATGAAAATATTCTCCTGATCATTCTTGAATTTTACTCCACAAAGTAGTATCATGTTGACAATTTGGACGTTGTTAATTCTTGGATAAATTAATTCTTGAACTTGTTTTATTGAATTCTTATATCATTGTCATCATCCTCATGTTTATATTCTGTTGAAAGTCATCTGTGGCCTGTAGTGCATAGATGGACTTGGTATGATTATGACCAGGGATTATTCGGTGTAATCATGACCGTAATGTTACGAATGATGTGGTAAAAGTCCTCATTGGCCCGTAGTGCATTGATGGACAGTTGTTGGCATGATCATGACCATTAATGAATATACGAATATCCTTGGCCGTAGTGCAGGGGTGATTCGATGATGTGGATTATTTTATTAAGCTGAGTCCCAGCGATCACAGTGTTGAAAAATCTTTTAAATCATAAAAGATAGTAGAGTTTAATTTCTACTTGATTCTCTTAATGGATTGCTTGTTCCGCTACAGTTAAACTTGATGTCTATTATATTTTATCAGTTTAACATTGTTGAAGGCTAATGATAATTTATTCTACATTATCTTAGTCATAATATTTCTTACTGGGCTAGTTGAGCTCACCCTTTCTTTCACTGTTCTCTTCAGGAAATGAGAACGTAGCTGGGGCAAGTCGGGGAACGGAGTGATGGTTCGAATGATAGTATTAGTTAGTAGTCCTCACTATTCTATGTAATGGTGTGTTAATAAATGTAACGAGGACTCCTTTTGAGTATGAATACTCTCTAGAAGATAATATTTGTATTCAAACTCACAGTTTATGTTTTGTCGCATTGTACACGACAGTTGTATTAGTAAGTTGTATTTTGTATTCTGTACTATGTATCTGACGACCCAAGATGGGTGATGTATACCTAATTTTGGGGGCGTCACAGTTGGTATCAGAGCTTAGGGATATGATCCCTAGCTAAGATGTGAGAATAGAACTAGGAGGGGAGAGACGGGGAATTCCTTCGCTAGTATGACCTACCTAAGTTTATTTGCATGGTATTTAATTGGTCGGTCATAATATAAGGATAATATATGACATATCAATTAACTTTTATTTTGTGGCAGTATCTGAAAATGACATCTGAGAATGTTGAGAATAGCAATGGAGCACAGGCGATTATTGATTCACCACATATCAATAATCAGGATAATGTTCATCAGGAAGGTGACAATCCTCATGCAAACAACAACACTGACCAGATGATGAATGATGGAATGTTCAGAGGTTTTATGCAATTCATGCAACAACAGGTGAAAGCAGCTCCTGTCCACAACGTAGGTGGAAATACTGGAAACTCTCAGGCGGTCACCGCTAAACAGTTTAAGGAGCTGGGACCACCGGAGTTTAAGGGAGAACCCAAACCACTTGTAGCTGAAACATGGATAAAACAGATCACCAAGATATTTGATGTCTTGGGTTGCTCCGAGGAGCAAAAGGTTCCCCTTGCCGCCTTTATGTTGCGAGGAGAGGCAGATTACTGGTGGGAATTGATAAAGCGTACTCAACCTACCGCACTAAAGATGACCTGGGAGAAGTTCCAAGAGCTGTTTAACGACAAATACTTTCCCGAGAGTATTCGTCACATGAAGGAGGTGGAGTTCATCAAATTGGAGCAGAATAATATGACCGTGCCGCAGTACGAGGCAAAATTTGCGGAGTTATCCCGGTTTGCGTCCCACCTGGTGGATAATGAAGAAAGAATGACGCGGATGTTTTTAAGAGGTTTGAAGCCGGAGATACGTCAACATCTTGTTTCTCATAAACTATGTTTATATTCAAATGTTGTAAATAGGGCTCAGTTGGTGGAGCGCGATAACGAGACAACGCAACCAAAAGAGAGCAGTCGGCAAAATGATAATACCAGTGAGTGCAGTCATCGAAGCGGTGACAACAAGCGTGGAGGGAATCAACAGGCCAGAAATGGTTACCACTTCGGTGGTAATCAGGGCCAAAACAATAAGAATGGGCATTTCAAGAAGAGGAGATTCAACAATGATGAAAAGACGTCAGCACCAGCACCTATCGTTAAGGAAGGAGAACGACCACCTATCATATGTTTCAAATGCGGAGGGGAGGGGCACATCAGTCCAAACTACGCGATGCCGTCCAAAGCATGTTATAATTGTGGAAGAGAAGGTCATTTAGCCCAATTTTGTCGTTTACCGAAGACAAATTCAGCTAGGATGGAGGCACCAAAGGCCGTCCCAGAAAAGTCAAAACCGGTTGTGCAAGGGAGAGCGTTTGTTGTAAACTCCCAGAGAGCAAGGAACCCGAATGAGGTCATCACGGGTAAGCTTATCATAAACTCTAACGAAATCTATACTTTATTTGATACCGGTTCTACCCATTCTTTTATTTCTCCTACTTGCGCTCATCGATTAAATTTGATTCCGGAGAAATTAGACTTTGACTTAGCAGTTAAAACTCCATTGGGAGAAACCTTCATTACATCCACGGTTTATAAGTCTTGTTTGGTTCAAGTTGGTACCCACACATTACCTGTCGATCTGATTTCATTAAAAATACTTGCATTTGACGTGATTCTAGGGATTGATTGGTTAACTACTTATCATGCAAAAATTGATTATTTTCGTAAGGTTGTTAGCTTTCATATTCCTAATCGACCTATTATGCGAATTCAAGCAACCAAACCATTAAAATCAATCGCTGTCATCTCAAGTCATAAAGCTATTCGTTTATTGAAAAACGGCTGTCAAGCTTTCTTAGCTCATGTTACGGATCTAAACAAAAATACGTCAGCCTTGAATGATATTTCTGTTGTTAATAAATTTCCTGACGTATTTCCCGAAGAATTTCCTGGCCTACCCCAGAGCATGAATTTGAATTTTGTATCGACCTTGAACCCGGTACAAAACCCATTTCTAAAGCCCCATATCGAATGGCTCCTATTGAACTTCAGGAGTTAAAGACCCAACTGCAGGAATTGTTAGACATTGGTTTTATTCGTCCTAGTACTTCTCCTTGGGGTTCTCCTGTTCTGTTCGTGAAGAAGAAAGATGGGAGTATGCGACTTTGTATTGATTATCGGGAGTTGAATCATGTCACCATCAAAAATAGGTACCCATTGCCACGTATTGATGACCTGTTTGACCAGTTGCAAGGAGCACAATTCTTTTTAAAGATCGATATTCATTCTGGATATCATCAGCTGAAGGTTAGAACTGAGGATATTCCAAAGACTGCCTTCAAAACTCGGTATGGGCATTATGAATTCTTAGTTATGTCTTTTGAATTGACTAATGCTCCTGCTGCCTTCATGGATATGATGAACAAGGTATTCAAGGAATATTTGGATCACTTTGTGGTCGTCTTTATTGATGACATCTTTGTTTATTCCAAAAGCCGTGAAGATCATGAGCAACACTTGAGGTTGGTACTCTAAAAGCTTCGTGAATACAAACTTTATGCCAAGTTGAAGAAATACGAGTTCTGGCTGGAAGAGGTAGCATTCCTTGGGCACGTAGTATCAAGTCGTGGAATATCGGTTGACCCGGTAAAGATTGAAGCTATTCAAAGCTGGGAGCAACCTAAATCAGTGACCGAGGTACGTAGCTTTCTTGGTTTAGCTGGTTATTATCGGAGATTCGTGGAAGGATTTTCTCGAATCGCTACTCCCTTAACTCAGCTGACTCGGAAAGATACAAAGTTTGGTTGGAGCGAAGAATGTGAGCAGAGTTTTCAAGAACTCAAGAGGAGACTCATTTCAGCACCTGTTCTAACAATACCATCTGGCTCGGAGGGATTTGTCATCTACAGTGATGCTTCGAGCAAAGGGTTGGGATGCGTTCTCATGCAACATGGAAAAGTCATAGCCTATGCATCAAGACAACTCAAGGAATATGAGAGGAATTATTCTACTCATGATCTAGAGTTGGCAGCTGTTATCTTTGCACTTAAAATTTGGAGGCATTTCTTGTATGGGAAGAAGGTGGAGATCTTTACGGATCATAAAAGTCTCAAATATTTCTTCACTCAAAAGGAACTCAACATGCGACAACGACGTTGGCTTGAACTGTTGAAAGATTATGATCATACCATTCAATATCATCCTGGAAAAGCGAACGTGGTAGCTGACGCATTGAGTAGAAGATCATATGCGGGTACAAGTGCAATATTAACAACGCAAAGGCCCATTTTGTGTGACTTGCAAAGGATGGAGATAGAGTTAAAGACTCCAGGGACCCATGTGATGATGTCGAATATACGAGTAGAACCAACTTTAATCAATAAGGTTAAAGCTGCTCAAGCTACAGACCTGGAGCTGATGCGTATGAGGAAGAAAGTGCAAGAAGGTGCTATGCCGGAAGCAAGAATCGATGAAGAAGGAATACTTCGAGTCAACTCCAGACTTTGTGTTCCTAACAACCTTGATTTAATGTATGAAATCATGATGGAGGCGCACAACACACCGTTTGCAATCCATATTGAAAGTACAAAAATGTATCATGATCTTCGTCATACATTTTGGTAGAGCAATATGAAGAGAGAGATAGCGCTGTTTATCTCAAGGTGTCTAACTTGTCAACGAGTCAAAGCGGAGCATCAAGTACCAAAAGGTCCATTGCAACCACTTGAAATTCCAGAATGGAAGTGGGAGCACATTACCATGGATTTCGTTACCGGTCTTCCTAGGGTTTCTCAAGGTATTGATGCGATTTGGGTCATTGTTGATAGATTGACCAAGTCTGCTCATTTCTTACCGATACGAGAAACTTATACACTTGAACGTCTTGCTCGTATGTACATAAACGAGATTGTAAGACTGCATGGTATGCCAGTATCCATAATTTCTGATCGAGACCCAAGATTCACTTCACGATTTTGGGTTAGTTTACAAAAAGCTATGGGCACGGATTTACGATTTAGTTCGGCATATCATCCTCAGACGGACGGACAATCAGAGAGGACTATTCAAACTCTAGAAGATTTATTAAGACTCTGTGTCTTTGACTTCAAGGGAAGTTGGGACAAGTTCTTACCATTGGTAGAGTTTTCCTACAACAACAGTTATCAAGCAAGTATTGGCATGACTCCATTCGAAGCATTGTATGGAAGAAAATGTCGTTCTCCAGTATGCTGGGGTGAGGTGGGTGAAGCAACGTTATTGGGACCGGAGTTGGTATGTATGACTACAGAAAAGATTCAAACGATCCGACAACGTATAAAAACCTCACAAGATCGACAAAAGAGTTATGCTGATCTTCATCGAAAGGACGTGAAATTTGATGTAGGAGATCATGTGTTCTTACGTGTTGCTCCATGGAAAGGAGTTACGAGATTTGGAAAGAGAGGAAAGCTCAATCCTCGATTCATCGGTCCATTTTTAATCCTCAATCGAGTAGGAACTGTGGCTTATAGACTCTCTTTATCGCCAAGTATGTCTCGTGTTCATAACGTTTTTCACATATCCATGTTACGCAAATATGTGGAAGACCCGAACCACATTATTGAGTTAGAACCGGACGAAATAGCGGAGGATTTGACGTATGAAGAAATTCCTGTTCAAATCTTGGATAAGAAGGAACATATTCTACGCTCCAAGGTTATACCTCAAGTCAAAGTTTTGTGGAGAAACCACGATGTTGAGGAAATGACTTGGGAGTTAGAATCTGAAATGAAATCAAGGTATCCTTACCTCTTCGACATACCAGGTACGTACCCTAATTTCGAGGGCAAAATTTCATAAGAAGGGGAGGTTGTAAGACCCCAACTTTTATAAATAAAGATGAATTTTCTATAAATTTCATTTTTGAATATTATGGAGTTAATTTGATATAATGTTATAGTTGTGGGTAATATTTATAAATTTTGCAAAGTACGCAAGTTGTTATATAATATTCGATTGGTCGGGGAATATTCGTTTTAACAGGGAATATTCGTACAACGACACAATCATTGGTGGACCCCACAACGGAATTATTGTCGGATTGAGAAAACGACAAAAATATTTTATTAAAAATAACGGCGGAAGTTTTACCATTATTACTGTTGAACTACTCGGTAGTAAAAGTACAGTAATACGTGTGGTTGCATAGTAGCACACGGTATTGATTATTAATGCTTATGTGAGAAGTCACTCAGTTTGATTCTATTATTGTCAGTTAATAATATGAATTATTTAGCGATAATGACGTTTTGTTTTATTCGTATTATTAACGTAATAAAACAGAAACATCTTTTTATATAAAACAAAATACTTTATTAAAGTTATTCTATAAATAGAATATATTATATTTTATTTAAAAGATTTTTCTTTAAATATGGACCGTCAGATTAAAGTAATCAATCTGGACCGTTCATGGATTAGTTACTATGCATTCTATTTTTCTATAAATAGCAGCTCATTCCTTCATTATTTCTTACGAATTCACTGAACTCTAGAGAGAGAAACTATAGAGAGAAACTATAGAGAGAGAGAAGAAGAGTATTCTGCTACTTAACTACTTCCTTACTTCAGCTCTTCTTTAAAACGGTAAGGGGTGTTATTCTTTCTTATTCATGAAGAGAACTGTTGTTACTCCATTTATTATTAATATGTTGAAATAACCTGTATACGCGGTCTACCCTATACTTGGTGACATTATTCTATTATTCTGTTGGAACATCCCGTCTGCGTGTTTTACACCGGACCTGGTTCCGTTTTTATTATTATTCTGTTGGAACATCCTGTCTGTGTGTTTTACACCGGACCTGGTTCCGTTTTTATTATTATTCTGTCGGAATATCTTGTCTGTGCGTTTACGCCGGACCTGGTTCCATTATTTATTATTCTGTCGGAATATCCTGTCTGTGCGTTTACGCCGGACCTGGTTCCATTATTTATTATTCTGTTGGAATAACCTGTCTGTGCGGTCTATCGCATGCATGGTGATTTCTTTTGTTATTCCATTCTTTATTATACTCAGTTGGTTAAGTTTTGACTTCTATACTCCATGAAATTTGTGGAATATCCTTGACATTTGCGCTTCATCTAGTATCTATTCATGAAAATATTCTCCTGATCATTCTTGAATTTTACTCCACAAAGTAGTATCATGTTGACAATTTGGACGTTGTTAATTCTTGGATAAATTAATTCTTGAACTTGTTTTATTGAATTCTTATATCATTGTCATCATCATCATGTTTATATTCTGTTGAAAGTCATCTGTGACCTGTAGTGCATAGATGGACTTGGTATGATTATGACCAGGGATTATTCGGTGTAATCATGACCGTAATGTTACGAATGATGTGGTAAAAGTCCTCATTGGCCCGTAGTGCATTGATGGACAGTTGTTGGCATGATCATGACCATTAATGAATATACGAATATCCTTGGCCGTAGTGCAGGGGTGATTCGATGATGTGGATTATTTTATTAAGCTGAGTCCCAGCGATCACAGTGTTGAAAAATCTTTTAAATCATAAAAGATAGTAGAGTTTATTTTCTACTTGATTCTCTTAATGGATTGCTTGTTCCGCTACAGTTAAACTTGATGTCTATTATATTTTATCAGTTTAACATTGTTGAAGGCTAATGATAATTTATTCTGCATTATCTTAGTCATAATATTTTTTACTGGGCTAGTTGAGGTCACCCTTTCTTTCACTGTTCTCTTCAGGAAATGAGAACGTAGCTGGGGCAAGTCGGGGAACGGAGTGATGGTTCGAATGATAGTATTAGTTAGTAGTCCTCACTATTCTATGTAATGGTGTGTTAATAAATGTAACGAGGACTCCTTTTGAGTATGAATACTCTCTAGAAGATAATATTTGTATTCAAACCCACAGTTTATGTTTTGTCGTATTGTACACGACAGTTATATTAGTAAGTTGTATTTGTATTCTGTACTATAAATAAAATATATTATATTTTATTATGCATAGTGTTGTATAGTATTTTGCATAGTGTTGCATAGTGTTTACATAGTAAAAATCTTTTTATATAAATAGAATATATTATATTTTATTTAAAAGATTTTTCTTTAAATATGGACCGTCAGATTAAAGTAAATCAATCTGGACCGTTCATGGATTAGTTACTATGCATTCCATTTTCCTATAAATAGAAGCTCATTCCTTCATTATTTTCTTACGAATTCACTGAACTCTAAAGAGAGAAACTATAGAGAGAGACTATATAGAGATAGAAGAAAAGTTTCTGCTACTGCACTACTCTTATATCCAGTTCTTTTACGGTAAGGGATATTATTCTTTTGTATTCAAGAAAAGAACTTCTGTTATTCCATTTCTTGATTATTCTGTTGGAATAACCTGTATATGCGGAATACCCTATACTTGGTGACATTCTTCTATTATTCTGTCATTGTTATTCCGTTGGAACATCCTGTCTGTGCTTTACGCCAGACCTGGTTCCGTCTTTATTATTCCGTCTTTATTATTCTGTTGGAATATCTTGTCTGTGTGTTTTACACCGGACCTGGTTCCGTCTTTATTATTCTGTTGGAACATCCTGTCGGTGTGATTTTCACCTGACCTGGTTCCATTATTATTATTCTATTAGAATAACCTGCCTATGCGAAGTACCGCATGCATGGTGATTTCTGTTGTTATTCCATTTCTTATTATTCTCAGTTGGTTAAAATTTTGACTTCTATACTCCATAAAATTAGTGGAATATCCTTGATATTTGCGCTTCATCTAGTATTTTTCATGAAAATATTTTTGTGATTGAATTTTACTCTACAAAGCAGTATCATGTTGACAATTTGGACGTTATTAACTCCTGGATAAATTAATTCTTGAACTTGTTTTATTAAATTCTTATATCATTGTCATCATCCTCATGTTTATATATGTTGAAAGTCATCTGTGGCCTGTAGGACATAGATGGACTTGGTGTGATTATGACCAGGGATTATTCGGTATAATCATGACCGTAATGTTATAAATGATGTGGCAAAAGTCCTCATTGGCCCGTAGTGCATTGATGGACAATTGTTGGCATGATCATGACCATTGATGAATACACAAATATCCTTGGCCCGTAGTGCATGGAATTTGTGGTCGTGACCCTAACGAATATCCTTGGCCGTAGTGCAGGGATGATGTGAATTATTTATTAAGCTGAGTCTCAGCGATAGCAGTGTTGAAAAACCTTTTAAATCATAAAAGATAGTAGAGTTTATTTTCTACTTGACTCTTTTAATGGATTGCTTTTTCCGCTGTAATTAAACTTGATGTCTATTATATTTTATCAGTTTAACATTGTTGAAGGCTGATGATAATTTATTCTGCATTATCTTAGTCATAATATTTCTTACTGGGCTAGTTGAGCTCACCCTTTCTTTGACTGTTCTCTTCAGGAAATGAGAACGTAGCTGGGACAAGTCGGGGAACGGAGTGATGGTCCGAATGATAGTATTAGTTAGTAGTCCTCACTATTCTATGTAATAGTGTGTTAATAAATGTAATGAGAACTCCTTTTGAGTATGAATACTCTCTAGAAGATAATATTTGTATTCAAACTCACAGTTTATATTTTGTCGTATTGTACACGACAGTTGTATTAGTAAGTTGTATTTGATTTCTGTACTTTGTATCTGACGACCCAAGATGGGTGATGTATACTTAATTTTGGGGGCGTCACATAGGGCTATAAACGAGTCAAACAGTTCGGGCTCGACTCGAAAAAATACGAACGAGAGTCTGATTCGTTAATAATATGATCTAAATCTGAGCATAAAAAATAGCACGAATAAAAATATGAGTAGAATCTGAGTAAGGTTATACTCGACTCGTTTAAAATTTAAATTACTCGAATTATCGATTATGATTTGATACATACTCGATTGATACATATTCGATTAAATAGTCTATACATTCTCTTATAATATATACAGAATTAAATCAAATTAGGATAATTAAATATTATTGTTTTGTTTTGTTTTTAATTTTAATTTTAATTGTGATTTTATATTTGTAAAGTATAATAGTAAATATATTTTCTCATTTCTAAGTAAAATAACAAATTCAATTTATAACTATATTTATTTTAAAGCTAGTTATTATGTGAAGACTCGAATTCGAGTTTGAATTTAAAACTCGCGAGTAGTTTGAATATAATTCGATCCGAGTCGAATCTGTGACGCCCCCAAAATTAGGTATACATCACCCATCTTGGGTCGTCAGATATATAGTACAAAATACAAATACAACTTACTAATACAACTGTCGTGTACAATACGACAAAACATAAACTGTGAGTTTGAACACAAATATTATCTTCTAGAGAGTATTCATACTCAAAAGGAGTCCTCATTACATTTATTAACACGCTATTACATAGAATAGTGAGGACTACTAACTAATACTATCATTCGAACCATCACTCCGTTCGCCGACTTGCCCCAGCTACGTTCTCATTTCCTGAAGAGAACAGTGAAAGAAAGGGTGAGCTCAACTAGCCCAGTAAGAAATATTATGACTAAGATAATGCAGAATAAATTATCATTAGCCTTCAACAATGTTAAACTGATAAAATATAATAGACATCAAGTTTAACTGCAGCGGAAAAAGCAATCCATTAAAAGAGTCAAGTAGAAAATAAACTCTACTATCTTTTATGATTTAAAAGGTTTTTCAACACTGCTATCGCTGAGACTCAGCTTAATAAATAATTCACATCATCCCTGCACTACGGCTAAGGATATTCGTTAGGGTCACGACCACAAATTCCATGCACTACGGGCCAAGGATATTTGTGTATTCACCAATAGTCATGATCATGTCAACAACTGTCCATCAATGCACTACGGGCCAATGAGGACTTTTACCACATCATTTGTAACATTACGGTCATGATTATACCGAATAATCCCTGGTCATAATCATACCAAGTTCATCTATGCACTACAGGCCACAGATGACTTTCAACATTTTATAAACATGAGGATGATGACAATGATATAAGAATTCAATAAAACAAGTTCAAGAATTAATTTATCCAGGAATTAATAACGTCCAAATTGTCAACATGATACTGCTTTGTGGAGTAAAATTCAAGAATGATCAGGAGAATATTTTCATGAATAGATACTAGATGAAACGCAATTATCAAGGATATTCCACAAATTTCATGAAATATAGAAGTCAAAACTTAACCAACGGAGTACAATAAAGAATGGAATAACAAAAAAAATCGCTATTCAAGAATGATCAGGAGAATATTTTCATGAATAGATACTAGATGAAACGCAATTATCAAGGATATTCCACAAATTTCATGGAGTATAGAAGTCAAAACTTAACCAACGGAGTACAATAAAGAATGGAATAACAAAAGAAATCACCATGCATGCGATAGACCGCACAGACAGGTTATTCTTAACAGAATAATAATAATGGAACCAGGTCCGGCGTAAACGCACAGACAGGATATTCCGACAGAATAATAAATAATGGAACCAGGTCCGGCGTAAACGCACAGACAGGATATTCCGACAGAATAATAAATAATGGAACCAGGTCCGGCGTAAACGCACAGACAGGATATTCCGACAGAATAATAAATAATGGAACCAGGTCCGGTGTAAAACACACAGACAGGATGTTCCAACAGAATAATAATAAAAATAGAACCAGGTCCGGTGTAAAACACACAGACAGGATGTTCCAACAGAATAATAGAAGAATGTCACCAAGTATAGGGTAGACCGCGTATACAGGTTATTCCAACAGAATAATAAGAAATGGAATAACAACAGTTCTCTTCATGAATAAGAAAGAATAACAACCCTTACCGTTTTAAAGAAGAGCCGAAGTAAGGAAGTAGTTAAGTAGCAGAATACTCTTCTTCTCTCTCTCTATAGTTTCTCTCTATAGTTTCTCTCTCTAGAGTTCAGTGAATTCGTAAGAAATAATGAAGGAATGAGCTGCTATTTATAGAAAAATAGAATGCATAGTAACTAATCCATGAACGGTCCAGATTGATTACTTTAATCTGACGGTCCATATTTAAAGAAAAATCTTTTAAATAAAATATAATATATTCTATTTATAGAATAACTTTAATAAAGTATTTTGTTTTATATAAAAAGATGTTTCTGTTTTATTACGTTAATAATACAAATAAAACAAAACGTCATTATCGCTAAATAATTCATATTATTAACTGACAATAATGGAATCAAACTGAGTGACTTCTCACATAAGCATTAATAATCAATACCGTGTGCTACTATGCAACCACACGTATTACTGTACTTTTACTACCGAGTAGTTCAACAGTAACAATGGTAAAACTTTCGCCGTTATTTTTAATAAAATATTTTTATCGTTTTCTCAATCCGACAATAATTCCGTTGTGGGGTTCACCAATGATTGTGTCGTTGTACGAATATTTCCTGTTAAAATGAATATTCCCCGACCAATCGAATATTATATAACAACTTGCGTACTTTGCAAAATTTATAAATATTACCCACAACTATAACATTATATCAAATTAACTCCATAATATTCAAAAATGATATTTATAGAAAATTCATCTTTATTTATAAAAGTTGGGGTCTTACAACCTCCCCTTCTTATGAAATTTCGCCCTCGAAATTAGGGTACGTACCTGGTATGTCGAAGAGATAAGGATACCTTGATTTCATTTCAGATTCTAATTCCCAAGTCATTTCCTCAACATCGTGGTTTCTCCACAAAACTTTGACTTGAGGTATAACCTTGGAGAGTAGAATATGTTCCTTCTTATCCAAGATTTGAACAGGTACTTCTTCATACGTCAAATCCTCCGCTATTTCGTCCGGTTCTAACTCAATAATGTGGTTCGGGTCTTCCACATATTTGCGTAACATGGATATGTGAAAAACGTTATGAACACGAGACATACTTGGCGGTAAAGCGAGTCTATAAGCCACAGTTCCTACTCGATCGAGGATTAAAAATGGACCGATGAATCGAGGATTGAGCTTTCCTCTCTTTCCAAATCTCGTAACTCCTTTCCATGGAGCAACACGTAAGAACACATGATCTCCTACATCAAATTCCATGTCCTTTCGATGAAGATCAGCATAACTCTTTTGTCGATCTTGTGAGGTTTTTATACGTTGTCGGATTGTTTGAATCTTTTCTGTAGTCATACGTACCAACTCCGGTCCCAACAACGTTGCTTCACCCACCTCATCCCAGCATACTGGAGAACGACATTTTCTTCCATACAATGCTTCGAATGGAGCCATGTCAATACTTGCTTGATAACTGTTGTTGTAGGAAAACTCCACCAATGGTAAGAACTTGTCCCAACTTCCCTTGAAGTCAAAGACACAGAGTCTTAATAAATCTTATAGAGTTTGAATAGTCCTCTCTGATTGTCCGTTCGTCTGAGGATGATATGCCGAACTAAATCATAAATCCGTGCCCATAGCTTTTTGTAAACTAACCCAAAATCGTGAAGTGAATCTTGGGTCTCGATCAGAAACTATGGATACTAGCATACCATGCAGTCTTACAATCTCGTTTATGTACATACGAGCAAGACGTTCAAGTGTATAAGTTTCTCGTATCGGTAAGAAATGAGCAGACTTGGTCAATCTATCAACAATGACCCAAATCGCATCAATACCTTGAGAAACCCTAGGAAGATCGGTAACGAAATCCATGGTAATGTGCTCCCACTTCCATTCTGGAATTTCAAGTGATTGCAATGGACCTTTTGGTACTTGATGCTCCGCTTTGACTCGTTGACAAGTTAGACACCTTGAGATAAACAGCGCTATCTCTCTCTTCATATTGCTCCACCAAAATGTATGACGAAGATCATGATACATTTTGGTACTTCCAGGATGGATTGCAAACGGTGTGTTATGCGCCTCCATCATGATTTCATACTTTAAATCAGGGTTGTTAGGAACACAAAGTCTGGAGTTGACTCGAAGTATTCCTTCTTCATCGATTCTTGCTTCCGGCATAGCACCTTCTTGCACTTTTTTCCTCATACGCATCAGCTCCAGGTCTGTAGCTTGAGCAGCTTTAACCTTATCGATTAAAGTTGGTTCTACTCGTATATTCGATATCATCACATGGGTCCTTGGAGTCTTTAACTCTATCTCCATCCTTTGCAAGTCACACAAAATGGGCCTTTGCGTTGTTAATATTGCACTTGTACCCGCATATGATCTTCTACTCAATGCGTCAGCTACCACGTTCGCTTTTCCAGGATGGTATTGAATGGTATGATCATAATCTTTCAACAGTTCAAGCCAACGTCGTTGTCGCATGTTGAGTTCCTTTTGAGTGAAGAAATATTTAAGGCTTTTATGATCCTTAAAGATCTCCACCTTCTCCTCATACAAGTAATGCCTCCAAATTTTAAGTGCAAAGACAACAGCTGCCAACTCTAGATCATGAGTAGGATAATTCCTCTCATATTCCTTGAGTTGTCTTGATGCATAGGCTATGACTTTTCCATGTTGCATGAGAACACATCCCAACCCTTTGCTCGAAGCATCACTGTAGATGACAAATCCCTCCGAGCCAGATGGTATTGTTAGAACAGGTGTTGAAATGAGTCTCCTCTTAAGTTCTTGAAAACTATGCTCACATTCTTCGCTCCAACCGAACTTTGTATCTTTCCGAGTCAGCTGAGTTAATGGAGTAGCGATTCGAGAAAATCCTTCCACGAATCTCCGATAATAACCAGCCAAACCAAGAAAGCTAAGTACTTCGGTCACTGATTTAGGTTGCTCCCAGCTTTGAATAGCTTCAATCTTTGCCGGGTCAACCGATATTCCACGACTTGATACTACATGCCCAAGGAATGCTACCTCTTCCAGCCAGAACTCGCATTTCTTCAACTTGGCATAAAGTTTGTATTCACGAAGCTTTTGGAGTACCAACCTCAAGTGTTGCTCATGATCCTCACGGCTTTTGGAATAAACAAGGATGTCATCGATAAAGACGACCACAAAGTGATCCAAATATTCCTTGAATACCCTGTTCATCATATCCATGAAGGCAGCAGGAGCATTAGTCAATCCAAAAGACATAACTAAGAATTCATAATGCCCATACCAAGTTCTGAAGGCAGTCTTTGGAATATCCTCAGTTCTAACCTTCAGCTGATGATATCCAGAACGAAGATCGATCTTTGAAAAGTTTTGTGCTCCTTGCAACTAGTCAAACAGGTCATCAATACATGGCAATGGGTACCTATTTTTGATGGTGACATGATTCAACTCCCGATAATCAATACAAAGTCGCATACTCCCATCTTTCTTCTTCACGAACAGAACAGGAGCACCCCAAGGAGAAGTACTAGGACGAATAAAACCAATGTCTAACAATTCCTGCAGTTGGGTCTTTAACTCCTGAAGTTCAATAGGAGCCATTCGATATGGGGCTTTGGAAATGGGTTTTGTACCGGGTTCAAGGTCGATACAAAATTCAATTTCACGCTCTGGGGGTAGGCCAGGAAGTTCTTCGGGAAATACGTCAGGAAATTTATTAACAACAAAAATATCATTCAAAGCTGACGTATTTTTGTTTAGATCTGTGACATGAGCTAAGAAAGCTTGACATCCGTTTTTTAATAAACGAATAGCTTTATGGCTTGAGATGACAGCGATTGATTTTAATGGTTTGGTTGCTTGAATTCGCATAATAGGTCGATTAGGAATATGAAAGCTAACAACCTTACGAAAACAATCAATTTTTGCATGATAAGTAGTTAACCAATCAATCCCTAGAATCACGTCAAATGCAAGTATTTTTAATGAAATAAGATCGACAGGTAATGTGTGGGTACCAACTTGAACCAAACAAGACTTATAAACCGTGGATGTAATGAAAGTTTCTTCCAATGGAGTTTCAACTGCTAAGTCAAAGTCTAATTTCTCCGGAATCAAATTTAATCGATGAGCGCAAGTAGGAGAAATAAAAGAATGGGTAGAACCGGTATCAAATAAAGTATAGACTTCGTTAGAGTTTATGATAAGCTTACCCGTGATGACCTCATTCGGGTTCCTTGCTCTCTGGGAGTTCACAACAAACGCTCTCCCTTGCACAACCGGTTTTGACTTTTCTGGGACGGCCTTTGGTGCCTCCATCCTAGCTGAATTTATCTTCGGTAAACGACAAAATCGGGCTAAATGACCTTCTCTTCCACAATTATAACATGCTTTGTATGGCATCGCGCAGTTTGGACTGATGTGTCCCTCCCCTCCGCATTTGAAACATATGATAGGTGGCCGTTCTCCTTCCTTAACGACATGTGCTGGTGCTGACGTCTTTCCATCATTGTTGAATCTCCTCTTCTTGAAATGCCCATTCTTATTGTTTTGGCCCTGATTACCACCGAAGTGGTTACCATTTCTAGCCTGTTGATTCCCTCCACGCTTGTTGTCACCGCTTCGATGACTGCTCTCACTGGTATTATCATTTTGTCGACTGCTCTCTTTTGGTTGCGTTAACTCGTTATCGCGCTCCACTAACTGAGCCCTATTCACAACATCTGAATACAAACACAGTTTATGAGAAACAAGATGTTGACGTATCTCCGACTTCAAACCTCTTAAAAACATCCGCGTCATTCTTTCTTCATTATCCACCACGTGGGACGCAAACCGGGATAACTACGTAAATTTTGCCTCGTACTGCGACACGGTCATATTATTCTGCTCCAATTTGATGAACTCCACCTCCTTCATGTGACGAATACTCTCGGGAAAGTATTTGTCGTTAAACAGCTCTTGGAACTTCTCCCAAGACATCTTCAGTGCGGTAGGTTGAGTACGTTTTATCGATTCCCACCAGTAATCTGCCTCTCCTCGCAACATAAAGGCGGCAAAGGGAACCTTTTACTCCTCGGAGCAACCCAAGACATCAAATATCTTGGTGATCTGCTTTATCCATGTTTCAGCTACAAGTGGTTTGGGTTCTCCCTTAAACTCCGGTGGTCCCAGCTCCTTAAATTATTTAGCGGTGACCGCCTGAGAGTTTCCAGTATTTCCACCTACGTTGTGGACAGGAGTCGCTTTCACCTATTGTTGCATGAATTGCATAAAATCTCTGAACATTCCATCATTCATCATCTGGTCAGTGTTGTTGTTTGCATGAGGATTCTCACCTTCCTGATGAACATTATCCTGATTATTGATATGTGGTGAATCAATAATCGTCTGTGCTCCATTGCTATTCTCAACATTCTCAGATGCCATTTTCAGATACTGCCACAAAATAAAAGTTAATTGATATGTCATATATTATCCTTATATTATGACCGACCAATTAAATACCATGCAAATAAACTTAGGTAGAACATACTAGCGAAGGAATTCCCCGTCTCTCCCCTCCTAGTTCTATTCTCACATCTTAGCCAGGGATCATATCCCTAAGCTCTGATACCAACTGTGACACCCCCAAAATTAGGTATACATCACCCATCTTGGGTCGTCAGATACATAGTACAAAATACAAATACAACTTACTAATACAACTGTCGTGTACAATACGACAAAACATAAACTGTGAGTTTGAATACAAATATTATCTTCTAGAGAGTATTCATACTCAAAAGGAGTCCTCATTACATTTATTAACACGCTATTACATAGAATAGTAAGGACTACTAACTAATACTATCATTCGAACCATCACTCTGTTCCCCGACTTGCCCCAGCTACGTTCTCATTTCCTGAAGAGAACAGTGAAAGAAAGGGTGAGCTCAACTAGCCCAGTAAGAAATATTATGACTAAGATAATGCAGAATAAATTATCATTAGCCTTCAACAATGTTAAACTGATAAAATATAATAGACATCAAGTTTAATTACAGCGGAAAAAGCAATCCATTAAAAGAGTCAAGTAGAAAATAAACTCTACTATCTTTTATGATTTAAAAGGTTTTTCAACACTGCTATCGCTGAGACTCAGCTTAATAAATAATTCACATCATTCCTGCACTACGGCCAAGGATATTCGTTAGGGTCACGACCACAAATTCCATGCACTACGGGCCAAGGATATTTGTGTATTCATCAATGGTCATGATCATGCCAACAATTGTCCATCAATGCACTACGGGCCAATGAGGACTTTTACCACATCATTTGTAACATTACGGTCATGATTATACCGAATAATCCCTGGTCATAATCATACCAAGTTCATCTATGCACTACAGGCCACAGATGACTTTCAACATTTTATAAACATGAGGATGATGACAATGATATAAGAATTCAATAAAACAAGTTCAAGAATTAATTTATCCAGGAATTAATAACGTCCAAATTGTCAACATGATACTGCTTTGTGGAGTAAAATTCAAGAATGATCAGGAGAATATTTTCATGAATAGATACTAGATGAAACGCAATTATCAAGGATATTCCACAAATTTCATGGAGTATAGAAGTCAAAACTTAACCAACGGAGTACAATAAAGAATGGAATAATAAAAGAAATCACCATGCATGCGATAGACCGCACAGACAGGTTATTCTTAACAGAATAATAATAATGGAACCAGGTCCGGCGTAAACGCACATACAGGATATTCCGACAGAATAATAAATAATGGAACCAGGTCCGGCGTAAACGCACAGACAGGATATTCCGACAGAATAATAAATAATGGAACCGGGTCCGGTGTAAAACACACAGACAGGATGTTCCAACAGAATAATAATAAAAATGGAACCAGGTCCAGTGTAAAACACACAGACAGGATGTTCCAACAGAATAATAGAAGAATGTCACCAAGTATAGGGTAGACCGCGTATACAGGTTATTCCAACAGAATAATAAGAAATGGAATAACAAGAGTTCTCTTCATGAATAAGAAAAAATAACACCCCTTACCGTTTTAAAGAAGAGCTGAAGTAAGGAAGTAGTTAAGTAGCAGAATACTCTTCTTCTCTCTCTCTATAGTTTCTCTCTATAGTTTCTCTCTCTAGAGTTCAGTGAATTCGTAAGAAATAATGAAGGAATGAGCTGCTATTTATAGAAAAATAGAATGCATAGTAACTAATCCATGAACGGTCCAGATTGATTACTTTAATCTGACGGTCCATATTTAAAGAAAAATCTTTTAAATAAAATATAATATATTCTATTTATAGAATAACTTTAATAAAGTATTTTGTTTTATATAAAAAGATGTTTCTGTTTTATTACGTTAATAATACGAATAAAACAAAACGTCATTATCGCTAAATAATTCATATTATTAACTGACAATAATGGAATTAAACTGAGTGACTTCTCACATAAGCATTAATAATCAATACCGTGTGCTACTATGCAACCACACATATTACTGTACTTTTACTACCGAGTAGTTCAACAGTAATAATGGTAAAACTTCCGTCGTTATTTTTAATAAAATATTTTTGTCATTTTCTCAATCCGACAATAATTCTGTTGTGGGGTCCACCAATGATTGTGTCGTTGTACGAATATTCCCTGTTAAAATGAATATTCCCCGACCAATCGAATATTATATAATAACTTGCGTACTTTGCAAAATTTATAAATATTACCCACAACTATAACATTATATCAAATTAACTCCATAATATTCAAAAATGATATTTATAGAAAATTCATCTTTATTTATAAAAGTTGGGGTCTTACAGAATCGAATTCGAGTAATAAATATTCGAGTCAAGTTGAGTCGAATCCGATTAGAAATTTTCAAAAACAATTCAAATTCGAGTATGAATTTAACATTTCGAGTCGAATTCGAGTAGTTCTCGGTCCGCTTCGGTTCGACTCGTTTACACCTTTATTGCTATAACACACGGAGACAAATGCTGATAAATATAAGCACCGTGAAGGAAGGCATAATTGTTTTAATTAAGGATATAAAATCAAGTACTAACATTAACATATGATTTTCTGATTTACATCAGATAAGTTCCTATCAATCCTAAGTTTCAAATATATATAACTAAATATATCATTTCTAACATATACATGTATCCGTATTCATATTTATTTATTTGTCAATATCTCTAATCGAATAAGAATAATATCTGTTTAAGTCTAATACAAATAATATCTATTTAAGTCGAATACAAATAATATCCGCATCAAACAAATATGAACACGAGCGAATATTCTATTTTTCGATTACCATTTACAATCCTAATTTTAGAAGGATAAAGAACTTGTGCATTTACAACTAGTGAGACTCTAGGGAAAAATACATGAACCAAGTTACCTGTGAGTTTACACTGATTAGTAATACTTAACTATTTAAAAATAGCAAGTCAATCTTTATAAACAACTGAATAACGTTTATTCCGTTCAACCAAAAATTTCAAAAGAAACTTGGATAACATTCAAAATAAAGAAGGTGATCTTTTTGGCCAATTGACTAATACAGTGTCGACACGCAGACATGAGGTGATCTCTTTCTCTGCGTGTCAATAATGTATTAGTCAATTGACCAACTTACCATGAAGTTAACTTCATGGTAACTAGATCCATAAACTACAAGCCCACTGTCCACACTTCATGTCTGACTGCATAATTAAGATTAAAATACTAAGATTTCATATAGGACCTTATATACTTGCAAGTACTTGGCTAAAAAAGCATGATGTTTGAATCTTTATAATATAATATTCATTCTGTCCTATAAAGAGAGGTCCACAAATTTGTACTATTCACAATAATAATTTTATTAAAATCAAATAAATTCACGTCAATTTTAAAATTTTAATTTTGACTAAATGAAAGAGCGAATGAAATTTTATTTTTTTGTGAAATGAAGGAAATACACGAGTAGAAGTAACATTCAAGATATTAATGTAGTAATGTAGCACAACATAATTCAATGGAGGTACCAAGACAGAGTAATTTATGACCAATCTCAGGTTGGCCCAACTTGAAGTCGGCAAAGCCCAAAAGTAGAAAAGCCTAATGGGTTTATATAAGGGGCTTACCTGCAAAATACAAAAAGGGTCCTTTACAATAATATACAATATTTAATAAGTAATTACACTATTAATGCATCAAAAAATAATTATAAAAATAATACACTTTTCCATATTTATTTACAATATTAGTGCAATTATGATTCCTTAATTTAGGGAATTAGTATAGGATTCAATTTATAATAATAAAGAAACCTAAAATCAAGGAGAAATAACTGTCATAATTAACAATTTAAATTTAAATATCTTGGATATAACAACAAAAATAAATTTAAATTCAAAAATAATAATTCAAATTTAAATAATCAAAGTTTGGCAACGTCATCTTCCTCTTCCCCTTCGCCGGTCATCTTCCTCCTCACCTTCGCTGGTGAGACCCAATTTCATGTCCAAAAGAAAATAAGAACACTGCATAGAAAAGAGAGATATAAGAGAGTGATATGTAATGTAATGTTGATAACCAAACCTTCTGAAAAAAGTAACCAAACCTTGATATAAAGGTAACAAAACCTTTTTACCAAGGTAACCAATTTACCTCCACACTTGTAGTATGAATTGGTTACCTTGGTCTGAAAGTTTGGCAACCAACTACATGAAGGTTTGGCTACCAGCTGCATCACATTTAAAATAATTGGTAATTTAATAAAACTGAATTAGTTACCTTGGAAATCCACTGCAATATAAAAAAATTGAAGGTGTGGAGGTGGATCAATATATTCTCCATTAATTGTTATTTTCCATCAATATATTCTCGTCGTGGATGGGGGTAAGGAGGACGTCGGAGAAGCGATTGATGTTTCCGGCCGACCATCGGAGGGAGACGGAGCGTGATGGTGATTGTCGTTTTGTCGTTTTCAGTCGCTATTGGAGATGACAAGCTCGATAAAACACGATGTCGTGATGATGATTGTAGTTTTGGTGGCCGCAAAGGCTGCGGTGGTCGTGGTGGATTTGGAGGTGGGCATGGTGGAGGTCTTGGTGGTGGATGTGGGTGTGGTGGAGGTCATGGTGGTGTGGGTGGAGCGGACTTGGAGGTGGGAGAGGTGGAGGTGCTGGAGGAGGTGGGAGCTTAGGTGGTGGAGCAGGATGCGGTGGAGGCGGCAGACTTGGAGGTAAGAAAGGTGGAGGATTTGGTGGAGGTGCTGGATGAGGTGTAGGTGGGGGTGGAGGCTTAGGTGGTGGAGGTGCTATATGGTTTACTTATTAAATACTTAATTTAATAAGTAAATTAATATTAATCCCTTAAATTAAAGAATCCTAATTGTAACGCCCCCAAAATAGGTCCATTCCATCCAACCCATTTTGAGTCGCCAAATACATGGTACAGATAACAACTACAACTTTATTACAACAATTGTCGTGCAAAATACAACAACACATATGCTATGAGTTTGGGTACAAATATATACCACCTGTGACTCATGTCCCAACCTTGGATAGCACGTCACAATGACACATTACATAAAGGTATAGTCAAAAACTGTTTTAGAAATTAGAATATTTGGGAAGTGCTCATGGAAACCCTCGTACATGGGAGGCCATGCTTCTAGGTTATGATAGATATCGTATGGCCAAAGAATTATCCTTGGTTGACCCAATAGACCTCAAAGAAAAACAAGAAGGTTACTATCATATTCTTCTCAATGGTGAGCCTTCTCTTGACTTATCATTATCTCCACTGTCTCTAATTGAGAATTATACTTCAAACAAACACCAATATTATATAGGTAGTGCTCGTAAATATACTCAGCAAGTGGATGAGCACATCCCTGTCTTATGATGACACGAGATTGTATATCATTAGACATCTTGTATGATAGTGGTAAAACACCCTTCCAACGTTGGGTTCGCCTCACCCTAGATGATTCACCAAATATAACTACTAAATGATGACCACCGTTCTATTCTCCTGTTACCCCCGCTCGACCCAGCTACACTCTTATTACCTGAAAGGAATTGTGAAACAGAAGGGTGAGCACAACTAGCTCAGTAAATAATATCATGACTAAAGATAATTAAATTATCAATAGCCTTCAACAGAATTAAATCAGAGATTTAGAACATATGGTAGATGATAAAATTTTTCAACCATAGTTGCAGCGGAACGAACAATCCATTAGAAGAGTCAAATAGACTACAAAGTCTATTATCTTCTCCATGTTAAAAGTCCACCAATAATGTTTTATCCCTGTAACATCAATCAACAATTCTTGTCCACAATCACATATATAACTCATAATCATATTTGTAGTTCTAAATTCCTCTTCTCATCCAGAACAAGATAATTTTCATCACTTGTCTTTACCTGAAACATCAAAGATCATGGTTATACCAAATCACAGTTCCTGTTCATAATCATACTAATAATTTCATCTTTGCACTACGGGCCAAAGATATTCATCAACAACTCATCTTTGCACTACAGGCCAAAGATATTCCTCAACAGCTCATATTTGCACTACAAGCCAAATATATTATTATCTCAAAGAAATATATAATCATTTCAAAATTTATATAACCAATAATTATAACCACGTTGATCATTTCACCTTTGCACTTAAGCTAAAGATATTCAATTATAAATTCAATGGTCATGATCATACCAGTCAACAATTCAACTTTGCACTACTGGCCAAAGAGAACCCATAGTCATGATCGTACCAAAAATCTACCCATCTTTACACTCAAGTCAAAGAGAAATATCATCATTAGGGTTATAAAAATGTTATATATGATAATAAAAATTAATATGATCAACATATAGTTTTAATCTCAAGAATAATATTCATAAATCAACTATAATTTGATTAGAAAAAGAAACCAATTTTGTTATGAATAGTAACTCGTGAATAGTAACCCATGAATAGTAACTCATGAATAATAACTCGTGAATAGTAATTCGTGAATACTAACTCGTGAATAATAACTCGTAAATAGTAACTCATGAATAGTAACTCGTGAATAGTAACTCGTGAATTGTAACCCCGACATGAAAAGTTCCAAATTTGATAAAAAGTTCAGATCAATACTTCGGCATAATGATATTGAAGAAAATAATATCATTTAAGAAGAAATAACATCCCTTACTATCCCTTACAATCCCTTACCTCAAAAGAGCAGTACTCCTGACTGGAATAACGCTGAACGAACTTGCACATGAAAAGTTCTAAATTTGATAAAAAGTTCAGATCAATACTTCGGCATAATGATATTGAAGAAAATAATATCATTTAAGAAAAAATAGCATCCCTTACTATCCCTTACAATCCCTTACCTCAAAAGAGCAGTACTCCTGACTGGAATAACGCTGAACGAACTTGCACCGTATAGCAACACTCAAGATATCAAAATACTCACAAGAATACACTCGATAATATAGAGAGAGAAATAGAGAGAAAACTTCAGTTTCTGGTGTGATTTTCAATTCTAACCTAAGCACCCTATTTATAGGAAATTGCTTAGAACACCAAAGCAGAAAATTTAATATAATATTAATATATATATATATAAATTTTCAAGCCCACCTTTGAAGATCTGAATTCAACACATTTTAACAACCAGTGGGCCCCACCATCTCACAAAAAAATGTTTTTCTCAAAATAATTAACTTAAACTCCCAAAAATTAATTATTTCGAAACTTTGGAACTTCAATAATTCATAATAAATAGCCCTTTGATCAGAAAATTCAAATCTCAAGAGTTTTTATAGGAAATTCAATTCTCTACAACTTTGCAGAAGAAAGTATTTCTAAATTCCAAACAGAAATTGACCGAAATCCACAAACGGGCGATTTTACAGTCAATAATAAATTTTTGATCAATAATTGTGTCCACCAACACACAAAACATGTGTTAATCATTTAATGCCACAAAAATACTCTTCCTCCTCATATACTCATATATCCCACATTCATTGTAAAAATATCACCATCAATATATTATTAAAATAAAATATTTAAATGAATTATTTTATCAGAAAAAGATAAAATATTAATTTTCAACAATTGTCACATTAAAAAAATTTCTCCATCTATATCCACATAAAATTAATATTTTTTCTCATCATATAAATCAATAATTAATTATTCACAAATAATATTACAGAATCACAGTACTGGCAACCAGGCCGTTCCCAGGAAAGAGGGGGCTTTCCAATAAAGATCTCTCCTTACTGGCGCGCAATTAGATGACCAAATCTCTCCTTAGACAGAACTTTTTAGACATTGCCAATAATGTTATCTAATAATATTATTCGGATAATATGAATTATTGCTCCGATAATTGAAAATATTGTGTAGTGACAATTATTAAAACAACAATAATATAAAATATCAACGCATCAATTATTGAATCAATAAAATACTGAACAGTAATTACTGTAACAATTATTGAGTAATGCCTTTTTACGTAAAAATCAATAATTGGTGCAATACCGTGTGCTACTGTGCAACAACGCGTATTACTGTGTTTTAACCACCGGGTATTCCAACAGTGTTAACGGTAACAACTACGCCGTTATTTATAAACAACTTACTCTTGTCGTTTTTTTCATCCAATCGCTTTCCGTTATGGGGCCCACAAAAAGCTGCGCCGTCGTATGAATATTCCCCGACAGTAAGAATATTCCACGATCAAACGAATATTCCCCGACAACAATGAATATTTTATAACCACTTGTGTATTTCGAAAAAAAATTCATATATCACCCTTAACTTTAACATTTATCAATTTAACCATTTACTAAATAGTAATTATAAGAAAAATTGAATACTTTTATTTCATAAAATTCGTGGTCTTACAATCTCCCCTCCTTATGAAATTTCGACCTCGAAATTTACGTACCTGGTATTTCAAAGAGTTGAGAATACCTTGCTTTCATTTCAGATTCCATCTTTCCTGTCATCATAATTTCTTCATTGCTCATCTCCTGTATTTCAGATATAATTCTAGAATACAACTTCAAAACAAAGGTTAATTGAACAAATTAACATATCACATAATATCCCGATATTATGACTGACCAACAAATAAGCTTAGGTAGGACACACTAGCAAAGGATTTACTCGTCTCTCTCCTCCTAGTCCTATTCCCCGATCTCCGCCAGAGATCATATCCCTAAGCTCTGATACCAAATGTAACGCCCCCAAAATAGGTCCATTCCATCCAACCCATTTTGAGTCGCCAAATACATGGTACAGATAACAACTACAACTTTATTACAACAATTGTCGTGCAAAATACAACAACACATATGCTATGAGTTTGGGTACAAATATATACCACCTGTGACTCATGTCCCAACCTTGGATAGCACGTCACAATGACACATTACATAAAGGTATAGTCAAAAACTGTTTTAGAAATTAGAATATTTGGGAAGTGCTCATGGAAACCCTCGTACATGGGAGGCCATGCTTCTAGGTTATGATAGATATCGTATGGCCAAAGAATTATCCTTGGTTGACCCAATAGACCTCAAAGAAAAATAAGAAGGTTACTATCATATTCTTCCCAATGGTGAGCCTTCTCTTGACTTATCATTATCTCCACTGTCTCTAATTGAGAATTATACTTTAAACAAATACCAATATTATATAGGTAGTGCTCGTAAATATACTCAGCAAGTGGATGAGCACATCCCTGTCTTATGATGACACGAGATTGTATATCATTAGACATCTTGTATGATAGTGGTAAAACACCCTTCCAACGTTGGGTTCGCCTCACCCTAGATGATTCACCAAATATAACTACTAAATGATGACCACCGTTCTATTCTCCTGTTACCCCCGCTCGACCCAGCTACACTCTTATTACCTGAAAGGAATTGTGAAACAGAAGGGTGAGCACAACTAGCTCAGTAAATAATATCATGACTAAAGATAATTAAATTATCAATAGCCTTCAACAGAATTAAATCAGAGATTTAGAACATATGGTAGATGATAAAATTTTTCAACCATAGTTGCAGCGGAACGAACAATCCATTAGAAGAGTCAAATAGACTACAAAGTCTATTATCTTCTCCATGTTAAAAGTCCACCAACAATGTTTTATCCCTGTAACATCAATCAACAATTCTTGTCCACAATCACATATATAACTCATAATCATATTTGTAGTTCTAAATTCCTCTTCTCATCTAGAACAAGATAATTTTCATCACTTGTCTTTACCTGAAACATCAAAGATCATGGTTATACCAAATCACAGTTCCTGTTCATAATCATACTAATAATTTCATCTTTGCACTACGGGCCAAAGATATTCATCAACAACTCATCTTTGCACTACAGGCCAAAGATATTCCTCAACAGCTCATATTTGCACTACAAGCCAAATATATTATTATCTCAAAGAAATATATAATCATTTCAAAATTTATATAACCAATAATTATAACCACGTTGATCATTTCACCTTTGCACTTAAGCTAAAGATATTCAATTATAAATTCAATGGTCATGATCATACCAGTCAACAATTCAACTTTGCACTACTGGCCAAAGAGAACCCATAGTCATGATCGTACCAAAAATCTACCCATCTTTACACTCAAGTCAAAGAGAAATATCATCATTAGGGTTATAAAAATGTTATATATGATAATAAAAATTAATATGATCAACATATAGTTTTAATCTCAAGAATAATATTCATAAATCAATTATAGTTTGGTTAGAAAAAGAAACCAATTTTGTTATGAATAGTAACTCGTGAATAGTAACTCATGAATAGTAACTCGTGAATAGTAACTCATGAATAATAACTCGTGAATAGTAACTCGTAAATACTAACTCATGAATAATAACTCGTGAATAGTAACTCGTGAATAATAACTCATGAATAGTAACCCCGACATGAAAAGTTTCAAATTTGATAAAAAGTTCAGATCAATACTTCGGCATAATGATATTGAAGAAAATAATATCATTTAAGAAGAAATAACATCCCTTACTATCCCTTACAATCCCCTACCTCAAAAGAGCAGTACTCCTGACTGGAATAACGCTGAACGAACTTGCATCGTATAGCAACACTCAAGATATCAAAATACTCATAAGAATACACTCGATAATATAGAGAGAGAAATAGAGAGAAAATTTCAGTTTTTGGTGTGATTTTCAATTCTAACCTAAGCACCCTATTTATAGGAAATTGCTTAGAACACCAAAGCAGAAAATTTAATATAATATTAATATATATATATATATATATATATATATATATATATATATATATATATATATATAAATTTTCAAGCCCACCTTTGAAAATCTGAATTCAGCACATTTTAACAATCAGTGGGCCCCACCATCTCACAAAAAAATATTTTTCTCAAACTAATTAACTTAAACTCCCAAAAATCAATTATTTCGGAACTTCAGAACTTCAATAATTCATAATAAATAGCCCTTTGATCAGAAAATTCGAATCTCGCGAGTTTTTATACGAAATTCAATTCTCTACAACTTTACAGAAGAAAGTTTTTCCAAATTCCAAATAGAAATTGACCAAAATCCATAAACGGACGATTTTACAGTCAATAATAAATTTTCGGTCAATAATTGTGTCCACCAACACACAAAATATGTGTTAATCATTTAATGCCACAAAAATACTCTTCCTCCTCATATACTCATATATCCCACATTCATTATAAAAATATCACCATCAATATATTATTAAAATAATATATTTAAATGAATTATTTTATCAGAAAAAGATAAAATATTAATTTTCAACAATTGTCACATTAAAAAAATTTCTCCATTTATATCAACATAAAATCAATATTTTTCCTCATCATATAAATCAATAATTAATTATTCATAAATAATATTACAGAATCACAGTACTGGCAACCAGGCCGTTCCCAGGAAAGAGGGGGCTTTCCAATAAAGATCTCTCCTTACTGGCGCGCAATTAGATGACCAAACCTCTCCTTAGACAGAACTTTCTAGACATTGCCAATAATGTTATCTAATAATATTATTCAGATAATATGATTTATTGTTCCGATAATAGAAAATATTGTGTAGTGATAATTATTAAAATAACAATAATATAAATTATCAACGCAGCAATTATTGAATCAATAAAATACTGAACAGTAATTACTGTAACAATTATTGAGTAATGCCTTCTTACGTAAAAATCAATAATTGGTGCAATACCGTGTGCTACTGTGCAACAACGCGTATTACTGTGTTTTAACCACCGGATATTCCAACAGTGTTAACTGTAACAACTACGCCGTTATTTATAAATAATTTACTCTTGTCATTTTTTTCATCCAATCGCTTTCCGTTATGGGGCCCACAAAAAACTGCGCCGTCGTATGAATATTCCCTGACAGTAAGAATATTCTACGATCAAACGAATATTCCCCGACAACAATGAATATTTTATAATCACTTGTGTATTTCGAAAAAAAAATCATATATCACCCTTAACTTTAACATTTATCAATTTAACCATTTACTAAATAGTAATTATAAGAAAAATTGAATACTTTTATTTCATAAAATTCGGGGTCTTACACTAATTGCATACTAATTCTCTAAATTAAGGAATCCTAATTGCACTAATATTGTAAATAAATATGAAAAGTGTATTAATTGTGTAAATATTTTATGAGTGCATTATTGTTGTAATTATTTTAAAAAATATAATAGAATATGTAATTGATCCATACAAAAATCGTATACTTTGTTCAAATCCAAACATACAGGTCTCCCTATTTGTTTGTAAAAGTTATTATTATTCGTGCTTCTTAGCCATATAAACCTGAAAGAGTAGTGCTACAGACGCAAACTATTTTATAAATATTTTACAAACTGCAGATGTGGTATACTCCACATCAGCATATTGATCAATAAATTATTTCAATATAATTTTCGGCCCCACACAATAAGTTGAGATGGAGTATGCCACATCAGCAGTTTGTAAAATATTTGTAGAATAGTTTGTCTCTAACATTATTCAAACCTGAAATAGACACTTGACAACGCTTGGACATAGCTTAAACAAATTTCGCCTTCGCCCATGATCGTACCCACTTAGAGTCTCTACATCAGGCTACGTAATCAAAATATGATAAATATTACTAGTTACAAATTTAAATTTTGAATAAAAGTTGTAATATGTGATAAATAGTCAGCCTCGTGATAAGCGGTAAAAATCATGAATTTAATATTTCACAAAACAATAATTTTCTTGACCACTAGTTAGACCTGACAATTTAGGTTGAGAATCATATAATTAATCAAAACTATTTGAATATATTGGACTAGTTAACTAGTTTTTTGATTATGGATTGGTTCAGTTTTGGACCCATATTATTAATTACAAATATGGATTGAAACTAGTTTAACTAGTTTCGATCTATATTAGTGATAGACTCCACGGCACGCTTACGTGAGGTGGTCGTCGCCCCGATCATTTCTAGCAAAGATGTAGGATGGATTGCTTGCAATACCTTAACCCCTCGTCTATATGTAGATGGTAATCTTGGTACAATTGCTCGCGTTTGAAAATATGCGTTGAATGGACACCAACGACACCTTGACTCCTCGCTTATATTGAAGTAGTAATCTCGGTATAATCGACGATTGATGCGGTAGAAAACGCCACACACAACTATGAATTGTTGTATGATAAGTCAAATTGAATCTCAAAGAAATAACTAAGAAAAATACTTAGGAATTCGTCGAAGAACCAAAAGTAGAGAATAACCTCACAAATATATTGAATAATGAATAATATGTTTGATTACATCAACTTAGACCTCTATTTATACTACTCAGAACAATCCAAATCCTAATAGGAATAAACAATAACCCTAATAGAAGTCAATTTGAAAAAGAATTCTAATTAAAAAAATCCTTATTACAATAGAATTATAACAATCTAAAAATTATAACAATCTAAAAATCCTTCCAATGCTTTGTAAACGAAATTCTTTGTCGCGTGGATAATCTGGTAACTTGTCGCGTGAAGGCTGCTAAAACCGTGTGAATTGATTTGCATGACGTGTGAATTAATTTGCATGACCTTGCATGAATTAATGTAATTATTAAATATAATATATCAAGAGTGACTCCTTTGCATGCTATATCTGTTGCCTTTGTCCACGTGAATATATGATGCCTATATTAGTCTCTATGCTATTTTCATGCTAGCAATATATTTAGAATGCAAGTGGCCCACGTGACATAACAAATTTACTCCTTGCTGAATATGTAATTCGTGTGCTTAGAAAAATAAGAACTGGGCTTGTATTAAATTGACCCAAATTTGTGTCTCATCCTTCTCTTTAGGTTTTCCTGCATTAGCTTCAACCCAAACATCTTGGATCAACCCATTGCGACTTTGTTTGAACCTCTTAGTTCTAGCCTTGCTTGATCCCCACGTCCTTTTAGTCTTGTTTGATTCCACGCATGCTATGTCCTCATCATTCTTCTCCTCTTGAAAAGGATTTGTCCTCAAATCGTCACCTACAACAAACGGACTTAGATCAGTAACGTTGAATGTGGCACTAACATTATACTCACATGGCAAATCCAATTATATAGGCATTGTCATTGATACGCTCGAGAACTTGAAATTGACCATCTCCCCTCGGAAGCAATTTTGAACGTCTTTGAACTGGGAATCTTTCTTTCCGCATATGTAACCACACCCAATCTCTGGGCTCAAAGACCACTTGATGTCGTCCCTTGTTTGAGTGCTTAATATACTGTTTCGTCCTCCGTTCAATGTTGAGCCTGGCTTTTTCATGAATCTGTTTAACAAGATCAGCCTTTTTCTTTCCATCCATGTTAGTATATTCAAAAACAGGTAATGGTGATAAATCCAACGGTGTCAAAGGATTAAAACCATATACAATTTCAAATGGAGAAAAATTAGTAACAGAATGAACAGAACGGTTATATGAAAACTCAATATGTGGTAAACATTCTTCCTATTGCTTGATATTATTTTTAATGATAGCCCGTAACAATGCCGACAAAGTCCTATTTACTACTTCAGTTTGATCGTCAGTTTGTGGATGACAAGTAGTTAAAAATAATAGTTTAGTACCCAATTTACACCACAAAGTCTTCTAAAAGTAACTTAAGAACTTTGTATTTCTATCAAAAACAATAGTTTCAGGCATACCATGCAAACGCACAATCTCCCTAAAGAACAAATCAGCAACATGTGCATCATCAGTTTTATGACATGGAATAAAATGTGCCATTTTTGAAAATCTATCCACGACCACAACTACCGAATCATAACCATGCTTAGACCTAGGTAAACCCAACACAAAATCCATAGAAAGATCAATCCAAGGTTCATTAGGAATAGGCAATGGTGTAAATAATCCATGGGGTTGAACACGAGATTTAGCTTGACGACAAGTAATACATCTATCACATATTCTTTCCATATCTCGTTTCATATGAGGCCAATAAAAATGTTCTTTCAAGACAGCAAAAGTTTTATCAACACCAATATGTCCCATTAAACCACCCCATATGATTCCCTAACCAACAACTCACGCAAAGAACATGCAGGAATACATAGTTTATTTTCACGAAACAAGAATCCATCAATTCTAAAGTATTTACCCACAACATTCTTTTCACAAGTTTTAAACTCATCACTGAAATCAAGGTCATTATTATATAACACTTTAATTCGTTCAAACCCAAGCAATTTTGTATCAAGAGTATTTAACAAAACATACTTGCGAGACAAAGCATCTGCAACGACGTTCTCCTTACCTTGCTTATATCGAATAACATATGGAAATGTCTCGATAAATTCCATCCATCGTGCATGCCTTTTGTTCAATCTGTGCTGACCCTTCAAATATTTCAATGATTCATGATCGGTGTGGATCACAAACTCCTTAGGTCACAAGTAATGTTACCATGTCTTCAAAGCTTTAACCAAAGCGTACATCTCTTCGTCATATGTAGGATAGTTCAAAGCTGCCCCACTCAATTTTTCGCTAAAATACGCCACTGGTTTCCCTTCTTGAATCAACACAGCTCTAATCCCTAAACCTGAAGCATCACACTCAATCTCAAAAGTTTTAGCAAAGTTAGGCAAAATAAGTAAAGGACCATTTGTTAATTTATCCTTAATCAAATTAAATGCTTTTTTCTGTTCATCATCCCACTTAAAGCCTACACTTTTCTTGATGACCTCGGTCAATGGTGCTGTAATCTCACTAAAATTCTGAACAAATCATCGATAGAAACTTGCGTGTCCATGAAAGCTTCATATTTGACTCACATTGGTTGGACTCGGCCAATCCCGGATCGCACGTATTTTCTCCTCATCAACTTGGACTCCCTGTGAGTTCACAACAAAGCCAAGAAAAATAATTCACTCCGAACAAAACGTGCATTTTTCCATGTTAGCAAAGAACTTTTCTTTCCTAAGTACATCCAAAATAGATTTTAAATGCAATGCATGATCTTCCAAGTTTTTTCTATAAATCAAGATATCATCAAAATAAACTGCGATAAATTTTCCAATGAATGGATGCAAAACATGGTTCATTAATCTCATAAAAGTGCTGGGTGCATTAGTTAAACCAAAAGGTAATACTAACCACTCATAAAGTTCATATTTAGTTTTAAACGCTATTTTTCTTTCATCACCCTCTTGCATTCTAATTTGATGATAACCATTTTTTAAATCAATTTTTGAAAATATGCAAGCCCCATGCAATTCATCTAACATGTCATCTAAACGAGGAATGGGGTGTCGATATTTTACCATAATATTATTTACTACTCGACAATCGACGCACATCCTCCATTTTCCATCCATTTTGGGCACTAGAATAACCGGAACTGCACACGGACTCATACTTTCTCTCACGAATTCTTTCCCCATCAGCTCGTCAACCTGCCTTTGTAACTCTTTCATCTCTTCGAGATTACTCCGATAAGCCAGACGGTTTGGAATCGTCGCACCGGGAACCAAATCAATTTGATGCTCAATACCCCGAATAGGGTGTAGTCCTTGAGGAAGCTCCTCGGGAAATACATCTTTGAATGCCTGTAAGAGAGATGAAACAATACTAGGCAAAAATTTATTAGCGTTAGTATTCAAAAGCGTCTCTTTATACCGAAGTAAAATCATAGGCTGTTTAGAAATCAAAGCTCTTCTCACATCACTCTTTTTTGCCAATATATTTGTTTTTCTCTCATCTTTCTTTTTCTCTCTTTTTTTCTTCTTGATTTTTCTTTTCTTCATTCTCTTTTCTTTGTACATGATCTTTCTGCAAATGAATTTGATCCTCATGTACTTGTTGTGGTGATAAAGGACGCAAAGAGATCTTCTTCTTGTCGTGAACAAAGGAATATACGTTGGTAAACCCATCATGTTGAACCCTCCTATCAAACTGCCATGGTCTACCCAATAATATATGCTCCGCCTGCATAGGCACCACATCACATAATACCTCATCAACATACCGACCAATAACAAATGGAACTAACTCCTGTTTAGTTACTTTAATATCTGCATTATCATTGAGCCACTGCAAACGATACAGCTGCGGATGTGTGGTAGTAGGTAACCCCAATTTCTCCACCATTGTAGTGCTTGCCACATTTGTATAGCTGCCTCTATCTATGACTACACAACAGATTTTCTTATTCACAAGACATCGAGTATGGAATAGATTTTCCCGCTGTTCACTGCCCTCCTCCTTAACCTACGTACTAAGTGCTATTCTTGTAACTAGAATTTCACCATGTATCAGATCCTCACCTATCTCCTTTAATGGTGGCATAGAATCAGTGTCGCTCTCTTCCCCCTCGGTCTCCACATCTCCATTGTCAAGCAACAATATTTTCCTTTGATTTGGACATTAGCTAGAAGTATGTCCCCTGCCTTGACACTTGAAGCATACAATATCCCGATTACGCCCAAAGGAAGGTTGTTCAGTTTTACCTTGTATCTCTTGGCTAGTCGATCCTTGCTTAGGTTCCACCATTGGTTTGATCGCAATTGTCTTTTCCTCTCGCTTTGCCAAATTAGGTCTCCATGATGAACTAGCATTAGATTATCCTCGTTGTCCTCCTCGTCTCTTGAGTTATTTCTCTATCTTAGTAGTCATATGGACTAGTTCTTCTAACTCTAAATAATGTTGTCGTTCAACCAAGTCTGCAATCTCCCAGTTCAATCCTGCCGAGAACCTAGCCATCGATGTTTCATTGTCCTCAATCAAGTTAGCCCGATCCTTCAACATCTCCATCTCCCTATAATATTCATCCATACTCCGACTTCCTTGTTTAACAGTTTGTAAACTACGAATGATCTCCCATTGATAATATGCTGGTACAAACCTCTTTTTCGTGATAGCTTTCATCTCCACCCAAGTTGTAATCGGCCGCTCTTCACACCTTCTCTGATTAGCTGTCAACTGATCCCACCATATCAATGCATATCCAGAAAACTCCGTAACGGCCAGTTTGACTTTCTCAAGGTCTGAATAATTGTGACAGTCAAAGATTCGCTCCATCTTGGTTACCCAATCTAAATAAGCCTCAGGATCACCAGTGCCTTGGAAAGCTTGAATCTTCATTTTTATGCTATCCAGATTGCCATCTTCTCTGTCCCAACCTCCTCTTTTCCTAGCACCTCCGTGTCTTTTATGTGAAAAATTAGATTCACGGTCTTCCGCTGTACTACTGTCCTCACCGTAAGGGTCTTCCTTTTTTGCCTCAGTTTGTTGTGCCCTCGTCTTGTTGTGCATCCCATAAGTGTTTTGGGATAGCTCAGCCATAGACACCCTCATCTCTTCTAATTGTTCTTGCATTTGCTCTATAGTCTTTCTCAATCTTCGATCCCATTCTTTATGCATGGCTTCCATCTGGAATTTCAATTCAGCTGTTGAGGGTTGTTCCTCATAAGTTCCTTTATCTTTCGAGTTAGACATATTTCCTGTAAAATAAGGGTTAGTAAAAAATAATTTTCTCACCACTCCCTTACGTGTTTCGCTCGAATCAATAGTTTACTCGTGTATACTCTTAATATATTAGCTTTTACCCTCAATTAATCTCACCACTAAGCCTTTTACCTCAAATATTCTCTCTAATAGGTTCTTTTTGAATTCCCCTAGCAAAATTCTTGGTTTTACTAATCAATTCAACAATTACTTATCACAAAACAAAAATATAGATGGTGTGACTATCTGAATACCACAAAATCACCGATCGATTGCCTTGTACTCCTCTTGTATGCCGTAAATTTGTAAATTATAGCTCCGTTTCAGAATTGACGATGATGGAACGGTATGAACTCTTGGAATTTGATGATTTGATGGTGTGCTACAAGTTTGGTTAGCACAATGGAAATAAAATTCTGATTTTTTTGTTTATTTTTTTCTAATTTTTTTTAAACAATATATATTTCGACAGAAAATTAAAGATAAGTAACTCGCTAGAAAGGCTTAGCTCTGATACCAAATGATAGACTCCACGGCACGCTTGCGTAAGGTGGTCGTCGCCCCGATCGTTTCTAGCAAAGTTATAGGATGAATTGCTTGCAACACCTTAACCCCTCGCCTATATGTAGACGGTAATCTTGGTACAATTGCTCGTGTTCGGAAATATGCGTTGAATGGACACCAACGACACCTTGACCTTTCGCTTATATTGAAGCGGTAATCTTGGTACAATCGACGATTGATGCGGTAGAAGACGCCACACACAACTATGAATTGTTATATGATAAGTCAAATTGAATCTCAAAGAAATAACTAAGAAAAATACTTAGGAATTTTTCAAAGAACCAAAAGTAGAGAATAGCCTCACAAATATATTGAATAATGAATAATGTGTTTGATTACATCAACTTAGACCTCTATTTATACTACTCAGAACAATCCAAATCCTAATAGGAATAAACTATAACCCTAATAGAAGTCAATTTGGAAAAGAATTCTAATTAAAAAAAATCCTAATTACAATAGAATTATAACAATCTAAAAATCCTTCCAATGCTGTGTAAATGAAATTCTTTGCCACGTGGATAATCTGGTAACTTGCCGCGTGAAGGCTGCTGAAACCGCGTGAATTGATTTGCATGACGTATGAATTAATTTGCATGACCTTGCATGACTTAATGTAATTATTAAATATAATATATCAAAAGTGACTCCTTTGCATGCTATATCTGTTGCCTTAGTCCACGTGAATATATGATGCCTATATTAGTCTCTATGCTATTTTCATGCTAGTAGTATATTTAGAATGCAAGTGGCCCATGTGACATAACAAATTTACTCCTTGTTGAATATGTAATTCGTGGGCTTAGAAAAATCAGAATTGGGCTTGTATTAAATTGACCCAAATTTGTGTCTCATCCTTCTCTTTAGGTTTTCTTGCATTAGCTTCAACCCAAACATTTTGGATCAATCCATTGAGACTTTGTTTGAACCTCTTAGTTCTAGCCTTGCTTGATCCCCATGTCCCTTTAGTCTTGTTTGATTTCACGCATGCCATGTCCTCATCAATTAGTCTATAATATTAGACTTCTTTTTTCCAAATAGCTCTCAAAGCAAAGAAATTAAAGAGAGAAAAGTGATGGAGGAAGCAAGCAAGGAAATAGAGTATACGTTATTATATATTCAAAGAAATTAAGCGAAATCAAAGAGAGATAAACTAAGGAGAGGGGGATGGAATTGATGTTCTTAATTATTAATTAACAGTGTTCGTTGGAAAGAAAGGCCGCCCTGTGAACAATTAAAAGTGATTATACCCAGCATTTTAATTAACATAATAATTTTACTTTATCAGTTTGTTAGGTTAATAAAAAAGTACATATAGTAAAACTATAATTTGAAAAATAGGTCGACCTGAATTCGACACATAACCATTTAAATCAAAACCACATAACTCATATTAAATATAGGTAATATGATTTTAGTTCTTTAACTGACCTATAACTATTTTATGTAACCCAAAACCAATTCAAATCTATTTTTTGTCAGCTTTACCACTAGCATATCATTCACTATTATTTAGTATGTTGTATGTGTGCTTGGTGCGGTATCTTGTGCACCTGATAGTTTACTTATTAATTTTTCAAGTAATGATAATGTTATTCTCAACTATAATAAATAGAGGGAATTGATATTTTCACAAGGCTACCCTTACATGAATAATAAATAAGACACATTCATGTGAGTGAGGCCTTGTAAAAATATCAGTTCTCTAAATAAAAAAAAAATTAATGCAAAGAGTATAAACTATTTATTTACTTTTCTTTATATACATAAATAGTTTATACTCTTCGCATTACTTTTTTTTAGTAATGCTAGAGATACAACTTATTCTATAATTATTTTATAATTTACTGATGTGACATACTCCACCTTAATATATTGATGAATAAATTGCTTCAATGTAGTCTTCGGCCCCACATAAAAGCTGAGGTGTAGTATGTCACATCAACAAATTATAAAATAGTTAATTATAGAATAAGTTGACTCTCTAGCATTATTCTATAAAAAATTTAATGTTACAAACTCCCAATCCTTGAAACGTTTATGATTAATACAACTTCTAAAATGTCAGGTCGGCTTCATTCCATCATGATATATATATATATATATATATATATATATATATATATATATATATATATATATATACTCCGTTTCTCCAGCGAACTGGAAGGAGTGAACTAAGAACAAACCGGCTATAGCGACGGTTTTTTCCGTCGTTATAGCATAGAAAACCGATTTTTATACTATAACGATGGAAAAAATCGTCGCTATAACCGATTCGCTCCCTCCAATTCGCTAGAGAGAGCCGAGCTATATATATATATATACGGAGAGGATCAAGTGCGTACCTCTTTATTTAACATACTTCTTCATTTGAAATGGAAAGGATCGTAGTCCGTCCAATTACATTTAGCTAGCGTGTCATCCAATCCAGAGGTTACGGGCAAAATAGAAAAAAATGTGTAAAAATTTGATTATTAAAGGAAAGTGAATATTTAACATGGGACTACCCAAAATAGTAATAAAAATTTTTATCATGGGACGGATGTAGTATACGAATGAGTTAAAAATTTATTTTACATTTAATAATATAGGAGTACTATATAGTATTAATTACTAATTTTATCTGTTTGGCAGCCAAAAGTGAATAAAAGATGATTATTCTCAACTTAACTTGGCCAATAAACCACCCAACTAGATAGAGGCCTATAGATTTTCCTTGTAATATATATATATATATATATATATATATATATATATATATATATATATATATATATATATTAGACTTTAAAGAGGACTTCTAATTACCGAGCTAATTTTTTATGCAAATGTCTTGCTATGGAGTTGAAGAGGAACAAATAACCACGGAGCTGACTTGTGACAAAATTGGAGACGCAGCAAATACAAATTGACAGGACAATCCCAGTTAATTGGCACCTTTTTTTAAAGACAAAACTAAGAGACATCAATTAAGAACACAAAATTCCTTGGCACTGACAAACCCTTATTACAAAGATAGTGTTTCATCCGTTTGCTAGCTAACGACCAGAATAATTAAAACCAAGAATTCCACGTACGTGTTGCAAATGAGTTTTCAGATAATATTACAATTATAAAATACTCCATCTGTTCCTAAAAAATTATCGTTTTAAAAGAAAAAATTTCTTCCAAAAAGTTTGTCGTTTATAACTTTCGAGGAGAATAAATTTACTTTCCTATATTAGCTCTACCTTCTCTCATTGTCCCAAGAAATTCTCTTCCTTATATTAATAGTTTTCAACTTTCCATAAAAGTGTAGTGATGGAATTTCAAACAAATTTTACTCGGTGAATTATACTTTCTTAATCCATGTGTCAAAATCTTAAACGACAATCTTTTAGGAACGGAGGTAGTATGATCCTACACATAAATCAACAAAAAAAATTAAAGAAAAGAAGACATGAACAAGATTTATGTGAAATTAAATTTAACCCAAATGAGAAAAAAATATCACTACCAAAACATTGAAAATATAAATTGTGAAGAAAACTATCCCACCTCAATATCCAAATACTATCATAATATATAATTACAAACCCAAATAAAATACCAGCCCAATATTGCGGGCCTATTAGTGTTATGGTAGGCTTAGGCCGCTCCACTAAAATTTCTTTTTTGCTCTTTTATTCGTCGGGAAATATTATACGAATCTGAACAAATATTGAATTCTGATCAAAAATTCGAGAAATACTTTTATTTATAAAATAATACAGGTTAACTATTTTTATCTAATTATACTTTAGATTAATTTACAAATATCTAACTATACTATTTTTCTCACAGGCAACTAACTAAACTTTAATTTACTAACAAAAATTTCAAATTCCGTTTTAACGGAACTTTGAGCTTAATTTTTTCAATATTAATTAATGACATGACTCACTTACTAGACCTAAACATGCTTATGTGTAATTAAAAAAAATTATTTCAAACCACATTATTTCCTTGTGTTCAATAAAATAAAATACGTCAAACCACATTTATCTAATATTAAAATTATTTCAAACCACATTATTAATCATTTGAGAGTAAATACGTCAAACCACATTTATCTAACATTAAATTAACTCAATAAAATTATTTCTTTGTGTTCTATATTCACCCATTCTTCAACTTGGACACCATCTCCGTCCAAATAACAAGCTGCACCATTTTCATTATAGGTTAACCAACAATGGAAAAAAAACATCAAAAATTTCAGCATGCGATAAACATGTGCACGCGCGCGCAAAATCACACGGAGAAGAAAAAAATATATTGGTTTTCATCTAAACAGGTTTACTTTTGACTTAGGTGCTGTTTGATAAAATTGAGTGTTAAACCTGAACAGTTTAGACGTCAGAATAATATAGAGCATCTGAATAGAATTGTGTTTGAATGAAAAAAATACTGTTTAATAATTAATTTTTTCAAAATGTTTGAATAATGGTATTTTACCATTTTAACCTTCTGAACAGTTTAAACAATACCTGTTTGATAATCAGAAGGTCTGAATAGTATTTTAAATACATATTTATAATATTTTGACCACAATATGATAAAATAAAAATAAAAAACGTATAAATTAAATTAATTTTAAACATAGTATCATGTCCCAAAAATATCAACATAGCATAATAATTCAACCATACAAATTAAATTAACTTTAAACAGTTGTTAAGAGTTGAAGTACAATTTGTTTACGTAGATTAACCATAAATTCTACACCTTTATCGCCCCGTTGTGGTTCATCTTGTCCCTCATCTTCGTTTCCTTCATTTTGCTCCGTTTCATCGTCAAACATGTTATCTCGATGATCCATGTAAGGATTTCATAACAAAAATATAATAACAATAAAGAGTATGAATCCGTACAGTCGAGCTCGTTCTTTCTCAGTTGCAGCTTTGTTTCCAAGCTGCAGTCAATTGGGTTTTTCATTATTTAGTAGTCAGTACACAAAACAAAAGAAACAAAGAATCAATTTAACTCTCAGCTTGGTTGCCAAGAAAACTAAGGGCATTACGGTATCAGCTCTTGAACAATAAGATATCCATTTGCAAATTTCTTTTGTTCCATAAAAATAGTCCCCTTTTCTTTTAAAAGTAAATATTACCATCAAAATTCCATTATCAATTTATCGTACCACCAATACTAAACACAACACTAAACATTCAGTAAATTTTAGAAAGGGAATACTTTTTGTGGAACGGAGGAGGGAGTATCTTCTATGCAGTGTCAATGCTCAACTTGGGCAATCATGTAGTGTTGTTTGTCTTATACATTTACAGGTTTTGTGTTTAAATTCCTTTATTAACTTGGGATCCAAACAGAAGAGGAAAAGGGAAGTTTGAAAAACCTGGTAAAAATCGAAGAACCGATTGAAAATCAAGTGGGAAGGATGGTGTGAAGGGATGAGAGAGAAAAGTTTCAGCTTGTCTTCTTCATCTGTGAAGAAAACTCTTGAATTCACAGTAATCGCAGGTCTGAGAGAAGTCAGTCGCTTCAGCCTCAACATCTTCAGCAATTGAGACTCAATTCAGCAATCGATTACAGCAGCTCAATTCAGCAATCGATTACATATTCAGATCATATATATTAATAAATAATGAATTTAACACAGATCGCACCTGTAGCTTCGGAGGTGAAGGAAGAGCGACGGAGGTGAAGGAAGAGCGGCATATCGAAGTGAAAAAAACGGGAGAGGTAATAGGATTCAGTGGACAGAAGTGGGATTTTATAATATAGGTGAGGTTATTTTTGTCCCCAAAAAAGTAAAACTCGGTAAGATGGAGCTCTTAATGGTTTAGAATTGTTTTTGAATCTTACTGATTGAGAGGCAATAATTTTTTTATCAAACAAGTTTTGTCTCTTACCGATTCAGAGGCAAACCTATTAAGAGGTATTAAGACCTTATCAAACACTACCTTAATCTTATCCATATCTGTAAAGTGAGGGTGGCGATAGTCATTTGGACACCGCAAATTTGAGTTGTTTGATGGCACGGAGCGACAATCTCAAGTAGATCTTTTCCATCCACATTTGCTAAAAGTTCTGATTGACTTTTTTCGTATATTAAGAAAGATGATAAAATTGTCCATATTTAAATTTTTATTTAATTGTATAGTTTTTTGCACATTACTAGTGATGCTCCATAAATATGAATAAAGAATAGAAATATAACAATTAATAATAAGGGTATTATAGATAAATTATTGTAAAAAATAGATCATTTAAGATAAGTAGATATTTAACTTTTGACTACTTGAAATAGTAATAAAGACTTTTATCCTGGGTCGGAGAGAGTATTTTTTTTTTACAATTAATATACAAACAAATTTAGCAAAAATAAAAAATTCTAAAAACAAGGGAAATTGACTATAAGTATTCAGGAGATAAAGAGATTGGTCTTAGCACCCTCCTCAAATAAATTTTTTTCATTTTTTCATTTGGTCCATTTTTTCTTTTTCTTTTTTCTTTTTTGACAAATGATAAACATAGGTTGAATTGAAGATATACTAAAAATTATTATTTAAATATATTTGTTCCATTTATAAAAAAATTTGTGTTTTTTATTGTTTTAAAATTTTTTTAGATGATTTAAGTATTAAAAAATATAAAAGAACATTTTTTTTTCTCTTTAGTAATTTTTTTTTAATTTACCCCCACTAAATTGTGAGGCTTGATATGCCCTGATGGGCATGAGTAATGGTGATGGGTGTCTACTATGGATAGGAAAGAGAAGGATGAGGAATAAAAATGGAGACACGACGGTGGTGCTGCTATGATAAATATTTGTGGAGGCAAATTAATTTAACTGAAAATATTTTCTATAATTTCTTAAATCTTCAATTCAATAAATTAATCGTTCATTTGGTTATGTGTTTGCATTTTATTATTCGTTTTGATCTCATTTTGCATTTGATTGTTCTTTGCTTGATGAAATGAGAGAGAGAGAGAGAAAGAGAGAAAAGTGTTCTAAGGCTATCATACGGTTTGACCATTTTACCCTTGGACATTTAATAAATATAAAAAATTTATTTAAAATAATATTTAAGCCTTACCTAAAAAATCATTTTATATTAATTACAAAAATAAGAAAAAAAATTATTTTTTCCATGTTTTTTTCTTAAACTTTTTGATTTTATTTTATTTAAAAAAAATTATTTCATATTCCCCTTAATTTTTTTTTATTTTCACTCAAGAGCAACTACAGCTACATCGTACATATACTTGGCAAACGGACCAGGCTGGCCCAAACGTGTCAGGCCATTGGCGGGCCGGGCCAACACAACCAAGGTCTCTCTTGTAATTTATTAAACTATGTTTCTTAGATCTCTCTTGTAATTGTTTTACTTATAGTTCTAGAATTAGTGATCCTATTTAGGTTCTATTTTATTCTTTTAAATAATAATACTCAATACCTTTGTTTCTAGGAAATTACATATGAGGTAGTTGAAATAAAAGTATATATATTTTAATGTTCAAGTCTGTATTTAATTGGTGGACAATACAATACTTGGAGAGGTTAGGATATTATATTTCTAGTCCATAGTTTAAATATAGAACAAAAAATAAGATTAACTATTGCATTATTGATGTAAGAATTACAAGTTACTAGCCAAACAGACTCGGCTACGTAAAAACATATACATGCACCACTTCACACAAACATAAATAAATAAATAAATAAATAAATAAATAAATAAATCAAAATATATGATCAAAAATAATCGTAAATACTGATGGAATTAATTCTTGATTCGTGAATATTGAGAAGAAAAAAATTCTCATCAACTAAAACATGTGTTTCAATTAATACAAAGCAGAAATAGTGAAATTACAAGCTAAACAATTATTTAGAAGAAACATATACGAGTCCTGTTTCACCAAGAGTTAGTGCATGTTGCAACACTATACACCACCCCTACGCAATTGCAGTAGAGCTTTAGAAGATCCGGCCGACATCGATGAACCGGAACTACTGTTGCTTGTAGTCTGTGTCCGATTCCGATCGCTCTCAGAGTCCGTGACACTGACAGATGATGAGTAGGAAAACCTACACATTTCCATAGGAGGCGCAAAATACATAGGCACGGGCAATTTTGATGGAAGCCTAGGCAATGGAGCCTCAAAATTGAGAACATTTATCACCTGCCTTATAGAAGGCCTAAATGTGTGATCAGGGTAGCAACACCATAGCCCTACAACCATCAAACACTCCATTTCTCGCTCATTGAATTCCGCACTTAATCCCTTGTCAGATGCTTCTAGAACTTTCCCTTTTCCATAAAGCTCCCAAACCCACTCCACAAGCCTAATTTGGCTTGGCTCTTCCTTTGTTTCCATAGGTTTTCTCCCACAAGTTATTTCAAGTGCCACAACACCAAAGCTATACACATCTGACTCTTTACTTGCCTTGCCTGTTGTCACACATTCTGGAGCTAAATACCCCATTGTTCCTGCTAGAACTGTTGTTTGTGACCCCAACTCATGGTCTACTAATCTGGCTAGGCCGAAATCGCCTAGCTTCACGTTGTAATTCGAATCCAACATTACATTGCTAGACTTGATATCGCGATGGACTACACATTGTTCCCATTCCTCGTGTAAATAAAGCAACGCGGATGCCAAGCCAAGGGCTATTTTGTACCTTACTGTCCAGGTTAGCTTTGTGATGCCACCAAAAAGATGTGAATCAAGGCTCCGATTAGGCATATACTCATACACAAGAAGGAATTCGCCTTGCTCGTGGCACCATCCAATTAATTGAACCAAATTTCTATGCCTTAATCGACTTATAATCCGTACTTCAGATGCATACTCTTTTTTCCCTTGTTTTGAACCACTAGATATTCGCTTAACCGCCACTTCTGAGCTTGGTTTACTCAATAAGCCCTTGTAAACACCTCCAAATCCTCCCTCCCCTAGTTTTCCTTCCTCTGCAAAATTGTTGGTAGCTTGACTAAGTTGGCGAAATGTAAATCTTTTCGGCCCCGTCCCTTTCTCAAAATCATCATCCATAGAAGAGTCACGAGCCATGTTCCTTGCTCTTTCAATTACCTTTTTCCTCCACAAAATGAACCAAAAAATGCCAACCCCTAAACTCAAAAGCCCTATACCCACAGCTAAACCAACCAGTAACCATTTTTTGTTTTCATCTTCATCAGTCACCAAATTGGAACTAAAACTCCATGAGAGAATGTTGTGTATTTCAATCCAATCACCCGTTGCAGCTGAAAATCCAACACAAACGCGTTCTGGCAAAACTTTGCTCAAATCAACAACATGAGAAAGGCTAGAATTTCCACCTAAAACAGGATTATGAGCATAAGAAAGAAAAACACTCATATATTTGGTACTCGAGTTATAACTCACCCAAGCATTCGCAATTGATCCATTTTTTATGCTACTTTTCCACTTATCACTAGCCACGGACTCAATCGAGTTAACATTAATCCCAACATGGTCATCACTAGGATCCCATATATCTTGGTGGCTGTCAAATTCAACCGCAACAATTTGATTATCCACAGAATTTGAACTCGACTTGTTAAATAGGCCAAGGTATCCTGCAAACGAATTATCAGGAATTTTGGCTTGAAAAGGGGCAAGAAAAAAGGAAAGGCCGTCGCCATATCGCGATGAATTAAGGGCGTCTATGACAAATGAGAAATGGGTTGTGAAATCTGCTATTTTCCCGGTTCTGGCATCCCAAATGTGCACTGGCTTTGGGTAGGAGGCGCGACCAACACTATTAGTCAGCGCTATGTTTCGCTGATTTTTGGTGACTTGGATTACCCCACTGGCGGCGAAAGCGTCCCCTTGGTAGAATATAGTGTTCAAGTTTGGCTCGAAATTGGAGAAGCTGAAGAAAGTTGAATTTACATTATCAGGTAGCAGCAGGAGCAAAATGTAACAGCCATGAAAAAGTAGTGACAAACTCGATGAAGAGAAAATCATGGTTTTTGAATTTATTTAAGACAATGAGAATGAGAATTAATGTTATTTGGAAAGATATATGTTTACAAGATTAACATCCAGTACTACATTGTTGCTACAAAATTACTACGAACTTTGGTTCTGCACAAATTAAATGGCTTGGCTTCTAGTACTATTTTTGTTCTTTTTCCTTTGTCTATATCTCATCTTGTCAATGGAATTCAAGTCCATCTTATATGCGTTGCATTGGTGGTGTTGGGCGGCAATCCCAATGCTTTTTTTTAAAAAATTTGTATAGGTATTAATAATTAAATTTATTTGAAAAAATATATTTATATCTAGTTGCTCCAATTCGATTAGGTTATTATTAGGTACTAATTCTATCAGATATATCGCCTTACGAGACTAAAATTGGGTTAACTTGTTTAATGCGTTTGGACTCCGTAGTAAGAGGTGGCTGAAAAGATACAAGAGAACGGAATAAGAGAAACCATTTACTTGGCAAAAAAAAAAACTAAGAGACCATTTGCAGTATATTAAAACAAGTTAAGACTAATTAGAAAGTCAACGGATCTCGTAAACAACAGGGACGGCCGGCTTGATATACTATGCTGAGACTATATATAAATATATCATGATGGAATGAAGCCGGCTTGTCATTTTAGAAGCTGTATTAATCATAAAAGTTTCAAGGATCGGGAGTTTGTAGCATTAAATTTTTTATAGAATAATACTAGAGAGACAACTATTTTATAATTTTACTATAATTTATTCTATAACTATTTTAAAGAGTATAAATTATTTATAGATATTTAAAATTGATTTTAAAATCTTAAAATAAATTGAGTAATTTCTGAAAACAGACTAGTCAAATGCTTACGAAACGAAAAACACAAACTAGCTAGGCAAACCATCACCTTTCTCCTCATCTCCTCCTCTTCGGTCATAGTTTCATATACAAACCGAACATGTATGTATGTATGTTGGCTTCAGGGGCGATGGCAGCCGGTTAAGTCAGTGGGGTCAAATTTATAAGTTAATCGTATTTGACCGTAGTTAACTAAATAAAATAGTACAAATATAAAATAAATACAAATCAATACTAATGAAGAATAATTAAATAAAAGGGAAATATTAACTAATGTTAATTATTTAAAAACAATAAATCAAATTAATTAATCTCATATTCTCAATTTGAAAACAAATTAATTAATCCCTCTGTCTATGCCACCACCAGTCCACACTTCAATTTCACCACCACCATTAGACTAAATTCTCCCTTTTCCTTTCTACTATTTCTTATCATTCTTCACACTATGAAATACAAATCTACCCTCACCGTCAAATAAAAGAGAATATGAAGGTTAGATTTGAAAGAACACTAAAAAAAAAGCGTAAGGGCTGGATTATTCCCAGACCTGGTTTCATGGGAGGAATGGTTGGAACAGCGACAAAAGAGAAGTCGTCGGAGGTGTGAGGTTTCAAATTTGAGTGTCTTAACTGTTTATTTATTTGAATTTATTCCTAAATTTGATTTCTTCATTTTTCTTTATATTGTCAATCTCATATCATCTTTCTCTCTATTGCCAACCCTAAAATTTGGTTCTTTCTATTTGCTATGTTTGTTGGCATGAGGACGGTGGTTGTGAGGTTGGTGTTGTTTCTGGGTGAGTGGTTGGACTATGCAGTATTGGGTATTAGCGGTGACAAGCGGCTTACAGTGAAAGAAAGAGAATATAGGAATAAAGAAAGAGAGGGAGAAAACTCAGTGGGGTCAATTGACCCCACTACCCCTTACTTAGATCCGCCTTTGGTTCGCTTTAAGGGCCTCTATTCATGTATGAATCAAATTCATATATATATAGTCCGTTTCTCTAGTGAACCGGAAGGAGCAAACTAAGAACGAATAAGTTATAACGATTGTTTTTTTCGTCGCTATAGCATAGAAAGTCTGCTTTTTATGCTTTAGCGACGAAAAAAACCGTCGCTATAGTGGGTTCGCTCTTAGTTTGCTCCCTTCCGTTCGCTGGATAGAGCCGGACTATATATATATATATATATATATATATATATATATATATATATATATATATATATGTCCTATGAATTTTATTTTAGTGCAATTGTGTACCTTCTCTATTTCTCAAATTCATTTAATTTCTTGAGGTGTAAATCAAATTCATATGCTGAAGTTTTTATAATATTATGAAATCGGTGGAGTTTCTGCATTTTTTAATGTGCCATGCATATATATACATCCATCCACACGCCAATTTAGTAGTAGTTTATGGAGTATTATTTTGAGGATTATGTTGTAGGTTGCTTTCCTTGCAGTGTATTGAACTGAAGAAATTAAACAGATTGCTTTGAAATCTTGTATTGAAGTACTCTGTTAAAATTCTGCTAATTAACAAAGGACAATATTGTTATTATGTTGGGTTCTGCATATATATATATATATAAAACGATATATAATATACGGTCTGTCTCTAAAGCGAACCTTAAAAAGCGAACTAAAGACGAACCGTCGTCTTTGGTGTCTATGGCGACGGTTCGATCCGTCGCCATAGCCATGTAGTCTTTGGCGACGGGTCGAACCGTCGCCATAGACACCAAAGACGACGGTTCGTCTTTAGTTCGCTTTTTAAGGTTCGCTTTAGAGACTCTCCGATATAATATATATCAGCATATATATAAACACATTTTCTTTTCATGGCCCAAAATTGCTTGGTAAATATTAAGGCTACCCTTAAGATTACACAATCTTCTTAGTCTGAGTTTGTAAAAAAATGCAATTATGCTGCAAGAATATCGGAAACCCTTTCAATAACGTTCATTCCCTTTCCCTGATGCATGTGGTGCAGATGTTCTTCTATGCTCATTATATAGTGTTGAATACCAGAGCACTAGCATTCACGCATGTCACCTGTAAGCAAACGAACTATTTTATATACTTCACCTCAGCTTTTATGTGGGGCAGAAGGAAGATTACATTGAAGCAATTTGTTCATCAATATACTAAGGTGGAGTATGCTACATCAGCAAATTGTAAAATAATTGTAAAATAAGTTGTATCTCTAGCATTACTAAAAAAAAGAAGAGAAAGTAATGCAAAGAGTATAAACTATTTATGTATATAAAGAAGAACAAATAAATACTTTATACTCTTTGCATTACTTTCTTTTTTTTTTTAATTAGGAAATTGATATTTTTACAAGATTTTACTCGCATGAATGTAGATCCCGTTTACTATGCATGTGAGGGGAGTCTGGTGGAAATATCAATTTCCCTTGTAAAAATATCAATTTTCTCTATTTATTATAGTTGAGAATATCATTATCATTACTTGAAAAATTAATAAGGTAAACTATCAGGTGCACAAGATAACCAACCACACATACAACATACTAAATAATAGTGAATGATGTGCTAGTGGTAGAGCTGACAAAAAATAGGTTTGAATTGGTTTTATGTTATATAAAATAGTTATAGGTCACTTAAGGAACTAAAATCATATTACCTATATTTAATATGAGTTATGTGGTTTGGATTTAAATGGTTATGGGTCGAATCCATGTCGACTTATTTTTTAAATTATAGTTTTACTACATGTACTTTTTTATTAACCCAACAAACTGATAAAACAAAATTATTATGTTAATTAAAATGCTGAGTATATTCACGTTTAACTGTTCACAGGGCGGCCTTTCTTTCCAACGAACACTATTAGTTAATAATTAAGAACATCAATTCCATCCCTCTCCTTAGTTGATCTCTCTTTGATTTCTCTTAATTTCTTTGAATATATAATAAAGTGTACTATATTTCCTTGCTTGCTTCCTCCATCAGTTTTCTCTCTTTAATTTCTTTGCTTTGAGAGCTATTTGGAAAAATGAAGTCCAATAATATAGACTAATATGGGTCGAAACTAGTTTCAACTCATATTTGTAATTAATAATACTAGGTGATAGCCCGTGCAACGCACATGCTAGTTTAAAGAATAGATTGAATAATTTGTCAAATATACGATGAGAATGATATTTTTTTAGACTTTTCAATAACTGAAAATGGGAAGAGCTAACACCCAATATCTTTTCCTATGTTAAAAACAAATCAATAATTAAAGGCTTAAACAATCAATATCAATAATTAAACCAAATGAAATAGAAACAGTAGCTCAACATCCAAATTAAAAGTTACAGGACGCAAGACTCATCTCAAATTCCTAGAACAAATAGACTGCCTTTACAAAAATCATATAGGCAAGTGTACATAATTACTGTAGGTTATGCAACTCCTAATATCAATAAAGGTTGTTCAGCAAAAATTGAATGTATGATCCCAAAAAAGCATTCGAAGCCAAAGTTTCCACTGCGCTTAAGCTTCCATCATATACAAAAAGTGACTTGTCAAAGCCCTCCATCACATCTGCGTACTCAAACAAATAAGCCAACCCAAGCTACATCAGTTTTACAACTTGAAAATTGTATTACTATCTTGACCAAAGAAATATAATAAGAATAAATACATGACTAACCCGTGTCTCTACTAAATTGCTCCCCAAACACAATGACTGGAAGAGCAGAGGCAAAGAATATATAGTTTGTTGGAGACAAAATTTTCCAATAAAATTTTACTTCTATCATAGATAAAAGAAGAACCATAAGAAAAAACAAAACCTGTCCCTTGAGCAAAGTGTGTTAATCCAGTCTTCCTTGTAGTAAGCTTTTATTCATCTAAAGTTATTAATAATAACATTGAATGGTGTTTTGAAAATTTCCACTGACGAAGGCAAGGAAGTGAAAATCAAATAGCATTCTGAGAATAGGAAAACCAATGAGAATGATAAGTCTTCACGCAGAGTACATTAATTTATGTCAATGTTACTTGAGAAACAGGGTAGGCTATCATTTACAAAAATTGCAAGAAAAAAGAGATAATGTTATGTCGTATTGAAAAGGTGTGAGAGAACCAAATTTGTAATTAGAGTTTAACGATAATATGAAAAATGAGTTGTGAAATCTCCTTGATATCTAAAAAGAACGAAAAGGTAAAGAAGAAGTAACAAATATTAATACATCTTCAAATTTTCTAGTCTCTTCGTTCAGGGTGTGACGCCCCCAAAATAGGTATACATCACCCATCTTGAGTCGCCAAATACATGGTACAAAATTCAAATACAACTTAATAATACAACTGCCGTGTAAAATACGACAAAACATAAACTGAGAGTTTTAAAACGAATATTGTCTTCTAGACAGTATTCAACTCAAATGGTGTCCTCAATACAATTATTATCACACTATTTCATAGAACAGTGAGGACTACTAATGCTATCATCTGGACCATCACTCCGTTCCCCAACTAGTCCCGGCTACGTTCTCATTTCCTGAAGAGGACAATGAAAATAAAAGGGTGAGCTCAACTAGCCCAGTAAGAAATATTATGACTAAGATAATGCAGAATAATTTATCGTTAGCCTTCAACAGTGTTAAACTGATAAAATATAACAAACATCAAGTTTAACTGCAGCGGAACAAGCAATCCATTAGAAGAGTCAAGTAGAGAATAAAATCTACCATCTTCTATGATTTAAAAGGTTTTTCATCACTTTTATCGTTGAGACTCAGCTTAATAAATAATCCACATCATCCCGACACTACGGCCAATGATATTCATTAGTATCACGACCACAAATTATCTATGCACTACGGGCCAAGGATATTCGTGTACTCATCAATGGTCATGATCATGCCAACAACTGTCCATCAATGCACTACAGGCCAATGAAGACTTTTACCACATCACTTGTAACATTACGGTCATGATTATACCGAATAATCTCTGGTCATAATCATACCAAGTCCATCTATGCACTACAGGCCACAGATGACTTTCAACAGAATATAAACATGAGGATGATGACAATGATATAAGAATTCAATAAAACAAGTTCAAGGATAAATTTTTAAAGATTTATAATTTAATTTATCCAGAAATTAATAACCTGCTTTGTGGAGTAAAGTTCAAAAATAATATTGTACCAAAAATAATTTGGACCGAAAACGAATCAATTTTTATCATGAATAGTACCCTGGGTGAATAGTACTCGAGTGAATAGTATCCCGTGAATAGTACTTCGAGAATAGTAATCCCGTGAATAGTACTCCGACTTGAAAAAGTTAAAACTTATCAAGAATGCTCAGAATAATATTTTCATGAAAATATACTGGATGAAGAGCAAATATCAAGAATATTCTACTAATTTCATGGAGTATAGAAGCCAAAATTTTAACAAAACGAGTAAAGAATTCAAAATCTAAAACGAAATAATATTACTTACATACTACAGATGTGACGCCCCCAGAATAGGTATACAACACCCATTCTGAGTCGCCAAATACATGGTACAGAAAGCAAACTACAACTTCAATAATACAATTGTCGTGCAAAATACGACAACACATACTGTGAGTTTAAATACAAATATTGTCTTCTAGACAATATCCACACTCAAATAAATCCTCATTACAATTATTCAAATACTATTTTACAGAAATAGTGAGGACTGCTAATACATCTTTCTAGAACCATTACTCCATACCCCGACTAGATCCTGCTATGTTCTCACCTCCTGAGAAGAAAAATGGAACAAAAAGGAAAAGGGTGAGCTCAACTAGCCCAGTAAAGAATATTATGACTAAGATAATATACAACAAATTATCGTTAGTCTTCAACAGGGAAAAATCTGATAAAATATAATCGACAACAAGTTTTAGATCAACAACTGCAGCGGAAACAACAAACCATTAGAAGAGTCAAGTAGAGAAAGAATTCTACTATCTTCTAAGATTTAAAAGTCCATCATCAATATTTTATCCCTGTAACATCAATTAATAATCATCTTTAACCAAATATTCATCTTTGCACTACAGGCCAAAGATATTCATTTGTATCATCAGTCGGTCATGTTCATCTCAACACCTGTTCATCTTTGCACTACAGGCCAAAGATATTCATCAAGTAATTATACATCTTTGCACTACAGGCCAAAGATATTCATTTATATCATCATTTAGGACTGAGGATGATGAAAAATATCTTAAAGAGAACGAATCCAATGAGACAGAAGGACAAATAGTAGGGATTCGTATAACAGTTTATCCAAGATCAATAATACTTCATAATAATCAATTGTGAAGCAGAATTCAAAAATAAAGATCAAAACATGGATACAATCAAAGATAGTAACCATAATAGACATCTTGGACAAAAAGGGAAAATTTTATTTTTCGGTGAATAGTGCCGTATTCGTGAATAGTGCCGTATACGTGAATAGTGCCGTATACGTGAATAGTAACCCCCGACACAAAAAGTTCTAAATTTGATAAAAACTCATATCAATATTTCAGCATAATGATATTGAAGAAAATAATATCATTAAGAAGAAAATAATATCCCTTACCTCAAAATATCAGTACTTCTGGTCGGAATACCGGTATAAGGCTGAAAGAAACTTGCTCTGATGAATAGAAACTCTCAAAGTATCTAAATACTCACAAAATACACTCAATAATCTAGAGAGAGAAAGAGAGAAAACTTGTTTCTGGTGTAATTTTCAATTCTAACTTAGCCCTCTATTTATAGGAAAATTTTGGTAGGTTTGACCTGCAACCTGATGGCTTTACCTGCTACTATTCCCACCTACCACATTTGAAATATAATTCAGCACATTTCTTCACCAACCACAAGTGGGGCCCACCAATTCTAGAATTTTCCACCAAAATGATAAACTCCGAAAATTCAACAATTTCTGAACCAGTCATCTTGTAAAATTCATAATAAATCATACGTTCATTTTTAACGGTTCAAAATTTGTGGACATATACTCAACTTATATATGTATAACATATCCAAAAATTACCACGATCCAACGGTCGGATTAAAAATTATAACACCCGCAATATTTCTCAAAAACCCTGATTTGATTTTTAATACCTCCATTCCGATAAAAATACTGATAAAACACCTCAACATTAACTCCTTCATTTTTAACCACAAAAATATATCCCTCATTTATATCCACATAAAATAAATATTTCCTTATCATATGAATCAATAATTAATTATTCACAAATAATATTACAGAATCACATTTATGACAACCAGGCCGTTCCCAGGAAAGAGGGGGCTTTCCAATAAGGATTTCTCCTTACTGGCGCGCAATTAGATGACCAAACCTCTCCTTAGACAGAACTTTCTAGACATTGCCAATAATGTTATCTAATAATATTATTCAAATAATATGAATTATTGATCTGATAAATGAAAATACTGTGCAGCAACAATTATTGAAACAACAATAATATAAAATATCAACGCAGCAATTATTGAATCAATAAAATAAAATATTGAATAATAACTACTGTAACAATTATTGAGTAGTGCCTTCTTACGTAAGAATCAATAATTGGTGCAATACCGTGTGCTACTGTATTTTAACCACCGGGTATTCCAACAGTATTAACGGTAACAACTACGCCGTTATTTATAAACAACTTATACTTGTCGTTTTCTTCATCCAATCGCTTTCCGTTATGGGGCCCACACAAGGCTGCGTCGTCGTACGAATATTCCCCGACAGCAAGAATATTCCACGACCAACCGAATATTCACCGACCAAAAATAAATATTTTATAACCACTTGCTTATTTTGCAAAATTTGCACATTTCACCCATAACCAAAGTATTATATCAAATTAACCCCTTATTATTCACAATAATATTTAGAGAAAATTTGATTTTATTCATTAATAAGTTGGGGTCTTACAACCTCCCCTCCTTATGAAATTTCGTCCTCGAAATTGACGTACGTACCTGATGTTTCAAAAAGGTGAGGATACCTCGCTTTCATTTCTGATTCCAACTCCCAGGTCATTTCTTCAATAGCATGGTTTCTCCACAAAACCTTAACTTGTGGTATAACCTTCGTGCGTAGGACATGCTCTTTCCTATCCAAGATCTTAACAGGTACCTCCTCGTACGTTAAATCTTCAGCTATCTCGTCTGGTTCTAACTCAATAATGTGGTTCGGGTCTTTAACATATTTACGAAGCATAGATATGTGAAAAACATTATGAACACGAGACATGCTTGGAGGTAATGCGAGTCTATATGCCACATTTCCTATTCGCTCAAGAATCTCAAATGGACCAACAAATCTTGGATTGAGCTTTCCTCTCTTCCCAAATCTTGTAACTCCCTTCCATGGTGCAACACGTAACAATACATGATCCCCAATATTAAATTCCACGTCCTTCCGATGAAGATCCGCATAACTCTTTTGTCGATCCTGTGCCGTTTGTATACGTTGTCGAATCGTTTGGATCTTCTCTGTAGTAATGCGTACCAACTCTGGTCCCAACAATGTTGCTTCACCCACCTCGTCCCAGCATACTGGAGAACGACATTTTCTTCCATACAACGCCTCAAATGGAGCCATACCTATGCTCGCCTGATAACTGTTGTTGTAGGAGAATTCCACCAATGGTAGGTACTTATCCCAACTCCCTTTGAGATCTAAGACACAAAGTCTTAATAGATCTTCAAGAGTTTGAATAGTCCTCTCTGATTGTCCGTCCGTTTGAGGATGGTATGCTGAACTGAATCGTAAATCCGTGCCCATAGCTTTCTGCAAGCTAACCCAAAATCGTGAAGTGAATCTTGGGTCACGATCCGAAACTATGGATACTGGCATGCCATGCAATCTCACAATCTCGTTCACGTACATACTAGCAAGACGTTCAAGGGAATAAGTCTCACGTATCGGCAAGAAATGAGCGGACTTGGTTAATCTATCAACAATAACCCAAATCGCATCTATGCCTTGAGAAACCTTGGGAAGACCCGTAACAAAATCCATAGTAATGTGTTCCCACTTCCATTTCGGAATCTCAAGTGGTTGCAATGGACCCTTTGGTACTTGATGCTCCGCTTTTACACGTTGACAAGTTAAACATCTCGAGATAAACTCCGCGATCTCTCTTTTCATATTGCTCCACCAAAATGTATGTCGAAGATCGTGATACATTTTGGTACTCCCAGGATGGATTGCAAACGGTGTGTTGTGTGCCTCCATCATTATTCTATGCTTCAAGTCAAAATCGTTAGGAACACAAAGTCTGGAGTTGACTCGAAGTATTCCTTCTTCATCGATTCTTGCTTCTGGAATAGCACCTTCTTGCACTTTCTTCTTCATACGCATCAGCTCTATATCCGTAGCTTGAGCAGCTTTAACTTTATCGATTAAAGTCGGTTCTACTCGTATATTTGATATCATCATGTGGGTACTTGGAGCCTTCATCTCTATCTCCATCCTTTGCAAGTCATACAAAATGGGCCTTTGTGTTAAAAACATTGCACTCGTACCCGCATATGATCTTCTACTCAATGCGTCAGCTACTACGTTTGCTTTTCCAGGATGGTATTGGATGGTATGATCGTAATCTTTCAACAGCTCAAGCCAACGTCGTTGCCGCATGTTGAGTTCCTTTTGGGTGAAGAAATATTTGAGGCTTTTATGATCTGTATAGATCTCCACTTTCTCCCCATACAGGTAGTGTCTCCAGATCTTCAACGCAAAAACGACTGCTGCCAACTCCAAATCATGAGTAGGATAATTCCTCTCATATTCTTTGAGTTGTCGTGAGGCATAGGCTATGACTTTCCCATGTTGCATGAGAACACATCCTAACCCTTTGCCTGAAGCATCGCTGTAGATAACAAATCCATCCGAACCAGATGGTATTGTCAAAACAGGTGCCGAAATGAGTCTCCTCTTGAGTTCTTGGAAACTCTTCTCGCATTCCTCACTCCATACGAATTTTGTATCTTTCCGAGTCAGCTGAGTTAACGGAGTAGCGATTCGAGAAAATCCTTCCACAAATCTCCGATAATAACCAGCTAAGCCCAGAAAGCTACGTACTTCGGTTACCGACTTCGGTTGCTCCCAACTTTGTATGGCTTCAATCTTCGCCGGGTCGACAGATACTCCATGTTTTGACACCACGTGCCCAAGGAATGCTACTTCCTCAAGCCAGAACTCGCATTTCTTCAGTTTGGCATATAGCTTGTTTTCACGAAGCCTTTGCAGTACCAGCTTCAAATGGCGCTCATGATCTTCACGGCTTTTGGAATAGATGAGGATGTCATCAATAAAGACAACAACGAACTGATCCAAATATTCTTTGAATACACGGTTCATCATATCCATGAAGGCAGCAGGAGCATTAGTCAATCCAAAAGACATTACTAAGAATTCATAATGCCCGTACCGAGTTCTGAAGGCAGTCTTTGGAATATCCTCAGTTTTAATCTTCAGCTGATGATATCCAGAACGAAGATCGATCTTTGAAAAGAATTGTGCTCCTTGCAACTGGTCAAACAGGTCATCAATGCGAGGTAGCGGATACCTATTCTTGATGGTGACATGGTTCAATTCTCGATAGTCAATACAAAGTCGCATACTCCCGTCTTTCTTCTTTACGAATAAAACAGGAGCACCCCAAGGAGACGTACTAGGACGAATAAAACCGATGTCCAACAACTCCTGTAGTTGGACTTTTAACTCCTGAAGTTCAATAGGAGCCATTCGATATGGGGTTTTAGAAATGGGCTTTGTACCGGGTTCAAGGTCAATAAAGAATTCAATTTCTCGTTCCGGGGGTAGACCGGGAAGTTCTTCAGGAAATACATCGGAAAATTCTCTAACAATAGAAATATTATTCAAATCTGACTTGTCTTTGTTCAAATCCATAACATGGGCTAAGAAAGCTTGACATCCGTTTTTCAATAAACGAATAGCTTTGTGGCTTGATATGACAGTGACTGATTTTAGTGGTTTAGTAGTTTGAATTCGTATGACAGGTTGGTTAGGAATATGAAAACTAACAACCTTACGAAAACAATCAATTTTAGCATGATGAGTGGTTAACCAATCAATTCCTAAAATCACATCAAAAGCAAGTATCTTTAAAGAGATAAGATCAACAGGTAATGTGATAGTGCCAACTTGGATCATGCAAGATTTATAAACTGTAGATGTAACGAAGGTTTCACCCAACGGAGTTTCAACAGATAAGTTAAAGTCCAATTTCTCCGGAGTCAAGTTTAAACGTTGAGCACAAGCAGGAGAGATAAAAGAATGGGTAGAACCGGTATCTAGTAAAGTATAAACTTCGCAAGAATTCAAGATTAGCTTACCCGTGATCACCTCGTTCGGGTTTCTCGCGTTTTGGCCAGTAACGACAAACGCTCTTCCAGGAACCGCTGATTTCGCCTTATCCGGGACAGCCCTTGGAATCACCACTCCCGCTGAACTTGGTTTCGCTATAGTACAATCTCGAGCTATGTGGCCTTCCTTCCCACAGTTGTAACACACCTTGGATTGTTGTGGACAGTTTGGGCTGATATGTCCCTCTTTCCCGCATTTGTAACATCTAACTGGCGGTCGTTCTCCTCCCCTAAAATTTGTTGTTGGTGCTGGTGCTGGTGCTGATGTCTTCCCGTCATTGTTGAATCTCCTCTTTCTGAAATTTCCACTTGACTCACCTCTCCTATTATCATGGCCACGATGACCACCCGAGTGGTTACCGCCTTTGTTCGTATTTTTCCCTCCTCGTTGGTTATCATCGCTCTGATGATTGCTGTCACCGGTATGACCCTGGTTGTGGTCCCTCGGTTGAGTATACTCATTATCTCTCTCTAATAATTGGGCCCTGTTGACAACGTCTGAATACAGAGAAAATTTATGAGAGATAAGGTATTGACGAATCTCAGGTTTTAAACCTCTCAGAAACATCCGCGTCATTCGTTCCTCATTTTCGACCAAATGAGGTGCAAACCTGGATAACTCTGCAAACTTCGCCTCGTACTGGGACACCGTCATGTTGTTTTGTTCCAGTCTAATAAACTCAACCTCCTTCATATGACGAATACTTTCAGGAAAGTACTTGTCATTGAACAGTTTTTGAAATGTTTCCCAGGACATGTTGAGTGCGTCAGGCTGGGTACGCTTCACAGACTCCCACCAGTAGTCTGCCTCACCGCGGAACATAAAGGTGGCGAATGGAACCTTCTGTTCCTCCGTGCATCCCAAGACATCAAATATCTTGGTAATTTGCTTGACCCACGTTTCCGCCATGATCGGATCCGGCTTTCCCTTAAATTCTGGTGGTCCCAATTCTTTGAACTGCTTAGCTGTGACAAACCGCGCGTTGTTATCATTTCCACCCGTATTCTGCACACGAGTCTCCCTCGTCTGATTTTGCATGAACTGCAAAAAGCTCCTAAACATTCCATCATTCATCGTTTGCTCGGTAACGTTGTTTACAGGAGGAATATTGCCTTCCTGTTGCACGTTCCCCTGGGTAGTGATCAAAGGTGTCTCCACGGTCTGATTTACTCCATTATTAACGTTCTCAGCTGCCATTCTTAAATACTGCCATAAAACAAGGGTTAATAGTCATGTCATATATTATCCCTATACTCTGACCGACCAAATAAACACCAAATAAACTTAGTCAGGTCATACTAGCGAAGGAATTCCCCGTCTCTCCCCTCCTAGTTCTTGTCTCACATCTCAGCCAGGGATCATATCCCTAAGCTCTGATACCAACTGTGACGCCCCCAGAATAGGTATACAACACCCATTCTGAGTCGCCAAATACATGGTACAGAAAGCAAACTACAACTTCAATAATACAATTGTCGTGCAAAATACGACAACACATACTGTGAGTTTAAATACAAATATTGTCTTCTAGACAATATCCACACTCAAATAAATCCTCATTACAATTATTCAAACACTATTTTACAGAAATAGTGAGGACTGCTAATACATCTTTCTAGAACCATCACTCCATACCCCGACTAGATCCTGCTATGTTCTCACCTCCTGAGAAGAAAAATGGAACAAAAAGGAAAAGGGTGAGCTCAACTAGCCCAGTAAAGAATATTATGACTAAGATAATATACAACAAATTATCGTTAGTCTTCAACAGGGAAAAATCTGATAAAATATAATCGACAACAAGTTTTAGATCAACAACTGCAGCGGAAACAACAAACCATTAGAAGAGTCAAGTAGAGAAAGAATTCTACTATCTTCTAAGATTTAAAAGTCCATCATCAATATTTTATCCCTGTAACATCAATTAATAATCATCTTTAACCAAATATTCATCTTTGCACTACAGGCCAAAGATATTCATTTGTATCATCAGTCGGTCATGTTCATCTCAACACCTGTTCATCTTTGCACTACAGGCCAAAGATATTCATCAAGTAATTATACATCTTTGCACTACAGGCCAAAGATATTCAATATCATCATTTAGGACTGAGGATGATGAAAAATATCTTAAAGAGAACGAATCCAATGAGACAGAAGGACAAATAGTAGGGATTCGTATAACAGTTTATCCAAGATCAATAATACTTCATAATAATCAATTGTGAAGCAGAATTCAAAAATAAAGATCAAAACATGGATACAATCAAAGATAGTAACCATAATAGACATCTTGGACAAAAAGGGAAAATTTTATTTTTCGGTGAATAGTGCCGTATTCGTGAATAGTGCCGTATACGTGAATAGTGCCGTATACGTGAATAGTAACCCCCGACACAAAAAGTTCCAAATTTGATAAAAACTCATATCAATATTTCAGCATAATGATATTGAAGAAAATAATATCATTAAGAAGAAAATAATATCCCTTACCTCAAAATATCAGTACTTCTGGTCGGAATACCGGTATAAGGCTGAAAGAAACTTGCTCTGATGAATAGAAACTCTCAAAGTATCTAAATACTCACAAAATACACTCAATAATCTAGAGAGAGAAAGAGAGAAAACTTGTTTCTGGTGTAATTTTCAATTCTAACTTAGCCCTCTATTTATAGGAAAATTTTGGTAGGTTTGACCTGCAACCTGATGGCTTTACCTGCTACTATTCCCACCTACCACATTTGAAATATAATTCAGCACATTTCTTCACCAACCACAAGTGGGGCCCACCAATTCTAGAATTTTCCACCAAAATGATAAACTCCGAAAATTCAACAATTTCTGAACCAGTCATCTTGTAAAATTCATAATAAATCATACGTTCATTTTTAACGGTTCAAAATTTGTGGACATATACTCAACTTATATATGTATAACATATCCAAAAATTACCACGATCCAACGGTCGGATTAAAAATTATAACACCCGCAATATTTCTCAAAAATCCTGATTTGATTTTTAATACCTCCATTCCGACAAAAATACTGATAAAACACCTCAACATTAACTCCTTCATTTTTAACCACAAAAATATATCCCTCATTTATATCCACATAAAATAAATATTTCCTTATCATATGAATCAATAATTAATTATTCACAAATAATATTACAGAATCACATTTATGACAACCAGGCCGTTCCCAGGAAAGAGGGGGCTTTCCAATAAGGATTTCTCCTTACTGGCGCGCAATTAGATGACCAAACCTCTCCTTAGACAGAACTTTCTAGACATTGCCAATAATGTTATCTAATAATATTATTCAAATAATATGAATTATTGATCTGATAAATGAAAATACTGTGCAGCAACAATTATTGAAACAACAATAATATAAAATATCAACGCAGCAATTATTGAATCAATAAAATAAAATATTGAATAATAACTACTGTAACAATTATTGAGTAGTGCCTTCTTACGTAAGAATCAATAATTGGTGCAATACCGTGTGCTACTGTATTTTAACCACCGGGTATTCCAACAGTATTAACGGTAACAACTACGCCGTTATTTATAAACAACTTATACTTGTCGTTTTCTTCATCCAATCGCTTTCCGTTATGGGGCCCACACAAGGCTGCGTCGTCGTACGAATATTCCCCGACAGCAAGAATATTCCACGACCAACCGAATATTCACCGACCAAAAATAAATATTTTATAACCACTTGCTTATTTTGCAAAATTTGCACATTTCACCCATAACCAAAGTATTATATCAAATTAACCCCTTATTATTCACAATAATATTTAGAGAAAATTTGATTTTATTCATTAATAAGTTGGGGTCTTACAACAGAGTATGGAAGAAAATATTATTTCAAGCGAATATTGAACAAAATAACATCCCTTACCCTGAAAAGAAGAGTATTTCAACTGGTATAGCGGAGATATTCTTGAAGAAACTTTCATTGTTTCCTACACTCAAAGCTTTCTAAAACTCTAAAGAAATACGCTCAAGATTATAGAAGAAGAATTCTCTGATTCTGGTGTGATTTTCAATTCTAACTTAAGCGCCTATTTATAGAAAAATGCTAGAACGCCAAAACAGACTAAATTAATAAAATAATTTATTAATTTTCTTCATTCTACGCATGCTAGCCATCCAAGACCAGCATGCCATCTTGGAAAAGAAAATTAGCAGCCCACATGTTTTAAAAACAAAAAGTGGGTGCCACCCATAATTTTAATAAAATTATATAATTTTGAAACTTCAATAATTCATAATAAATAGCCCTTTTATCAGAAAAATATGAATTTTATGTCCATTCCATACGAAATTGAATTCTCTACAACTTTATAGCTTTAAGTTTTTCTAAATTCCAAACAAAAAAATATCCGAATTTCACAAACGGATAATTTTTAACACCTTTTAAAATTCATAACAAATCATACGTTAATTTTTAACGGTTCAAAATTTGTGGACATATACTCAACTTATTTATGTATAACATATCCAAAAATCACAACGATTCAACGGTCGGATTAAAATTATAACTCACGCAATAGAGATTTAAAAACACCGATTTGATTTTTTAATACCTCCAATCCGACCAAATACTGATAAAATACCTCAACATTAATTTCTTTATTTATAACCACATAAAATAAATATTTTTTTATCCATCATTTATGTCCACATAAAATAAATATTTTCTTATCATATAAATCAATAATTAATTATTCACAAATAATATTTCAGAATCACAATAATGACAACTAGGCCGTTCTGAGGAAAGAGAGAGCTTTTCGATAAGGATTTCTCCTTACTGGTGCGCAATTAGGTGACCAAACCTCTCCTTGACAGAACTTTCTAGACATTACCAATAATGATATCCAATAATATTATTCAAATAATATGAATTATTGATCTGATAATGAGAAATACTGTGCAATGACAATTATTGAAACAACAATAATATAAAATATCAACGCAGCAATTATTGAACCAATAAAATAAAATATTGAACAGTAATTACTATAACAATTATTGAGTAGTGCCTTCTTACGTAAGAATTAATAATTAAAAAATATTGTGCAATACCGTGTGCTACTGTGCAACAACGCGTATTACTGTATTTTAACCACCAGGTATTCCAACAGTTAACGGTAAAACTTTCGTCGTTATTTTTTAAAACGATATTTTTGTCGTTTTCTTAATCTGACAATAATTTCGTTGTGGGGTCCAACAATGATTGTGTCGTCGTACGAATATTTCCTGTTAAAATGAATATTCCCCGACCAATCGAATATTATATAACAACTTGCGTACTTTACAAAATTTATAAATATTACCCACAACTATAACATTATATCAAATTCACTCCATAATATTCAAAAATGATATTTATAGAAAATTCATCTTTATTCATAAAAGTTGGGGTCTTACAACCTCCCCTTCTTATGAAATTTCGTCCTCGAAATTAGGGTACGTACCTGATATGTCGAAGAGGTAAGGATACCTTGATTTCATTTTAGATTCTAACTCCCAGGTCATTTTCTCAACATCGTGGTTTCTCCACAAAACTTTGACTTGAGGTATAACCTTGGAGGGTAAAATATGCTCCTTCTTATCCAAGATTTTAATAGGAACCTCTTCATACGTTAAATCTTCCGCTATTTCGTCCGATTTTAACTCAATAATGTGGTTCGAATCTTTCACATATTTACGTAACATAGATATGTAAAAAACGTTGTGAACACGAGACATACTTGGCGGTAAGGCGAGTCTATAGGCCACAGTTCCTACTCATTTGAGGATTAAAAATGGGCCAATGAATCGAGGATTGAGCATTCCTCACTTTCCAAATCTCGTAACTCCTTTCCATGGAGCAACACGTAACAACACATATTCTCCAATATTGAATTATACGTTCTTTCGATGAAGATCAACATAACTCTTTTGTCGATCTTGTGAGGTTTTTATACGTTGTCGGATTGTTTGAATCTTTTCCGTAGTCATACGTACCAACTCCGGTCCAAACAACGTTGCTTCACCCACCTCATCCCAGCATACTAGAGAACGACACTTTCTTCCATACAACGCCTCGAATGGAGCCATGCCAATACTTGCTTGATAATTGTTGTTGTAGGAAAACTCCACCAATGGTAAGAATCTGTCCCAACTACCCTTGAAGTCAAGGACACAGAGTATTAATAAATCATCAAGAGTTTGAATAGTCCTCTCTGACTGCCCGTCCGTTTGAGGATGATAAGCCGAACTAAATCGTAAATTCGTGCCCATAGCTTTTTGCAAGCTAACCCAAAATCTTGAAGTGAATCTTGGGTCTCGATCAGAAACTATGGATACTGGCATACCATGCAATCTTACAATCTCGTTTATGTACATACGAGCAAGACGTTCAAGTGTATAAGTTTCTCGTATAGGTAAGAAATGAGCCGGCTTGGTCAATCTATCAACAATGACCCAAATCGCACCTATGCCTTGAGAAACCTTGGGAAGATCGGTAACGAAATCCATGGTAATGTGCTCCCACTTCCATTCTGGAATTTTAAGTGGTTGCAATGGACCTTTTGGTACTTGATGCTCCACCTTGACTCGCTGACAAGTTAGATACCTTGAGATAAACTCCGCGATCTCTTTCTTCATATTGCTCCACCAAAATGTATGTCGAAGATCATGATACATTTTAGTACTCCCAGGATGGATTACAAACAGTGTGTTATGCGCCTCCATCATAATTTTATACTTTAAATCAGGGTCGTTAGGAACACAAAGTCTGGAGTTGACTCAAAGTATTCTTTTTTCATCGATTCTTGCTTCCGGCATAGCACCTTCTTGCACTTTCTTCCTCATACGCATCAGTTCCAAGTCTGTAGCTTGAGCAGCTTTAACTTTATCGATTAAAGTCGGTTCTACTCGTATATTCGCTATCATCACATTGGTCTTTGGAGTCTTTAACTCTATATCCATCCTTTGCAAGCCATATAAAATGAGCCTTTGCGTTGACAATGTCGTACTCGTACCCGCATATGATCTTCTACTCAATGCATCAGCTACTACGTTCGCTTCACCAGGATGGTATTGAATGATATGATCATAATCTTTCAACAGTTCAAGCCAACGTCGTTGCCGCATATTGAGTTCCTTTTGGGTGAAGAAATATTTGAGGCTTTTATGATCCGTAAAGATCTCCACTTTCTCCCCATACAAGTAATGCCTCCAAATTTTAAGTGCGAAGACAACAGCTGCCAACTCTAGATCATGAGTAGGATAATTCCTCTCATATTCTTTGAGTTGCCGAGAGGCATAGGTTATGACTTTCTCATGTTGCATGAGAACACATCCTAACCCTTTGCCTAAAGCATCATTGTAGATGACAAATCCATCCGAGCTAGATGGTATTGTCAGAACAGGTGCTGAAATGAGTCTCCTCTTGAGTTCTTGAAAACTCTTTTCACATTCCACGCTCCAACCGAATTTTGTATCTTTCCGAGTCAGCTAAGTTAATGGAGTAGCGATTCGAGAAAACCCTTCTACGAATCGCCGATAATAACCAGCTAAGCCGAGAAAGCTACGTACTTCGGTCACTGATTTAGGTTGCTCCCAGCTTTGAATAGCTTCAATCTTTGTCGGGTCAACAGATTTTCCATGACTTGATACTACGTGCCCAAGGAATGCTACTTCCTCAAGCCAGAACTCGCATTTCTTCAACTTGGCATAAAGCTTGTTTTCATGAAGTATTTGGAGTATCAGCCTCAAGTGTTGCTCATGATCTTCACGACTTTTGGAATATATGAGGATGTCATCAATAAAGACGACCATAAAGTGATCCAAATATTCTTTGAATACTCGGTTCATCATATCCATGAATGCAGCAGGAGCATTAGTCAATCCAAAAGACATGACTAGGAATTCATAATGCCCGTACCGAGTTCTGAAAGCCGTCTTTGGAATGTCATCGGTTCTAATCTTTAACTGATGATATCCGGAACGAAGATCAATTTTTGAAAAGAATTTGGCGCCTTGCAACTGGTCAAACAGGTCATCAATACGCGGCAATGGGTACTAATTCTTGATGGTGACATGATTCAATTCCCGATAATCAATACAAAGTCGCATACTCCCATCTTTCTTCTTCACGAATAGAACAGGAGCACCCCAAGGAGACGTACTAGGACGAATGAAATCGATGTCTAACAATTCTTGCAATTGAGTCTTTAACTCCTGAAGTTCAATAGGAGTCATCTGATATGGGGCTTTGGAAATGGGTTTTGTACCAGGTTCAAGGTCGATACAAAATTTAATTTCTCGCTCTGGGGGTAGGCCAGGAAGTTCTTCAGGGAATACGTCAGAAAATTTATTAACAATAGAAATATCATTCAAAACTGATGTATTTTTGTTTAAATCCGTAAGATGAGCTAATAAAGCTTGACATCCATTTTTTAATAAACGAATAACTTTATGGCTTGAGATGACAGTGATTGATTTTAATGATTTGGTTGCTTGAATTCGCATAATAGGTTGGTTAGGAAGATGAAAGCTAACAATCTTACGAAAATAATCAATTTTTGCATGATGAGTTGTTAACCAATCAATCCCTAGAATCATGTCAAATGCAAGTATTTTCACTGAAATAAGATCGACAGGTAATGTGAGGGTACCGATTTGAACCAAACAAGACTTATAAACAATGGATGTAATGAAGGTTTCTCCCAACGGAGTTTCAACAGATAAGTCAGAGTCTAATTTCTCCGGAGTCAAATTTAAACGTTGAGCGCAAGTAGGAGAAATAAAAGAAAGGGTAGAACCGGTATCAAATAAGGTATAGACTTCGCTAGAGTTTACGATAAGCTTACCCGTGATGACCTCGTTTGGGTTCCTTGCTTTCTGGGAGGTCACGGTAAACGCTCTCTCTTGAACTACTGGTTTTGACTTTTCTAAGACGGCTTTTGGTGCCTCCATCCCAGCTGCACTTGTCTTCGGTGCACGATAAAATCGGGCTAGGTAACCTTCTCCTCCACAATTATAACACTCTTTGGACTGCATCGTGCAGTTTGGACTGATGTGTCCCTCCCCTCCGCATTTGAAGAATATGATAGGCGGTCGTTCTCCTTCCTTAACAACGGGTGCTGGTGCTGACGTCTTTCCATTATTGTTGAATCTCCTCTACTTGAAATGTCCACTCTTATTATCTTGGCCATGATTACCACCGAAGTGGCAACCATTTCTGGCATGTTGATTCGCTCCACGTTTACTGCCACCGCTTCAATGACTGCTGCCACTAGTATTATCATTTTGTCTGCTGCTCTCTCTTGGTTGGGTTGACTCATTATCACGTTTCAATAACTGAGCCCTATTTACAACATCTGAATACAAACATAGTTTATGAGAAATTAGGTATTGACGTATCTCAGGTTTTAAACCTCTTAAAAACATCTGCATCATTCTCTCTTCATTATCAACCAAGTGGGACGCAAACCGGGACAACTCGACAAACTTAGCTTCGTACTACGACACGGTCATATTGTTCTGCTCCAGCTTGATGAACTCTGTGACGCCCCCAAAATTAGGTATACATCACCCATCTTGGGTCGCCAGATACATGGTACAGAATTCAAATATAACTTACTAATACAACTGTCGTGTACAATACGACAAAATATAAACTGTGAGTTTGAATACAAATATTGTCTTCTAGAGAGTATTCATACTCAAAAGGAGTTCTTATTACAATTATTATCACACTATTACATAGAATAATGAGGACTACTAATGCTATCATCTGGTCCATCACTCCGTTTCCCAACTCGTCCAACTATATTCTCATTTCCTGAAGAGAACAGTGAAATAAAGGGTGAGCTCAATTAGCCCAGTAAGAAATATTATGACTAAGATAATGCAGAATAAATTATCATTAGTCTTCAACAATGTTAAACTGATAAAATACAATAGACATCAAGTTTAACTGCAGCGGATCAAGCAATCCATTAAAAGATTCAAGCAGAGAATAAAATCTACTATTTTTTATGATTTAAAAGGTTTTTCATGACTTTTATCGCTGGGACTCAGCTTAATAAATAATCTACATCATCGGCCAAGGATATTCTTTAGTATCACGACCACGAATTACCATGCACTACGGACCAAAGATAATCGTGTTTTCATAACGGTCCTGATCATGCCATAAAATAATTCATCTTTGCACTATGGCTAAAGAGAATCCATAGCCATAATCATATCAAAAACTGTCCATCAATGCACTACGGGCCAATGAGGACTTTTTCACATTATTTGTAACATTACGGTTATGATTATACCGAATAATCCCTGGTCATAATCATACCAAGTCCATCTATGCACTACAGGCCACAGATGACTTTCAACATAATATAAACATGAGGATGATGACAATGATATAAAAATTCAATAAAACAAGTTCAATAATTAATTTGTTCAGGAACCAATAACGTCTAAATTGTCAACATGATACTTTTGTGTAGAGTAAAATTCAAGAATGTTCAGAAGAATATTTTCATGAAAAGATACTGGATGAAGCACAAATATCAAGGATATTCTACTAATTTCATGGAGTATAGAAGTCAAAACTTTAACCAACTGAGTATAATAAAGAATGGAATAACAAAAGAAATCACCATGCATGCGGTACTTCGCATAGACAGGTTATTCCAACAGAATAATAATAACGGAACCAGGTCAGGTGAAATTCACACCGACAGGATGTTCCAACAGAATAATAAAGACGAAACCAGGTCCGGCGTAAAACGCACAGACAGGATATTCCGACATAATAATAAATAATGGAACCAGGTCCGGCGTAAAACGCACAGACAGGATATTCCAACAGAATAATAATAAAGACGGAACCAGGTCCGGTGTAAAACACACAGACATGATGTTCCAATAGAATAATAATAAAGACGGAACCAGGTCCGGTGTAAAACACACAGATAGGATGTTCCAACAGAATAATAGAAGAATGTCACCAAGTATAGGGTAGACCGCGTATACAGGTTATTCCAACAGAATAATAAATAATGGAATAACAGAAGTTCTCTTCATGAATACAAAAGAAATAATACCCCTTATAGGTACAACAAATAATATCCCTTACCTTTGAAAGAAGAGTATTCGACTGGTAGGGCGAGAATATACTCGAAGAAAACTTGCACTACGCTCAAAGCTTTCTTAAACTCTAAAGAAATATGCTCAAGATTATAGAAGAAGAACTCTCTCTATAGTTTTCTCTCTCTAGAGTTTCAGTGAATTCGTAAGAAACAATGAAGGAATGAGCTTCTATTTATAGGAAAATAGAATGCATAGTAACTAATCCATGAACGGTCCAGATTGATTTACTTTAATCTGGCGGGTCCATATATAAAGAATTTTTTTTAAATAAAATATAATATATTCTATTTATAGAATAACTTTAATAAAGTATTCTGTTTTATATAAAAAGATGTTTCTATTTTATTACCTTAATAATACGAATAAAATAAAACTTCATTATCGCTAAATAATTCATATTCTTAATTGACAATAATTGAATCAAATTGAGTGACTAATCACGTAAGCCTCAATAATCAATACCGTATGCTACTATGCAACCACACGTATTACTGTACTTTTACTACCGAGTAGTTCAACAGTATCAACGGTAAAACTTTCGTCGTTATTTTTAATAAAAATATTTTTTGTCGTTTTCTCAATCCGACAATAATTCTGTTGTGGGGTCTACCAATAATTGTGCCGTCGTACAAATATTTCTCGACAAAAATAATATTCCCCGACCAATCGAATATAATACAACAACTTACATACTTTGTAAAATTTATAAATATTACCTACAACAATAACATTATCTCAAATTCACACCATAATATTAAAAAAAATATTTCGAAAAAAAATTAAATATTTATTCATAAAATCTGGGTTTCACAATCTCCCCTCCTTATGAAATTTCGCCCTCGAAATTTTCATACGTACCTGGTATGCCGAACAGATGAGGACACTTCGTCAGATTCTAAACTCTTGAGGTATAACCTTTGAGTGTTGAATACATTCCAGGATTTTAATAGGTACATCTTCATACGTTAAATTATCCGCTATCTCGTCCGGTTCTAAATCAATAATGTGGTTCGGGTCGTCCACATATTTTCGTAACATCAATACGTTAAAAAATATTATGAACACGCGACATACTTGGTGGTTAAAACGAGTCTATAAGCCACAGTTCCTACTCGATCAAGGATTTCAAATGGGCCAATTAAATTGAGGGTTGAGATTTCCTCTCTTCGTCGATTCTTGCTTCTAGAATAACGCCCTCTTGAACCTTCTTCTTCACATTCATCAGCTCTGAGTATGTAGCTTAAGCGGCTTTAACTTTATCGGTTAAAGTCGATTCTACTCGTATATTCGTTATCTTCACGTGGGTTTGTATATTCGCACTTGTAAACGCATACGATCTTCTCGTCAGCTACCACATTCGCTTTTCACGATGATATTAAATGGTACGATCGTAATCTTTAACAGCTCAAGCCAACATCTTTGGCGCATGATACGTTCGTTTTAAGTAAAGAAATATTTGGCGGTTTAAGAAATGGGTTTTGTATTGGGTCAATATAAAATTCGATTTCACGCTCTAGGGGTAGGCTAGGAAGTCTTCAAGAATACGTCAAGAAATTTATTAACAATAGAAATATCATTCAAAAGTGACTCTCATCCCAGACTTGGATATACACGTCATATTGATACCTATCAACTTGCCATCGTCATTTACAACGTCTCCTATGAAAAGTCTGTCTTCGGTGCATTCCACACCAAGAAGTCAACAACGAAAGGAACGGGGATCTTTACTTATGGCTTGATATGACAATGATTGACTTTGGTGGTTTGGTTACTTGAATTCGCATAATAGGTTGGTTAGGAATATGAAAGCTAACAACCTTACGAAAAGCATGATGAGCAGTTAACCAATCGTTTCCAAAAATCACATCAATGCAAGTATTTTTAAAGAGATAAGATCGACAGGTAACGTGAAAGTGTGATTTGAACAAGATTTATAAATAGTGGAGGTAATGAAGGTTTCTCCCAACTGAGTTTAAACAGATATATCAAAGTCTAACTTCTCCAGAGTTAAGTTCAAACATTGAACATAATTAGGTGAAATAAAAGAGTGAGTAGAACCGGTATCTAACACGGTATAAACTTCGCAAGAGTTTATGACTAACATACCCATGATAATTTTATTCAGGTTCCTTGTCACAAAAAAAAATGCTCTCTCTTAATTACCGGCTTTGACTTTTCTGTGACTCACCTTTGGTGCCTCCATCCTAGCTGAACTTGTATTCAGTGAACGACAAAATTGGGCTAAGTGACCTTCTCTTTCACAATTATAACATGCTTTGGACGGCATCGCGCAGTTTGGACTGATGTGTCCCTCCCCTCCGCATTTGAAGCATATGATAGGTGGTCGTTCTCCTTCCTTAATAAAGGGTGCTGGTGCTGCTGACGTCTTTCGTCATTGTTGAACCTTCTCTTCTTGAAATGTTCATTCTTATTATTTGACCATGATTACCACCGAAAGTGGTTACCATTTCTGGCATGTTGATTCCCTCCACGCTTATTGTCACGCTTTGATGACTGTTATCACCAGTATTATCATTTTGTCGGCTGCTCTCTTTTGGTTGCGTTGACTAGTTATCGCGCTCTACTAACTGAGCCGTATTTACAATATTTAATACAAACACAGTTTATGAGAATAAGATATTGACGTATCTCCGGCTTCAAACCTCTTAAAAATATCCGCGTCATTCTCTCTTCATTATCAACCAAGTGGGACGCAAATCGGGACAACTCGGCAAACTTGGCTTCGTACTGCGACACGGTCATGTTGTTTTGCTCCAACTTGATAAATTCCACCTCCTTCATGTGACGAATGCTTTCGGGAAAGTACTTGTCGTTGAACAGCTCCTGGAATTTCTCCCAAGACATCTTGAGTGCGTCAGGCTGGGTACGTTTTACAGATTCCCACCAGTGATCTGCCTCTTCACGCAACATAAAGGTGGCAAAGGGAACCTTTTTGCTCCTTGAAGCATCCCAAGACATCAAATATCTGGTGATCTGCTTTTAACCAGGTCTCGCCTTAAGTGGTTTGGCCTTCTCAAAACTCCGGTGGTCCCATTCTGAGTCGCCAACCTATTCTGAGTCGCCAAATACATGGTACAGAAAATAACTACAACTTTATTACAACAATTGTCGTGCAAAATACAACAACACATACGCTGTGAGTTTGGATACAAATATATACCAAATGTGACTCATGTTCCAACCGTGGACATCACCTCACAATAACACCTTACATAAAGGTATAGTCAAAAACTGTTTTAGAAATTAGAATCTTTGGGAAGTGCTCAAGGAAACCTTCGTACATGGGAGGCCACGCGTCTAGGTTTATGATAGATATCATATGGCCACAGAATTATCCTTGGTTGACCCAATAGACCCCAAAGAAAAACGAGAAGATTACTATATATTCTTTCCAATGGTGAGTCTTCTCTTGACTTATCATTATCTCCACTGTCTCTAATTGAGAATTATACTTCAAACAAACACCAAGATTATATAGGTAGTACCCATAGATATACTCATCAAGTGGATGAGCACAACCCTGTCTTATGATGACACGAGGTTGTATGTCATTAGACATCTTGTATGATAGTGACAAAACACCCTTCAACGTTGGGTTCGCCTCACCCTATTTTCTTCACCAAATATAACTACTAAATGATGACCACCGTTCTATTCCCTTGTTACCCCGCTCGACCCAGCTACACTCTTATTACCTGAAAGGAATTGTGAAGCAAAAGGGTGAGCACAACTAGCTCAGTAAAGAATATCATGACTAAAGATAATTCAATTATCAATAGCCTTCATCAACAATAAATCAGAGATTTAGAACATACGGTAAATGATAAAAATTTCAACCATAGTTGCAGCGGAACGAGCAATCCATTAGAAGAGTCAAATAGACTATAAAGTCTATTATCTTCTCCATGTTAAAAATCCACCAACAATATTTTATCCATGTAACATCACTCAACAGTTCCTTTCCACAATCATATGAATAACTCATAATCATAATTGTGACTATAAATTTTTCTTCGCACCCAGGACGAAGAATATTTTCATCACCTGTCTTCACCTGAAACATCAAAGATCATGGTTATACCAAATCACAGTTCCTGTTTATAATCATACTAACAAATCCATCTTTGCACTACGGGCCAAAGATATTCATCAACAAACCATCTTTGCACTACGGGCCAAAGATATTCAACAGCAGTTCATCTTTGCACTACAGGCCAAAGATATTCATCAACAGGCCATCTTTGCACTACATGCCAAAGATATTCATCAACAATTCATATTTGCACTACAGGCCAAATATATTCATATCTCAAAGAAATATATAATCATTTCAGAATTTATATAAACAATAATTATAACCATGTTGATCAATTCACCTTTGCACTTAAGTTAAGATATTCAATTATAAATTCAATGGTCATGATCATACCAGTCACAATTCAACTTTGCACTACAGGCCAAAGAGAACCTAGTCATGATCATACCAATAATCTACCCATCTTTACACTCCAGTGAAAGAGAATTTCAACATCAAGGTTATAAAAATGTTATATATGATGATAAAATAATATGATCAACATATAGTTTTTAATCTCAAGAGTAATATTCGTAACTCATGAATAGTAAATCGTGAATAGTAACTCATGAATAGTAACTCCGACACAAAAGATAGAAATTTCACAATAAAATCCATACCAATATTTTTGGTATAATGATATTAAAAGAATAACATTACTTAAATTTATAAACAATTTATTTTAATTGTTTACACTTTACTAATTAATGCATTTAATCATCATAAAATGCCAACTCTTACAATTTCATCATCAATAATCAAAACCCTCATCAAAATCTGCATATACCTCATATAGGATTCTCAAGCCATAAAATCCTATTTTCTAATTTTCTTTCTTCACAAAACATATTTAATTCATTTACTATAACTAGACCATTTTTATGAAAAATACCAAATCAGTTCCAAAAATATTTCTTTTCTGGGATTTAGCATAATATAGTCTCATAGTGAACATATATTTTTCTCAGAATTTTTAAAAGTCATTTACTATTTTTCATATGGCCAAAAATAAGGATATTTAGACATTTATCAAAAATTGTACTTTGTCTAAAAATTCTGAAATTTACAGAGTATACTTCTATCATATAATGTACTCCCATAAAAATTTCATCAATTTTGGAGTTAACCACAAGGAATTATAAGCGGTTACTTTTAAAATAGTCTTTTCTCATAAAATTCATAACTCTCAATCTATACATCCAAAAATCACCATTTTTGGACACAATCAATAAAACTCATCAAATATCATTTCAAATTTTTCCAGAATTTTTGAAGTTCAGAAAAATTACGAAACTGAAAATCATAACAACCCTTAAAATCCCTTACTATCGCTTACCTCAAAAGAGCAGTACTTCTGACTGGATATCGGATATGATGCTGAAGGAAACTTGCACTAATGAATAGTACTCACCAAGTATCTAAAAACTCACAAAATATGCTTCATAATATAGAGAGAGAAATAGAGAGAAATCTTATGTTTCTGGTGTGATTTTCAATTCTAACTTAGCCCTCTATTTATAGGAAAATTTTGGTAGGTTTGACCTGCAACCTGATGGCTTTACCGCTACTATTTCCACCCACCCATTTGAAATATAATTCAGCGCATTTCTTCACCACCACAAGTGGGGCCCACCAATCTAGAATTTTCACCAAAAATGATAAACTCCGAAAATTCAATAATTTTTGAACAGTCATCTCGTAAAATTCATAATAAATCATACGTTTCATTTTTAAACGGTTCAAAATTTGTGGGTATATACTCAACTTATATATGTATAACATATCCAAAATTACCACGATCAACGGTCGGATTAAAAATTATAACCCCGCAAAATATCTCAAAAATCTGATTTTTAATACCTCCATTCCGACAAAAATACGGATAAAAATCTCAACATTAACTCCTTCATTTTTAACCACAAAAATATATCCCTCATTTATATCCACATAAAATAAATATTTTCTTATCATATGAATCAATAATTTTTATTCACAAATAATATTACAGAATCACATTTATGACAACCAGACGTTCCCA